>OW240917.1:155567553-156033257 GCA_933207985.1 Pelobates cultripes | reverse complement strand
GATCAGGCCCTGATATGTATTGTTCTTAGCTACCTGATACTTGAACCCCAAACTAACAATACAGTATACATTGAATATACCTACTTTATCTAAAACTCCAGAGTTTGACAGAATATTGGCCAGCATGATATATATAGTGTGGTTATTTTTATTTTTATTATTAGTATCTAGTTGTATGTTAAATGGTTATACTGTAGCGGATACCCGGTTAACCAGACCACATTACCTCCGCTAATTTCCTTCCTTCAGCTGTCCAGGAACCAGTTAGGGCATTAAGAGCCTCTGTAAAAAGAAAAGCCTACCCACAGGAAAAGAGCTGGTCTCTTTGTCCCTCAGGCTCATGAGAGCCCGCCAAACTCGCCAGTGCCCCAAAAGTGCCCAGACCAATTTCAGGGACGCTCACCTCGGTCCCTCGATCAACTAGTCTCCGTTTCACACCTATGTTGCGAGTGCGAACAATCTGAGTAATTGGTGTGAAAGTTCTAATGGGGCACCAGGGGGTCCTGGTTTCGTGAAATTAACGAGGCGGGAAACAATCCACGAATGCTCCTACTGGTGGCGTTCGGCACAATAAGCGAACACACAGGGGGAACACATATAAAAGAGAGGGAAAACCCACAAACAGGCTGCGATTCCACCATTTATATGTCACCTGATCAGTAGACAGTACTTTGTAATACTACAAGGGTGCAGTTTGCTTTAATTCGTGATATTAGGGTTATGGGTACCATGTCCATGTTCATAACAAACTAACATTTTCCACTCATCTACAGGAACATTTACATTTTCAGTTTCTCATAGTTCAATTATTATGTTTATTTGGTCATTTATGTAATAGTCTCCTTTGCTTAAGGGTATCAAGTATGCTTACCTCACTACTTCACTCAGTATAACAGGTTTTGTTTTGGGGTATGTCATATTTTTTAAAAACAATTATGTTATATGTTCATTTCAGTTGCTGCACACATTTGTTTTATACTATTTCCTATCCTTTGCGTACTTGCTCCAGACTTGTAGTTAGTTATCCACAAGTTGATATTTTGTGATTATGTACCCACTCCTCTAAGTATTTATCTTACAGGAGTTGTGTTATTAATTTATTCTGGCCACCTCCTTTACAGCCACTTTAAGAATATACACAGTATGTCAAGTCTCACGATGTATACTTCATACACTATTTTCAATTATACTGTTCAATTTCCTTTTGTTTGTTTGGTAACAGGTATCACTAGATTATTTTAATGTTCTGGGCTCATCATACTTACTTTGCCTATCTTACCAGCAATCACTTTCACTATGTTAGTGACATAGTTCGGAATTATGAATACTAAGTTCTCAGGTGTCAGTTTCTGGATTTGGGCTTAGATTATTGAACCACTGTACACCTTTTTGCCTCCACTTTCTGTTCACTTATTCTTACGTAAAGGGAGTCACCGCATGGTGATTTAGTATTCTAGTAATTAATGAATTAGTAATTAATAGACTTTAATATTCTAGCTTTCATCTATCTGCCAGGTGTTTGTCTATTTAATCATGTCACATTTTCATTGTTTCGCATTCATGTTTTCTAAGTCCCAATGCAGTGACTCCCTTTGCGAAACTACCTGCCTTCTTACGACAACCATTTACGCTACAGAATGTTAAGTGTAGCTTGGTCTGGCTGGTAGATATAATATTGAACCCAAGGCACACGAAGGTTTGCACATAAAAAATGTTTATTAATGCATTGAAGAAATACATCAAGTAACTTTGACAGAAAAAAGTGCATAGAATAGTGCATACCAAATCAATAATACAAGTACCACAATAGTAATAAAGTGCTAATTACATACACCCATAAAAAAGGTATACTGACCAAGAGCATGAGTAATGAAAACCCCAATGTTTCAGCTCTCAAGCCTTCCTCTGTGGGACCTACAGTTAGGGTAACCTAACTGGTTGTTAGGGTAACCTAGGTGGCAAAAGGTAGTATTTTTTTTGGCTTCTTGACCAATTACATAGCTGTCCTGCGAGGCCAACTCTCATCCTCAACTACTGAGGTATTTTGCCTCTACTCCCAAATCATAGTTAGTGCCTCACATCTCTGCCCTCTTGGCAAAGCAGTTAGGGCCTAACCTGACATTGCCAACCTATATTGAATAACTTTAATCATCATCCAGAGGTCAACACCCCGCCACAACGCTTGGTGGCATACTTACCCAATAACCCAACTAATAGGTAGACCCAGTGTCAAAAATACCACTAGTGCAGCCGGTGTGGCTGCACAGGGTTCCCGCACGCTGGGGTAGCTCACTGGGTGACCCATGGACTTTGGGCCAACTGATGGGTATCGCTAAACAGGCGCTGCGGCCCCCTAGAAGCGCGACCGGGCCCTTGTATTAGAAAGAGGTGGGAGGTTTAGCAGCAACCCATAAAAGTCACCCTCCTACAGATAAAAGGTATCTGCCTGCAAATATAAGAAAAATTATGATATCTGTATTTATATGTTAGTGTGTATGTGCCAGTGTGTGTATATATGTTTGCCTGTGTGTGTGTATCTGAGTCTGTGTTTTAGTGTTTTCATACCTGTGTTTCAAGGTGTGTCTATGTGTCACTATGTGTATTTGAATGTATGTATATGCTAGGTAGTGTATCGGTGTGTGTATGTGTTAGTGTGTATATAAATGTGTGTGTATGTGTCACTGTGTGTATATGTGTGTTAATGTGCATGTATTTATGTGCATACATCCCAGCAATCAAACACCAACACAAGATGCAAACACACCCTTGCAAACACAAACATTACAAACAAGCACACCTCTGAATTCAAACACACCCTTCACTCAAACACTAATACTACATACAATGTACATCTGCATTAAACATACACCTCGACATCCAAATACACCCTTGCAGGGTAATGCAGTTATTACATGCAAACACACCCCTGTATTAAAATGTTTATATTATAAACAAACACCAACTCTACACACGATAGCCTACCTGCATTTAAAAGCACACATTACACATCCCTGCATTCAAACACAAACACTACACACAAGTACATGACTGCATTCCAATGGCAAAAGTACATACAAACACATTCAGTGGTGGCACTAAAGTAGAGAGAGCCCTGGTTTAAGAATTTTTTTGAGTCCCCTCTATCGCAAGAATGGAAAAATAAGTAGATCCCCATCAATTGTGCAACTCTCACAATGATTTTCCAGCTGGTGATCTACCATTTGCCAATCTTTGCAGGGTTCTATTTAGCACTGAGCAGTGTTTGCATGTTTGAATGTAAGCATGTTTTTTATGGAGTATGTGTGTGTGAATGTAGGGGTGTATTTGAGTGCAATGTTGTGTTGTATGTTTTTATGTACAGTTGCCATTTGAAAGCAGTGGTTTACTTGTGTGTGGCGTTTGCCTTTGAACATGGGGGAGTCAGTGGCGTACACAGGACCCATGGGGCCCCGGTGCGAAAATTGATCCGTGGGCCCCCCCCCTCCCTCCTTCCCCTCCACCCCCGCGCGCGGGCCGCAACACATGACGGTGGGCACCTGGTCGCAGAGGTTACAGGGCTGCGACCCCTGCGATTGCGGTATGTACGCCAGTGCATGCAGATGCACACACACTTAAAGGACCACTCTAGGCACCCAGACCACTTCAGCTTAATGAAGTGGTCTGGGTGCCAGGTCCAGCTAGGGTTAACCCATTTTTTCATAAACATAGCAGTTTCAGAGAAACTGCTATGTTTCTGAATGGGTTAAGCCTTCCCCTATTTCCTCTAGCGGCTGTCCTCTCACTGTGATTTTCACAGTGAGAGCACGCCAGCGTCCATAGGAAAGCATTATGAATGCTTTCCTATGTGACCGGCTGAATGCGCGCGCAGCTCTTGCCGCGCGTGCGCATACAGCCGACGGGGAGGAGAAGAGGAGGATCGGAGGAGGAGAGCTCTCCGCCCAGCGCTGGAAAAAGGTAAGTTTTACCCCTTTTCCCCTTTCCAGAGCCGGGCGGGAGGGGGTCCCTGAGGGTGGGGGCACCCTCAGGGCACTATAGTGCCAGGAAAACGAGTATGTTTTCCTGGCACTATAGTGGTCCTTTAAAGGACCACTACAGACACCCAGATCACATCAGCTCAATGAAGTTGTCTGGGTGTCAGGTCCCTCTAGTTTTAACCCTGCAGCTGAAAACATAGCAGTTTCAGAGAAACTGCTATGTTTCACTGAGGGTTAATCCAGCCTCTAGTGGCTGTCTCACTGACAGCCGCTAGAGGAACACACTGAACGTCCATAGGAAAGCATTGAGTAATGCTTTCCTATGGGCGGTTTGAATGCGTGCGCGGTCGCATTCGGAGCTGAGAGGCTGAGGGATCCTCAGCGTCAAGGGAGTCCGGCGCTGGAGAAAGGTAAGTGCTGAAGACACACACACTCTCACTTACAGACGCATACACACTAGCTAACAGACACACATTTACTGACAGAGACACAGTCAGCGACAGACATACATACACACTCACTTACAAAACATACACTCTCATTGACAAACACACACTCACTAACAGACATCAAACAGACTCACTAACACACACACACTCAGTAAGACACACAGTAACACACTCACTGACACTCACTAGCAGACACACACACTAACACTCACTCTAACACTCACACACACTAACACTCACACTCACTAGCAGACACACACTAACACTCACACTAACTAGCAGACACACACACTCTCACTCTAACACTCACTAGCAGACACACACACACTAACACTCACTCTAACACTCACTAGCAGACACACACACACTAACACTCACACTAACACTCACTAGCAGACACACACACTCTAACCCTCACACTAACACACACACTAACACTCACACACACTCAAACACTAACACTAACACATGTTTTTGTTTTTTTAAATGTAATCCCCCCAGCCTCCTTACCTTTTGGAGTGCTGGGGGGATTCCCTGGGGTCCAGTGGTGCTGCTGGGCTCCTGGGCAGGTGGCCGGTCGGGCAGGCAGGCGGGCGCGCGAGGGAGCACTCAGTGCTTCCTCTTCAGCTCCCTCGCGCACCGCGTAGGGATGCCGGAGCCGGAAGATGACGTCATCTTCCGGCTCCGGTATCAGTGCGGTGCGCGAGGGAGCTGAAGAGGAAGCTCTGAGTGCTCCCTCGCGCACCCGCCTGCCTGCCCGACCGGCCACCTGCCTGCCCGGTGACAGCAGGGCCAGCCTCGGGGGGCCCTGGGGTGGCCACCTCCTGGGCCCCCTAGGGGAAGAGGCTTGCCCTGTGGCTACATACCGGGTCGCAGGGGCAGCCGGGCCCCCTGGTGTGCCAGGCACGGTCGCAGCCGCGACCCCTGCGACCCTGGTATGTACGCCACTGTTTATAGATCTTCACCAAGACCTTTGCAAGTGACTGGATATTTATTTTTCTTAATTTCCATACTCTGACTCACAAATCTTTTTAGAAAACTGCAGTTAGAGAGAAATGCATTTAATTATCTCCTAGAAGAAATCACTTTAGATGCCGAAAAAGTAAATGGACTTTCTTCTACAATAGAAAATGTTGACACATTCAACATGAACTTCCATACACACAGTAGTATTGAGTTTCACATTATAAGTTGGTTTAAAAAACTAATTATCTATATACATTCCAAGCCATTATTACAAAACCTTAATAAATGTATACATAACTTAAAGCTTATGCATATTTTTCATAAATAAATTAAAGTAATAATTTGTTGTTTTTATGACATCACCTCTAATGATATAATTCTATGTTGCGCTCTGTTTACCTCCTGACCCATAAGGTGAAGGCAGGAGAAAGAAATCAGTTGTATACAAACAATACATTTACTGTACCTTCTATCAAAATCTTAAATGTGAGCGTAATCTTACAGAGTAGAATAATGCTTTACAATATTATTATCTTTTTGGTTTCTTTTTTTCTGGACACTTTATTGTTCCCATTAACTCCTCCTTTTCTCCTCATCTTCTCGTGGCTTGCAGATTTACTTTATACACTGTAACCTATTTCTTCCCCTCTGTCCCTTTTGTACTCCCTGTACTGCTTATTGCCTTCCAACTCTGTTTCTTTTGGTGGCTTTCTTCCTATTTGACACTTTAATAGTATCTTTTCGTCTTGGTGCCTTAGACACATCCAAACCCACGTACAACAGTCTTTCACACACCCATGTACTCCCTAAGTTGTCAAGCACTTGCTCAAATGCACAGGCCCAAACACACACCTGCAGAACTCAAAACACTGCTCATGACAAAAAACATACATGCACAAATCCTATATATTTTATAATTCAGACAGAACAGGGGGAGCAGGGCCACCAAAAGGGGCTGACAACCATGACGATTGTCACGGGCCTACTGGTCCTTGGCCTCACATTCCCTGTCAGTAGTGGCGGAACTGCCACTGGTGCTACTGCACCAGGGCCCACACACTGATTGAGCCCATCGGCCCTGATTGAGCACTGCGGCCCTTTAATAGCACGATTGGGCCCCCTTAATGATGTCATTCACAGTCAGTGCTGGGGGGAAGTGACAACCGCTCAGTTCCTCCCAGCTTACTCCGCGCAGGAGGGAGGAGGCAGTGAGGAGGCAGTGAGGAGGGGAGTGCCAGGCCGATTTCCATCAGCCCCAGCCACCCTCCTGCACCCAAAAGTAAGTGTGTCAGTGTGTATGTCTGGATGTAAGTGTGTCAGTATGTCTGTGTGTCAGTATGTCTGTCTGTGTGTAAGCGTGTCAGCATGCCTATTTCAGCATTTCTGTGTGTCAGTATGTATGTCTGTATGTAAGTTTGTCAGTATGTCTGTGTGTCAGCATGCATGTCTGTGTGTGAATATCTGTGTGTCAGCTTGTGTGTCTATGTGTGTGTATCTGTGTATGTGTGTATCTGTGTGTCCTTTTGTGTCAGTGTGTGTATATGTTTGTGTGTGTGTGTATCCTGTGTTAATGTGTATCTGGGTGTGTGTGTAACTGTGTCAGTGTATCTGAGTGTCTGTATCTGTGTGTCTGCATTTGTATCGGTGTGTATGTGTAGCTGTGTATGTGCGTGTCAGTGTGTGTCTGTGCATTTACATGTGTATATGTGTGTGCAAGGGCATAGACCATGGGGGCCTAGAAGTTGAGTTGTGAAATAAAAATTTCACATGGCAGGGGAAGCCTTTTCATGCTCCTGCTAGCAACCTAAGCACAATATATGGTATACACAGCTTTTTATGGTCAGAAATGTATGTAATTTTCTGGATTTTACTTTGTTTCTATAGCTCTGATAACTGACTTCTTCTGCACAAATTATAAATTTTTCCTCTTTTTTTAATATATTTTTTCCTCTTTATGTGCTCTGCTGTCAACTGGCAGGGTGCCATAGTAAGTCAAGTGCCCCACTCAGCCTTGGTATGTGCACACAAATGTTCTTGATTTGACAGGACAGTTTAAATTTTGGACTCCTGTCCTGAGGTCGCTCTCTTGTGTTTCACTTCAGGAAACTCCAAAGAGAAATCCTCATAAAGTGCAAATGAAACAGATTTATAAATAAGCTTGTGCTGTGAAATCAACCCTGGACTTTTCTGACACTATGAGTATAGTGGGTTCAGTTCAGTATAGCTGCTGATCACCAGGCTGACAAGCCAACTTTTTAGCGGGGTCTGGTTTACCACCATATCAATAATGCCAGTCATATCAATAATGCCACTCATTGCTTCACTGCCATGGCCCTCTTGTCCTCCCTCCCAGTCCCACTTAAATACCTTCTATATTTGGAAAGTATGCATTGAAATTAGAATACATCCTTCTTTCTTTAGATTGCCAGCAGCCATGTGCATACACCCAATTGTTAAATTATTATTTTAAGTCTAGTGTGATGAGCACATCCTACATGTTTTGACATTATCCCTTTCATTTTATTTCGAACTCCTGCATTCTGGATTAACTTAATCATCTCTGTACTATTGTGCAGGCTTGCTTTTCTTCCAATAATAGCTATTTTAATTTCTGCAATAGCAAGCCAGTCCTGATACTTATTTAAACTTGCCAAAAATAAAACTACAACTTTAAGCTGGCCTTATCATTCAGCCATGTCATCAGTAAACTGTCTACTTACAGTTGAACTTTATTATAACCCTAGCTAGACTGCTTACATGGAATATTGTGGTTATGACAGTGTCAATTTTTGCTTTTTGAACTTTTTTACAAAATATAAAGTCACTGTTTTATTTAATCTTTTTCCTTTTACACTAATGCATTTATTTAAAAGGATGATTCCCATCAAACATGCAAAATGCATCTTAAAAGTCCAATATTTTCAAGAAAACTCATCAATAGTAATGTATTAAGATATATTAAACGAATACAATTGGCCACTTAATAGAATTAAACGATTTGTTGTAGGAATAAAGCTTATTAAGCAGCAGCGACAGGGCAACTACATGTTATTTAAGCTTCATTAGTTACTGCTTGCTTGAGGAACATTTATTTTCAAAGGAATTTAATTTGCCGTTCATTAGAGTCCTCATTTTAACTCTGGTAAAATAGTACTTTTTGTTTGTAAAATGTGTTTTAGTACAACCGAAATGGCAAAAATATTGCAGTGTGCATAAATCAGGCTTCCAGTGTTCTAAGTAGCGAGGTCAAGTTGTTTACCAACTTCAGCTATTTTACGTCAAGCTCTATTTTTCTGTGCTCAGAATTACAAACATGCTTGAGATGCTCCAATAGCAGAAACATTGCAAAATAAACACTATCAAGTCATATGAGATAACAGCACAATATGTAAGTGGGAATTGTTGAGATATAAACTAAAAGTGCTCTCATAGTGCTGTAACATATGTTATTCATTGTATGGTTAAAAGGAGTGTAAATAAAGTTTGTTGTTACTCCTTCCTTTCCCTTCTGAAACAGGAAGAAGAAGCTGAGCTAGTTACAATAAAGACTCAGAAGCAAGAAGTACCTGTGTGATTTTTCCATCCATCTTTACATAAGGTTTTTCTTATATACCCGGTTATCCTACCCTAATAATCAAAATGGCAACAGCTTATGGGCCCAGGAGGTATGCAGGAAACCGATGGCGCAGGCTTTGCTTTGATGGAGATGAAAGGAATTATGGAGTTTGGAAGACTAAATTCTTGTGACATCTGAGGTTGCTGAAACTCAAAGAAACTATCCTGAGTGTGTCTGCAGACACTGAAGGTGGGATGAAGATCACGGTAAGAATGAGAAAGCATATGTTGAATTAATTAAAATTTTAGATGATAAAAGGTTGTTTCTGATTATGAGAGAAGCATTATTTGGTGGAAGAAAAGAGCTTAAAATATTAAGACTATTATGCAGGTAAAGGAAAGCCCCGTATAATTAGTTTATACACTGAACTAACATCTCTTCAGAAGTTTGTAAATGAGAGTGTGACAGACTATATTATACATCCAGAGACAGCTATTACAGCACTGGGAAATGCTGGAGACACATTAAAGGACCACTATAGTTCCAGGAAAACATACTCGTTTTCCTGGCACTATAGTGCCCTGAAGGTGCCCCCACCCTCAGGGACCCCCTCCCGCCAGGCTCTGGAGAGAGGAAGGGGTTAAACACTTACCTTTCTCCAGCGCCGGGCGGGGAGCTGTACTCCTCCTCTCCTCCTTGCTCGCGACGTCATCGGCTGAATGCGCATGCGCGGCAGGAGCCGCGCGCGCATTCAGCCAGTCGCATACGAAAACATTTACAATGCTTTCCTATGGACGCTTGCGTGCTCTCACTGTGATTTTCACAGTGAGAAGCACGCAAGCGCCTCTAGCGGCTGTCAATGAGACAGCCACTGGAGGCTGGATTAACCCTCAGTATAAACATAGCTAAACTGCTATGTTTATAAAAAAAGGGTTAATCCTAGAGGTACCTGGCACCCAGACCACTTCATAAAGCTGAAGTGGTCTGGGTGCCTAGAGTGGTCCTTTAAGTGATGATTTTGAAAGGTTTGCCTGAATCATTTAAACTGTTTGCCATCTACATCACACAGGGAGATGGGAAAGTCACTTTTGCATAGTTTAAAACACAGCTGAGAAGTTTTGAGGATACTGAAAAATACTCCACTAGTGCAAATGATGATGATGTATTAAAAGTGAGTAACACAACTCCAAGATTTAAAGTGAGAGACAACTCTAACATTATTTGTTACAATTGCGTCCAAAAAGGACACAGAGCCAGAGCGTGTACAAACATTCAAAATAAAGGTCAGTCACTGTGGTGTAGCTATTGCAAGAGCCCAACACACAAAAATGCAAATTGCAGACGTAAAAAGAAAGACAATGTTAAACATGCAACAGATGATACTGGCAACGGACACTTATTTGCTTTTAAAATTAGAGATGGCCAACTAAATGGGTTAAAATCAAAAGGATTAATGAATGATACAGGAGTAACATCCCATATAATTACTGGCATTGGAATTTTAAGAGCTTTGATGACTCCTTTAAACCAGAGAAACATTCCATGGAGCTTGCAGATGGAAAAAAGACAACTGGTGTGACACTGAGAAGAGGCAATGCAGAGGTTTGTCTACTTGAAGAATGCGTTGTACATATCTTCATACTCTCAAGAAACCTCTGTAGATAAAGCAACAAACAGTGGAGCATCAGTCAGCTTCCAGCCGGGCAGGAATGAACTCATACATAAGAACGGTACCAAATTCACAATTCAGAAGTACAATAGACTTTACTATCTGAATACGTTTGTTGAAAATAATGACAGTTGTCATGGATGGCATGAAATCCTAAGTCACTATAATTATGATGATATTGCAAAATTACAAAATGTAGTAGAAGGAATGCATATTAAGGGTAAGATTGCTAAATCTAATCTTAACTGTGAAGTTTGCACTTAGGGAAAATTTGTTTAGAGTAGGAACAGAGAACCTGATACCAGAGCCACAGCTAGATTAGAGCTACTACACACTGATTTGGCAGGTCCTATAGACCCACAAGCTAAAGAGGGCTTCAGCTATACAATAGCATTCACTAATGATTAATCTGAAACAAACAAATAAGTAGGAATGCAAAAGGATGAAGTGGTCACTTCTAAGGTGTAAATGAAAATATACAACCTTATAATATAACAGTGTGGTGGGCAATGTCTACAAAGAAATATATAAATTGCACATAGTGTGACAAAAATATGTATATAGAGACACGCAGGATTTATATGTTTAACTCACAATATGTAAGTGAATATCAGGCCCATCATCAGTGGCGTACACATGACCCATGGGGCCCCGGTGCGAAAATTGATCCGTGGGCCCCCCCCCCGCGCGCGCGGGCCGCAACACATGGCGGTGGGCACCTGGTCGCAGGGGTTACAGGGCTGCGACCCCTGCGACCGCGGTATGTACGCCAGTCTAGGCACCCAGACCACTTCAGCTTAATGAAGTGATCTGGGTGCCAGGTCGAGCTAGGGTTAACCCATTTTTTCATAAACATAGCAGTTTCAGAGAAACTGCTATGTTTATGAATGGGTTAAGCCTTCCCCTATTTCCTCTAGCGGCTGTCTCATTGACAGCCGCTAGAGGCGCTTGCGTGCTTCTCACTGTGATTTTCACAGTGAGAGCACGCCAGCGTCCATAGGAAAGCATTATAAATGCTTTCCTATGACCACGGCTGAATGCGCGCGCAGCTCCTAACACTTGCAGCCAGCGATAACAACCGACGGGGAGGAGAGCTCTCCGCCCAGCGCTGGAAAAAGGTAAGTTTAACCCCTTTTCCCTTTTCCAGAGCCGGGCGGGAGGGGGTCCCTGAGGGTGGGGGCACCCTCAGGGCACTATAGTGCCAGGAAAACGAGTATGTTTTCCTGGCACTATAGTGGTCCTTTAAAGGACCACTACAGACACCCAGATCACATCAGCTCAATGAAGTTGTCTGGGTGTCAGGTCCCTCTAGTTTAACCCTGCAGCTGAAAACATAGCAGTTTCAGAGAAACTGCTATTTTTCACTAAGGGTTAATCCAGCCTCTAGTGGCTGTCTACTTTGACAGCACGTGAAGGGAACTTACCTGACGTCATAGGAAAGCATTGATAATGCTTTCCTATGGGCGGTTTGAATGCTTGGCGGTGCGTTCGGAGCTGAGAGGCTGAGGGATCCCCAGCGCCAAGGGAGTCCGGCGCTGGAGAAAGGTAAGTGCTGAAGACACACACACTCTCACTTACAGACGCATACACACTAGCTAACAGACACACACATTTACTGACAGAGACACACTCAGCGACAGACATACATACACACTTACTTACAAAACATACACTCTCTAACAGACATCAAACAGACTCACTAACACACACACTCAGTAAGACACACACAGTAACACACTCACTGACACTCACTAGCAGACACTCACACTCACTCTAACACTCACACTAACACTCACTAGCAGACACACACACTAACACTCACACACACTCAAACACTAACACTATTTTTTTTTTTAAATGTAATCCCCCCAGCCTCCTTACCTTTTGGAGTGCTGGGGGGATTCCCTGGGGTCCAGTGGCCCTGCTGACACCCGGAAGGCGGGCGCGCGAGGGAGCACTCAGTGCTTCCTCTTCAGCTCCCTCGCGCGCCGTGTAGGGATGCCGGCGCCGGAAGATGACGTCATCTTCCGGCTCCGGTATCAGTGCGGTGCGCGAGGGAGCTGAAGAGGAAGCAGTGAGTGCTCCCTCGCGCGCCCGCCTTCCGGGTGTCAGCAGGGCCAGCCAAGGGGGGCCCTGGGGTGGTCGGCTCCTGGGCCCCCCAGGGGAAGAGGCTGGCCCAATGGCGTACATACCGGGTCGCAGGGGCGGCCGGGCCCCCTGGTGGGCCGGGCCCGTTCGCAGCCGCGACCCCTGCGACCCTGGTATGTACGCCACTGCCCATCATCCTAATCAGAAGTGATCTTCAGAATAATATGGAGCTAATCTTCTTTAGCACTTGTAAATAAAAAGAAACCAGATGATAGTGCAGATGAGACTTAAAACAGCAAAGATTTATTACAAATGCACTTACAAAAGGTCCAGATAAAAATAGCATAGATCCACTGCAGAGTGGAGAAAAAAGTACAGCACTGGCAAGTCCCCAATGTTAGAATCCAATGCGTTTCATCCACTGGACTTCCTCAGGGATGTGAACTGATCTTTTTATTTACAAGTGCTAAAGAAGATTATCTCCATATTATAGTATGTATATAGAGACACGCAGGATTCATATGTTAAACTCACAAAATGTAAGTGAATATCAGGCCCATCATCCTAATCAGAAGTGATCTTCAGAATAATATGGAGATAATCTTCTTTAGCACTTGTAAACTTTAGTTTTCTTTTTAAATCATAAGACAAAGTAGGGACTCTTTGCCTTATGGAGGATTCCTCCGCTTGACCTGCTCTGACCAGCGTAGGAGCAAAGTGTGCTTCATTTCCGCTGGTCAGAGCAATTTTCCCATGATCCTTAGCTTTCCTCTGTGTTCCCGCGATGCTTCCTGTCATTTTACACAAAACTGCCGAATTGCGTTCTAACTGAATGAGAACAGTAAGTTTCTTTTCTTTTAGAACTCAATTCGGCACTTTATTCGGATCGCAATTTCATTAGAATGAATGAAACTCCGATCCTATTCATTGCCGCAGCTGCATCTTGCAGCCGCTTAGTAGATAACTCCCTAATTCCCACGGTCTCAGGGAGCTATCTACTAAAAGGCTGAAAGACCTAAATTGGTCTTTCAGCCACATTTACTAATAGTAAGTAAAGGTTACTTAGTATTAGTAAATAATATGCCCCTACTCGCTATACCGCGAGTAGGGGCATGTCTGGTAAACAGTGAGCAGCCTGAAAAAAACCCAACTATTGGCCCTCACTCTTAAACGACGGGTGGGGGCCCTAAAGTAAAATAAGGGGGGAGACCTAATGTCCCACCCCGGCCCCCACCCCTGCGCGGTGGATGGGGGTCATAATGATAATGGGGGGGGGACCTACTGCCCCCCCGGCCCCCACTCCTGAGCGGCTGGTGGGGGCCATAATGATAATGGGGGGGGACCTACTGTCCACCCCCCCTCCGGCCCCCACCCCTGGGTGGCGGGTGGGGGCCATAAAGATAATGAGGGGGGGACACCTACTGTCCTCCCGCCCCCACCCCTGGGCAGCGGGTGGGGGCCAAATGATAATGAGGGGGGACCTACTGTCCACCCCCCCCTCCGGCCCCCACCCCTGGTTATGATGGTTTTTTATTTGGCCTTTTTTGGGGCTGAAAAATGAAGATTTGAGAAAAAAGAAGACATCGAATGGTAAGTTTAATTTTATTTTACAGGTTGGTTATTTTATTCCCCCCTCACTATTTTTTAGGGTGAGGGGTGTAGGTAGGGACTTTTTATTGGGGTGGGGGGTGGATGAGTAGGGGCTTGGGGTCCCCTAGTCACCTTGAGAGGGGGGGGAAATGACTTAGGGCCCCCACCCGCCGCCCAGGGGTGGGGGCCGGGGGGGGAGGACAGTAGGTCCCCACCCCCCCATTATCTTTATGGCCCCCACCCGCCGCCCAGGGGTGGGGGCCGGACCGAGGTGGACAGTAGGTCCCCCCCTCATCATTATGGCCCCCACCTGCCGCCCAGGGGTGGGGGCCGGAGGGGGGTGGACAGTAGGTCCCCCCTCATTATCATTATGGCCCCCACCTGCCGCGCAGGGGTGGGGGCCGGGGGGGGAGGACAGTAGGTCCCCCCCCTCATTGTCATTATGGCCCCCACCTGCCACGCAGGGGTGGGGGCCAGGGGGGGAGGACAGTAGGTGTCCCCCCCTCATTATCATTATGGCCCCCACCCGCCGCGCATTATGGACATATGCAATAATGACTGCCACTTTTATAAAAAACAGGTAACCGTTTAGCACAAACTCCATATTACCTTTTCACAGGCAGAAAGCCTCATCTTTCTAAGATGAGAGTTTTTGGGTCAGAATGTTTTGCATACAAGTATGACAGAAAGAAATTAGGCTCAAAATGTGAGAAAGGGATTTTTATTGGGAGAACAGCCCCTCTTACCTAGTGTTTTACCCAGATACAGGGAAGGTTCTTAAACACAGGCTTGTGAAGATTATCACAAAGAGAGTTTTTGAAAGACAGACTCAAACTGATTTGTTAAATGATGATGAGGATTGCTTTTGAGAGAGCTATGCATGTCACGTATTCATCCACTTATAAAAATGTGGTTAATGGCATTTACTGTCAACACATGAAAAGTTGTGCCGAGCAGCAACCAAATCCACAGAAGGATTAATGCTGAGCAGCAATTATGCAAATGAGAACCTGGTAACTGTCTTTGGGTTTAAAGGCCAGTTACAGCCTATCAGATCTAAAGGAGGGGTATTTAGGCCTAGTTCTCATCCTGCTCAGTGCCCTGTCGTGGTTTCCCTTGTGGTTGTCCCAGAGCGCGTTATTTATTTTTGTTATTCTGGTTATTTGACTTTGGCATTGTTTTGACTTCCCTGTTTTCTGGCATCCCTGACTCCTGGCTTTTCCTTATCGTTGTGTCTCTTTCTGTATCCCCTGACCTTGGCTATTCCTGACTATTCTTTGGTACGTTAGTCCGGCCATTCTAAGGTCCGGTATACATTACCTATCAGTCCTCTGTGTTACACAATTCTACGTGCTGGATCATCCTGTAATCCTGACAATGCCCCACCTATACCAAAAACAAATGAGACTGGAATTGAGTGTCTAGAGATGATCCAAATATCTGAAATAGAAACTTTAGGAAATGAGAATAATGGTCAGTCAGGTAATGACCATAGTACACTTTACCCTAAAAGAGACAGAAAACCTCCTCAGTACTTGGAGGACTATGTTTCAGATTTTGAATGTGATGACCAGTTACTAAAAAACATTGATTACTGTTATAAGGTGTTTGATGTACCACAAACCTTTAAAGATGCTTTAAGTTCACCTCAGTCACATAATTGGCTTGACTCTATGACAGAGGAAATAGAATCACTGAAAGAAAATGACACAATTCACTTTGACTACTTCACCAGATGGTAAACATTGAATGGGGGGGGGGGGGGTCAATGGATTTATCCAGTGAAAAACAATTTTGATTGGCTAGAAACTGCAAACATTACATCAGTACAAATTACAGCACATTATGATTTACTTCTTCACCAGATGGATGTGAAAACAGCCTATTTACATGCCCTAATTGACTGTGAGGTTTATGTGGAACAACCAAAGGGATTTAAGATAAAGTCCAAGCAAAATGAGAAACTAGTTTTAAAATTGAACAAGTCATTGTATGGTCTAAAACAATCAGGTAGAAATTGGAACAAGATGCTGCATGAGCATTTAAGCGAGAATGAGTTTGAACAAAATCCAGCCGACCACTGTGTATATGTCAAACAATCTGGACATGAGAGAGTAATACTGTTAATATGGGTTGATGATCTCATTATTGGTTCCAGAGAAGAAACAGTAGTCAATGACGTGAAGAAAATGCTTACAGCTAAATTTAAGATGAACGATCTTGGGAGGGTCAAACATTTCCTATATATCTATTTTGAACAAAGTGATGATTTGGTAAAGATGAATCAAAAGAGATACATATCAAAGATTCTGGAGAAGTTTAGAATGACAGATTTTAAACCCAGATCAACACCATGTGAACAAAAACTGGACCATGATGATCATTATGATCCTGTAGATACAAAAAGATATTGAGAAGTAGTAGGTACCTTGCTGTATGCAATGACTTATACAAGACTGGATTTAAGCTGGGTGATCAGTAAACTGTTACAATGCTTGTCAGAACCAACAGAACAACATTTAACCACAGCTAAGCATGTGATGAGATACTTAAACATACTATTGACTATGAGTTGTGCTACAGAAAGGGTAGTGAAAACTTGAAACTCGAGGCGTATAGTGATGCTGATTGGGCCTCTGATGTGGCCGATAGACGGAGTACGACTGGATACTGCTTTCGTCTAACCAAGAATGGTCCACTGATTGCATGGCAGTCAAAGAAACAGACCACAGTAGCTTTATCTACGTGGGAAGCTGAATACATGGCATTGGCTGCAACTACACAGGAAAGTCAGTACCTTGTGCAGTTACTCAAAGGAATGGACAATGGGTGTCACTATGAATCAATACACATCTTTGGGGACAAACAAGGTTCAATAGCTCTTTCAAAGAATCCTGTTTGCCGTCAGAGATGCAAACATATTGATATCAAGTACCACTTCATTAGATCAGTTATCAGTGAAGGTAACATAGTTTTCTTGACTATTGTCCAACTGGCAAGATGGTAGCAGATGTTATGACTAAGCCTGCAACAAAGTCCAAGTTAGAAAAGTTTTTGAGTTATATATTTGGAATGTAAGTCATGTAATATATGAATATAAATGACAAACTTGAGAGCAAGTGGGGGTGTTGAGATATAAACTAAAAGTGCTTTCATAGTGCAGTAACCTATGTTATACATTGTATGGTTAAAAGGAGTGTAAATAACATTTGTTGTTACTCCTTCCTTTCCCTCCTGAAACAGGAAGCAGTGGCTGAGCTAGTTACAATAATGACACAGAAGCAAGAAGTACCTGTGTGATTTTTCCCTCCATCTTTATATAAGGTTATTCTTATATACCCAGTTATCCTTCCCTAATAATCAAAATGGCAACATGAATAAAGAGACGTTGGGAACATAACACATTTAGCTTTCAAATCTAGTCTGTGGGTATTCAGTAAGCTTGTGGGCTAAGGGGAAGACCTTAACATGGAGGACATAGGCTGTATAGAAAGTAGTAAAAACGGAATAGAGTAGAATTCACGTAAGAAATAGAACCTCAGGGGACAGAAGCTGCTGTGCGACACTATACCACTACAAAAATTAGATGCATAATAAAGTAAATATTTTAAATGTAGACCAGTATCATCTGGTGCAGGCAGCAATCTCTCAGGCGGGGTCTTTGTGTTGATTTTCCTGTGAGGGTAGCTCACCGCCTATATAAGCATTCAATTATAATGTTGTAAAAATGCATTTTTTGTTTGACAACTGGTATTAAAGTAACAGCAAGTTCAGCAACAATCTCTAGGTAGGTGGTACGTGTGAAAATAACATCCACATAGTTATGTAGACTGAAAAGAGACATGTGTGCATCAAGTTCAGTCTTCCTCACATCTGTTTTTTTGCTGCTGATCCAAAAGAAGGTAAAAAAAAAACAGTGAAGCACTTCCAATTTTGCAACAAACTAGGGGGAAAAATCCTTCTTGACCCCAGAATGGCAATCAGATTTATCCTTGGATCA
This sequence comes from Pelobates cultripes, assembly GCA_933207985.1. Taxonomy (NCBI): domain Eukaryota; kingdom Metazoa; phylum Chordata; class Amphibia; order Anura; family Pelobatidae; genus Pelobates; species Pelobates cultripes. Next base: position 156,014,965 of record OW240917.1, on the reverse strand, counting down.
AGAAGCTATTACCCTACAGTTGAAAAATTATATAATTGAATATTATGTTTTTTCAAATATGCATCTAGTTGTTGTTTAAACATTTGTACAGACTCTTCTTCAGGCAGGGAATTCCACATGCTTATTGTTCTTACGGTAAAAAAAATTAAAATCTTCCCTTTCCCTTAGACCCCAGGTTTTCCAGCACAACATTGTCCAGAACATGACACTGCCTCCACCAGCCTGCATTCTTCCCCAGGTAAATGACATACAAGCACCTGGCCATCCACCTGATCTAAAAGAAAATATGATTCATCAGACGAGTCAAGCTTCTTCCTTTGCTCCATAGTCCCAGTTCTGACACTCACATCCCCACTTAAGGAATCATGGGCACTCTGACTGATCTGCGGCTACGTGGCATATACACAACAAACTACAATGCACTGTGTGTTCTGACACCTTTCTATCATGGCCAGCATTAAGATGTTCAGCAATTTGAGCTACAGTAGCTCTTCTGTGTGATTGCTGGTTCACTGGTTGTCTTTCTTTGCACACTTTTGGTAGATACTAGCTATTGCATACCTTTAACAACCGACAAGACTTGTTGATTTTGATATGGTCTCACCCAGTCGTCTGGCCACCACTATTTGGCCCTTGTCAAAGTCACTCAGAACTCCTCCCTTGACCATTTTCCTGCTTCCAATACATGACCGTTCACTTTCTGCCAAATATTTTCCACCCCTTGACAGATGCCATCAGGGCTGCCATCAGAAATTGTGGGGCCCCTAACACAGCTCAAGGTCTGGGCCCCCGTGTGCCCGCCTCCAAATCCCGCCCACAGGAATAGACACACACAGACACAAAAGGACACAGACACAGAAAGATACACACATACTAACAGACACAAATACTGAAACAGACATACACACATTGTCAGGATATTTATATCGGCAGACATTTTGTGCTAAGATAGAAATTAAAAGTGTATATTGCCAGAGTCACTCAGAACAAAGCGGACTCCATTTTGCTATCTTCAGGCAAGACAGAGACAAAATTTATTTCCTTTCTGTAACTAGCCACTAGCCTGAGCTAAGGAATGCATTATGTAAACAAGCCAAGTGATAAGCAATGAAGCAGGAGGATAGAATGCTGTGTTTAAATGTTAATGGAATAGAAATAATTTTAAACACAGACACTAGTGACAGAGAAGACTCAGTAATTAATTCTACTTTCTAAATTTTACAAGGTCCCATTGTAAGTAAGGTGTGAAATTGAGTTTAGAACTGTCAATTTTAGAAATTACAACAGGAATTGTCGACGCGCTATCCGGAGAAAATCCAAAGAAACGCTTTGAACTGACAGCAACCTTAAGTTATGGTAGTCATTTTAGATAAACCAAATGACGTCAAAATCGTCATCAGGAAAAGTTAACTCTTTCCTGGATAGGAAAGTTTAATGAGGCAATTGCGCCCTCTATTGACCAAAAACTAGATAATACTAGATAAAGTAGACACACCTACAGTTTCCTATTGGCCTTATCAACTAATGACGTACAGAGAGTCTGGCCCTTTAAAAGTTAGGAACAAAGGGAAGAGAGAGGTTAGTTTGGGCTTTCAGATTCGGACATTCAGAGAGATCCAGGACAGATATTCAGGACACTCTGGAACTAACACTCAACTCTCAAACTCTCTTGGACACATCTCAAGAAACACTCCTTGACACTTAGAATTTTACTATTACTTTCTAACCAACATCACTTTTCTCTATTACTTAAAATAAAGTGGAGGAGCACCAGAAATGAAAAGTTCCAGTTTAGATAAATACAAATTAGTAAACTTGATACTCAAAGGGAAGAGATGGTTCACTTACAAAGTAGCAAAAAATATAGCTACTAAAAAGTGTAGCCATATATATAAACAAGGAGTATCCAAGTAAACTTGTATATAGTGGAATCTGGAAACAAATCAGGGTCCTCCAGTAACTGCATACTGACTGGTGCTCCTCCACTTTATTTTATGTTGTCTGATTTTCTTTAATGACCAATAAAACTTTATTATTTTATTTATATACACATTTGTTGGCAAATGCTCTAATATTGCTCTAATAGGGGGTTCTGCTTTTGAGAGGATTTGCTCCCTTCTGTTTAAGGGTTGCTTCCCCCTCATTTGTGTATTTTTTCCTATATTTCTGTAAAATTAAGGGTTAAGCCCTTCTAGTACCCCTGTAATCCTTTCTTTTTGTACCCCTTGCTGGATTTTATATGGCTATATATATGGTCATTACATATTATCTTCACTTATTAAACCTCCCTACAAACCACATAACAATCCATGAGTCCATAAGTGCAATTTGCAATTAAAGTTGTTACTGGAAGTGAACATGCATACATTACAAAACAAAGCAATGACACTACCAAAAGCTAAGTTAAAAATAAAGTTTATTGAAAATAAGTCAGCAAACTTAGGAGGGAAGCCTTTATTCTAAATCATGTATAACCTTTATGATTTGAAGTAATTATAGTGAAACTGTCATTATCTAATGTAGTATAACTAGTTTAATTTTAGACCACTATGGCTCCCCAGTGTCTCCCTGAGAGCCAGGCAGATCACACAATATTGCGGCCACAGGAGCTCCCTAAAGTTGACTGGCAAAAGCACCAAATGCCCTGAAACTATTTGGGCATAGAACCACGTGTTTCCTGATTTGGAAAACTTGGGTCCTCAGAGAAGGGCTATTTGGGGATGTAGAATGTAACGGAGCTCCAGTACTCCGACCGAGTACCTCCGCCAAGTCTGCTTCCTTGTAGCTATCAGGGACTCTGAAACACTTCAGACCCAAACGCCGAGGCTTGACTGGGATCACTTAGGGCCTTTTCCACCCTGGACCAAACACCAGACGACACATGGTGAAGGTTAAACAGCAACTCTTTAATGAATACAGCACACATAGTTAAAGCCCCCAACAGCCTCATTTACATACAATAGGTGGGGTCAGACAATAGCAAGGGCTGATGGGAGATTGAGGAGGGACAGAGCAGCTAGATTAAACTGGTCTGGCAGTGTCCCTGGGACAACGCCCTGCTGGGGAAACAATAGGAAAGGAAAAAGGGGGAAGGGGGAGATGCCCAGACCAGCAATACATTCAACATACCCTGCACAAATAATATGCACAATGTGACAAAACACAAAAGGAATTTGGGAGGCCACCCATAGTGTCTGTTAGGGATCGACCGATATTGATTTTTTAGAGCCGATACCGATAATCTGCAAACTTTCAGGCCGATAGCCGATATCTTGCCGATATTCTGTACATTTACTATTTTGAATAAATAAACTAATTCGAAAGGTAAATGCACAAAATATACATGCCACATGTAGTGGATGAAGTGTGTTTAGACAGGGGAACTGTGTGTGTTTGTGTAGTGTGTGTGTGTGTGTAGTGGATGCAGAGTGTGTGTTTGTGTAGTGTGTGTATAATGAATGTAGTGTGTGTATAATGCAGTGTTTTTGTGTGTGTTTGTGTAGTGTGTATGTGTATGTATGTAATGTGTGTATGTAATGCAGTGTGTGTTTGTGTAGTGTGTATGTAATGAAGTGTGTGTATGTAATGCAGTGTGTGTGTATGTAATGCAGTATGTGTGCAGTGTGTTTGTGTAGTGTGTGTGTATGTAATGCAGTGTAGTGTGTGCAGTGTAGTGTGTGCAGTGTAGTGTGTCTGTAATGCAGTATGTGTGCAGTGTGTGTGCAGTGTGTTTGTGTAGTGTGTGTGTATGTAATGCAGTGTAGTGTGTCTGTAATGCAGTATGTGTGCAGTGTGTGTGTGTGTAGTGATGTAATTTGTGTAATTTTTTTATTTTAATATTTAAATGTTGTTGTTTTTTGTTTAGTCCCCCCCCAGTGTGTGTTTGTGTAGTGTGTGTGTGTAATGCAGTGTGTGTGTCTGAGTAGTGTGTATGTAATGCAGTATGTGTGCAGTGTGTGTTTGTGTGTGTGTGTTGTGATGTAATTTGTGTAATTTTTTATTTTAATATTTTTTTAATATTTAAATGTTTTTTTTATTTTTTGTTTAGTCCCCCCTCCCTGCTTCTTACCAGGGAGGGGGATATAGTATTCTATGGTGGTCCAGTGGCTTGTTAAGTACAGTGGTGGCTCAGCAGCAGCAAGCGCTGACTTACCTTGCAAGCAGCTCCTACAGCTCTCTGTGTAAATCTCGTGGCTCTTAGTGCCGCGCGGAGCGTTGCCATGGTAACCTGTGGCAACGCTCTGCGGCCGCGGGTCTCGCGAGATTTACACAGAGAGCTGTAGGAGCTGCTTGCAAGGTAAGTCAGCGCTTGTTGCTGGCCCCCACAGGACCGCCGGGCTTGTAATGGGCCCGGCGGTCCTGTTATATATTATCGGCAATATCGGTATCTGAATTGGCCGATACCGATATTGCCGAAAATACCAAATATCGGCCGATAATATCGGCCAGACCGATAATCGGTCGATCCCTAGTGTCTGTCTTCCATCCCCAGTGATGGTGACTAGCGTCACATAGAATATGTGAGGTTATTGTATGTTTTTATTAGGTTTTGGGGTACTTTTATATTTTTTTATGTTTTGTGTTGTGCTCAGTGTTCCTGGGAATTAGCTTACCGGGAGAGGCTGATGTTGAATACAAGGGAGACCCCATGCTGGGGTCTGTGCATAAAAGGCCAAGTTTGGCTCATTAAAATCAGTTGTCCTCCCAGAACTGTGTATTGTATAGTCCAGCTTGTGGAGGATTCAGCGGAGAAAGTCCTTGGGCTAGAGCTCCCAGGACTGTGAAGGGAATAGAGCTAGTCCCCTATCATTTTCCATGATGGAGAAGCTATAGGAGGACCCCAGTCAAGATACATGGACTGGGGTAGAAGTGCTGAGGTTTTTCCCAGTTCCAAATAGGAAGCAGTCCTTGGCGGAGGTACCCAGCCGGGGTACAGGGAGCTCTGCCACAGGGGTAATTCCACCTGTCCATTTGGCGACTATGCACCTGTTATGTTGGTTGATCAGTTAAAAAGAGGCTGGTTAATAAACAGAGTTACATAGGCCTCGGTTTAATATTGTTAGATAAGCTTTGCAAGTTAGTTAATACTTTTGGATAAACATTTGAAATGATTTCATACTATGAAATTTTCCTATATATGTGTATATATATATATATATATATATATATATATATATATATTAATATTTAGATTTTTTTTAATATATGATTTTTTTAAATATTTTATTATTTTGAAAAAATAATTTTAAATATGTATTAAAAACAATAAATCATTTGGAAAGCTTATCCAAAGTTATTAAATGGAGGCCTTTTTTGGTTAAAATAGTGCTAGATCAGATCCCCACCCTGAATGCAGAAAACAAACCACAGCACCACAAACAGTGAAGGTTCCTGTACTAGACAAAAGAGACCTAGGAGGACAGCCAGAATACTGGTATTATATGTTAGACATATATACTGCAAACCTCTGGTTAATACAATCTTGTTATTGTCAATATTACCTCAACTTGCCCAGTGGTGTATTTTGGATCTGTGCTGCCCTAGGCATGACAGAACTCGGGCACCCCCTAATTTACATTTGCCCCACCCCTTCCTCCACACTTTGACTGACAGACACACACTCTCAGATACACTGACATACACACACTGATTTGACACAATCTGACAGACACACACAATCACTGACTCACTCACAGACACACACTGACAGACACACACACATTCACTGACATACACACACAATGACGCAAACACACACACACTCACTCACTGACACCGACTCACCCACCCACTCACAGACACACTCACAGACAGACACAAACACACACAATCACTCAGACACACAGGCGCCCTCATGGACACACTCTGACAAACATACGCACACACTTACTGTCATGGCTCTCGGCTCTTTTGTCTGCGTGGCTGCACATAAACTAGGCAGTCACACCAACAGAAAGGTTTCAAACTTACCTGGGTCGCAGCGGGCAGCTACCTAGTCTCTCTCTGTTCGGGCCCGAGCGGGTGTGACGTTCTTAGGAATGCTGGATCGAGATTTTATAAGAAACTTATCTTCGCCCACATTGAAGTCGGCACCAACATGCGTGCGATGTCACGTCATAGACGTGCACACACATTTTGGGGTCAGAGGTCAGAGACAGCTAATTACAGCCTAAAGGGGGTTATTTAAACCCAAATTATCTTTTTGCCAGTGCCCTGGTTATCTGAGAGTATGTTCCTGATTTTTGTGTTTTTTCTGGTATTTGACTTTGGCTTTGACTTCCTTGTTTTCTGGTATCCTTGACTTCTGGCTTTCCTCATTGTTGTGTCTCATTCTCTGTCCATGACCTCGGCAAGAATTTTGACTATTCTCTAGTACATTAAGTCTGGCCATTCTAAGGTCCGGTTAGACGTTATCCTTAGTCTTTAGGTGTGATACAATTCTGCGTGCTGGATCAACGATAATCCTGACATTACAACTTGGCCATAGATCCTGCTGATTTGTGTCAGCACATAGCAGCTTAAGAGAATAAATTGTTGCAGCGCACTCAGACTACAAAAAAAATATAATACAACGAAGGCTACTAAGAATAAAGTCTATCTGAGAATAAATATGGGGATTTAGTTCCACCATATGGCCATATGTTGTTAAGCCCACCACTACTTACAAAGTACCCCAATATTGGTGGGTCCTACGCTAAAAATGTGGGGGACAAATTAAATAGTACTAGTGTTAAAATATTGGGGTACTTTGTAAGTAGTGGTGGGCTTAACAACATATGGCCATATGGTGGAACTAAATCCCCATATTTATTCTCAGATAGGCATTTTAGTAGCCTTCTTTGTATTATATTTTTTTTGTAGTCTGAGTGCGCTGCAACAATTTATTCTCTTATGTATGAAGTTTGGTCACTGCGGCAGCACCTTTCATGCAAAATTCAGGTCCCGGGAGTGCCCCCTATCCTTTTTCTGTATATAGCACATAGCAGCTTGTGAGAGAAAGCTAGAGGGAAATGACCAGGCTTTCGGTACACTCCTAATACGTATGGCTCATTTGCAGCCTGAAGTTCCTCTGGCAGTTACCCCCGCGCCTACTGGACCTACACCTATAGTGTATAAGGCACCTACTATCTCCCTATCTCCACCCCCACATTTTGAAGGTAATACTCAAGAATGTCAGGGATTCCTCAATCAGACTGAGTACCATTTTGAAGCCTCACCTGTGTCCTTCCCCACGGATAGAGCTAAAATTGGGTACTTAATGAACCAACTGAAAAGTAAAGCCGTAAGTAGGGTCAATCCTTTATGGGAGAGTGATAGGACTATTGCCCATAATTATCAAGAATTCCTTGTGAAATTCAAATTAACGTTTGAACCATTGGGAAGGGAAAACAACTGCCCTAATGTGTATCAAAAAAGGGAACCATTCTGTCTCAGATAATGCCATAGAATTCCACACCTTGGCTTCTGAGGTAGACTGGACTAATAATGAATGAATCACTGCATTTGTAGAGGGATTATCCAAAGCTATCCTTGACGAAATTGCAGCCAAAGAACTACCAGGTAGGTTAAATAAATACATCACTTATGTGATGCATATCGATAACCGACTTCGACTAACTGGGAGATAACTAGAAATAGAACCAGACGTATGAATATATCACTAGCACCTCGATTCTCCAATTGTCCCTGGCCCTTCTGTACAGTCTGAACCTAGAGCCAGAGAAACAGTTTAGGAGAAAAGAGGGCCTCTGCTTATACTGTGGCAAGAAAGGACACATGAGAAATTCTTGTCCCATACGTCCGGAAAACTTACGCACCTAAGAACCATTAAGGGACCGGCCTTAGGTGTGATGTATATGTCCCCTGGTACTACCCAAACTAGATTTCTCCTTAGCGTTGCTGTTCAATGTTATGAGATAAGTTTTACGTGTAACGCCCTGATTGACTTTATTGATATACAATTTGCCAGTAAACACTTCCTACCCATCAATGAGAGAGCATCACCCCTGGCCATCGATGCCATTGGTGGGAAACCACTCTCTCAGCCTTTAATTACCCACGAAACACTACCTATCACTACCATGATAGGAGTGTTACACAGAGAACTCATCACATTTCAGATAATTGCTTCCGCTTCTTGTCCCATTATACTTGGATTCTCATGGCTTGTTAAGCATAACCCCTGTGTTGATTGGGCTAAAAGGGAAATACTGGAAAGGGGTAAAAAATGTAAAGAGAGATGTATGTCACCTATTACTAAAAGATTGGGTATCATTAATCTACCTACTCCTACGCCTCAGTCTCCCGAAATTCCTGTGCATTATAGGGAGGTTAAAGTTTTTAATAAAAGTCACAATGATACGCTACCCCCTCACAGATCCTATGATTGCTCCATAGATCTGTTACCTGGTACTCCCTAAAGTAGGAGTATATACCTTATCACCACAGGAGAATAGAGTTATGGAAGAATACATTAAAGAGTTTCTACAAGAAGGCCACATATGTAAATCTTCTTCTCCTGCTGGTGCAGGATTCTTTTTTGTTACCAAAAAAGGAGGAGAGTTATGGCCATGTATTGATTATAGGGCATTGAACAAGATCACCATCAAAAATGCTTATCCCATACCCTTTATCTTAGAATTATTTGACAGACTCCAGGGCACTAAGGTGTTTAACAAACTCGACCTTAGGAGTGCTTATAATTTGGTAAGGATTAAGGAGGGACATGGATGGAGAACTGCATTTAACACGAGAAATTGTCACTATGAGTGTCTTGTCATGCCCTTTCGGGTTATGCAATGTCCGAGCCATAATTCAGGATCTCATTAATTATGTTCTCAGAGACTACATTTATACTTTCGTAGTGGTATATCTGGATGATATACGCTGTGACGAGACCAATCTCGCCACATTGCATTGGAGAAGCCTGGTTGCTCGCCTGCTGCCTTTGGACTATGGCCCCCTGTTAAAAGACATTTTTTTTACCTGCAGAAAAGCTTCATTCGTGCTTTTCTGCCTGGGGTTCAGTAGATTTGTTTGAATGTGTTATACCCCAGATAGGAATCCCATGGAGCCCATTCGTATGAAACTGACTGTAAAGACTTTGGCTCCATGGCGATTAAACTGTATTCGTGTGGTCTGAGCGCCATTCACTTAATAATGTGCGCTCAGACCTGAGCTATCTGGGGATATGTTACATGTCTGTGTTTTATGTAATAAATGTGACTTTATGTATTTTAAAGTGTTTTGTGTCTTTTTGCAACCATGTGCTTAATGGAGTCTTGTGTCTGTCCTGGGAGATAATTGAATTACTCTCCAGGATAGAAGACTCTGAAACTGGTTTGGGCCAGAAAGCCATGCTTCATTTAGTCACAAAGGACTTTTTACTAACTTTTGAACCCCTTGTCTGATTTGTGCCATTTTTTAATATGTTGCTCCCCTGAATGGATTGATTCCAAATATGTAATTTTATGTGAATGTGATGTATGGTTTTGGAGTTATGAAAGTTGGGTAGAAAGTATGTTTTAACTGTATGTATAATTGAGTTTCCTCTCAGGATAAGGGGAGGGAATATGTGGGATGTAACTGTGATGTGATTGGTTGTTTTATACCTCCCTGTGGGCGGTCCTGTATTTGAAAACACTGTAATAAAAACCAGGCTGGGTGTGCCAGCACCTCAGACCACTGCTTGACCCTCAACACGGAGCTCTTGTCTCGTTCTTGGGGGGATTCACTGTATGCTGTTAGAGACTGATTGCCAGGAGTGTAAGCTGATTGTCTGCTTTTCCTGTTCGTCTGCTAGCAGCTATTTGGGAGGTTCCAGTTCGGGAGTTGGAGTGCTATTTTGTATCCAGTTCGTGAGTTTTGGTGTTCTGCAGTAGCTGTGCCTGTATCTCTGGAAAGGGGGCCGATCGCCTAAACGGTTTTTACCCCTTGTGTGCAAAACGGTCCGTTACATACGCATTTAATCCTCCGATAGCCAGACTCATCATGTTAAATAAGTGTTGCAAACTTTGCTAAAAAAATGGGCTATATTGCAAACTTGACAAATGTCTATTTGACCAGACGGAAGTTCAGTTACTGGGCTATAATATCTTTTTAAGCAGTTTTAAAAATAAAATATTTGGGTGCTAAAAAGTACATTAGTGGGGTGCACTTCATATCTGAGAGTCAAATAGAGGTATATACTGCTGTCACATTGCAGTTTTAAAACTTAAAATTGTTTGGGTGTTATAAAGTACATTAGCAGGGTGCACTTCATATCTGAGAGTCAAAAAGAAGCGTCACATAGTGCGCTTACAGCGCAATTGTAAACATTCTTATTTTCTGGGTGCTAATCTGCTAAATAGTACATTAGTGGGGTGCTCTTCATATCTGAGAGTCAAATAGAAGCGTCAAATAGTGCGCTTACAACGTAGTTTGAAACATTCTTATTTTCTGGGTGCTAATCTGCTAAATAGTACATTTTGGGTGTGCTCTTCATATCTAAGAGTCAAATAGAAGCGTCAAATAATGCGCTTACAGCGCAGTTGTAATCATTCTTATTTTCTGGGTGCTAAACTGCTAAATAGTACATTTTGGGTGTGCTCTTCATATCTAAGAGTCAAATAGAAGCATCAAATAATGCGCTTACAGCGCAGTTGTAATCATTCTTATTTTCTGGGTGCTAAACTGCTAAATTTTGGGGCCTCCTCTTCATATCTGAGAGTTAAATAGAAGCGTCTAATAGTGTGCTTACAGCGCAGTTGTAAACATTCTAAGTGTTTTGCTGCTGATCTGCTAAATAGTAAATTTTGGGGCCTGCTCTTCATATCTGAGAGTCAAATAGAAGCATCTAATAGTGCGCTTACAGCGCAGTTGTAAAAATTCAAATTTTCTGGGTGCTAAACTGCTAAATAGTACATTTTGGGCATGCTCTTCATATCTGAGAGTCAAATCGAAGCGTCAAATAGTGTGCTTACAGCACAGTTGTAAAAATTCTTATTTTCTGGGTGCTAATCTGCTAAATAGTACATTTTGGGGCCTGCTCTTCGTATCTGAGAGTCAAATAGAAGCGTCTAATAGTGCGTTTACAGCGCAGTTGTAAACATTCTAATTGTTTTGCTGCTAATCTGCTAAATAGTACATTTTGGAGCCTGCTCTTCATATCTGAAAGTCAAATAGAAGCGTCAAATAGTGCGCTTACAGCGCAATTGTAAACCTTCTTATTTTCTGGGTGCTAATCTGCTAAATAGTACATTTTGGGCATGCTCTTCATATCTGAGAGTCAAATAGAAGCGTCAAATAGTGCGCTTACAACGCAGTTGTAAAAATTCACATTTTCTGGGTGCTAAACTGCTAAATAGTACATTTTGGGCATGCTCTTCATATCTGAGAGTCAAATCGAAGCGTCAAATAGTGTGCTTACAGCGCAGTTGTAAACATTCTTATTTTCTGGGTGCTAATCTGCTAAATAGTACATTTTGGGGCCTGCTCTTCGTATCTGAGAGTCAAATAGAAGCATCTAATAGTGCGTTTACAGCGCAGTTGTAAACATTCTAATTGTTTTGCTGCTAATCTGCTAAATAGTACATTTTGGAGCCTGCTCTTCATATCTGAGAGTCAAATAGAAGCGTCAAATAGTGCGCTTACAGCGCAATTGTAAACCTTCTTATTTTCTGGGTGCTAATCTGCTAAATAGTACATTTTGGGCATGCTCCATATCTGAGAGTCAAATAGAAGCTTCAAATAGTGCGCCTACAGCGCAATTTTAAAAATTCTATTTTTTTTTGGTGCTAAATAGTAGATTTGGGGTGTGCAACACTGGCTAGTTACCGCTTCTCAAGAAAGTCTAAGGACAAATAAATGTTGCCTATGGTAGTATAGAAGGCAAGACTGAGACAAATCATTCGGGTTACGTTTGCCTGTTGATATGTTAATTATCTTAGACCATTAAAATTCAATAATCAATTAAAAAACACACTGTCATACAAAAATATGTATTATAAACAAGTTAAAAACAAGACTACAAGTCATGCTATAACAAAATTAAACAAGTTTTAAAATATGTATGGGCCAAACAGTGGCTGTAAAACCAAAGTTTTACTGGTTACATTCATGACTACACACTCTAGTGAACAGGACCTTCATGTAGTGTGTTCTTTTTTTTTAAATCATACAGCATCCTTTCATGTGCATTTCAGATGTCGTATTGTTAATTACCAATTTTTGTTTAGCCTGATCTTTTTAAAAAAAAGTGAAAAATAAGTGTTATTGTGATTGCTTCATATACAGAAACATTAATATACATTTCTATATTGTGTAAAGACACAACTACAAAGTTAAAAACCAAACACCAAAACAACGTGCCAGACAGTCTACCTGTGCATGGATAATGTGATACAATAAGTCTACATATTAAAAATGCAATAACCCACAGAAGATGGGCGTGAATATTTTTTTGCAAATGGAACTTTGATTCGAATTTACTACAACGGTCACTTGTTAAATTGTTTCACACCTACAACACTTGTTAAACAGATCTAAGTGATAGATAACAGATTGATATTTTCTACATAGAAACTACCAGATAATAAGCTGCTTTATTTAAACCAGTTATCAATAGCTAAGAGGTACTTAAACAAAATTGTAATTCTGGGGCAATACCCTCACAAGTCAAACTGAGAGGTCAGTTTATAGGGAAAACTGTTGCCTGGATACAATTCTAAAACAATTTCCAGATGTCCTTTGCAGACTTTACATGCAGGAAAAACACAGGTGCCAACTGCTGTGGCTTTCTGCAGTTTGCAGACCGGCAAGGAGGGCAGGGTTGAGGAGTGGGTGGAAGATGATGTGGAGGATGATGAGGTCCTAGACCCCACATGGAATCAAGGTCATGCGAGTGACGTGTGCAGTTTGGAGGAAGAGGCGCTGGTCGCACAGAGGCACCAGCACAGCATAAGAGGGAGCAGGGTGCAAATGTTTCTTTTTTTTATATGTCCCAATATTTTGGGGGCTTACCCAATTAAAATAAAAAAAAATATATAAAAAACAGTGTTGGCTACCTCCTCCTCCTCCACTGCTGCTTCCACCTACACCGCCACCTCAACCTATGGGTCACTTAGTATAAACATTGGAATTACAAATTCATGTCTCAATTAGTAAATAATCTGAGTAACATTTGTTTGATAGTAAATAAATAATGTTCTATCCTAAATAGGTTACTAAATCAGAGGCAGGAAATATCACATATTGTAGCATACATGTAAAAAGATACACAATCACACAAAAATAAATTCAGCACAGAAGCAAAATGGTAATAGTCCACATGCAGCTTGAGCACCAATACGGAGTCTCTCTTTTCCGATCAGAAAACTGTGTAAAAACAGGGGGTAGGTGCAGCGCTTCAGTAATCACTTTCCTGGAGCTTCAATACAGCTCCAGTGTATGCGCCTGGGCGGAATAATCCCTGCCTATGGATCAAGTGCAGAAGTAATTCTTCGAATTAAAGGTGTGGTAGGGGGTATCCTCATAAAAAATAAACACATAAAAATCGTATATGATGAAGTATGTAGAGCTATGAAGCAAGGGTAGGTAAAAACTATAAATGTACACGTGTAATGGAGCCGTAAAACCTGGCTCATCTGATAGCGCTTGAAGTGGTATGATTCCCACTCAAGGATACAGGTGTCCGTGTATATGTGGAGATAAACAAACGGAACTACAATAGTGTACACTGTCAAAAGGAGTGTAAGCAGAAATAAATAAGTTAAACCTACTCACATGCTAAAGTGCAAGTTCAAGTTTGCTCAAACCAAAGCGATTGGGTGGTCTGATTCCTAATAGGGATATAACTCCAAAAAATCCAACAGCAGCAAAGTTAGGTCCATTCAAAAAAGTACTTTAATATTAAAAAATAATAAAAGTGGGGGGGGGCCTGGCCAACTTCCGAGTCGAGCAGACGAATGGAGTGAGAGCTCCTGGTCCTACCTGACTACTGAAGCGTCAAATAAGCAGGAGTTTCACCCTAATTCCGGCCAGAACCATCTAAATACATTCCCCAGCTTCAGCCCAGCATGGCCCCTAAAATTAACGGACCTGATCCGGAAATCTAAAAAAGGGCGCCAAAAGGTCTTGCAAGATGGCGACGTCCAACAAGCACCATCTCGGGCCTCATAGGGCCCGTCAAACCTTAATAACCCGTCGTCCCGATACTCGGATGACGGAACAGAAGTTACACACTATGCTTCAAGATCTGAGGCACACACTCCAGCAAGATTTCACGGCCCTAACGGCTGATATGCGGAAGGACATTATGGACAGAACCCACCACCTAGAACAGAGGATGAAAGAACTGTGCTTGACACATAACGAGGCGGTGGAAACGATCCAGAGCCTGGTGGCAGAGCAAAAGCTCTTTAAACACAAGCTAGCCGAAATGGAGGACATGGCAATGCAGAATAATGTATATTTTGGTGTGATCAGCAACAAAATAACGAACGAGGAACTGTCTAAGTACATCAGTACTCTGTGTACTGCGATAGCACCGGGATTGGAGGACTACGCGTGGATGCTTGATCGCGCTCACCGCCTGCCCCGACCACCACGTTTTACAGCCGTCACGCCTAAGGACACAATTGTCCAATTTATTATTACAAATCTAAGGAGGCTTTCCTCACGGCTGCTAGGAAATTACAGGCACTGCTGGAACCCTATCAGCAAATCTCTATGTTTGCGGACTTATCAACCACTACTATGACTAGAAGAAAAGTTTGTGAATGTAACCAAGGCTCTCAGAAATCATGACATACCCTATAGATGGTGTTATCCCACGAAGATGGAGGAACAACCGCTCATGTCATTTTGGAGCCTGAAGATGGAACCAAATTGCTGACAGTTTGGGGCCTGCTGAAACAGATAGAGCCCCGTACTCAACATAAACCATCTCCCCAATGAATCCCAGGAGAATGGCAGACTGCATCCTCAACGAAGAAAACCAAGTGATTGACCTGCTTCGCAGCTTTGTACATCCCATTAGCCACCATGTGTAATGGACTCTACAATGAATGTGAGTATAACGATGGGAGCAATAGTATGCATAGGTCCTAATGTGCAACTAACGTAGTATGAAACAACAGATCTGCCTGCCTCATCTGGGTAATGTTTTTATTCCTGTCATGTATGTTGATAAGTTGTGATGCCGAGTAAACAGGGCACTTGGGACAGGATTAAGGACCATAATGCATTAAGCGTTTCAGCACAAACATATGACTACATTCAGGCCTTATTAGGGTAGCCCAGGGAGACTATACAGCTGCTGCAGTCAGCCAGTTTGGTGCGAGAGGGTGAATACCCGTATGGCAGTGGCCGCAGCGATTGGTAGCTGAGCTGGCGGGCAACCTAGAGACCAGGCCTAAATAACATGATACACACAAAACACCTATGTTCTTAGAATCCTGCTCAGACACACAAATTTCATTAGATAGAAAATCAAAATGAAATAAAATAAATAAATTTTAAAAAAGAGTTGAGGGAATACGGACTAAATATGGTCCTTTTAGTATTATCGCTGAATATACACCACCAACCTCTGCTACTCCCAGGGTAAACTTCCACATCTATGTAGAATAGTCAGGGACTGGATTTGGTACGACCTCCTTTGGCCGCATGACAGAGTGTAGGTGCAGGATTACCTGTGCTCGCTTTGGCCCCATTGGTTACTCTTCGCCACAAGAGTACAATGTACATATTTTCTGTGTTTCTTTTATGGTAATATGTTTTCTCCTATTTCAATATGTATGCATGTATCCTAAAAACAAAAAATATCCACAGCGATTGGGGGACCGGTGTGGCAACCTAGTAAGGGGGACAGTCCCGTTTCTGCTCACTTGGGTTCAGAGCTCCCAATGGGTGACAAACAAACAAGCTCAGACGGACAGGGGGATGCCACAGGAGGGCACACTGTCCACGCCAGTGACTTATGACTCCTGAACTAAAGATTCTGTCCATTAACGTAAAGGGTTTGAAGAGCCCGCATAAACGCCGATTGGCCACTCAGGAAATGCATAACTCCGGGGCAGCTATAGTCTGCCTTCAGGAGACGCAATTCAACAAGCGAAATCCCCCAACTTTCCCTCTCTCCGAACAAAACGAAGGGAGTGTCTATCCTGTTTCATGGGGACTGGGTGTTCCAACCCGAGACTGAGTACGTGGACCCCAAGGGCAGGTTTTTAGTCCTAGTGGGCTCCCTCAATGGTTTGCAGGTGTGGCGTCATTGTATGCTCCTAACAACTCTCAACAGACCTTTCTCAGCAAAGTACTTAAAAAGGTTATCAAGCTCCAGAAGGGCCACACCATCATATGTGGTGACTTCAACTGCACACTAGACCCTTCCCTAGACATTCAAAGGCTACACAATAAGATGCCTCCATCCTCTTCCATGACTCTTAGTCACTTGGCGAAATTACTGCACACGCATGAACTGTATGATACCTGGCGAACCCTGTACCCCTCTGCCAGAGAATACTCATTTTTCTCACATGCCCATAATACGTACTCCCATATAGACATGTGCCTCATTGATAAGTAAACTCTCACCCATCTAACCGACGTATCAATCAGAATTAGGACCTGGTAAGACCATGCCCCTCTAATGATCATGCTCCAAACACCATACCCGACAAGGGGGAGAGGTAAATGGAGGATAAATTAATCCTTATTATAAAACACTACTGACCTCTGCACTCTTTGTCTGGCCATAACAAACTTTTTTAAGGAGAATGACTCTCCAGAATCTTCCATAGCATTACAATGGTCTGCCCACAAGGCAATGATACGGGGCCTCTTGATCCAATCAGGGTCCAGATCCAAGCGATAAAAGTCTGTGAGACCAAAACAACTAGTCCGGGACCTGACGGAGCTGGACACTAAAAATAAAACACAGCCATCGAAAAAAGTATCTAAACAAATCTCACAGATCACCGCCCAATTGCACGCATTAACACTACGCGATACGGAACGCCGCATGCGGTCCGTCAAACAATTATACTACTCCTTCGGTAATAAGGCAGGCAAATTAATAGCAAATAAGCTAAAAGCAAGATACCTCCAGGCTTATTTCACCTGCAGTAAAGGCGACAAACTGTATAATCCGCAAGACATTGTGGAGGAATTAGCAACATATTATGGCAATCTCTACAGCCTGAAACATGACTCTGACGTACACCAACCTTCAGACACTGAAATAGAGACTTCTTAGATAACACACATTTACCGCGAATATCCCCTTTACAATCCCAGGACCTGGACGCCTTGTTCACTGAAGCCGAAATAAGCAACGCGATTAGATCACTCCCGAAACATAAAGCCCCAGGCTCATATGGCTTTTCCAATTATTAATACATTAAACTTGAAGGCTATCTCATGCCTCATTTGACAAATCTTTTTAATTTTATTAAAACTTCAGGGACAGTTCCCTGTGAAATGTTGGAGGCACACATGGTGACGCTACCTAAGCCCAACAAACCATCTACAATAAACTCAAACCTAAGGCCGATATCCCTGCTCAACGTGGATATAAAACTGTAAGCAAAATTGTTAGCCATACTTATCAGACCACTCCTGACAAACTTGGTCTCCACAGAACAAGCAGGGTTTGTTCTCGCCCAACTTTATTAGGAGTATCCTAGCCCTATACTCTAATCCCTCTGCACGGATGTTCAACTTAGGCTTTTTATCATTCACATATCACTAACGGGACGTGGCAAGGATGCTCGCTGTCACCTCTCGAACCCTTAATTCGAGGCATCAAACTGACTCCCACCATAAGGGGACTCTCTACACCTGCGAGGGAACAGAAGTTAGCTGTACTTGCAGATGACATTCCTATATTTCTGACTGACCCACACAACTCAATCCTACATTTATCTAATCTACTACAAGCATACAGGGAAATATCATATTACAAGAATAATGTATCCAAAACCCAGGCCTTATCAATAGGCCTAACATCAGCGACCCAAGCAGTATTGCATACCGAACACATCCCTCTCCTACCTTGGCATAAAACTCACCAAAACAACTCGCCTCTTGGCACTAGACAATCACCTCCCTCTAATGCACAAACTTGACTCAATGATGGACAAATGGAAGAGCTTGGAGGTGTCATGGATGGGCCGTATGAACACCATCCTGTATCTTTTTAGAACTATACCCATGTCGATTTCAAAGAACATTACCAAAAAAACTACAAACAACGATTAATGCACACATTTGGAAAAGGAAACCCCCACGAGTTGCTTACCGCCTACTTAAGGGGGGTCTCGGCATCCCAGACGTGCGTAGCTTCTACAGAGCAACCATACTATCACAGGGCCTGCGCTTGCTACATTCAACGTCAGACCCATTGTGGCTACCGCTCGAGCAGGCATGCATGGGGCAACTGTCCATACCTCACTCAATAAAATACAATAAAAAAAAGAATTGGTATAAAAATGTAGTGACCAAAAAACTTTTATTGCTTAAAATACACAATTTAAAACCATTAACGCGTTTCACCTTAAGAGGCTTTTTCCTACCATTGGATACCATTTTGAAAAAGCCTCTTAAGGTGAATTGTGTATTTTAAGCAATAAAAGTTTTTTGGTCACTACATTTTTATACCAATTCTCTTTTTCTTGTATTTTATTTGAACTCTTTTACTCTCCTAGCATTTTTATTATATTTTATCCTGTATTCTGTACTCAAGCAACCGAGGTGGGGATTATTCCACCAACGCTGTGCTAATAGAGCAGTACCTTCTGCTCTATACTTGTAAGTACATTTTACATATATTATTACAATTCCATTATATACTGAGAGCACTATTGCTGTTTTTTATATATCCTGGAGCACTGCAAAACCAGACTGGATTGACAGACGCACCTCTCCACTATACCCGTTAGTGGGGATCATACTGCTACACGCCCTTCACCCCAGAGCTGGCTAGAGCTCTCTTAAATGTGAGTGTATTACCTTCATTTTATTAACCTTTTACTGGATCCTGACTATATTACACACTATATTTTGTCGTTTTCCCTTTCTCTCCACATATACGGATATTTTAACCATCTGGATGGATCAACCCCTGAGGATTGCCAACTCCCCCCCCATCCCGGTTTATAGAGAGACTTTTTATGTGACTTTTATATAATTTTTTACTATCCAGATGGGCTAACTCCTGAGGATTACTCCCTTTTATCTCATTTTATTCTATTCTATTGTTCAATTGGGACTCTTTTCTTTTTTTATTATTTAACATTGGCTTACTCGTTTGTTGTATTTTCATTTAGGCCATTTGGTCTGGTTGTTTATTGTCATAGACTACTGAAACCAGCCTCAGGCTCAGGACTCACCTCCTTTGCATCTTTTTATCTGGAAATCTATTTGCCTACTTACGAATTAAAAACATACTTCAATCCAAACACATACAGCAGGTTGATATGACAACTCTACCGTCTGTAGCCAGGCATTGCCTGACATCTATGAACCATGTGAGACCACTATCTTTATGCTATAATTCTATTGTGGATCAAGGGGCAAGGGACAAACTGAGCTATATGTTGTCCTGGGAGGGAGAGTTGGGCAGGACCTTTACCTTGGAGCAGTGGAGGAGAGCTATCCTATATACCAACCAAGCTTCCAAAAGCTTAGCGCATTTGGAAGCCTACACCAAGGTTCTGATGAGGTGGTACCTAGTCCCCCAAAGACTCTCTCGCATCTATATTAATGTAAGCCCGACGTGTTGGAGATGTGGATAAGAGGGGGGAGATGGGGAGGTAGGAACGATCACGCACATGTTTTGGGACTGCAGGCTTCTGAAACGATTCTGGGGACAGATAAGAAGCCATACAAGACTGGACATGAACCCAGAGACCTATGTCTTGCATATGTCACCTGCACTGGACAACCACCCAGACAAGACCATAATCATAAACATACCGTACTTACTATTGCAAAAACAGATATAGCACTTCACTGGAGGAGCACAATAACTCCTACACTAGATGAAGTGGTAAAAAGACTGGAACACGCATATTAATATGAAAAAACTATAAGTAAAGTGATAGGCAACGTAGGTAAGCACAAGACATTATGGAATAACTGGATAGGAGAAAGAAGACGCCTTTTAGATGTTATATAAGGTGAAGGCGATGCAACAAGTCTAGAAAAAACCCCACAATAAACAGAGTGAACCGTGTATGAGGAACGCTGGCCGCCTATATTGACGGATGTTCGCCATCAAGAAACATTGAGGCATACGCACACTTAGAGAGACACCCCTACAGTAATCCCTCATGCATACTCCACCCACCCCCCCCCCTTTATTCTTCTGATTTACTTTTGTTCGTGGTAAATTCAGTTACAATCTATTATTTACGGATATTGACGAGACAGGCGTAAGAAACAGCAGGCGTAAGAAACAGCAGGCGTACACAGGGCCAGATTAACAAAGGGGCTGATGGAGCTGCAGCTCCAGGCGCAGGCCCATGGAATAGGCCCATTTAAAAAAAAAAAATTTTTTTTACACACTATTTTTCATTATTTAATTTGCATCAGACTGTATCATCTATATTTTCCATTATATTAAGTGTATTTTTAAACTTGTATTGATATTTACAAAGATGTCCTTAGATTCAGCTATATCCATGAACTCCATTTTTTTATTATTTTGGTCCTTTTCACGCTGTTATTTTTCCCTAAATTATACTTTTTATTTTTATCTAATATTGTTTATGCATATATAATATTATTTATTATAAATATAAGTTGTTTTATTGTCTTATTTTTTATTTTAATGTCTATAGAGGGAGCTATTGCTCCTCTTATTTCTTTTAGTATATGTGTTAATCCAGTTTTTTGCCTGTAGAGGGAGCTACTGCCCCTTTTATCTTTGTTAGACAAATGATCTGTCCACCATTTTTTTGGATCCTTAGCTTATCCAGGCAGATACCATTTTGTTAGAGCCAAAAAAAACCAACCATTAATTGGTCATGTGACTATGATGTCACAAAACCGTTATTTTCAAAATCCTAACCCTATTTAAGCAGCTCAGGTCCCATTCACTCTGTAAAACACTTTTGATAAAGCCTATCCAAGTAGAAACGTGTTAAGTGTATTGTTTATAACTTTTTTATCACCATTTTATTGTATTATATATTGTATTACTTTTATTATTTTTTTAATATTAAAGTACTTTTTTAATTGGACCTAACTTTGCTGCTGTTGGATTGTTTTGTTGGGATCATACCACCCAAGCGCTTTGGATTGAGCAAACCGGAACTTGCTCTTTAGCATGTGAGTAGGTTTAACTTATTTATTTCTGCTTACACTCCTTTTGACGGTGCACACTATTGTGGTTCTGTTTGTTTATCTCCACATATACACGGACACCTGTATCCTTGATTGGGGATCATACCACTTCAAGCGCTATCAGAGGAGCCAGGTTTTACGGCTCCATTACACGTGAGTGTACATTTTATAGTTTTTACCTACCCTTGCTTCATAGCTCTACATACTTCACCATATACGATTTTTATGTGTTTATTTTTTATGAGGATACACCCTACCACACCTATAATTCGAAGAATTACCACTGCACTTGATCCATAGGTGGGTATTATTCTACCCAGGCGCATACACTGGAGTTGTATTGAAGCTCAAGGAAAGTGATTACAGAAGTGTTGCACCTACCCCCCCTGTTTTTATACATGTAGAAAGTATTGACATTTGCACATACATCCTGTTCAAATTTAACACAAAAGTGGAAGGTCAAAGAAACAGAATAATGCAATTCTTAATATATAGAGATGGGTTGTCTCAATAGGACATTCAAAACCACCTGGCCCTTACAGAAACTGTGCATCTTGAAATCTTTGGACAAGGTATGCCCTGCCATTGAAAGAAACCCAAGCCCATATAATGTACTTTTTTAATGATTCTGGAAAGCTTTTGTGAATATGAAACATATCTTTGTGTTCATTGAAATACATTTTAAAAAGTTGTTATGTTTCCCAAAACCTATAACCATTTTCAATTCTAATTCAGAGGACTTATTTAGCATGCTAAGGTACTTCTACAGTATAATGATGTTGATTAATTGTTCTCAGAAGATAAATATGGAGGATATGTAGAAAACTTTAAAACAAACCCCCCAACAAACCAAACCTATGATCATTTAGCAAGAGGAATCTTTTTCTTCCAAGAAGTGAGGCATAGGATGACTGTCAGTTTGCACTGCAAAATAAATTTTTCATGAATTGTTTTGTTCCTTGCCCTTTATTAAACATGTTTAACAAATATTGACCAATTCTTAAGAGAGACAGAATTTTAAATCCCATACTTCTGGACAGAACGAGTATAATTTATAGCGGTGCTTTTAACCTAAAGAACAATTTAAAACACAGATATGTAAAAAATATAAAAACAATACAGTAGTGCAGATGGTATAGACAATAATAAGAAATATGGATGAAATATTTCTAACACACTAGGAGAGAGCCAATAGGTTGTGTGTGCTTTGTTTCTTAATCTGTATGTAGTATATTGTAGCCCAGTAAAGACAAGGCTATAATGATCAACATTACATAATTAATAATACCTTGATGAATAAAGGGGGAGTTGAATTTCCATTTTATGACATTATTTTAAAAAACTTATTTTTTTCTGTTTTCTTTTGATTAAAAGCAGCAACAGTGCATGGACTTTAGTCATGAGCTTGAGTCAAGCCTAAGGGAGAGTGCGCAGCTTAGCGGACAAGGGCACATCTATGAGTGTGGGAATGGATGAAACACGATTAAGATGACTGTAACGGACCGTTTTGCCCAAAAGAGGTTAAAAACTGTTTAGGCGATATTCCCCTTTTTCAGCTGCACCGACCGCTACTGCAAGCACCAATCTCCTGAACTGCAAACCCATGAATTCACCAACTCCCAAACTGCAACCAAGGGAATACTCGAAACTCCCGAACTGGAGACACACGAATAGCTGCTAGCAGACGAACAGGAAAAGCCCCCAAGCGGCTTACACTCCTGGCAATCAGTCTCGAATAGCATACAGTAAATCCTCCCCCAATAATGAGACGACACTTCACTTTGAGGGTTAAGCAAGAACTCATTTACTGGGGCTAACTGCCCGGCTTTTATGCAGGTCTCCCACCTGGTGGACACTCCCCTAGGGGACCAAATGGGAGACTGGGACACAAAGGGTAAAAGGACCAATCACAGACTTACACATTTCAACCATCCCACAATGCATCACAATCCCTCCTCTCTGCCCTGGAGATAATTTGGGAAGTAATTCAATTATCTCCAAAGACAGAGGCAAAACTCCATTAACCACATGGCAGAAAACAAACAGTAAAAGACATAAAATTACCTACAGTTACATTCAGTACATAAAACATATATGTTCTACATATCCCCAGATAGCTCAGGTCTGAGCGCACATTATTAAGCGAATGGCGCTCAGACCACACGAATACAGTTTAATCGCCATGGAGCCAAAGTCTTTACACAGTCAGTTTCATGCGAATGGGCTCCATGGGATTCCTATCTGGGGCACAACACACTCAAACAAAACTACCGAACACCGGGCCGTTCGTGCACTTTCACCGAACAAGAAGGGAGGTCGGCGGCTTCAGCGGTGTTCGCGCAAAACTGTGTCCGATTTCAGTTCCATGAATTAAGCGTCGAACACCGCTGTGCATTCGCATGTTTAAAATGGCCGCGACCTCGTGTTCGTGATACGAATGGCGGCCACTCAGCATTCGTCAATTAAGCTGCGGTTAACCGCAGCTTCAGGGAGGTTAATTGCCGGCACACTCCAACTCCCAGGTGGTCTATTCATTTGTGCGGTTGTTCGGTAGATTGAATCTACCGAACACCCGGCAGAAAAGCACGAATAAGTCTTTTCTGCAGGGAAAAAAGATGTCTTTTAACATGGGGCCATAGTCCAAAGGCAGCAGGCGAGCAACCAGGCTTCTCCAGTGTACAGTGGCGAGGTCGGTTTCGCCACAATGACAAATTAAGCTGACCTCAGTGCCACTTAGGATCTGGGCCAGCAACAGTTTCTGTGCCTTCCTCCGGTTGTTTGCATCTCATCCTGTCTCCCCCGCTGCCCCTGGTGCCAGGGCAGCGGCATCGAGCGCGGGCCGTGCTCCTTCGCGTTTCTGTGGCCAGATGTCTTCCCGATGGTCAACTCGGGCAATGCGTGGGATGACGCCCGGGGTCCCCCCACTGCCGTCGGGGAGGGGGGTTCTCCCCTGGTCTCTTCTGCTTTAGGCTCCCCTCTCTCTCTTCTCCCCCTGCCCTCCCTTTGCCGGTGGGCCAGGCAGGCTCTCTCCATCCTCCTTCCTGCCTTCCCCCCCTCTTTGGGGCCTTTCCCATCTGGGGTTTCTGGGTCTGGCCTCTCCTGTCCCTGTTACTTTTGCCCCTTTGTTTTCTTACCCATCTTTCCTCCTGCTCCCCTCTCACTCCTCTCTCTTCTGCCTCCCCTGCTCCTCTCCACCTATCTGGGTTGTCCCTGGGGCCCCCTCTTATCCACCCCAAAAGTCCAAAGTCCATAAGGTGGTATAAGTAGAAACCTACACCTGTAAGTGAAGCGCTTAGGGAATATGCATAAGGGGGCAGACTTACCCCACGTGTCTTGATAACAAACTTGGTTTGTAATACATGTAAAAAATAAATAAAAATACAATATAGTGGAGATAGTACTTAAAACAGGATAAGATAAATGGTGGTGAAGTAAGAACACTCACATTTAAAGGAGCCTGTGTATGAAAACTGGCTCCATAATCAAGCCTTTATGCTTTTAAGACAGCATCACACCTCCAATCTGTAGTTTAGCATATATCTAAGAGAAAATATGGGAGAGAGGGGAACCAATGTGCAGTTAGCTCTGAGGTATAGTAGTTTTGTGCAAATATTTGTGGGGAAGGCACTACCCCTATGAAGATTCGGTAGGCTCCAGGGGTCTTCTTAAAATAAAACATTTATTGGTACAATATAAACATATAACATATATAAAATTAAATAAATTGAGTCCTGAATGTGGCCGAAACGCATTTCACTCTTGTAGAGCTTCTTCAGTCAACTGAGTGTGGTCCTGTGAATCTTTCATTTTTAAATGTATTTTAATCCTTCCCCTTAAGTCACATGGGTGTGTAATTGTCCAATAGCGAGATCTTGAAGATGTCTCTAATTATCATTATAAAGTGCAGATGGGGTAATTTTGGGAGTGATTGGATGAACTCTGGGGCCATTTGTATCTTTAAATACCATTTGGTGGTCAGTGGTGGTTGGCAGAAATGCGTGACCCGCCCGCTGTGGTTGGCGGAGGTGATGTTTCGGGTAACCGCAAGCGTCACCTGTCTCTTACGCGGCATCACGATTCTGCTCAAGCCCTCCCTCCATCTGATGTACGGGCGTCTGTCTGGGAGGGGAGGGGAATAGACCGTCACACACGTTTGGGGGAAGCTGGGAACGGCGCACTGAGTCGTATGTTGCGTCGTCCCACCCCCCAGACATGTGACGTCATTCCGGTACCTCCCCTATCTCGGTGCAGCTCAGGGGTGCCCATATGCGCCATATTGGTAGAGGGAAATAGTGAGGGGAAAAGGTATATGGGGGGAAAAAAAGAAAAAGAAGGAGAGAACATATAAAAGAGAGCAAAACATAAATTAATATTTCTAGCTCTTTGGTTTGAAGGAACTATTAACATTTATATATACTGTATATAGAAAAACTTCTATATAGGTGTTAATAAAAAAAAAAATCAATAAACAAAGTCAGTGCATTTATGGAAAATTGAAAATTGTTTGTAAACATGTTGGTTAAATATATGTTATGTATTTCTTGGGCTGGAATATTTGGTTCTTAAGGATATGAAAGTTAAAAGTGGATTAATAAAAACAATAAAACATTCTATGTTTCTATGTTTAAAAAATCTATATTTAAAAAATGTATATGGAAATATTTATAATTAAAGTGCTAATCATTAAATGTTATGCAACTGTGTCTAAATGAAGTGACATGATTAAAAGTCGATATTCAAACCTTGGGGTTGTAAGGTCCCGAGGTTGAATATCGACTTCATTTCATTTTGTCCTAAGTGTTTATTAAAATCTCCTCCACGCCAGTTGCCCATGACTTTCTAAATACCCATAAACGTAAGGCCTCTAGGGTCACTATTATGTCTTATTTTAAAATGCTGTGATACACTGTGCCCTTCATATTCTTTTTTAATGTTTCCAATGTGTTCCTCCACACGTACGTGCAAATTGCACTTAGTACGTCCCACATATTTTAAGCCACAAGGGCATTCAAATAGATATATTACATGTACTGAATGACAAGTTATTAATTCTTTAATATGGAATTCTTCATCATTAGTGGAGTTTTTAAATTTCGTAATATTTTGCCCTGACGGGGTAAATTTGACTGAGTCTGGGCTCGACCTCTTTAATTTGGTGATCCAAGAGGTGGTGGAACAGGCCTTGGGTTGTTTGGGTGGGCACCACCACTGATTTTAGGCGTAAAACAGTGGGGTTTGTGGCGGGGGGGCATGTCCTTGCCAAATAGGGTGGAAGATTGTTGCAGGTAGATGAGTAAGGGGATAATGTCTCTTATGGTTAACTGTAAAGGGTACCAGGTTGGACGTGTCCCCACCGAGCTAAAAGCCAGCTGGTGGGAAGAATTATGGTTGGGTCCCCACCAAGCTAAAGCCGGCTGGTGGTGAAACCAAAAGGGGTGAGTTAGCTTGGCATGGACGTTTGATTACATTAAGGGCCTACTGTATGACATTATGCACTATTATTTGTATGTTAAGTTATGATCGTTTTAGTTATTTATATGTATAGTTTTACATTATACAGTATTTGTATGTTAATAAATGCTGTGACCTGTTATATCCAAAGATTTAGACTCTGTCATTATTTGGGGGGTTCTTGGTTGGTTTAAGGAGGATATCTCTTCCAATGCCCACTACATACATACAAGACCCAAGGGAGAGTGCGCAGCTTAGCGGACAAGGGCACATGTATGAGTGTAGGAATGGATGAAACATGATTGGCTGTTTGATATGTGTAGAGTGTGGGTGATGACAAATTAAGCTGACCTCAATGCTAGCAAGAGCTTCCCTCCCACCCTCCCCTTTTAATTTAGGCATGGGGTGTTGTCAAAGCTAGGCGGGGGGCATGTCCTTGCCAAATAGGGTGGGAGATGGTTGCAGGTAGATGAGTAAGGGGATAATGGTCGGGTCTCATCCTCCCCTGTGTCATATGGTAAACCGTAAGGGGTACCAGGTTGGACTAGCTGCAGTCTTCCCTTTTGGGCTCACCACCATCTGGCTTTTAGCTGGTGGGGAGCATTATGGTCGGGTCCTCACCAAGCTAAAAGCCAGCTGGTGGTGAGCCCAAAAGGGAAGAGGAATTTATTATGCCGAGGGGGGAGGTGAGAGCCTTTAGGAAGGGGTTAGTTAGATTGGCAAGGATGTTTTGATTACATTAAGGGCATACTGTATGACATTATGCACTGTTATTTATATAGTAAGTTCTGATCATTTTAGTTATTTAAATGTGCAGTTTTATACAGTATTTGTATGTTAATGAATGTTGTGGCCTGTTATATCCAAAGATTTAGTGTCTGTCGTTACTTGGGGGGTTCATAGTTGGTTTAAGGAAGATATCTCATCCAATGCCCACTACGTACAGTGGTGTACCTACCACGGTCATAGGGGTTGCAGCTGCGACCGGGCCCCTCACTGCAGGGGGCCCAGCTGCAGCCACGACCCCTGCGACCGTGGGCCGCCTAGATGCTGCCCCCTCCATGTTCCGTGTAAGTGTATGTGTGTGTGTCTAAATGTGTATGTGTGTGTGTCTGAGTGTGTGTGTTTGTCTGTGAGTGTGTCTGCATGTGTATGTGTTTGTTTGTCTGTGAGTGTGTCTGAATGTGTGTATGTGTTTGTCTGTGAGTGTCTGAATGTGTATGTGTGTGTCTGAGTGTGTGTCTGTATGTGTATGTGTGTCTCAGTGTGTGTATGTGTGTATCAGTGTGTGTGTGTCTGTAAAAATCTGTATGTGTGTGTCTGTATATGTTTGTGTGTCTGTATTTGTATGTGTGTGTCTGTATGTGTGTCTGAATGTGTATGTGTCTGTAAGTGTATATGTGTGTGTATGCGTTTGTCTGTGAGTGTGTGTCTGAGTGTGTGTGTGTGTATCTGTAAGTGTATGTGTGTCTGAGTGTGTCTGTGAGTGTGTGTGTCTGTAAGTGTGTGTGTGTCTGAGTGTGTGTGTGTCTGTGAGTTTATGAGTGTATGTGTGTGTGTGTCTCTACATATGTCTGTATGCATGTCTGTGTGTGTGTGTGTATGTCTGTGTCTGTATGTATGTGTCTGCATGTGTATCTGTTTGTCTACATGTGTGGGGGGAGGGGCGGGGACATGTGGGGTAGGAGGTAGATGTATGGGGGGACCCAGGGCACCGGGCCCCGTGGTTTCTAGTTACGCCTCTGACTACGTACATACATGTTTTACGTATATATCACCACTTACTCTATTGTGTTTGCTCTTGTATGTTTCTGGAGGTAAGACTGTTGCTCTTATGATCATGAACGGACAGATTTTTTTTGTCATAAAAAAACAAAACAAAAAAAACACACATACAATAATCCTAATAAAACGATTACTACTAAACTATTGAGATCCAAAACTCTTTGATTTATTTCCTGATTATAATAAACAAAATTGCAAATATTAAATTTTGAGAACACTTGTGTATTTGATGCATTTTAAAGAGGCGTTCATTTTAAAACTGTTCTTGTAAAAAGGCTAGTTATTTTCTTCTTCTTTGAAGAAATATTTCAGTTGTGACAAATTGTCAACTCTTTTAAGTGTCTTTGGACCTGTTATTTAGCAACAGGTATTACAGCCAGATTAGCAGCACAACACCCTAAATTGAGTAATTATCACTTTACTGCTGCTAGGCTAGACAGCCATCACCTAACACAGCGATTTGCCATATGGACTGTGTGTTTCAGAGGTCATTGATGCACAATGCTGTATATTAGAAATTCAGCATTGTTTTGCAACATGTCAGATTTTAGAAGCAATATATACACTTGGATTTTAATTTGTAAAATTTAATAAAATTGCATAGATCTTTCACCATGGAGAGCTAATAAAATCACGTTTATTTTCCTTTTACTGTATCTATTACATTTTTTTACTTAATTTAACATTGTCTCTATTTTAATGTAAGTGCTACTTTATTCTAGTACTGTTATTATTTTTTTTTAATAGCTCATCTTGATTCCTATCAGTGCATGTACAGGTGATACTCGAAAAATTAGAATATCGTGCAAAAGTTAATTTATTTCAGTAATGCAACGTAAAAGAGGAAACTAATATATGAGATAGTCGCATTACATGCAAAGCAAAATAGTTCAAGTCGTGATTTGTCATAAGTGCGATGATTGTGGCTTACTGCTCATGAAAATCTCAAATCTGTATCTGTGTGCATCTTTGTGTGGCAGTGACTGGGTGTTTTTGTGTATGGTAATGTGCCCCTGTATATGTGTTTGACAGTGCATATGTATTTGTGAACACACATGTGCATGCAGTGGCATACACACAATCCATGGGGCCCCGGTGCAAAACTGACACACACATACACTAACACACACATGCAAAATATTTTAGTCACCTTCCTATTACCTACCCTTTAGGTGCAGGAGCGTGACTTCTCTGGGATCCAGTGGCTCAGGTTGATGAGAGTCAGATTTCCCACTCTGACTCCCTCTCCTTCCTCCCGCGTGGCTCCCGGTGGTTGCTGGGAGGAGTGATCGGGGCAGTCACTTCCTCCCAGTGTCTGACATCATCAAAGGGGGCCCGGTCATGCTGTTACCGGGCCCACTTTGATGATGATATTAATTTCCATCGGGTGACCCTAGCAGCATGGGCCATCCGATGGACTCCTTCACGTGCAGCCCCGGCAATTATACCACGCAGCCGGGGCAGCAACACATGACGACGGGCACCAATATTGCACACAAAACATTCCTGCATTCAAACATCAACATTACAGACAATCACACCCCTGCACTCATACATGAACAGAACACAAATAAACTTTAGTTAAACACCAACACTACATACAAATACACCTGCATTTAAATCAGCACTGTATTCTTCTCACGACAAACAAGGTGGCTCCTTCCAGGGGTGACATAACATCTGTCATGGGGGGCCCAAGACCTGGCCGGCTGTTCACATTGCCCGCCACACCCATCCCCCAAGCTGTAATGATCTTACTCTACTCCCTCACCCCTGCTGTAATGCAAAGTTACATAGGTGTCTGACTGACATTTCAAACCTTTCATCTCTTCCTTAAGATCCAGAGGATCAGACATCTATGTAATTTTATAATTCATTAAACATGTTTTGTTTTTAAAAGATTTCTGAGTGCACCCTTTTATCAGTGCACCCTTCTATAAATCTTTATGTCTATCTAATATAGCTAATAAAATATTGTTGTGTATATATCTTCAAAATTAAGTTTTTCCAGGATGCAAGCTTTGAGTCTTCAAAGCTAATTCACTAGTACTGAGTAACTGTACCACTTTTGAAGAATGAAATATCTGTTGTATCCTGAGGGAAAGAGTATGTCTTTAAAGATGGTGGGTGTCCATTAAAAGACAGCTTGTAAATGAAAGCTGATTTTTTAATGAGAAACATTATTATGTATTCTCCAGAAAATTACTTTCCTGTTATTATGAACCCCTGTGCTCTGAGACAGGCCATAGGTCCAATGAAATTAAAAAAGGGACACATGAATATGCTCTTTTTTATGTGTAGTGTTTTCCTTATTATACATTTATTAATCACATTTTGCCAGGATTAGAAGTAACATGGTGATCACAAACAGTTTATGGAAGTATATATAGCAAAACCGCAAATGCCTCCTGGAAAGTAAATAGTAAATAGTGTTAAAATGAAAAACAACAATACAAGTTGAAAAAAGGAAAATGGGAAAAAGGAGAATGCATAACTAAAAGAGATTCTACATATATAGTCATGGGAAAGAATAATGTACACCCTCTTCGAATTCTATGGTTTTACATATGAGGATATAATAACAATAATCTGTACTTTAGAGCAGATGGCTACACCATTTTGGCTTTACTTTTGTTAAATAAATCATGGTGTAATCGGTCATGTGCTGTTGTTCATTTAAGGTTGTATTTATCTAATTTTAAGACCTGCTAAGGAACACATTGGTTGTTATGACCTAACATGTAAAGCCATAGAATTCAAAGAGAGAGATGTACTTTTTTTTTGTCTTTTTCCCATGACTGTATATGCAGAGAATACATACGGGATTATTCACAAAAAGCATTTGGCTGCATGCAGAACAATTCAGAATGCAAAATCTTGACATTGTTAATGCTATTCAAAGATGTTTGGATTTTACATTCAGGCCCCCAACAGGTCTGAATTTGGTCCTCCTTTCAGGTAATAAACACCACACGCTGACCACAGGTGTTGGCAGAGGGGGACATTAGGATAGCTCTTAAAGCGCTGCCGCGCTGCTCCTCGATACTTTTATTTGGATGGACAAAATACAGTGAAAATGAGATACCTGACGTCATATCCCGGCGGTGAGTGCTGTGGGAGAGAGAAGGGCAGCAACAACTGGTGAGACTTGCATGGAGCAATGATAGGAAACAGTGAGTGTGTATATATGACCCAGTGAGTGAGTGTAATAGCTGGTGTGTATATATTACCCAGTAAGTGAGTGTTATAGCTAGTGAGTATGTAACAGACAGTATATGTAACAGCCAGTGAGTGTGTAATATAGCCTGTGTGTGTTTGTAATAAGCAATGTGTGTGTGAAACAGCCAGTGTGTGTAACAGCCAGTGTGTGTGTGTGTAGTAGCCTATGTGTGTGTTATAACCAGTGTGTATGTGTGTAACAACCAGTGTATGTAACAGCCAGTGAGTGTGTGTGTAATAGCCTGTGTATGTGTGTGTAACAGCCAGTGTTTGTGTGTGTGTGTGTGTGTGTGAGAGAGAGAAACAGCCAGTGTGTGTAACAACCAGTGTGTGTGTAATAGCCCATGTGTGTGTAATAACCAGTGTGTGTGTGTGTAACAGCCAGTGTGTGCGTGTGTGTGTACAGACAGTGAGTGTGTGTGATAGCCAGTGAGTGTGTATGAGTCAGTGTGCATTTGTCTGTTTGTCTGTATATGAGCAAGTGAGTGTATGTATATAAGTGTGAGTGTGTGTGTCAGCAAGTATGTGTGAGCCAGTGTATGTGTGTGTGCGGTGTAGATTAGTAAAACTTTGTCATTAAGAGTGAGTATGGATCAGTGAGGAGTGATAGTGTTTTTTTTTTTTTTTTATTGTATTTCAATTTGTTTTTTTAAAATTGTATTACAATTTGGGTTTTTTAAATTGTATTACACTATGTATGCTTTTTGTTTGTTTTAGATTTACAGCCGTATCCCAAATTCCTTTGTTGTCTTGTATTCAGGAGTGATAGTGTGTGTCAAAGTGTTTCCATTCCTATATACTGTACTGTACTATATATATATATTTGTGTATATAAAGATACACAAGATGGGTATGAGACAAATGGGGGCAAAGAGATAAGATACAGTGAAGGGGGAAAGGCATTGAGAAAGAGGATAATCTACATATGGAGTTAAAGGACCACTATAGGCACCCAGACCACTTCAGCTCAATGAAGTGGTCTGGGTGCCAGGTCCCTCTTGTTTTAACCCTGCAGCTGAAAACATAGCAGTTTCAGAGAAACTGCTATGTTTCACTGAGGGTTAATCCAGCCTCTAGTGGCTGTCTTACTGACAGCAGCTAGAGGCGCTTCCGCGATTCTCTCTGTGAAAATCATAGTGAGAAGATGCTGGATGTCCATAGGTAAGCATTGAGTAATGCTTTCCTATGGGCTGTTTGAATGCACATGGCTCTTGCCGGGCATGCGCATTTGGAGCTGACGTCGGCAGGGGGAGGAGAGGTCGCCAGCGCTGGAGAAAGGTAAGTTGCTGAAGGGGTTTTAACCCCTTCAGCCCAGCGGGATGGGGGCCCTGAGGGTGGGGGGGACCTAATGACCCTATAGTGCCAGGAAAACGAGTTTGTTTTCCTGGCACTATAATGCTCCTTTAAGAGGCCATAAAAGGTGGGATACAGACTCAAAAGCATGAAAATTATGATAAACAGGGGATATAAAAAGCAAAAATGAAAAAGAGAAACAAATAGGCATCAAGATGCACAAAACACGCAAAATGATGCTTAACACGGGTAAAAGAAAGGTTAGTAGGCACACAGGTGTAGGCGTATTTTGTGGTGGCAAAATGTGTCTTCACCTCTGTAGACAAAAATCCTTGCACCTGCCCTGCATGAGAGATAACGATTGACTGACCTATAAGTAAATTAATTACACAGGAGTGGTATGAGAAACTCAAAGCAAATAAATTCTAGTAGCAAAACAAGACAAAGTAAAGGATCAAACATTAGGACAGATATGTATCCCAGCGAGCTGTAGCAGAATGAGAACAGGTAAGTAAACCTGGGCTATGTATAGATCTTCCCTGCAGTCCTGTAGGTTCAGGGGTGGACATGATGGTATAAAAAAAGGTCTGGGCTTCCTTTGGTTCATCCACCCCTTCCCGGGCATCAGTTGTAGTCCATCACCGTGGCTGACTCTGTGTCACCTTGTTTGAGAGTGGTGTGCTCTGTGCTTTCCGCCACCATCTTAGGGCTCTCTAAGCTGCTGGAGGTGAATTCTTCTGAAGAGAGTGTCGTCGGGATGAGTGTCCACTCTTCTGTAGCAGGCAGGTTGATGCATTATGTGTCAGGCTTTCCTGCATTTTGTGCTCCAGCCTATGCCAGAACGCGGCAAATGTTTTGTCCAGTCTACCCAGGACATCGAGGTGATCGCCACCGGGACTTACACATTCCACATCTGCCAACTTTGGTAAGTCATGCTGTGGTTTCTCTGTCTGTGTTGCTTCACCCAGGCTCCACTAACATTGGGGTAGCCTCCCATGAGAGGACCGGGATCACCCCCGCCGGTGCAAGGGGGAGGTTACGGGGCATGTGAGCGTAGTCGACTGCTGCTGGGCTCCTCTCGGCTGTTTCCCCCACCAGATGTGCACCAGGCCGCAGGGTTCGATTAGGGGCATGCAGGCTCCCATCAAGTCATTTCTTGCTGCTCTCTGTCCTCTGTCGTGAGGGTGCAATTGGTTGCCATTGCCAGTTTAGATCAAGTGTGGAAAAGCAGTGGAAAGAAGCTATTTCAAGGTTGTGTGGGAGCCTGTGTGAAACGTGTCCCTCCGCCATGCTGGTCAGGCCCTGCCCCCCAAACATTTTTCAAGTACATAAATTCTAAAAGAAAACAAAAAAATGAAAGTGTAGGTACACTGAAAACAGAGATGGGTGTGTTAGTTACAGAAGACCAGGAAAAGGAAGAAATTTTAAATATTTTTTTCCTCAGTATAAATTAAGGAGGATCCTATGGTAAGAAATATGAAAATGATTGCTGCAAAAAATTGTGATTGTGATTGGATGACTCAAGACAAGATACTGCAGCAACTAAAGAAAGTTAATGTAAACAAAGCTCCAGGGACTGATGGTATTCAACCACTTAAGGAGCTAAGTATTAAAATAAGTGAACCTCTGTTTTTAATTTAAAGGATTCTTTTCTTTCAGGAATTGTACCGGAGGATTGGAGGAAGGCAGATATGGCTTATATATTCAAAAACGGTTTTAAACCTGTAGTAAAAGCAAAGAGAATGTTACCTGCGCTCTAGCCTAAATCCCTATGTACATTTAAACAAAATGGAGGTTTTTTAGTTTTATTCCAATGGCCATTTGAATATAAGCTCACCTGCCACGTCAAGGCAAGCCCCAAAAGGTGAGTTCTACTCTAGCCATTAGATTTGCTGATATCAGCCAAGAATCTCCAGTGAGACAGGAAGGGGTATTTTATAAACCCTTTCACATTTCACATCCCTATGTACATTTTGTTTAGGCCAGAGTGCAGGTAACATTCTCTTTGTTTTTACTATGTATTTTGAGCTGTTAGATACTAAGCTACTGCTGCTATAAGCACGGTGCTTTATCTTTGTGGTTTTAAATCTGTGCCTGGAAATTATAGACCTGTGAGCTTAACTTCTGGGCTGGGAAAGTATTTAAATTGTTATTAAGCAATAATACTAAGGAATTAATTGGCAAGAACTTTGTTATAGATAGAAAGGTAGATATAAAAGCAGATAGGTAGAAATAATCAGCATGGTTTTATAAAACATAGGTAATATGAAACAAACCTAATTTCATTCTATGAAGAAGTAAGTAGCAGTATAGTTCAGGGCAGGGGTTCTCAACCCAGTCCTTAGGACCCGCTACCAGTCCAGGATTTGGGGATTACCTGGGTGTGTCTCAGGTGTTTAGAAAAAGGGGAAAAAATACCTTAGACTCTAAGGTGTTTTTTTTTCCTTTTTCTAAACACCTTAGACACACCCAGGTAAT
The DNA here is from genome assembly GCA_933207985.1 of Pelobates cultripes. Classification (NCBI taxonomy): domain Eukaryota; kingdom Metazoa; phylum Chordata; class Amphibia; order Anura; family Pelobatidae; genus Pelobates; species Pelobates cultripes. The sequence goes on along the minus strand of OW240917.1, from coordinate 155,979,412 downwards.
CCCTAAACCCTGGACTGGTAGGGGGTCCTGAGGACTAACGTTGAGAACCCCTGGTTCAGGGTGTTGCAGTGGATATAATCTACTTGGATTTTCCCAAGATATTTGATACAGTTCCTCACAATAGGTTAAAGTTAAAACTAAAAGAAATTATCTAGATGATTATTCTTGTTCTTGGGTAGAATGTTGGCTTAAAGATAGAGTACAGAGAGTTATCATTAATGGTACATTTTCAAGCTAGACACAAGTGGTCAGTGGTGTCTCCCAGGGTTCTGTTCTGGGATTGCTTTATTTAACATATTTATAAAATTATCTTGAAATGGGCATTGATAGCCATATTTCAGTGTGTGCTCGTGATACAAAACTCTGTAAAGTAATTCAATGTGAGCAGCATATTGATTTGCTAGATTATGGAACTAGGCACTCAAATAGCAGATGAAATTTAATGTTGAAAAATGCAAAGTTATGCACTTTGGGGTAATGAATGCACAAGTAACTTACACCATAAATGGTAGTGAATTGGGGATAACACCACAAGGAAAGAGATTTGGGGATTGTTATAGACAATAAATTTGGCATCAATCTGCAATGTCAATCGGCAGTTGCTAAAGCCAGTAAGGTATTGCCATGTATAAATTGAAGTGTTAATTCTAGGAAAGAAAACATAATTTTGCCTCTATATAAATCACTGGTAAGACCACACCTTGAGTATGCTGTTTCATTTTAGGAACTTGTTCTAAAGAAGGATATTATGGCATTAGAAAAAGTGCAGAGGCGGGCTACAAAATTAATAAAAGGAATGGAGTATTTTAGTTATGAAGAAAAGTTAACAAATTTAAATATCTTTAGTTTGGAAAAACAGTACCTCAGAGGGGACATGACAGCATATTACACACACATATATATATATATATATATATATATATATATATATATATATATTGTAGATTGCATTAGCCATATTAGCCCTGTAGACAAGAAGCCAAAATACCAGAGTATTGCAGTATGCAATGATACTTTTTTTTTATTGGACTGAAAAATTATGTTAGTCCAATAAACAAAAATACTGCAATAGTATGGTACTTTGGCATTATATGTACATATATTGCATTCACTATAAGAAACCCTTTCCTTTGCCTTAGACTATATCTCCTTTCTTCCAGTTTTATGTGACCTTGTGTTCTATGTATAGTCCTGTTTATGAATAGATTTCCAGACAATGGTTTATATATATGGTCTGGATTTCCATTGTCTGGAAATCTATTCATAAACAGCACTATACATAGAACACAAGGTCACATAAAACTGGAAGAAAGGAAATATAGTCTAAGGCAAAGGTAAGGGTTTTTTATAGTACGAACAATAAGGATGTGGCATTCTCTGCCTGAAGAGGTCTATACAGATGTTTAAACAGCAATTGGATAAATACTTGCAAACGCATATTACTCAGGGATAACATTAGAGGGGTAATATTTTCTGGATCCAAGGAGATATCGGGCTCCCATTCTGGGGTAAAGAAGGAATTTCTTACCTAGTTTGTTTCTAGTGTTTCAAACTGTTTTATTTTTTTTGCCTTTTTTTTGGATCAACAGCAAAAACAGATGTGAGAAAGGCTGAACTTGATGGACGCAGGTTTTTTTCAGCTATGTAAATATGTAACTAACTATGTAACTATGTATATTTCATATGACACAATTAGGTTAGTGTTAAGATAGTTTAGGAGTTAATGGCTTGTGTTAGTCTACTATAGGGGTTACTGTTTAATGTGTAATATATTGGGGTAGTGTAGCGGTTAAGTAAAGATCTTTAAAATGTGTTTTACCGCTCTGGAGTGTAATTCTCAGACATAAGCCATGTATATGATTACTGAGATTAGAACCTCCAGACTACATTACAGTGTTCAAGTGTTCTATGCATTATTACATATTCATTACAGCAAATAATTGCACAGATCATGTTACTGTTCATGGAGTACGGGATTCTAAAGCACGAAATGAAATTAAAAATACGATTTTAAATATTATATACATAATATATATACATAATATATTTAAATCTTGTAATACTAGGATAATCAGTTATTAAGAGTAAAAGCTATATTTGTAATTTATTCCAATGAAATGCCACTTACTAAATAGAGATGTATTACTGTATTACATTACTTTGGAAAAAGAGAGAGAGACATGATAAAATGTTCCATTACTTTGCTGAAAATAATTGTGCAAAGTACTTTTGTATAATGATAAAATGAATGCACTATCCTAACCTTTCTACACACAGCAATGACTCCAATTATAAGATGAAATAGTTATATAACACTAAATCTTGCATTGAAAGAAAAAATGTAACACTATATGACTCTTCACTACCAAGTTCTCTCCATTTAAAATATTAGCATGACATTTATTTGAAACACAGGATGGATAGTTAGAACTTATACATTGGATAAAAGAGCTCTTTCATGAAGAGATCGTTGTTCAGTAATTTTACACCATTTACACCGTTTAAATTATTCATTCATATTTTCATCTTTTACAGAAATATTGAAGGGATAAAACGTTTTAGAGACAATATGGTAGTCGATTATCCTACAATATGAAAGGGCAAATGCCCCCCATATATGTATTTGTAAGGTATATAATTTAACAGTACTTCCAGAATGTAAATACCCTGACCACTGCGTTCACACAGTGAAAGAGTAGCAAATATCACTAGTCAGTTTGACATACTGTGAAAAGCCAAGAACACTGAAAGTGAGTTATGTTCTATATAAATAACATTCTTATAATGGAACATTTTGCCAGAATTTCTTTAGTTTCTTCAATATTTGAAAAAAATAAAAATAAATGACAAGCAGAAAAATTAAACATAATAGTGCTGTGTTATTATTCTGGGGACTTATTGTACACAGTTGTTAACTTACTCTATTCTATTATAGCCTCTTATTTAGCTCACCAGGATTGCATTGTGTATAGATATAGGTTCTGCTTCACTAAGGACACAGAGCAGACGACCATAATGTAATGCTCAGACAAATGAGTCATTACATAATTGAATAGGCTGCTTAATTTAAAATATGGTGAGACAACTATAACTCAAACGTAAAAAAAATCCTTTGGATGTCTCCCTGAGAACATGGATTGCTTGCAGTTCAGCTCTCACCTCATTCACCTTGTGATTTTGTAAAAAATCTTTTTTTACAATCTTTATTTTTAATGAGTTTAGACCAGTATTCAAACATTAAGATAAGCGTGTTTGTGAGGAACTGGATCCAGTTGGAGCACCATATTTTATAGTAAGGAGTATATGTTATATGTGTAATCATGGGCGTCCGCAGGAATTTTTCCAGGGGGGGGGCATAATTGTAATGACAGCTATGCTTGGCCCCTTTTTGACAGTGTCATGAAGGGGAGGAGCATAGTCATTATCACATAAAGCAAGGGTGAATAGCTTGTTCACAACTATGGTGTCAGGAATACATGTTTGGTTTTCCTCTTATCTCTCCCAACGCTCATTCAGTGTCTCCTTTTCCAAGGATACCTCCTCCCCTCATCCTGTCTCAGTTGGAGTTCCCCAAGGCTCTGTCCTTGGTCCCCTTCTATTTTCTCTTTATACTGCCTCTTTTGGCAAACTTATTGCCTCTTTTGGATTCCACTACCACCTGTACGCTGATGAAACTCAGATATACCTCTCCTCCCTGGACCTCTTCCCTGCCGTCCTGCAACGCATCACCGCTTGCCTTTCTTCCATCTCTAACTGGATGTCCTCACGCTTTCTGAAACTCAATCTCTCTAAAACTGAACTCCTTTTCTTTCCTCCTCCTAATACTGATCCCCCTCTCTCACTCTCCCTTCAAGTCAGCGATATCCACATAAGTCCATCTTTGCAAGCGCGCTGTCTTGGCATCATACTTGATTCTGGCCTCACCTTTGAGCCTCATATCCAGCTTGATATGTTAAAACCCACATCCACCCCTTTCTTACACAAGGTGCTACCAAGGAGCTTATCCATGCTCTAGTTTCCAGCATGGATTACTGTAACCTTCTCCTGATTGGTCTCCCCAAAAGCCGTATTGCCTCGCTACCGTCTGTAATGAATGCTGCCGCCAGACTGATTTTCCTCTCTAGTCGGTCCTCTCACACCTCACCCCTCTGCTAGTCCTTATATTGGATCCCTGTATCCTATAGGAGTCAATTCAAAGTGCTAACCCATACATTTAAAGCACTGAACAATTCTAGCCCCTGTTATATCTCTTCACAGATCCATAGGTATGCCCCTACTCATTCCCTCCGCTCTGCCCGTGACCACCTCGTGACCGCTGCTCGCACCCGTACGGCCAACTCACGCTTGCAGGACTTCTCGCGGGCAGCTCCTTTCCTATTGAATAGCCTGCCTACCCCATCAGACTCTCCCCTAGTCTTCAATCGTTTAAGAAGGGCCTTTAGGAAAGCTTATGGCCTCCCAGAGTAACCTCTACCTTACATACCTGTCTCTTGCTCTCTCCTATAGGCAGTGGTGTATCTTGGTTTTGTGCTGCCCTAGGCATATTCCGGCTCCCGGCATCACATTTTGCGCGCGAGGGAACTGAGCAGAGAGCTCATGGGAAAGTGCCCCCTCGCCAGCACTGGCCGCCTGCCAGCCCGACCGGATTTCTAGTTAGCCACAAGGCTAACAAGACATTTGCCCTGGGCATTTGAGGGCGGCTTTTTTTGCCGCCCCCTGGAAAATGCCGCCCGAGGCAAATGCCTTGTTTGCCTTGCGGCTAATACGTCCCTGCCTATAGGGCAGTGCTTTACTCTCTCCTCCAGCTCTTCTTCACTCCCACCCTAATTGATTGATATTTCCTGTCATAACATGTCTTATACCCCACTTCCTATAGACTGTAAGCTCGTTTGAGCCTATTGTTCCTGTAAGTTTTCTTGTAATTGTCCTATTTATAGTTACATCCCCCCTCTCATAATATTGTAAAGCGCTACAGAATCTGTTATATAAATAGCAATAATAATAATAATAATAATAATAATAATGTACAGAAAGTGTGTGAAAGTAGGCCATCCAGTGTATATATTTTTCAGTAAACTCATAGGCAAGTTTTACCATCATTTTCAATTTTAGATCAAGTGATAAAATGTAACCAATCGTGTTAAAAAGTGGAGGAGCTGTAAAAATTGTGTATTTATAAATTTATTAAATAATGATTTTATACAGCTCCTCCTTCTTTCCCTCTACTGCTCACTAATCACTTGAGCTGTGAATTAAATTAAGTGGCAGTCGCCTAGCCACGATTCATCTTTGTTTCCATCAATCATCTCTGTATTTTGGTGCCCTAGGTGGGATTTCAAATCATGGCTCAACACAAACACGCTCATCCATTGCTTGAGTTGTTTGTTTGGTTATTAGTCCATATGGTGGTTTGGAAAGGGGGAATATGTAAGATCACCTGATTGGCCAAAATTCTGACTAATTGCAGTTTGTAACTAAATTGATTTCCAAGTCTAATATTTATTTATATTATTAGCACTTTCATCACAAAAATATTTCTAGTTTAGTGAACTTTGGGAAAGCTTTCCACAATCTGCATGTCCTGACTTAAACATATTATGAAGGTAAGCCCCTAGTCCCTGGATAATTTATCATGGTTATAGCAATACCAAAGCTTTGTGGCATGGGACATTGTGGAGGACACAAGCTGCCAGCATGGCTGCTGCAGATTGGTAGAAAGGGAAAGTAGACCTAACAAAAACAAAAAGTTAAAGAGATGCAGGGCTTTACCAGCTGACATTAGGGGCTCTCTTTAGCAATGCCTATTTAGCAATTTTCAAAAACAAAACATTTTCAACTTTATTTTAGAAAAACACAAACAAAAACCTTTGATTAAGCTATCTCCTTGACACAAATATGGGATTTAAATATACAGTACTAAGAGCATTTACGTTTTCACTATTTCTAAAAACCTTCAGCCAGTGAGTCAAGTTTCCTGCTGGATGACAAACTGAACATCAAGCTGAATTCTCAGGTCACTGCCACAGTTGTAGAAAAAACAGGTACAGTGGAGAATTGAGAAAATTACATTTTTCTAGGCTGTATGCAATTCAGTTTTTTTTCCAAAGGAGGAAATGCTGTATTTCCTTCACATGTGGATGTTAACATAAAAAATATAGATTTTTAAGAGGCTTCACATAGTAATATTTAAATGAAGTCCAGGTGAAAATACAATATTTTACATTTGATACAGAGAGCAAATTAAAAAACACATTTAGTATATATTTTATTATTTACGTAAATAAAAATTGTACATTACTACAGATTGATTTTACAAAATGCATTTGTGATTAGACTTTTATAGTCAGGTAAATGAGTAATAACTGCATGAAAGTTGGTGGTTGCAAGTAGCATAAACCTTGGTAGAAAATTTCCTTTTTTGGACAATATATATTTTTTTATCTATAATGTATTTTTTTGATCCATGGTATGTGTTATATAACAGATGTTTTCAATTGATTTGATATTTCAACTTATTTATGTTCTACACAGTTATAAATATGCAAGTGAAAATTATTTAGTGTACATCATGTTTTTGGTTACATTAGTCCTTCCATCCCAATCTCATAATTGTAAAGAACTTGCTTTCCACTCAGGGCTGGTGCTGTCATAAAACAAATTACACATTTGATCGAAACAATTTAAAAGGGGTCACTCGGTAGATCCATATGCCAGTGAGGTGAGCACCTCTGATCAGTGCACAACTCAGTGAATGCCCACTGTCAATTCAATGCTTCTTTGAGAGTAACATAGTGAGTGCTGGGTTACCAGACAGTCACTCTGATACCAGAGGAAAACAAAGCACTAACAGTGCTTGGCACCTGTAAACCCTTGGGTTACTAGAAACCAGGCCCCATTCCCTCACCAGACCAACAAGTAAGGAATAAAGAAGGGGTGTGATCAATCATTAAATAAAAAAATAATTAAGTAATTAAAGCATAGAGGGCTCCCCCATATACAGCCATTGGTACATTCAAGTGTATTAAGCACAAACAAATAGAGTGATATTCAAAGTGAGAAAATAGAAAGAAAAAATATGGTAAAACATTGTTAGGGAGAAGTAGGGTATGCAATGGACATCCCACAGAGAAAGAACATTCTTAGCCCTGCCTCTATTCCAGGACCAGTCTTCAAACAGCAGAGAATAAAAATGACTACACTTGGGCTCCTTCCAATCCCTCTGGAAATGCTGGCTTCTCTGCTTACTATTTTACTGCATGAAGAGTTAAAATAGCTCAGTGCACACTGATTGCATGCTCGAAGCCAGAACAATTGAATTTATTAGGCACTATTCGTTCTATGTCTGAAATGTTGCAATATTTGTTGTTGTTTTTTTGTTTTTTGTTTGCAGTTTTTTATTTAACAAAAAGTTGAAGTACTAGCTATTCCAATGTTATGTTATTTTTTATGAAATTCAACTTCTTAGAAAATGTCCAATAATGTAAAGGTTAACAGCATTTCCAGTAGGGAATATTTGGGGCATGTGGAGATACTGTGTCAAATTCCTTAGGCAGGTGTGTGCATTGGCTGACCTCTATTCCAGGTACAATGAAAGCTCTCCAGGGTGTCATTTGTACCATGCCCCAATTCAGCATAGGAGTTGGTTTCTTCTACTCTTGAAGACACTTTCACCATGTCTGTTTGATTCCAGTGCATGGTGTAACAGGACTACAATTTCTGCCTGGACTCCTTTAACAATACATAACCTGGATATACAAAAGAACCGACTTGCCTGTTTTATGCAAATTACTATTGCCCAAAAACGAATCCAAACTACCGAACACCAGACCACCCTGATGTGAAGTTAAGTGGTATTTTATCTCCCAGACCGGCGCATCCGTTCGCATGGTTCAGCACGAATCCTTTGTGTAAAGTATAGGTGGCCGCCATTTCGGGACTTTGCACGTGTTCGCGGCCATCTTACGCACGAACAGGGGTGTTTTGCCATCAATAGTGTGGAACTAAAAACGGATACGCAAACAGGCGAACACCGCTAAGACCTCTGTGACAACGTAGATTCGTGCTGAAACTACCGAGCCGGCCGTTCGGTAGAAAGACTAAACCATGCATGGGGATTCCGGCGAACGCCAAGATAGCTGTGGATGGCAAGATTTTCGTGGGTTTTCAATGCAAGAACAGGGACCGACCGCAAGGCCAAAACTTGTGGAACTTCAAAGACCCATAACTCCCGAACGCTATAACCGAATGGGCTGGAGTTTTGATATGTTGTGCCCCTGAACAAGAGCTATCTGGGGATACTGGATTTAAGGGTGTACCCCCTGGTTTTGGGGTACATCCAGAACTTGGGTAAAATTATGTGTGTTATAATTATGTTACATGTTTATCTGAGGGGAGGAGACGTGGGGGTTGTACCATGTTTGTGACTGGGTATTGTGTTAATTATGAAGGTGTAGCCCTTTCCAGGGCAGCATTGCATAAAAGGAGACCCCTTTCAATAAACATCAGTTCTGCTTGACCCTTCAAAACGTAGCCTCGTCTCGTTCTTGGAAGGGGATTTATTGTACAGTTACTCTGCTCCATTTTACAGTTATGCCTGACTCTACCCTTGGATCTCGTGGATGGGAATAAGAACTCCATTACTACACAGCAGCTTGCCAGGAAAAGGACGTCTCCAACGGCAGATACCCCCTTACCAGCTGGGTAGCTGTTACACATGTGGATGAGGGCTTTTGCTGAAGTTATAAAGTATATGGTAATGAAGCATTATTAAAGAGGATAAAATTACATTTTACTACAGTTCCGCCCCAGCTGAGCTAGTGACTAAAGAGAAACACGGATACAATGGCTTTAGACTGCAAGCTCTGAGCAGGGTCCTCATCAACCTAGTGTTCCTGTAACATTTTGTAATTGTCTAATTTATTGTTACATTTCCTCCTTTGATAATATTGTAATGTGCTGTAGAGTTAGTTCTATATAACCATATATATGTATATACCAACAATAATAATAATAATTTTAATAATAATGGTATTTAAAAATTATGAATATAGTTTAACCAGTAAAAAACAGAACATTTATGTATTATGAAATTAAGACAAAAAAATTTAAAATAATTTACAGAAATAAAAGTAGAAGGGAATGTATACAATACATTCAGATTTTTAAATATGATTAAAAAATATAATTATTTTTTATTTTACTGTTTTTTTTTTTTTTTAAAGTAATTCAAAATGTGGAATATCTGACTACCTATTTATCTTTAATAACTTCTCTATTAACAACACTCCAAGATCTAGTTAATTTGTTTTCAGACATCTAGAATTAGAATTAGACATACTTTAGTCTTGTTTTGCCTCATCGAAAATAATTTTGATAATTACTTAATTTACATTAGCCTATTTGCTATAATTGCAGAACTAGGCACCTACACATATGATGAGTCACATAAATGAAGTACAATAAGTATAGTAATTTTATCATGATCATATTTTATAATTTGCTTAAAATAAGAGGGCAGTTTGTTCTATATTAACCATCTACAGGCACGGTTAAAGATATGCATTGGAGTATTTACAATAAAAGCACAAATTACACTTTTTTTTCCCTTAGTATAGTTTTTAGTATATTTTACGTTAAAATATCCATATCCCACTACAGCAATCACTTAATCACAAAACAAAAATTTTGACTTTAAACCACTCTACATAGAATGTAGTCAGACAAGGCGAATAACTGGGGCAATTGAAAAATAAGTGAATTAATAAGTGCATTTCAACAGCATCACATCATAATTAGAAACACAGTCTAAGAAAGTAGGAGCAATATATACATTTTATCCATATTTGTATATTTTATATTATTAGATGATGCTGTGTTCCATTGATTCTCCTCCAAACCTGGGCAGACATTACTAAGTAGGAGAAGCTCAATGGATCCAGGTAAATGTCAAAATCTTTGAAAATGGTTTAACTACTTACTACGGGACGGCGCCCATAATCACTTCTGTTGGCTGTAGAAGCTATGGTACCTAGTCTAACCCTTTACTATCGCCAACACTATATGCAAAACCATAATAGATTTCAGCAAATTAGAAACATGTATATATAACAAATGTGTAACTTTGTGCACAGTACCACTGTTTACTGTGATGGGAATTGTGAGAACTGTAGAAAAATAAAGATATTTGGCAAAAGTGCTCAAAAAACTTTTTTACACATCAGCTGCAGTTAAATTCTTAAACAGATATGAGATTTATTTTACATCTCCAGAGCTGATGTGCTGGTGCTATGTTTCTGGCATTAATAATTTTTTGAACATGTGCAGACTGCAGGGTATTACAATTGCAGTATTTTTCTCCCTTACCACTTTTATACATCGTATACGCATTTTATACAAACCAGCCTAGGGGAATATAAATTGCAAATCTCATATCAGTGTGACTCAGCCGAGTCAGCCAGTCGATAGTTCTTCAGCTGTTAGTATGCAGCATAACCTTACCCAGATGGTGAACAATTAATAAATCAATGCTGATCTAATTGATTTGTTTCATAACTCACACATCAAAATAAATGGTGAAGAAATAAACTACTAAAATAATTATTCCATAATGATTTACTAGAAACAACATAATTTAAGTTACCATAATGTGGCTCCGCTTAGGCCTTAAATTTAAAAATCACATTGAATTCACATTGAATTATGACTTTAGTGAATAATCTTTTCAATCTTCTTTGCATACTGCAGTCCACTTACCTGTTGTTTTAGTGACAAATGGTGCTTATCTGTTAAACCAGAAATTGCTTAAAATTGAAAAGAATATTGCAAATTTCAGGCCAAAATGCGGAACTGGAGAAATAGTTGTTTTAGCTAAATATCTGCAGTTTTGTTGTCAGTTATCAAGTTTCACTTTTCTTCCCTATTCTTTACTAATAAATCTATTAATGTGCAGAAACAGATGCTGAAAAAGGACTGACTGTGAATTCTAATTAAAGCATTCTAGCCTGATGTAACTCTGTTAAATTAGATTCATTTAGATAATGAGCTTAAACAGCATGTCAATGTAATATAACTATTGAATGATATATATACGATAATAATGTATGAGAGCATAAAAAATTTATCATGTTATAATGGGACGTTGTTTTATATTGAAAGGCATAAAGTTAACAAAAGGAAGATTAAGTTATTGCAGTAGAAGAACTATGGTTAAGATATACAGAAACATAAAGCATTATAGGGACACTCTAAGCACCGAAGCATCTTTAGCTAAATAAAGTAGTTTTGGTGTACAGATCATACCCTTACAGTCTTACTGCTTAATACTCTGCCATTTAGGAATTAAATTACAGTGTTCATACAGTCCTAGCCACACCTCCCCTGGATGAGACTGACACAGCCTCCGTAAAAAAAAGGTTTAATTTTCAATCACGAATTATGGAACACTGTGTATATACCTTTGCTGTGCTCTTTTAATTAATAGCAGCCTATTAACAGAGCAGGGGATAGTAAATTCTAAATTACACACATTGTGCAATAACAGAAGCTAATAAATGTAGACTCTATTTCAAGAACTGTGTAGGAATACTGTCTCAAACAGGAGAGATGAGGCTAGAACTGCATAAACAAATGGATTTAACTCCTAAATGGCAGATAATTGCGCAGTGAGGCTGCAGGAACATGATCTACACACATGAACGGCTTAATTACGCTAAAGTTGTTTTGATTATTAGAGTGTCGCTTAAATGTATGTATAGTATAATGGAAAAATGTGCATCTTTTGCTTTTATGTTCATAAATGTAATTTCTAGAATAAAATATATAAGGAATATCGTAAAAATCAGAATTAGAAAAAAACATTAAAATTATTTGTTTCAAGTGATATGAATATTCTACTCTATTAAGCTAATGCAATTCTGTCTGTTCAATTTCTAGCATTCCTTTTTGAACTACCTTTTATTATTATGCTTTAGAAGGAGATGGAAATACAAAAATACCTCAGAGAATCTATCTGCCTTGTAAGGATGTAAAAATATTACTTTTTTTAGGACTTTGAATTAAACAAATATAGCATATGTGTGATGCTTTATGAACAGTTTTGTAAACGTGTATATATATATACCCTCAGAAAATTACATTTTAGTTTCATTAGTTAGTGGTACCCTCATCAATGATCATTTTTTTTTTTTATTATTAACTTTTTTGATAATTGAAAATTGGCACTATATATTGTTAACAACAATACAAAGAAAAAAAACCAAAAAACACACATGTACATTCAAAAATGCATACTTTGAAATGAAAAAATAGACATCCTAAGCAACTGCTATATGGTTAATTTCTCTAAGCCAAAAGCTTTCTATTTTTACCTCTTCAATAATCACTTCAGGTGACTGTTTTCTTAAAACTGTTGACCCTACTTTAATACTGACTTTGAAGACGTTTAATTCCTTTCAATAAATTGAATATTATTGTTCCCTTATATTTACAGCATCTCTACCATACTAACTTTGCTTGCATACAAACTTCTAAAAATTATGTAGAATTTAGGGCAAGCAGTCCAGGATCAGAAGAAGCTAAGCAGGCCCAAATTGTTATACTTCTACCAGCATATTGAAAATGGAAGATTAAGAGTGTTTTTCTGTTCAGTTTTTTTTTTTTTTTAACCAGCAATATATAAATACATGCTATTTATTTATGTGGTTTTTTGGGGGGGGAGGAGGTTTCTCGCTAATCTGTGCAAATGACATTGGCTGAAACATTTTGGAAAATGTATATAAACTTTAGCAAGCTTCAGTAGATAGCAATGTTGCTACTTCTCAACTGTTTTCTCATGAAAAGAGTAGTACTCTTGTTCAATCTTTCCTGATAATTGGTTCTGAACATGGGTCTTGAATTAATTTTTTAGATAAACGTTTTGAAATATTTTCTCAGAATATTAAAATATCCAAAATATATCATTTATAAAAATATATATATCAATATACAAATATTAAAAAAAAAATTAAATATTGAATACTTTTAAAATTGTAATAAAACAAATACATAATTTCAAAACCCTATGCAAAAATATTAAAACTGACACCATAGTGGGAGTCCCTTTTAGATCTCTACCCTCTAAAAGTTACCCTTTTTTTGTATCTTAATTTATTATGAATTGGGATGCCACTGAAGAGATTGTGGTAGAACATTTATTGCATAGAATGAAAGTTGTTATAACTCTCCATGATTTGCAAACTGCATGTAGCTTAAGGTCCAAATCTGTACAGATGGTTTTGTAGCCCAATATACCATAACTTATGTATATTGGAATTACATGCTTTCATGTGTGTCCATGTGATAGTTACAATTATTGGTTCACTGTTCTGATAGAGTTAATTTATGGCAAAAAACAATATTCAGAATTACTAATGCACAAGACAACTCTGCACACAAGCTAAATTTGTCCCTGTCACATAATTTATATAGACCTGAACTTAAGTTACTGATTTTAGTTAGTTGATCGATGATACTATTTAAAATGCTTTAAGACACTCTTCTCAAATTTACGCAAAAGAAAAATATAAATTTGAAATACTAAATATTGCAGTGATCATTGTGGCGAAAGTAATCTCACCACATGTTCTTGGAGAGGCCTGTTTGCCAGCCTCCTGCCTCGGGACTATGGGCCATTCACAAAGGCTCATAAAAGACCTTGTTCGTGCCTTCTTGGCTATTCTGTTCAGTAGTTTGCATTCCCCTCCTATTTTAACATTGTCCCGTTCAACTACCGAACAACTGCACGAACCAGGGACCACCCGGGAGCTTGTTAACACCTATTAACAACTTGGAACGTTTCTCACCACAGTGTTCTAATTGTTCGTACGCGCTGGAGTAGAAGAGGTTCACCCACTGGAAGGAGTGGATGGAGGACGGCGAGTTCCCTGCCAAGCTGTAATGTTGGACATGGGGACTACGGTGCTGATGGTGTCTGGTGGAGTGCTTGGAGTCCTCAGTGAGCACTAGGAGCATCGATTGTCTGAGGCACCTGGTCAGGGTGCCAAGCGGTCCACCACATTTGGTGGCAGTTGTGGGATGGCTTCCTAGTGAGTATAGAAGCATCCTGGAGACACCGGAATTGTTATGGTTATGGATTTACAATGGAGGGATAGAGCTAGCCACCGTGCAGCGTCCCTGTCTACAGAGGAATCCTAAGTTCGAGGATCGGACAGCTAGTGGCCCAGAGTGGGTGCCAAGCAAACATGACATATTGCTATGAGGGGACCACCTACATTGATGAGGTAAAGAAGCGGTTGGCCAGGTATGGCCCAAATCCTTCGGAAGAGACTATCGAGGCCACCATGCAAGAGTTGGACAATGAGAACCAAGCGGCACAGCACCTCAAGCTCAGGATATACAAGGCACGGTGGCAGTCCAAGAACAAAGGACCTACACAGTGTGTGAAGATGGCCAGTCACACTCCCCAACAGCAGTGTGCCTCCCAGGGAGAGAAGTGTCCTTCCTCCCCAGAGCCAGAGCGAGTTACCGGGAATAGGGACAGTCGGTCCTACTCCCCAGCGGCAGCCGGAGATACCGGAAAAGGAGACAGCTGGCCCCTCTTTCCAATTGCAGCAGGACCTTATAAACTGGTCCTGTGAGAAACCCCAACTGGAAGGTGGAAATGGGACTGAAGTCTCGCCACCATCCCTACCGGGATACTGGGCAGCTAGCCCAGATCTCCAGCCACAGCCAGAGGTACCAGAAGTAGGGACAGTCTGCAGTTTACCTTACAGGGCGAAGAGACAGCCGATCTCTCTCCCCGGCGGCAGCTGAATATACTGGGAGAAGAGACAACTGGTCCCTCTCCCCAACTACAGGGGGACAGCACCCCTGACCGCAGAGGTGCAGATGGGACCGCGGTCTCTGTACCAAACCTACAGGGAGGCTGGACGGCTGGTCCAGATTCCCAACCAACCCCGCAGGAATACCAGGAGGAGGAGGTAGGCGATTCCTCCACTTTATAGCCAATTTCCAACCGGGTCCTGGTTGAAACTGCAATACCCACTGACTCCCTTGCAGCAGAAGAGCTGGCATCAGGGCAGAGTCCTTGTTACAGGGCAGGATTACGTACCAGTCCCCCCAGCAGAAGTGCTGGCACCAGGACAGAGTGCAGTTGGCCTCTGCCCTCCCTTTGTCCTTGATCCAGGACCTGGCGACCCTCTCAACTACCCAGCTGTAAAACTGGCTGTGGGGAGGAACACGGCTGGTGTATGCCCACTGGGTAACCCCAACTTCAAGCCGGAGAGCAACCTAGAGACCAGGAGTACCAGATGCCCACTTAACAGCTGGGGACACACAGGACAGAGCCGGGCTACAGAAGTCACCAGGTCCAGTGCTTATTTATGGGTGGGCTACTCGACTAACACAGGTACCAACTGACAGGAGGTCAGGTACCTGGTTAGTCTTACTTTGGGGGGCAGATATGTGGTGAAAGTAACCTCGCCATGAGTTCTTGGAGGGGCCTGTTTGCCAGCCTCCTGCCTCAGGACTATGGACCATGCACAAAGGCTCATAAAAGACCTTGTTCGTGCCTTCTTTATTTTGTTCAGTAGTTTGCATTCCCCTCCTTTTTTAACATTGTCCCATTAGACTACCAAACAACCGCACATACCAGGGACCACCCGGAAGTTTGTTAACACCTATTAACAATTTGGAACATTTCTCACAGCAGTGTTCTAATTGTTCATCTGGGTGGCCGCAATTCCTGTGGACAACCACGAGGTGGCGGCCATCTTGTTCGCATGAACTCAGGCAGCGGTGTTTGGGCATGAATCTCATGGAACTAAAATCGGACACAGAAACTCCCAAACACCGCTGGACTTCCACCATCGCTTACATTCGGTTCTTTACAAGTTAGAAGGGCACTGTTCAGTGGGATCGTTCGTCTGGATGAGGGGAACAAGCTCCAGGGTAAAAACATTGACTATGTTTGGTAGTTTATTGTTTTTAACCCTTTAAGGACACATGATATGTGTGTCATGTCATGATTCCCTTTTATTCCAGAAGTTTGGTCCTTAAGGGGTTAAACTACCGAACTAGACCGACCGCAAGCCCTAATTCTCTGGAACTATTTGGGGCAAGGGACCATGCGGTTGGTCAAATAAATGACTTTCAGGAAATTCCTGAACCCCTGAACTGATCTGGGTGATTTTGTTGGTCACCCAGATCAGGACTATTAGGGGATGCAACATTTGTTGGGTTTTATTTGTTTTTGGGGTACTTTTGGGGTGTTTGGAAAAAAGTGTGTTTTTCTGTACTTGGAGATAATTGGATTAGATTGGTACAGTTCCTGATCCAATTATCTCCCAGGCAGAAGGGAGGGATTGTATGATTGTATATGGGAGTGTCATGCATTTGAACACCGTTGTGATTGGTCTGTAACTTTATACTATAGTTCCCCACAAGGTCCATGTGGGAGTACCCCTTGCATGGGGACTTGCATAAAAGGACAGTGTGGCTACCAATAAATCAGATCCTGCTTACCCTTAACATAGAGTCTCATTTCATGTGTGGGGGAAATGGCTGTATCTACCCTGGGGATTACTCTATCACTACACTCCCCTGAGATTATAATCACTAGCTCTTATAGGAGCTGTTCCTGCTATACTCTCTGGAGTAGGAGAGGTTCACCCACTGGAAACTGGATCTTGGTCTTGGGTCCAGGGTGGGTGTAGGACGGCAAATTCATATTGTATAACTGAAACCCCAAAAAATGTTTAATTATATTTATATTTATATTTTTGATATATGTTGACTGTGTAGAAATCTTTATAAATGGATTTAAATTTGTATTTCAGAATTTGTGTATGAAACCCGCAACTCTACATACCTTTCATTCCACAACACAATGATGGGAGATGAACCTGCAGAACACAACCAATATTCAGAATTCAATAGACAAGTATTCATATTTTTATGAGTTTACTAGTAAACTATTTACTTTTATGTAATATTGTGATAGCTTCAGTATTGCACCAATTACATTTAAATGCTTACGCAGATATTTTTTATCTTTTAGGCTATATATCTCATCTTCTGTTAAGCACACCACCTCTACACAAAGGGAAAGCAAAAAAAGGAAGGTGCGCAGTGAGGGAGGAGTGTAAAGGGGACACTATAGTCACCAGAACAACTACAGCTTATTGCATTTGTTCTGGTGAATCATTCCCTTCATTTGCTGTAATCACTGTTTTTTATAGAGAAAATGCAGTGTTTACATTACAGCCTAGTAATAACTCCACTGGTCACTCCTCAGATGGCTGCTAGAGGTGCTGCCTGGGGCAGTGCTGCACAGTGAGCAGCACTGATATTCAGTGTCTTCACCCTCTGTATGCCGACACTGAACTTTCCTCACAGAGATGCATTGATTTAATTGATCTCTATGAAGAGATGCTGATTGACCAGGGTTCTGTTTGACTTATGCTGGCTCTGTACCTGATCTGCCTCCTTGACAGTCTCAGCCAAGCCCATGGTGAAGCATTGTGATTGGCTTAGACCACCACTTCTGATGATGTCAGCAGATAGCATGCAGTTTCAGAGGCAGACAGGGGCAGAGCTAGCAGCTGCAGACTTAGTAAGAGTGTACTATATTTAGGAAGGCAAGAGGGGAACAGGCCGGGTAGATGGTGGTTTTAACACTATACGCATATATTTTATAAAAGGCAAAGCAAAAAAAAAGCATTATTGTTTGTTTTTTCACCTACATATAAAAAAAAAATTGATTTTTTTTGTGAACTTATAAAATGCCATTATGACCAAATATATGTAAGTGAGGCCACATTAAAAAGTGTATTCAATATTTTGAATCTAGACACCAAAAGGTTGATCTCCCTGTACAATATCTCCCTAATATCCCTATCTAGGAGGGACAGCCCCTATTTTGTGCCCAAATCCATTGTCCAACATTTCTATCATAATGTCCCTCTTTCATAGGAGTTTCACATTGTTGGTGTATCTGAGTGTAGTACAGAGCTAAACAGCAATAATACTCACAGTAATGTGTCTTTAAATTACAAAAATGTGTTTAGGAATCAGACTAGGTAAATAAGATACATTGTTATTGTTAAAATTCTATTTTAGTTTTATAAATTGATGTTGGTACTGACCTAAAATTTCTCAAAAAAGCCCTCATTCACACACCTAGAATTAAAGTATCCCTCCTTGTCAATTTGAAATGTTGGGAGGTATGCTGGACCAAGTCACCTTATAGAGCCTGGAAACAACATTCAAAAATTGCAAATGATCTTGAGAAGAGGTGATTGAGCCAATACAACAAAAGAAAACCTTTAAATAAACTAAGATTTTGATATGTTATCTGCTATCTGCATATTTACATTATCTGTTTTTCTACTCAACTTTCTAATACCTTGTCTTCATTTATAGTACTGTTACCATGTGTTTGTCTATGTTATTATTCCACTGACTCGCATTAAAGAAAGCGGTTACCTAAAACATTTTGCCTCATCTCAGTAAGAGTAACATTGCTCTACAGTTTTCAAGCCTGTTAGAACACACAAATTAGCTGTTACACGTGTGCACTAACACTAACACACTAATAACAGCTTAGAAAACACATTTTAGTTCTTCAATTCTGGATGAAAACAACCTTCATATAAGTACAAACCCACACTCTCCGATGGCAAGTGCCAGATGCAATACTTAACAAAACACCAATACAAAAACAGTACATATATTCCATTTATTAAATACCTCCATGTGGGAAGGGCCTGACAGCCGACCACGATGGTCGCATGATATTGGAGCTCCTTAAGAAACCTTTTATTAAGCCTAATCCAGGACATTGGCTCTCTGTTTTTTGGCACAATCTTGTATACTGCTAAGACGGAGTAGCCTGTCAAGTGTGAGGTTCGCTTTGACCCAACTCCAGTGAGCACAACCTTTGCAGCCTGCGGACATACCAGAGGTGGTGGAGGCAACCGATCCTCTGCCTTGGCCTGGAAAGTACCCTCTGTAGCGCACTGTCACCCCTCATCTGGACCGGTTAGGATTATCCTGGTCCCTATTGACACACTCTCAAAGTCTATTTGCAACAGCTTCGTAACCCAGGTGACCCAAAAAGACCATTGCACAGCAGCCTGCCTTTGTACAGCCCCTTCCACAGCCACCAAATTCCAAAGCCCCACTTCCTCAGGCCTTCGACAGGCTGTGTGCCCAGTTCTGGGTGAAGCTAAGTGCTCGCTCACTCACCACTCCTGCCATAAGCTCAGGTGAAGTCTCCTGGTCCTGGCCGGCAGATAGGCGCAACGTGGGGAGACCTCGACCATGCGGCCAGAGATGGAGGCCCAGGCAGGTTCCACGGATGGCGCACAAAAGCCGCACACCAGTGTTGCAGCAGAGAATGTGGACTCCACAGCTGACACCTTTCAAGACCACACTGTACTCTGCACCTCGCTCTTTATGAGCACTGTAGAAGGGTTACGGTACAGCAGAGCCGAATGCATACCTCAAAGTGGATCCGGAGTAGTGTTCCTAGGATTGGGCACTGCTGGCCTCATGGATCACCTGCACATATTTGTGGACTTATGAATTCCTGTGCCTATTGCCTCCTATCCGTGGGTATTGGCTGATTAGTCCTATGTTGATACCACATATTCTTTACAGCTGTTATTTTATGTTTCATTATCTTACATATGACAGGCTGTGATTATACAGACCTGTGGCTTATGTTTTTTATTATCCCTCAGCAGTTAATGCCTTATGACACCATCTCTAATGTGTTTTTGGTGCCTCTTACAGGCTGTCGGCCAGTGTGGTAATCTGACATGGCTTCTTTATTTAAGCATTACAGGCTGTTGATATTCACTCTGTTATATAGCCCTACTTGCTTTCTGCATTGGCTAACTGCACTCAACCAGTGGAATAACCTTGTAAAATTATCTACAGTTCTATGTTATATGTTTATCTCTGCACTTACCCCATATTATTGTGTTCCTGATGTTTTTCTCTCACTTATTATAAAATAGTGCAGTAACCTTGACATTTCATGTCCCATCTGCAAATAGTTTATTGTTATATATTGTTATATATACTCTAGTGTAATCTCTCTGCAGATGGGTTTGTGATTCTTTGCACTGCAAAAATAAAGAATGTAAAAAAAAAAGTACCTCCACAACAAAGGCACTACTTACCATTACTTCAGAATTACACAGGTGCCAAAACATATCTGCATTAAACAATCCACATCTTCATGTGTATGGTCACACACAGCAAGACCCTCATGACAAACAACTGTCATGAGAAACTGCTGCACCCAGATGACTCACTCAAGAGTTAGTCTACCTAGAAACCATTTTGGTGCTGCCTTAACAGCTCAATACCATCCATTTTGCCCCACTTGTGTCACTGCTTTTAACTGTAACCATGGACTGTTCACATCCAACTGACAGAAACATATGGTACTTGTAATAAAACTATACCATCTCTATTATCATAGAGATAAATTATATATCTAATTGCTATTTGGGATATACAGTACAACTATTACTCTCCTCTCCACCACCACACCCATAAATGTTAAGTTAATGTTACACCCATCCCTCGTCCTGTCTACATCCTGTCCCCCCCTCCCCCCGTGTGACCTTGTATGGGAGCCAGAAGCAGCTGTACACTGGATGAGGCCTTAGCTAAATTAGGGCCCATAATCCTTTTACCCACCTAGTTCCATTATCCACTCATCATTAACTCTGCTCCATAGTTCCAATGAATTACATTTTCCCAGCCCCATAATCATTTCATTATCTCTGCTTAATAGCCCTAATTACATTACCTCCATCTCCGATCCCATTCCCATTTCATCACCCCACCACAGATATCCCCTAAATCCTTCATAATTTTTCCACATATATTCTTCAAGCAACCATAATATCACTCACATTCCCAGTCAAATTACCCCATCCCTATCATTCTATATTCTCCAGTCCCAGTCACATTACACTATACCTATAATTCCAACAACCCCATCCTCAATCACATAACCCTATCACTATAATCCCATTGACATTTTATTATTCACATAATTCCATCACTTCCAACCTCAGTCTCATTAACTAACATTAATCCCTCTCCATTAACCTATCAAACCCAGCACCGTTATAGTCCCTTACAATCCCCATCCTTATAATCCCATCTTCACCATTCTTCCATACCTCATCCTTACAATTCAAATAACCCCTCACCACAATATCCACTTGCATAATTACATCAAACCTGTAATTTCTTCATCATCCCCAGCACCATTATCTACTTCTCGACCACAATCATATTACCTCTGCTGCTCATATTGCTTTCATGCCCTCATCTCAATCACATCTTTCTGCTGGTCAAGTGGTGCATTTGCCGCAATTGTTCTCCATGTGCTCTGTGTGAGAGTGTGCTCCATTTGCAAGATCTTAATGAAGGAATATTGACCCCTTAAGGACAAATGACATGTCATGATTCCCTTTTATTCCAGAAATTTGGTCCTTAGGGGTTAAACAATTAATCTGTCAGTATTTCAGAACTGCTTGCAAAACATAACTGAAAGGAAGTCATAAGCTATGACAGTTTCTATGTATCAGGAAATGCCTAACCACAATGTGTATGTGATATTTTGTAAGATTAGATTATTGAATGTAACAGCAGAAACTGCTTCCTCTTTTATGTATCTTGTGTAACCTTTTGTAACCAATATTCGTGACAAATATTGTATAAATACAGAGCATTTTGAATACATTGTCAGAAGATTATGGAGAGCAAAAAGTGTGTGTCTGGTTAATACGCTTCCATAAAAATCTTCCCTGAATATTCAGCTGACAATCGAGGGTTGGAGAATAGTGACCAGAGGGACCGAGTCACCAGATTAGCAGATTTACCTTTCAGCTTGGTGTCAGAAGTGGGATTGTAGCCAAACCATTTTGGGTGAGTAGTAATTCCTTGTGTCTATCTTGACGCCCTGAATCTATGATCCCCATGGTTTTGTAAGTCTACATCATTTTAGGAAAGGTTATTTAGTATATGTGTTTTCTGTGACTCAGTTTTACATAAGGTCCCGTTAAATTAGTCTAGTAAGGGAACTAGACAGAGAGATATATGTAT
Organism: Pelobates cultripes; assembly: GCA_933207985.1. Taxonomy (NCBI): domain Eukaryota; kingdom Metazoa; phylum Chordata; class Amphibia; order Anura; family Pelobatidae; genus Pelobates; species Pelobates cultripes. The sequence continues at coordinate 155,957,284 of OW240917.1, read as the reverse complement.
TTCTAGTAAGTGAACTAGAGAAGGTCTAATAAGAGAATTAGACAGATAAAGTCTATAAAGTGATATAGACAGAGAATTTAGTATATAAGTGAATATACTACGATAGTGTGCACAGAGTTTCAGGTTCACCTTGTCCACCCTCTAATTGTCATTAGTTAAGTCTGGTTGTGAGTGTGAATAAGTGTTTGAAAGATTTGTCCTAGGAATGGGAAATTACCATGTAAGAATATGAAGTAGTTAACTTTTCTTGTTCATATGTATTTTATGCTTAAATAAGGTTTATAATCATTAGTGCTGACTGTAAGGATATGAAATAGTTAAACTCTTTTTGCTTTATATGCTAACCCTGAAAATATACTCACTGAGAATCTTGTTAAAGCACATTTGTAGTGTCCATGTCTTTATTGCAAACAATGATTCTCCATCAACTGGGTGATTGTCTATATTGGGGACACACTTTGGTAAGTTAGTAGTGTGTCCACCCTGAGTCAGCAGTATGGGAAATGTAAGTTCAGGTCCTGAGTTACCAATATATCTACATATATATATGATAGCATTACTGTATATTAGACAAGAGCTGACTCGCAGGTTGTACCTAATAGACCTACTTAAATCTTTTGTTTTATTCTTTCTGTTGCATAGAAGTATAAGTTTATTACTCTGTTTTATTGCAAGTTATTTCACATGGGATCTGTGTGCCTGATATGATTGTTGCTTTAATACCATAAGCCCACTACACTTTCTATGAGAGTGGGATAGTGTAAATGTGTTACATTGTTTGCATGATGAGCTCAGTATTTTTATAACTGAGACAAAAAGTCACATCATTAGTATTTGAAAGTTAATTCCCCATATGGGATTAATTGTATAGAAACACCAATCAGCACATCTTCCATGCCCTGTGTGTTTGTTGCAAAGGATCCATACTGTAAATATGATTTTTGTTTGTTAATAAGAGAGCAACATTTACATTTTCAGCGGTCCAACACATGCTTCATTTTGCGCTGTAAACTAACCTTTTATTGCAACAGATTCCTTTTAAATGATCCAGTGTAATAACTACTGCATATGTTTTGTGTCTTCTATGTCTCACATTATATGTGTTCTGTTCTTTTAAATTGTGGTATATAGCCTGGATCAGAGATTATGGACAAAGGTTTCTACCTGTTTTACTAAGGCTCTTGGAGACTGACCGGTCTAAGGTTTGCCATGCCTTTTAAACATGGTATAGAATAATTTTTTTTAAGTCTCTGAGAGTTCTGTAAGATTCTGGTGAAACCATGTCTGTGTAATCTGGTCCAAATGTTTGCTCAATTTCTATAAGATTTAAGTTGATGCAGTATCATCTCAGATTAGTTAATGGAAGTTTCATACAAATATTTGAGTTATGAGCGCGCTATATAAATGGATCCTTTCTCTATATACAATACTATAGTAGATTAAAGTAATGAAGTTAATAAGAATTAAAAAAAAAAAAAAGTATACATAAGAATCCCTAAAATAAATCTAATACAAACTAAAATTGGTATACCTTACAATAATATGTTCTGAGTACAGCTGTTAACTGTTTATTCTGTGTAAATGGTGACTGTGATAATGTGTGAAGTGTGCAGCTTAACTGGAAAGTGGTTTAATTTATATGTTGCTGTGTTGTTTTAAATTATATTTGAATCAGTTTGTCTCAGTCTAGTGATACTGATAAAAATGCCAGTCAAATAACCCAGCAAATAACGGTTTTATTAGCTGTTGAATACTAGCATTCTGGCCAAGAGTAGTTTGAGTTGGAGTAGTTCTATGAGCTCAGAGAGGCTCTGTGTTGTGGTCTGATATAGCTATATGGGAATGGAGATTTGGAGGTGTTAGTTTAAGACTGCTTTCATATTGTGTCTACCCGTGTTTCCTAGGAGGGACACAGAGTGTGTAGTTGTGTGCTCATGAATGTGTTTTCTGTATTGGCATATCTGCTGGGTACCCGATACGTGTATCTACTACGTCTGTTTTGTGAGATGTCTGTTTTGTGAGATGACATGTAATATTACATTGAATGCTGAGTATGAGTTATATGGTTTGAAATGAATGTGTGTGTAATGTGTTTCATGTATTTTATTGTCCATTGTGTAGGAGTTTAACTAGCAGAGTGATTTGCATATCATTAACGCAAGCATTTAGTGTTTTTACAAAAGGTGAAATGCTGTCCAGCCGGCTAGAATGAAACAATTGTATGCTATCGCTCCTGGAGCACGAAAAGCGCTTGTTACATCCCACGTGAAAGGGGCCCCGCAAACTTCTGCTGTTCAAATCGTGGCTCCACATTTCCATTTGCAAACTGATTAATCCTGAAAGTCATTCTTTTACTGATAAAAAGGATTGAATGGACAAGATGTCTCTCCCTCATAAAGGAGTTCTAATAGGGGAGTATTGTCCAGCTCAGAGTTAACTCTACTTTTAAAGTATATTGCATTGTTTGTGTCAAAGTAAGATTCATCTAGTATGCCTCATTGATTATGGGGTAATAATAACATGGTATTTTTATTGGAGATTAGACAATTTCGGAAATTTATAAGTGAGGTAATTTTAATCTCCTAAACTACTGTATTATATTTGTATGGGTAAATTGAAAGCATTTTGCAGATCCAGAGGAGCATTAATAAAAAAATATAATAATCTCACTAGGTGCCAAATTATGCAAAGAGGCTATCCAAAGTACGCACTAACGGGTTAAACTTGTTTTCTTGATAAGCGTATAACATTTAGTTTTGTGGTTAGACTTTTGATACTCAATTTGAAATATGTCCCAACTACATCCTTGCACGGCACCAGGTACAGGAAGCAATATGCGTTTTAAAAATTTGCAAGGTCTTAGTGTTTTCAATATATTATAATAATGGAAAAGTACCTAACCGCATGTCTGCATTACGCTCATGACACAGACTGTCAGTATTGCAAGCCCTATATGAAGGCTATGCTTTCATTGTTGATGTATATACCCCTAGACAACCTTGCTTTATATACAAAATTTAACTATCCATACAGCCTTTAAAAGCTTATTAATATTATATCTGTGTGGTACACAAAGAGGGGCTGTGAGTTAGGTAATCCCATCCTGCATATGGAATAAAGGCAGAGGTAGAGGATTTGGTCAAAGGGTCTAACTTTTGTAGAGGTAACAACTTCAGCATTGGTGGAACACACTGTTCTAATTGTGGATAGCAGGGTCACTGGAAAAATGAGTGCCCAAACCCACCCCCACAGATTCCTCAATACCAACCATAGCTTCCACCCTATACCCACACCCAACAACCCCAGCCTAATACACAGATGGTTCATGTTTGTAATATTTTATATAGGTTTAGGTGTTAATCCAAGAGTATTGAATTATTCGGGATTATTAAAGTAATTAATTTTGAATATCAAATCAAGGTTCCAGTTTAGGAACAGAGTTTTATTGGGAATTAGCCCCATATGTATATGTTAGTGTTTTAATATTCATCCTAACAAGGATTTCTATAGAGTGAGTGCTACTCTCATCCGTACAAAGGCATTCCAAAGGGGTATTATGTAAAACTTCATAGAAGACAGATTGCATAAAATATAAGAGAAGTACATGTTACACAAATTAAGGGTTTAACCTTAATATCTAATTTAAGTTTTAGCCTAGGTAATTAATTAATGTTGTATTGATCCTTGTGTTTGTATGATTGTAGAGACCGTCCTGGAGTGTTTGTGCCGCCTGATTTCTGGGACTACACACCAATCTCTCTGGCTGACCATGCAATAAGTATTTTGCAATTACATCTGTTTGGTCATTATCCATGCAGGCCGAAGAAACTGAGATACTTATTTATGAGGACATAAACTTTGCACGTAAGAACCTGGAAAGTCCTGAAGGTGCAGTGCTGTCTAATACCGCTGGTTCTGTAATAACCCTTTCAACCATTGGGGTGTTGCACAGAGCATTGTGGTGAAAATCCAGCAAACAAAAGAAGAACTAAGAACTATATGGAAGCTGACATTGTCTTGTTGTCAGCCATATTGCTACCCTTAGCCATTTTTATGGAACAAAATGTCTGGTGTCTAAACTGATTTCTTTATACTCTGTGAAAGACTTATTCTATTTTTCTGAACTATGCTGAACTATTGAACTATTTTTATTTTTGTAGAGTTAGCCAGAGAGAGAGGAAGTGTTAGCTGACCCAGAGTTAGCTGTACTATGTGTGTTTTTGATATATGTTGAGTGTGCCAGGGATGGATTCCCATGTTTTGAGGCACTGCGTGAGGATATGACTGGTTTTGACTGGACTTTTGGAATAGGGAAATGGTTAAAAGATATAGGACGCAAGGTCCTGGTTGTGCAATAATATAGTTGCTATAAGCCCAAGTTCCATTCTGTCTTAAACATCCATTTTCTATATATCTGTCTGCAAAAGTATTAAGTGGTTTTTGTTTTGTTTTTTTTCTGCTGAGTTTCTGTTTCTTGTAGACCACATGATTGCTTGGGAATGCCATAATCTGGACATTTCTCTGTCTTGGGAGAATGTTAACCGATGATATGAGCAATATATATTGCTCAAAGAGGGGTAACAATTGTAATTATTGGGGCTCAGTTGGATGGAACACCGGGACAGATTGGGGTTATAAGCCACAGAATGCATTAGATAAAAAGGATACGAATGGGAAGTCCCTCTTGACTAGAATGACCCTAACAAAGCTAGGTACATGTACCCCTATAGGGCAAACTGGGCACTCCGTGAAATTTACCTTAAATATTTTACCTCTAGACAAACTCTTGTTAATCCTCTAAAGCCCCACATTCAAACCCTTGGTGATATGATGGCCATAGCAGATCCCACGTTTGGAGATACCATAGCGTTAGAAACAGGGTATGCAGATACAAACCTATGGCTGGAATGGTTGAGATATAATGCCCATTCCAGCAATAGGTCAAACTGTTATGTATGTGGTAGTGCCAGACCTCATCTAGGAACTGTACCCTTACATGTCCCTGATGAGTACTGGGAATGTTTCCTAAGTTTGTTTTCAGGTACTACTGTTAATACTACAGGATGTGAAGAATGGAAAAAGGGTCACCCTATTGGTGAACCCAAGTTTAAATTAAATGATGTTGTCTCAGTATACCCTGGTAATTATACTTGTTGATAACTTTTCTTCAGGATTCTGCTCCGCCTACAGTAATATTACCTTAGTGAATCAAATACAATCTATATAAAAATACGTTCTAGACTCCCCACCCCCTGGAGAGGAGAATGTGCCCCAGCCAAAATAATCATGCCCCTCCATATATTTGGCGACTCTCTCCCTGAAATTAAGGTTGTAACTTATTCCACAAGAAGGAAAAGGGAATCCCCACAAGGTAGTTTCGACCCACATATCTATCTAGATGCCATTGGTATTCCAAGAGGGGTTCCTAATGAATTTAAAGCTAGAGACGAGGTGGCAGCAGGATTTGAATCAATATTTCCCATTATAACAGCTAACAAGAATGTTAACTGGATTAATTATATATATTATAATCAGCAAAGATTTGTAAATTATACACAAGATGCATTACAAGGTCTTGCTGAACAATTACAGGCTACCTCACAAATGACTTTCCAGAGTAGAATGGCCCTTGATATGATTTTAGCAGAAAAGGGAGGAGTCTGTAAATTACTTGACTCCGGTGTTTGTTGTACCTATATTGCAGAGAACACTGGCCCTAATGGTAAAGTAACCCTAGCTATAAAGAAATTAGAAGACCTGTCCATAGAAATGAAGAGGAATTCAGGTATTGATCACCCATGGGCAGATATGTTTAAGTTTGACAGTATCCTAGACTAGCTAAAGAATATTGCAATAATTATTGTTATGGTTCTGATCCTTGCTCTACTTGTTTATGCTATTTTCAAGATTATTGTATTCTGCATTTGCAAACATACACGCAACACTGTTCCTGTAAAATCCCCAGCTTGCTATGATGAGTATCTCCAAATGTATACACATAACCGAAGCAATGGTGAACATGCTGATACAGGTCTATAAGTTTGTGGTACTGGTCAGATGCCTAGTCCTATGCTATGGGAATAGTGGCCGAAGACATAATGAAAGACCTGCAGGATTGGCTAGCAATCCTGAATATACCATGGCAGATGGCTGGTTGTCTGACCAGGACTCCTTTAATAGGGTATGAGCAAGATATTGCTCAAAGAGGGGGAAATGAAGGAATATTGACCCCTTAAGGACAAATGACATGTCATGATTCCCTTTTATTCCAGAAATTTGGTCCTTAGGGGTTAAACAATTAATCTGTCAGTATTTCAGAACTGCTTGCAAAACATAACTGAAAGGAAGTCACAAGCTATGACAGTTTCTATGTATCAGGAAATGCCTAACCACAATGTGTATGTGATATTTTGTAAGATTAGATTATTGAATGTAACAGCAGAAACTGCTTCCTCTTTTATGTATCTTGTGTAACCTTTTGTAACCAATATTCGTGACAAATATTGTATAAATACAGAGCATTTTGAATACATTGTCAGAAGATTATGGAGAGCAAAAAGTGTGTGTCTGGTTAATACGCTTCCATAAAAATCTTCCCTGAATATTCAGCTGACAATCGAGGGTTGCAGAATAGTGACCAGAGGGACCGAGTCACCAGATTAGCAGATTTACCTTTCACTTAATTAATAACATATGTGGTCATGTGGTCAAATGCTGGGACTACCTCTCTTAGAAAAACTTCCCCAAGCATGATGCACCCCCAATTACATCTAAATGCTGAATTAATTGCTGTGGAACTGCATATCTAATATGCCCTGTAATTTCGGTGAAGATGGTTCTCCTACCCTCCCCTATCTATATGTATCCTACATAGATTTTTTTTTTATAAAAATGCTTTTATTGTTTTGAACTCCTGTTAGCACAGTGCAATGATGAAATGTTGTGTGTATTGTACATACCAGGAAAGGTGCCACTAATTATTGCAGCCTTTAATATCCTGTTTTGTTAGAAAAAAAATCCATTCCCAATACATCTATTGAATCTTGAATGTAATAAAACTGATCCAGTATGCAGGGAGCCCACCTGCTTGTAATAATAAGCTCACCAGGTTTCAGAATATCAATTATTCTACATAAATTCATAATCACACAGAAATTCTACCAGTGGAAGACATTTCAGCATAAATTAAGTTACATGGGTTCAAAAAACAGATTTGATTTATAAAGAAAAAAATCCATTTATTTTTCACAACTTTACAACTGTTGAACGTGTTCGTTAATTTTCTATCACCTAGAGACACCATAAACGTACACACATTCCTACCCCATGTACTGAAGTTAAGATGCATTAGTAAAATATGCCAGGGTGCCCATGATTGCTTATTAACCACAAGAGTGTCCGCTTATAATTTATGTCCTCTCACCATGTGATCTGTGCAATGCACAAAAGCAAATATCTGCAGGCCTAGAGATACGGCTCATTGAGTCAGCCTTAATCTAATAGGTATTTGAATTAAATGATAAATGAATAGAGCCCTGTAATGAGTTGATCCATTCCTACCAAAAACAATGGTCCATCATTGATGACAAAAGACCATAACTATGTCCCACTGCAGACTGCCTTTTTTGCCATAAACCTCAGATGCTATAATAAATGTAGCATACATTTTAGACAAAGTTGGTTATTTTTCAACCTATATCAGACTGTCGTAGATTTGAGATGGGTGAGTTAACTGCAATAGGACTGACTTACCTTAATGGATACCAGACGGGAAATTTTCTCCATTCGGTACAATGCAAGCCATTCACTAACTAATTGACTTTTGTCAATAGTAAAGAGCAGGATCGAGTGTATAAAAAAACTGAACAAAATTGAGACAATTGTAATGAAATGTTTATATCAGTTTAAGACATCATTGTCTTACTTATAATACTCAATATATGAGAAACAAAACTATCAGACATGAAAATTCCAATTAGTTAAAGGAACTCTTAGAACCAAACACTCATATTCACTCCCTCCACTAATCAAATTTGTTGCAATTCAGTGTATAAGACATGAAAATAATGGCACTAGTGCCTGAACTTTTTAGCAATACTATTCAACATCTGTGTATTTTTCAATACCACGCTGTTAAGCTCCTCCAGGGAAAACTTTTCAAAAGAGACCCATTTTATGCCTTTGACCCGCCATTTCATTTTTAACTTCCATTTGAACTTTTAATGTAACACAAAATATAATGATTATTATAAATTTTTTATAAACTATGTCCCAGTTCTCTAAAGACGAATACTAAGAATTCCACTTGCACAAGCCATAGACAATTCCAAATAAAATAAAGTTTTACACATGAAGAAATCTTACCACAGTGACCCTTTTCACAGTTCACAATTCCTGGTGTTTTTTTTTTCTGTTTTGTTTTTTTTCTAGCATTGACAAAAGTATTACAATGCATAAATGTTCTGGTTTACTTTCCTTGGTGTTTCTGTTGTCTACATATAAAGAGCGTTTAATCTATAATATTAAAGCATTATAGTTATTTCATCTATAATACAAATATGCAATGCAGGCCTAAAAATGCCTTATCAGGCAAAAACAAAAAAATCAACTGCCGTTCTAGGCATTGTGTGCAACTATACTTTTTGTGTCATTCCTATTTATTTAGTTCATGAAATTTAAATAGCACATTGCTCTGTATTTAGCAAGTCTATCTTGCCTCAGGGAATAGCATTTAAGCAGAAATTAATAATTGAAATAAGATATTTTTACAGTTATTTTACAAAATGGCACACTAAGCAGTATGCCCAGCGTCTACAGAATAGCAAACAATGTAACTTAAAGGTAAAAATACATTTGAAAGAAATTTGGCACTGAGGAATCTGACTTTGGCGACACATGCAAGTAATCCCACCTGCATAAATATTGCATCAGGCAACTCCCACCTTCAGCTAATTATAGATTAAATAATAACATGGAAAAATATAATTATATTTCTTAGTGCATGCATGTTCTTAAGAAAATACATGTAAACAAGTTGAAATAATACCATTTTATATACAGTAGCATAGCCACATTATGAATACAATTTGCACACATAAACATATACACACACACATCCACACACATACATACGATGCATATATCATAAGCCTATATATATTTAAATAGGTCAACATAGCTATATTCTCACTAAATAACCCACATATTTGCACACATCTCAGAGCTTGGCAAATGCAGCACTCCATTTTGTCAGACCTATTTACTTAATCCTCTTGCAATAAGAGATTAAATGAGGGTCATGGGGAATCTAACAAAAGAGCTAGGCGGAGATGGGGTTGAGGGGTTTGCTGTCTTGACCCGAATTTCTGCAAATTACAAAATACTGTAAATGTCAATGGTTTTGTCTGTCATCTGTATATACTACCAGCATTTTATGTTATGGTTCCTCTAATGCATCCCACAGAATATATTTTGCATTTGTTCTTTGGCATTCCCATGCAATTTTCATCTCAAATAATCCTTCCAAAGTATGAAGCTAGAGAGAATATTTTATTCCAGACACCTTTGTGGATTACAAGTGACGTCTTAAGAGGAATCTCTTGAAGTCTTAGCGCTTGTCTAATTAATTATTTGCACTTCAAACTGTAACAGTACAAATGTCTTCTTTTCTAATCCACCTTAATGTTGTGGATCTTCATTAGTCCTTGTTAATCAACAGAACATAGATCTTCAGATATTATTGAAGAAAAAGAAGATATCACAAGGAACACACCATTTTACCAGACAGAGGAGCAAAGGGCAGGCTGAGTTAAAAATGTGTTTGTTTTTTTGTTTGTGTCATGGTTGTGTATTCAAAATTTGGTCAGCTGACATGTTTCACCCTGTAGTGGATTGACTTAAATAGTTAATCTCATTACTAGTAAAACCAAAACGCTAACTTGCTCTTAATAGGTGATAATTTGTAGATGTAGTTTTCCCAACTTTTGTTTTCTTCCTTTCAATTGGCTGTATGGTAATTAACCATTACCATTTAAGTAAGCCTTTCCCCTACTGCTGTGTTTTGTGAACACATGTTCCTGGCTTGTATCTTCATCATTTTTGTGTATTGCCATGACATCCAGTTGTAGGACAGCAGCCCACAGCAGCAGAGCTATATACACCTACTATATCAGCCACAACAATAGCAAGAACCAATTGAGTTGGAGTATCACATATTTTATTAAACATTAGTAGGCTGTATACAGGTGTCCTGACAGGTGTCACCACTACCATTAACTTCTTTAACCTCTAGCTGTTTCTTCTTCATTTGAAAGGCTACAGAGACTTCAGGATGTATAGAGTCCATCCTTTGCTCACATTTGAAAGCTGTTAGAAATGCAGTTCTGTAATTGTTATTCATCCATCCATATAGTATAGGGTTGGCAAAGGTGGAGCACATTGCAATAACATGAAATATTGTGTAAATAAATTTATATTCGTTTAGGTCCAAAACTTTGCTATCAATGTCACTTGCTAGCTGAAAGGCATGAAAAGGGAGCCAACTGACAGCAAACACTACTACAACAGCCACCAACATCTTGGTTGTTTTGCGTCGCCGTTGATGATAATGGTCATTTCCTCCACCTGGGCTAACATGGTTCTTTAATTTTGTCCATATCCGGATGTATGCATAACAAATTATGGCTAGTGGTAAAATATACTGAATCAGCAACATTGATATGCTGTATATGGTGCTATAGTTAAGGTGTCCTATTGGCCATCTCTCGGAACATACTTGAATTTTAAAATCAGATGAGATAACAATAAGGGAGTATTCTTTAAAGATTGCCAGTGGGCTAGCTAGCAACGCACTGCAGGCCCAGGTGATGCCTATAATCATAAAGCAAATTTTTGTTGAGATTTTACTCTCAAGATGGTATACAATGCACCGATGTCTATCCAAAGCAATAACCATAAGCGTAACTGTGGAAACATGAACTGCTAGCCCTTGGGCATATGTAACCAAATGGCACAGTACTGTTCCAAACTTCCATTCATCCAGAAGAGTGTACACCAGTGTGAACGGTAGGCATAGTGTATTTACCATTAAGTCAGAAACAGCCAAGTTGACTATGAAATAGTTTGTCACGGTCCTCATAGTTTTAAACTTGATGACTACATAGATGACAAGCGTATTGCCCATTACTCCCAGAAGAATAATGGAACTGTAAGCCAAGATGAGAATCACTTGCACACCTAACAGCTTTGTAAGGTCATTCAATTCAGGCTTAGATATATCGTTATATGGTGTGGTATGTTCAGGGAAATACATCCAGGTGTTAATTTCATTTTTAAGATCCTCTGTTTGGTTTTCCTCATTCCCCAGAGAAAATATTCCCATCTTCATGGTACCTTTTTCTGCTCTTCATCAAAAGAGCATCCTTCAGGAAAGAAAGAAAAAGGGGAAGATTACATTAAATGGAGAAACAAGAGGTTAAATGTTAAATCATGGTCAAGCTATTGACAACTAGGTAATTAAAATGTTCAGGATGTTTTAAACCAACCTCATGATTGGAACCAAGGGCATTTGTAATCTTATCTACATACATTCTGCAGTAGTCTAGGTAAATCCATCACACTTGAATAAATAAAAATGTATTCCCAAAGGAACACTCATACTTGATTTCTAATCTAAAAATATATATGCAACACCAGCTTTTGGATTCATTTTACATTTTAGCTATTGACTGCATGAATTAAACAGCACAAAGGACATCTGTGTCCCATCTAAGCAGGGACATAATTCCAATCACTATCCACATAAATAAAGGTGAGGATAAAATATTGTATTCTTGTTTTATTATATTACAACACATGTTAGGTTATGGTATATTAGACTGCAACCCTATTTTATTTACACATATGCTATTCCATAATTAGGCCTTATGAAAATAGGAAATGAAGTAATATGAAATACGTCCAAATATCAAATAATTGAATTCATAGGTCAAACGCTTGATATAAATTTCTTGAAATATGAACATTAATAAAATGAAATCCTAACATGCATGATGAATAGTGATGTCCCGAACGGTTCGCCGCGGACGGCGAACATATGACCCTGTACCTCACAGTCAGCAGACACATTCCAGCCAATCAGCAGCAGACCCTCCCTCCCAGACCCTCCCACGTCCTGGACAGCATCCATTTTGAAGCTGCATTCTTAGTGAGCTGTCCAGGAGGTGAGAGGGTCTGGGAGGGAGGGTCTGCTGCTGATTGGCTGGAATGTGTCTGCTGACTGTGAGGTACAGGGTCATATGTTCGCCGTCCGTGGCGAACCGTTCGGGACATCAATAATGATGAATAATGTACATTCATTCCAATTATCTGTATTACATATAGGAAAACATACATCAAGTACTACATTTCACAATATTCAGATGGGAAACCAGCAATAATTCTATACTAATATCAAATACACTGAGTCAGCATCACTATGATGGGTATTTTCCATATGACTAAGGTGTGTGTGTGTATATATTTATATATATATATATATATATATAAAACTTATTTATAACATAATGTATATATAGATTCTAGAACCAAGAGAACAAGGTAATATAGCAGAACATTGAACTGTCAGATATGTAACTATATGTAACTGTCAGATATGTAACTATTGCTCTCAAATACAGGATTCAAAGATCATCACCCACTGGTATATAAAATGAAATTGTACCCATATCATATGGGTATGTTAATCTCTTGGTTTTAGAGTCTGTGAAGCTTTTATAACATAATGTTTTGTAGAAGATTTCACAGAAGAGAAGGGTATAAAATAAATGTATGGGGGCTGACTCATGGAGCAAGACGTGTAAGTGAGGAGCTCCAAAACTCTAAACCTTTTTGCCCTAAATAATAAGCACAGAACCAGAGAAATGGTTTGGAATGAGAGGCTCCAGACCCTGGGCCCACATCAGGCAACATGATTCTTGATCTCTGCAGACAAGTAAAACATCTTGATAATAGAAACAATGTGAGAATACAGGGCCTACCTGAGTCAAAAGGTGAATCTGTGGCAGACATGCTTGTAGCCCTATTAAAAAAGAAAACTGCTGAGTCTGAATGCACCAGATAATATGCCACTAGACTGGGCTGCTGTCTGAGCAGGAAATATGCCGATTTACTGTGATTACCGGTATGCTTTCTTTTTATGATTTCTGGTATGTTTATATGCTACAATATTGATGTTATGTGCTAGTTGGAAATTGCCCAAGTTGTGAGGTGTGGCACAGTTTGCCATGAGGTCGATAAAGGCCCTGCAGGTTTTGCCAGTTAATCTCTGGATTTCTATACCTTTTTTGTGAAAGTGTTGGCTCTGGCCTGTTGGGGGTGAACTCAGGTGTTTACTGTAAGAGCATTGGAAGATTGCACTTGTATTGTGCCACTCCAGTGTCGAAAGGTGGTCCATAATACTGGGGGTGGGTTGGGGTGCGCTCCTGTGACAGACGGTCATTGGTCATATATGACCTTGGTGCCTGATGGAATCTTATGAAACTGCCGCGGTTGCACCTCCATGCGGCGCCCAAACCACACAGTTAGTATCTATGGATGTGGTTATCAAGTGACCTGAGTCTGTTGTAACAGAATAATTTCCTACCCCTGCTAAAGATGCTTAAATCTGACCTGATGCATTGGAGGGGATACTGTATATATCCTTAACACTATAAGGGAGGACAGAGTGTGGGTATTTGTAGTAGAGATAGTGACAGGGGGAGATAGGACGGGGGTAGGAGGTGGTAGGGAGGGATGAGAAGAAAGAGAGCGGATAAGGGGTGGGAAAAATATATGAAGTTGTATCTCATGCCTGTTCCCTGCTAATTCGATGCTTTCTTATTGTGATATCTGTGATCATCATCTTCTCACACAAAATAAAGATACACTTTTTAGATTACACCTCTGCAAGGGAGTATTTGTAGAGATGTTTGAAAAAGATGTGTCACATAGAAAGAGAAGCAGAAAAAATAGTAAATGCATAAAAATGTAATCACTTTTATTTTGCCAAATAGTATTTAAAAGATCTCTTTTGTTTTGCTAAATAGTATTTAAAAGATCTCTTTTGTTTTGCTAAATAGTATTTAGGATAAATAAGACAACAGTGTTATCCACTATATCAATACAGTGATTATCCACTAAGCACTAAATTATAGTGAATTGAAAATCATATAGTAAATTATAGGCTAGAATATCCAATCTTTGATTACAGCATAGTTAGAGAATGCTTTCAACCAGACATTTCAGCCCATCATTTTTCAATTTGATTATAAACTTTCTAGAGTTCAATGATCAGTGAATAAATCCATATAACAATTATTAGACTTGAGCACGGCAGAAATTCTTTTTTGATCAAACAATTTTTTCTGAAAATGAAATTGAGTTCAGGACCTCAGTCACTCATTTGGTTGATAGTCCAGCTTGTCTGAATATCGGCCATGAAAAATATTCAGGAAAAACATTTGGACACATCAAAAAGGGTGCAAAAATACATATCTATATATTTTCTTATTCTGATTGGCACATTTTCACACCATTTAGTTCAGCTATCAAGTGAGAAAAGGATTTAGAGGGGTAAAAATCTATATTTATATATTACACTGATCAGCCACAACATTAAAACCACCTACCTAATGTCATGTATCATGTAACTTTCATACTGCCAAACCAGTTCTGATATGTCGAGGCATAAACCACACAAGACACATGTCATGTTTCCTGTGGTCCTGTGGTATCTGGCACCAAGACATTAGCAGCAGATCCTTTAAGTCATGCAAGATGTGAGGTGGAGCCTCCATGCCTTCTTTCAATAGTGCATACATCTCTTCAAGCAACATTTCAACGCTATAGAAGGTCTTCGTCACTCTTGGCGAGGACTTTCCATAATGTCAAATTGTTGCTCTGTTACTTTTTCACTCCAATAAATCCGCTTGCTATTTGCATCTTGTGCGTGAGCGAAGATTGCTCTTTTTTTCATTACATTTTTAAGCAATCTGAGCTACAATAGCTCTTCTGTGTGAACAGACCAGACAGGGATGGCCTTCGCTCCCCACGTGCATCAATAAGCCTTGGGTGCCCATAACCCTGACTCCAGTTGTCCTTCCTTGGTATTGACATTGGGTAGGTACTAACAACGTCATACCACTAATACCCCACAAGACTTGCCATTTTGGAGATGCTCTGAACCAATTGTCTAGCCAACACTATTTGGCCCTTGTCAAAGATACTCAGATTTATTCGCTTGCCCATTTTTCCTGCTTCCAACAAATGAAATTCAAGAACTGACTGTTCACTTGCTACCTAATATATCCCACCCCATGACAGGTGCCATGGTAACAATATAATCAATCTTTAATAATTTAACCCCTTCAGGACGGAGTCAATAGTGCACGTTCTGATCAAAACAAAACGTAAACAAATACTGGAATTTGCGCTATATGTCTCTTCAACCGTAATTCACTGCTGTCACATTAAGTGCACCCACACTTATTATATATCATTTTGTTCAGGAGAAACAGGGCTTTAATTTATTATTAACTATTAATATAGGGAACATCATTTAATATGAATAAAATTTGTATTTCCGTCTGACATTTTAGCTGTGAATGTCATAATACTGTTAGGTTTTACTGCCAAAAAATGCACATATTTGTAATCAGCGATGTCTCATGAGTACAACAGTACCCCCATTAACAGGTTTTATGGTGTTTTGGAAAGTTACAGGGTCAAATATAGAACGTTCCATTTTCAAATTGAAATTTGCCAGATTAGTAATTAGTAATGTCCCGAACGGTTCGACGAAACAGTTCGCCGAACGGTTCGCCACGGACGGTGAACATATGACCCTGTACCTCACAGTCAGCAGACACATTCCAGCCAATCAGCAGCAGACCCTCCCTCCCAGACCCTCTCACCTCCTGCTGATTGGCTGGAATGTGTCTGCTGACTGTGAGGTACAGGGTCATATGTTCGCCGCCTGTGGCGAACCGTTTCGTCGAACCGTTCGGGACATCACTATTAGTAATGTTACCTTTGAGACGGTGTGGTAACCCAGGAATGAGAATTACCCCCATAATGGCATACCATTTGAAAAAGTAGACAACCCAAGGTATTGAAAGTGGGGTATGTTTAGTCTTTTTTAGTAGCCACTTAGTTACAAACACTGGCCAAAGTTAGCGTTCACATTTGTTTTTGTGTGAAAAAAGCAAAAAACTAATATTTGGACAGTGTTTGTGACTAAGTGGCTACTAAGAAAGACTGGACATACCCCACTTGCAATACCTTGGGTTGTCTACTTTTGCAAATGGTATGCCGGTATGCCATCATGGGGGTAATTCTCATTCCTGGGCTACCAATCTGGCAAATTTCAATGTCAAAAAAATTAAATGCAAGCCTTATATGTGAACCTCTAACTTTCCAAAACACCATAAAACCTGTACATGGGGGGGTACAGTTATTCTCGTGAGACTTCACTAAACACAAATATTAGTGTTTTAAAAGAGTAAACCATATCAAAACAATAATATAGTCCATAAAAGTGCAGTTCATTTGTAAAAAAAATGCAAAAAAACTTAACTTTTACTTAAAATATCATCGATGTAATACAATTTACCAGTTTGAAACACTAATATTTGAGTTCAACGAAGTCTCCTGAGTAAAACAGTACCCCCTATGTACAGGTTTTATGGTGTCTTGGAGAGTTACAGGGTCAAATATAGTGCTTGCGAATTAAATTCTCTGCACTTTCTCCCTGTGTTGTCAGGCATGTCAATCAAATTTTAATGAATCAAATCACATAATTATGTTAAAAGATTACTTAAATATACATGTAGAAGTTTAATATATATGCATTTATAGGTAGTGATATCCCGAACGGTTCGTCGAACAGTTCGCGAACGGTTCGCCACGGACTCATCATTGAGTAAACTTTGACCCTGTACCTCACAGTCAGCAGACACATTCCAGCCAATCAGCAGCAGACCCTCCCACCTCCTGGACAGCATCCATTTTGAAGCTGCATTCTTAGTGAGCTATCCAGGAGGTGGGAGGGTCTGGGAGGGAGGGTCTGCTGCTGATTGCCTGGAATGTGTCTGCTGACTGTGAGGTACAGGGTCAAAGTTTACTCAATGATGAGTCTGTGGCGAACCGTTCGCGAACCGTTCGGGACATCACTATTTATAGGTATTTAAATGCTACGTGTATACTAATGTAATCTTTTATGTAATTATATGTATTTATCTATATATATATATATATATATATATATATATATATATATATATATATATATAAATATATATTTGCGGTTATTTGTATTTTATATATAGATAGATATATATAGAATGTCATTCTAAGTGTATTTTTTTACCAGTATATATATATATATATATATATATTAATAACAAAATACAGTTAGAATGAAATTACATATGAATATATAATTTAAATTAAATTTTGTTTCAATATTTTATTTATTTATTTTATTATTTTATTATTTATTATTGTAATTATACGTATATATATAATATATGTGTAAATATCTATTATATATATATAATATATGTATATATTATATATATGTAACGTCATTCTAAGTGTATTTTAATACTAATATATGTACTTATATTAATATTAAAATACACTTTGTATGACGTTACATATATATAATATGTATATATATTATATGTAATATATATACATATATTACATATATAAATACATTTCTATTTTAATTTTACATATGTTTAATAATTTCTTTTTTTACTTTCCCACCAGCAGGGGGACTGACTGACATTTCAGACAGTCCCCCTGCTGGCAGATCCACAGCCAGCTATAGGGGGCCATGTCATCGCTCTTTGGGGGCTTCTTTTGCCGTGGGAGGGCTGCCTGGGCTGTCAGGCAGTCCTCCCGAAGTGGAGCGCTGGTAAGGTGAGTATACCGGGCGCTCCAGGGGCTTCAGCCATTACGGCGTTCTATGCCGCCGCAACGACTTTAAAGCCCTTTTAATGCGGGACGGCATAGAACGCCGTAACGGCGTTAAGGGGTTAATCTGTCAGTGGTTGTAATGTTGTAAAAGAAAAAATCTCAGGCACTCACTGTGATAAATCAAGCAGAGTTATTGGACATCTGCTTGATTTATCACAGTGAGTGCCTGGGATTTTTTATTTTATACTAGTTCTTATGGAATATGCTGACCCATGCTCAGTTTAGCCCCCTGTGTTTTTTATGATTAAGTGCAGTCCCCCGTTTTTCTCCTTGATTTTACTGATGCAGCTGCTTAATATATATACCATTATTAAATCTGTAAACAAGATTTTTTCACTGTCCTTTGATTTTTCCCTCTGTTGTTCACTTTTCACATGATATGTGAATAAAATCAACATTTAGCTGCTGTCCCCAAGCTAATCGATCATCTTTTTTTCTGAACATTAAATACCATATCAAACAAATTTGTTCATCCATTATGCTAGTTGTTTGTTTGGTCATAACTCCATATGGCACTTTGGAGTTAAGTAATTCAGCCAAACAGCTGATTGTCTTAAATTCTGACAAATTGAGGGACGGAGCCTGTCAATCGAGCGGACCAGACGTGCATTGTCTGTGCTCCTCTACCGGGACCCGGAAAACTAAGTACTTTCTGGAGCCACTAGCTGCTACTCACCGCTACTGGCGACCATCTTGAAAAGGGGGAACCAGTGTATCAGGGATTACCAAACTTGGGCCCCTTCAGGGAAAGAAATGCCCGCATCGAGGCTTGCGGCCTACCTTAGCAGGGACTGTGGAGAGACGGCCGCTCTCCAAGCTCTTGAGCGGGCAGAGTGCAGCACATACCGAGCTACCCCCCACCCCCTGGACCGGTGGGGGTCATCCCGGTCGCCCCCCTTGACTTACGAGCTGCTGAAATTGCACAGCAATGTGTTGCAGGCTCTCTTAAGATGGTGGACACTCAAAAGCTACACGTGTCTATCTCGACACTGCCCATGACAACCATCCAAGATGCATTTAAGCGACTGCTTACTAATGTGGACAAGCTCTTTGAAAGCTTCCTTGCCAAGCTGTCTTCAAGCACCAAGGTGTTGCCAGCTCAAAACCGGAAGAGAAAAGAGGGTCGAGACCGAGAGGAGGTGAGCGGGCCCTCTCCGGGCATAACCCTTCCACAAGCAACAAACCCCTCTGTAGTTGCCCCGCCTGGGCTGAAGGCCCCAGGGGATACAATCCACCTGCATCTACCACATAGGCTGGGTACTCATTGCCGCTGGCGGCGCTCTATCCCCGGGATCTCCTGCCGTACCCCACCAGGGAAAGACTAGGCCTCATGCCAGAGCCCCTGAGTTTGTGGCCCCATGATGCCGGTCTTCACAACGGCCCAGGGCTTCAGGGAGGATGGGCACAGCCCTTGCCTTGTTGACCGTGGGATAGGTTGACGCCTGACTTCCAGGCACATTGGCATATTTTTCAGCCACGATCTGCTGATACCTGTTCACAGAGAGATATGTTTATGTGCTTTTTACTGATGCTTTCACTACTTAATCTGCAATGCAGCTAACATCAGGGATTTAGTCTTGGCGGCAACTCTTACAATACCATTTTTGCTATAGCACACCGCCCTATGTTGATAACTCTTGTTCTTTAATGGTATGCACAGCTATGTAATATCTTTTTTAAGCTTGCTTGACATAATCTTATACAATAGCATGTCACTATTTTTTTAAGCACGATATCATCTCTTACTACGACCACTCATATAGTCAGTTTGTTTAACTTGTACTGAAAACATTTTTGATCTCTCACCACTGACATACCTATAATGCTTATTATATTATTCTGTACCTAACCTGAATCTACTAACTAACTAACTAAAAAATTGTGCCATTAACTAATGCCATGACACTGCTTACTCAGTATTTTCTCATTAGCTTGAACCTGCTATTTTGGCAACTCAAGCTTGTTTGTAACTCTAAGCACTGCAAAAATAAAGATTGACAAAAAAAAAAAATTCAGACAAATTACAATTCGAAACACAAATCTAATAATTATATTTTATAAATTCAGGCATTCATCAGACTTGTAACTACAAATCGTTCAATGATAGAACATTTAATACAATAATTGTAGAATTTACACATAAATTGACCGCAATATCTTCTGCTTTCATCATACATGAAGTAAAGTTGAGTTATACTGATAAACTAGTTTGGCATTTTGTTCAATCTAAAATTTACAGCATATGTCTGATAATATGAATCATATTTATTGTATGGAACTATTAATTTTATTAAAGACATGGAGGCTCCTATTATGCTTCTCTTTCTTTAATTCTCCCTCAGCAGCGAAGAGAGATATATGCAAAAGAGAGAAAAAAGAACAAATAACATTAGCATATAGACAGTGCTATCATAGGTATCCACCCCCTTAGTATATAAGGTGTAGCACTCCATGCTTCTTCCTCTTTCTTCGCTGCTCCCTCAGAAGATAAGTACACTCTCCTCTTATTTCTATAGTGTGCTCTGTGGGATTGTATTATTTTATATTATTATATATATATTGTATTGCTTTATCTCTGTTATTTTCTCTGCTGTTGGGGTATTCTTTACTGTTTATTCCCCTTTTTTCTTTTTCCCACTTCTTTTGCTCTATTATCTGTTTTTCTTGATGTGTCCTTTTACATTTTCCTAGTGTGACCGTGGTACCCTCAGTTTACCCTTCGGGATTGGCTGTTTCCCTCCCTCCCGCCCCCCCTCCGGTTGGGGCTCCCTTCCCGGTCACACTCTGCCGGGTTTCGCCGGCGGGGCTCGTCTGACACCCCCGCAGTGCTTCCCGGCACTATTTGCGGCACCGCCGGCCGGACCTACTTTCGTCCGCGCGGCGATTCCTCTTCACTCTCGTTTCGCTGATCGCGAGCAACGCGCATGCGCGGTAGCTCGCGGCAGCCATTTTTTGGTTTCTGGTTGCCGGTTAAGGCGGCGGCCATTTTATAAACCGTGTATCGTGGATTTTGTCCCTCTCACACTCTGGATTTCGATCCTGTCAGCTCTCCAGACGGGTACAGTCTATTTCTATCCTTTATACCTTGGAGTTACCCTCCATCTCCCTGTACCTTCCCATCCTGTACCTGGGTTAATCAATCCTAGTACTCTGCCTTTCACTTTGTTGTCTTCTATTTGTTATTTTCTCACTTGCACTCAATTATCTACCATGCAATCTGGTGATAAATTCCCTGGCAAGCTTAGCCCCTCTATGGCCATTACTGATCCTGACCCCCAAGTTGACCCTGGGCTCATGGGCTCGGAAGAATTCCAATGCCTTCTAGACACCACCATGTCCAAATCTATTTCCAAGGCCATATCATCAGCCATGGGCGCTATGTCCTCTACCATCTCGGACTCCATTACACAAGCACTCAAGCAGGTCCAACCTCACACTACCCCTGCCTTTACCCATACCCCTCCTGAAGGGACGCTACCAGGACGCAAAGCGCTAACCAAACGCAGACATTCACAAGACCCCCCCCATGCAGGTTGACCCTGCTCTGATTGACATGCCTCAGGCTGTCCATGATGGCGCGCAACAACCGCGCAATAGAGCTTCTGGGCGAGCTACGGCTACCAGAGACTGGAAACGGGCAAGAACCCAAGATATACTGTCTGACTCAGACGAGGAGGGGGATGAGGGGTCAGACATCCCGTACTCTGACCCGTACGAGGACGAGCTCTCAGAGGGTGAAAGCCTCCAGGGAAAACAGTTCCCCTTGACGCCAACACGTACCTCTGCACATTCAGGGGCGCCCGGGGCGGAAGCAGCCTGCGACCCTAAAGATGTTCCGCTATTTGACCCTGACAACTTAAGGCACCCATGCTCTGCTGAGTGGGAACCCTCCGAACACATCGCCCGATACCTGGCCCTCAGGGTACGTAAGTCCCTCTCTCAAGAGGGCCGTAATAAGTTGAGAGCAGAATGCCCCCGACCCATAATTCCTGATGCTGTGGCAAAAACCCCAGAAGTGGACCCTCAGCCCAGTTTCTAGCCAAAACCGGCTGGAAATCTAAGAGGGGACTGGACTACTCCTTCCGAAACTGTCAGGACAAGTTCCTAGACACCCTGGGTCCTGTCACTAAGCTGTATGAACTGCTGGAAGCAGCTCAGTCGGGTGAGGCACCATTAGACTTTGAGGTGGCGTTTGGCTGGCTCCAACGCTTGGTCTGCATGATCGGCAATGCCAATACTGCCATGTCAACGGAACGCAGGAAGGCTATCCTGCTGAAAATTGAGCCCAAGCTGGCTAGCATGGCCTCCTCTGAACCAGGGGCTGCGGCTAAGGGTCTGTTGTTCGGCGAATCCTTCGTCAAAGATCTGGGCTCCTATGTCAAAACCTTCACGGCTCTGGACAAAGCCCAATCATCCATTAAAAGGGTCTTCCACCAAAAGGTTTTCGGTGGGGCCAGTAGAGGTAGGAGCCGTCTATCCGGCCGCAACCCCCGAGGTTTCTCCAGACCGGGCAGAGGCTCCTTCAACACACAGAGGCAAAACCAGGAACGTTCCTACACTCCATTCTTCCCCTCTTGAGGAAGATTTTGGAATACCCGTGGCGGCAGAGGAACAACCCCAGGAAAACGCCCTTATGGTGAGTACAATATTTCCTCATTTTTCCCATATAAATGTGGGGGGCAGATTGGCTTTGTTTTCTCAGACTTGGGTCACTATCACGTCCGACAGCTGGGTGCTACAGACTGTAGAGGGTTACCACCTAGAACTGACGGGTCTTCCTTTTCAGGATTCCCTTCCACGTGTGCCACACATGCCACAGTCTCACCGCGACCTCATCTCCACGGAGATAGAGGTCCTTCACAACAAAAATGCCATAGAGGAAATCCCTCTAGATACCCCAGGTTTTCTAAGCAACCTGTTTTTGGTGCCGAAGAAAGGCGGGGGTGTCTGCCCGGTTATCAACCTAAGACCCCTCAATGCCTTCATCCAATATCAGCATTTCAAAATAGAGGGCATACACTGCCTCCGAGACCTCCTTCTCCCAGGAGATTGGATGGTGAAACTCGATCTGCAAGATGCGTATCTCACGATCCCGATAACGCCAACACACAGGAATCTGCTACAATTCCAGTGGGGCACAAAGAAATGGCGCTTCTGCTGCCTTCCTTTCGGTCTATCCTCCGCTCCCTGGTGCTTTACGAAAGTGCTGAAACCAGTGGTTGCATTCCTCAGGTTACACGGAATTCGTCTCATTATCTACCTGGATGATATCCTCATACTGTCTGGGACACGATCCCTTCTGCTGTCGCACCTGTCGTGGACCCTTCACCTCCTGCAGAACCTCGGTTTCCTGGTGAACTGGGAAAAATCGGTGCTGCAACCCTCTCAACAGATGGAATTCCTAGGATTCCGAGTCGACTCTGTACGACAAATTCTGTGCCTCCCTTTGGACAAGATGTCCAGCATCAAAAAGGAGATCAGGAGGATAATGAATCGTCCGGACATTTCTCTAAGACAACTGGCTCGGGTAATCGGCTTACTAGCGGCCTCCATTCAGGTGATCTTCCCGGGACCACTCCACTATCGGGCGCTACAACGCCTGAAAGCATCTTGCCTAAGGAACGGTCAGTCATACGAATCCAACATCACTCTGGACGAAGAATCCAAGGAACTGGACTGGTGGTTAACCCACATGGAAGCGTGGAACGGACGGGCGATTTTCGGTTCCACTCCAGATATGATAATAGAGTCGGATGCAAGCTTATATGGCTGGGGCGTGCGCTGCGGCTCCATATCCACAGGAGGCAGATGGTCAGTAAACGAATCATTCCTGCACATAAACTGACTGGAACTACTGGCGGCCTCATTTGCCATCCTCAGCCTCACACCCAGGGGCATCTCTTGCTCAATCCTCCTCAAGTTAGACAACATCTCGGCGGTCAGATACATAAACCATCTAGGAGGTACCAAGTCACGCATCCTGGCGGTTTTGGCTCGAGACTTCTGGCATTACTGTTTGCAAAACAATGTGTCGGTGATCGCGGAACACATACCAGGCCTAGACAATTACACCGCGGACTGGAACTCCCGATACCTGAGGGATTTAGGGGACTGGAGACTCCAACCGAAAGTTTTCTCCAGGATCGCACGACTATGGGGTCCCTTGAGTGTGGATCTCTTTGCGTCCAGACTGAACACGCAACTTCCTCAATTTTTCAGCTGGCGACCGGACCCGGAGGCCTTGGCAACAGATGCTTTCCTTCAGGACTGGACCGGGGGACGAGCATACGCCTTTCCCCCATTCAACCTGATTGCTCGGACTCTGGCGTACATTCGACGCTACAGAACCACGTTGGTCTTGATAACACCATGCTGGAGATCTCAACCCTGGTTCCCTCACCTTCTGGAAATGGCGATCGACTTCCCACGGTTACTACCGGATCAAACGTCCCTGTTAACCAACCCGGATGGGGAGAACCACGACCTGATAGAACGGGGAATCCTCCGACTCATGGCATGGCTCCTTTCCGGGGACCCTGGGAAATCACGGAATTTTCGAGAACAACTACCCAACTCTTGGCGAACGCCTGGGCACCAGGAACATGGCGCACATATGCTACGGCATGGAGAGCTTGGTCCGATTGGTGCCTGGAAAAAGTGAAAAAAGTGGATCCCATATCAGCTTCTGTAAAGACGGTACTAGACTTCCTCACTCAATTGTTCGAATCGGGCAAGGCATTCCGTACAGTCAACATCTACAGATCTGCTATCTCAGCGGCTCATGATACTGTGGACGGAATTCCTCTCGGACAGAACCCCCTGGTATGTCGCCTACTCAAAGGTATACGTTTCTCACGTCCACCTAAATCCAGATACGGATCCTTTTGGGATGTCAACATAGTGTTCAAATTCCTGGAAGAATGGCCCGACAACACGGCACTGTCAATTAAACAATTGTCTGCAAAATTACTCATGATTTTATGTTTATTATCCTGTAAACGAGTGTCAGATGTAAGGGCCTTGGACTGGCTAGCCCGCACGTTCACTCCGGAAGGAGTGTCTTTTGATATTTCACGGAGAACAAAATCAGCAACTAAGCAAGTCTTCTATCCACGCCTTCCGAACCAACCGAATCTGTGCCCAATACTGTGCTTAAAAGAATACGAATCCCGTACTTCTTCCCTAAGACCATCAAACAACGGCCCTTTGTTTATTTCACTAAAGAAACCACACCTCCCAGTAGCTACACCTACTCTCGCCCGTTGGGCCAAATGGTTATTAGCTTCGGCCGGGATAGACGTTACAATTTTTTCGGCCCACTCGGTCAGAGGCGCTATGGCTTCTAAAGCATCGACAGTAGGGTGTCGATTAGAAGACATCCTGGAGGCCGCAGACTGGTCTACGGAATCCACATTCCGGAATTTCTATTTTAAACCAATCCAACATTTCTCTGAAAGAGTTATTGCTCAGCTTTGAAAGAGCATAATAGGAGCCTCCGTGTCTTTAATAAAATTCCTAGATTTTACTATTAACATGACGTAAAGTCATGATTTTATTAAAGACACGGAGGCGAGTATTATTCCCTCCCGCCCTGGTGGAGGGATTGGATTTCTCACGGATTTCAACCACAGATCGGGTGGGCTCCTACGAACAAATTACCCTATTAGAAGGTTTTTCATACGTCACTCAGGTAAGTGGCTTTGTGATACAAGTAGACATAATCTTAACTAATATCTTATGTTATGACGACATGACTACAATTTTGTACGAAATAAGTTATAACCTCTATCATTAGGAGAGCAGATAGGGCAATCTGCCGCTCTGATCGGCTCAACCGGTCAGTTTGCTGTCTCCCGGGTGCTCGGGTCCGGCATGTTGCTGACAGAGTGGATGGATTATTGGGAGGGGCTGGGGATGACCCAGCGGTCATGGTCCATGTTGGTACCAATGACAAAGTAAGAGGAAGATGGAAGGTCCTAAAGAATGATTTCAGGGAATTAGGTAGCAAACTTAAGAAAAGGACCTCCAAGGTGGTATTCTCTGAGATATTACCTGTGCCACGCGCTACAGTGGAAAGGCAGCGGGAGATTAGAGAGGTCAATGCGTGGCTTAAGTCTTGGTGCAGGAAGGAGGGTTTTGGGTTTTTAGAGCACTGGGCCGACTTTGCGATTGGGTACAACCTTTATAGTGGTGATGGATTGCACCTAAACGGGAGAGGGTCTGCAGTGCTGGGGGATAGGATGGCTAGAAGGTTGGAGGAGATTTTAAACTAGTAGTAGGGGGGGAGGGTCATAGCAATCTACAAAATGGAGATAGGACAGAAAGGAGATGGGCTTTAGCACAGTATAAGGGGGGTGGAAACGGGGGGAGGGGCAAGCTCAGAACAGAGAAGCTGTGTAATGTTGAAAATTCACAAAATATACAAGTGATGCATAATATTAAATGTATGCTTACTAATGCAAGGAGCCTAAATAACAAAATGGGGGAACTAGAGGCATTAGCATACACTAAACAATATGATATAATAGGCATAACTGAAACATGGTGGGATGAGACACATGACTGGGCAGCTAACTTAAATGGGTACATGTTATTTAGGAAGGATAGGAAAAACAAGAAGGGTGGTGGGGTATGTTTGTATGTCAAACATGATTTAAAGCCAAATGTTAAGCAAATGGAATGCGAGGAGGATAATGTGGAAGCTTTATGGGTAAATATCTGCTTGGGGGAAAAGAAGGGAAACCAACTATTGGTTGGGATATGTTATAAACCACCTAATGTTAATATTGACGAGGAACAACAGCTGTTTGAGCAAATTGAGAAAGCTGCAAATCTGGGTAACACTTTAATTATTGGAGATTTTAATTACCCGGATATAAATTGGGACAGAGGGACTAGTGCCTCAGCAAAGGGAATTAGGTTTTTAAACTTGTTAAATGACACCTTCATGTCACAACTTGTACAAGCACCAACTAGAATGGATGCTTGTCTGGACCTGGTTTTAACAAACAACGTTGATCTTTTGACCAACATTCAAGTAGGTGAGCACTTGGGAAATAGTGATCACAATATAGTGTCCTTTGAAATAAACTCAAAAAAACAAAAGCACATGGGGAATACTAAAACCTATAATTTTAAAAAGGCCAATTTCAATAAGTTAAGGGAAGCTTTACAATATATTGACTGGCATAAACTCTTTAGTGAAAAGAACACTGAGGATAAATGGATCATTTTCCAACAAATATTACAAAGGTACATTTCTCAGTATGTACCGTTGGGAAATAAATATAAAAGAAACAAATTAAAACCAATGTGGCTTAGTAGAGAAGTAAAACAAGAGATTACAACTAAGAGAAGGGCATTTAAAGCATTTAAATCGGACAAATCAGATGCATCTTATAAAAGATATAAGGATGCAAATAATGCGTGCAAAAAGGCAATTAGACTTGCTAAACTTCAAAATGAAATAATGATAGCTGAAGAGAGCAAAACCAACCCCAAAGCATTTTTTAAGTACATAAATTCTAAAAAAAAACAAAATGAAAGTGTAGGTACACTAAAAACTGAAACGGGGGTGTTAATTAATGAAGACCAGGAAAAGGCAGGAATTTTAAATAACTATTTCTCCTCCGTATATATTAAGGAAGAACCCATGGCAATAGATGTGCAAATGATTGCTACTAAAAACTTGCAGAATAATTGTAATTGGTTAACTCAAGACAAGGTGCTGCAGCAACTAAAGAAAGTTAATATAAACAAAGCTCCAGGGCCTGACGGTATCCATCCACGTGTACTTAAGGAACTAAGTGCAGAAATAAGTGAACCTCTGTTTTTAATCTTTCAAGATTCTTTTCTTTCAGGAAGTGTTCCGGAGGATTGGAGGAAGGCAGATGTGGTTCCTATATTCAAAAAGGGTTCAAAATCCTTGCCTGGAAATTATAGACCTGTGAGCTTAACTTCTGTGGCTGGTAAAATATTTGAAAGGTTATTAAGGGATAATATTCAAGAATTCCTTGAGAAGAACATGGTTATCAGCAAAAATCAGCATGGTTTTATGAAGCACAGGTCATGTCAAACTAACTTGATTGCGTTCTACGAAGAAGTAAGTAGAAGTATAGATCAGGGTGTTGCCGTGGATGTGATCTATTTGGATTTTGCCAAGGCATTTGATACAGTTCCACACAATAGATTAGTGTTCAAACTCAAGGAAATCGGTCTAGATGAAAATGCTTGTTCTTGGGTAGAACATTGGCTTAAAAACAGAGTACAAAGAGTTGTCATTAATGGTAAATTTTCAAGCTGGACAGAGGTGGCAAGTGGTGTCCCTCAGGGGTCTGTTCTGGGACCCCTTCTATTTAACATGTTTATAAATGATCTTGAAGACCGCATTGAAAGTCATGTTTCAGTGTTTGCAGATGACACCAAACTTTGTAAAACAATACAATGTGAGCAAGATATTACTTTGCTGCAGAGGGACTTAGATAGACTGGGGGACTGGGCACTCAAATGGCAGATGACATTTAATGTTGAAAAATGCAAAGTTATGCACTTCGGCGTAAAGAATACACAAGCAACGTATACCCTTAATGGAAGCGAATTAGGGATAACAACACATGAAAAGGACTTGGGAATTGTTATAGACAACAAACTATGCAACAATGTGCAATGTCAATCAGCAGTGGCCAAGGCCAGTAAGGTATTGTCATGCATGAAAAAGGGCATTCATTCTCGGACGAGAATATAATTTTGCCTCTTTATAAATCACTGGTAAGACCCCATATTGAATATGCTGTGCAATTTTGGGCACCTGTTCTAAAGAAGGATATTATGGCACTAGAAAAAGTGCAGAGGCGGGCTACAAAATTAATAAAAGGAATGGAACATATCGGCTATGAAGAAAGGTTAACAAATTTAAACCTATTTAGTTTAGAAAAACGTCGCCTGAGAGGGGATATGATAACATTATACAAATATATTCGGGGCCAATACAAACCATTGTGTGGAAATCTATTCACAAACCGGACTTTACATAGGACACGAGGCCATGAGTTTAGACTGGAAGAAAGAAGATTTCGTCTAAGGCAAAGGAAAGGTTTTTTTACTGTAAGAACAATCAGGATGTGGAATTCTCTGCCTGAGGAAGTGGTTTTATCAGAGTCCATACAGATGTTCAAACGGCTACTAGATGCATACTTGCAAGAACAGAATATTCAAGGATATAATCTTTCAATGTAGGGTAATAACTGCTTGATCCAAGGATAAATCTGACTGCCATTCTGGGGTCAAGAAGGAATTTTTTTCCTAGCTTGTTGCAAAATTGTGCTTCAAACTGGTTTTTTTTGCCTTCTTTTGGATCAACAGCAAAAAACAAATGTGAGGTAGGCTGAACTTGATGGACGCAAGTCTCTTTTCAGCTATGTAACTATGTAACTATGTAACCTACGTGGGGATACATGATACAACCAGTTACCAACCAAATATTACCATATTTTCTCCTCTCTTTTTAGCCTGAATCATACTATCAAGGTGTTGAAGTTCCGATACAAGGCGCTACAGTCTAACCTCAAAGATTGGACATTTACCTATCGCCCACTGTTCCTGTTCGTGCCAAGTTTATAGTTCGGTTATGGATCTGGTCTTCGGATCGCGGAAGAAAGAGGAATAAGCATGGAGTGCTACACCTTATATACTAAGGGGGTGGATACCTATGATAGCACTGTCTATATGCTAATGTTATTTGTTCTTTTTTCTCTCTTTTGCATATATCTCTCTTCGCTGCTGAGGGAGAATTAAAGAAAGAGAAGCATAATACTCGCCTCCGTGTCTTTAATAAAATCATGACTTTAAGTCATGTTAATAGTAAAATCTAGGAATTTAGCATCATGAATCTTTTTTTTAAGAATGAGCAGACAAACATATCTTTTTTTTTATCTTAAAAGGTATTATACATTGTTTTCTGACATGGCAATTAGTATGATTTGCCTGCTTGGACATTCTGTAAAGTAGTCTCAATGAAAGATGTAAAGCTAGAGCAGAACAATAAGTAGAACAGATGGATTGAGCAGCCAGATAGATATTCAGTCTTTGGCTTGGGCTTACCCCTTGGGGGCTTACGGTGTGTTTCAAGACTCACTTCTGGTTCCTGTTCCTAAATTCAGAAAAACCCACAGTAATAATTACCACAAGGATGCTTTCCAAATAAACCACTATAACTGAGATTGTGATCTAAAGGAAAATGAAGCCAGTTGGTCTGAGATCAGTGCACTTGTTTGCTCTCTGTTCAAGTCCTTATTTGGCTGTAAAATATCAAGAATGATATCGCACTCAAAAGAATTTAGTTATCAAGAAGTTTTCATGAATCATATTTTCGTTATGTAAATATATTGCCATAAGGTTGGAAAGTACAAATGCTAAATATCTGGAATATCAGACTGAGTAAAAGACACAACTTATTGAAAGTACAGTACTCATATACCCTCAACCAACACCTAAACACATAGTGAATATATACACTGATAAAGCAAAATATACAAAACAGCATATACAAAAAAAAAAAACAGGCTTGTACCCTCTTATAGAGTTGTAGAACGCTGTTCTGGACTGCCTCATGTCAATTCTGTTCATATTTTGTATCTGTCGTTAGTATGCACTGCACAATGTCGACAGATCCCCTCCCTTGCACCACCATTGCTCCTTCTCCGCTATCCTCTGTGCATTTTTTTTTAAATCCTCCCTTCCTCTCTTCTCCACTCCCACCTTCCTCTTCCCTCGCCAGCTGGGAGCATGTACATGCGCTTTGAGCTGGCAAAACGGTCCAAAAATTTCTCAATGAGTACTGTGGCTTGTGATTGGTTCACAGCCCTGGAAGGGGGTGCATGGAGCTTCATCAGGCAAGGATTCTAGGTGAGTAAAACCTTATTTTGTTCACATTTTCATTAATATAAACTCACAACAAATCAGTTTTTTTTTCTTATACAAGGACTTGTCTTTCCTCTACAACAATATAAGGTTAAAGGATCACTATAGTGTCAGGAAAACAAACCCGTTTTCCTGACACTATAATGCCCTAAGGGTGCCCCCACCCTCAGGGCCCACCTCCCGTGGCGCTGAAGGGGTTAAAACCCCTTCAGCCACTAACCTTAATCCAGCACCGGGCTCCCTCAAAGCTGGTGACCTCTCCTCCCCCGCCGACGTCAGCTCCCGAGCGGAGCAGGATGCACATGCACAGGAAGTGCCGCACGCACATTCAAATAGTCCATAGGAAAGCATTTCTCAATGCTTTCTTATGGACGTTCTGCACGCTGGATGCGAATTTTGCATCCAGCGTCGCAGTTGCGCCTCTAGCGGCTGTCAGGAAGACAGCCACTAGAAGTTGGATTAACCCTGCAATGTAAACATAGCAGTTTCTCTGAAACTGCTATGTTTACATCTGAAGGGTTAAAACCTGAGGGACCTGGCACCCAGACCACTGCATTGAGCTGAAGTGGTCTGGGTGACTATAGTGTCCCTTTAATGATAACCTCTCGCGTGTTATGAATAAATAAAATTTCTTATAACATACACACAAGCAATCAATGAATGCAAATATATTTTTTGGAGCCATTATATATATATTTTTTTTTTTTAGTTGCAGTTGTTTGATTTTTTTTAAAGATCCAGTAAACAAGGATACTATTATTGGTATTTAGAAAGCTCCAACATTTTCTTTAAGAGATTAAAAAAAAAATCCCTAAAGAATTTGCTATGGATCTATGAAATTACTTCTCATCGATCTATATACTGCCCACCCAGCGTGCTTTAGTGGTTATAGTGCTTAAAGTGTTGTTTTAAAAATGAGTTTTGTTAGAATGACTACGTTCATATCATTATATGCTCTTTAAATGTCTCCAATTTGTGGCTGTATAATTCCTATGACCGATAGCCGTAATGATGCTTATCAATGAAAAATTGTTTCCTGCTTTTTCTTTGCACATACTGTGTTAAAGATGTGTAGTGCAATGTTCATTGCATATAGAGTGGGTAAATAATGGGTTTTTCAAAATAATTTGTCCTTCCCTTCCTTATATCAGCTAGCCACATATTACTATCTTCTAGCAGTTCTGCCGTAAATAGCACTGCACCTAAGAAGTAAACAGCAAATGTAACAACATTACAATTCACTGTGTAGTAAGGAAAGTTATTTTTTAGGAACATCACATTGACTTTTATCCAGTCATCATCTGTCTTCTGTGTACTCATCCTTGACAGTTGCATAATGTATTAGAATGTTCCCCCGCCGCCCCAAAAACAAAACTTGTATAAATCAAAGCTTTGAATAAGCTAAACATTTCCAGACAAAGTTGGCTAAAATAAGGCTGAGTGTGTTGCAATTACCTGGAAACTAGTTTGTGATATGTAAAAACATATTTACGTTTATTTTGTAAGTTAGTGTTATATCACAAAACATATAATAAATCTGCTTTAATATTTCAGTACATCAAATAAAAAAGAAACAATGAAAATTACCTTCACATTTAGCAAGCAGTTAAGGAAGATAAATTGATTTTATAAAGTAATTACAATGAACATCTTCAGGAGACTGAAGAACTGTACAAGTAAGATTTACCTTGTTTTACAGACTAAGAATTGTAAAAGCGTTTATATGGTCTATTTTCAACATCGCAACTTATCTAATGATAAATGCATCATGTGGAATAGAAAATGGATCAAAGATATATAGATGGAATTAAAAATCATCTGCCCTCTTAAGGAAAATAAAACAACAATCAATCATCTCCATTTATGGTATCAAAATATTTGTTGACAAATGGGTCACATAAAATAGAAATTGAGATTCAAAGATTTGAACACTATGCCTGAGAGGCACTGCAAGTGTCAGAATGATAAGAAAAACAAAATATACAGTAATAATTTCTCAGAAGACATGCTCAGAAGAAAACAATGTAGAAGTTGGCACAATGACAGTAACTAATACAAAAAAAACACAGCATTTTAAGCAGATTGGTAAGTTGAACATCTCAAGTATATAATTATTTTTTTTAACGTTCTCAAAACACCAAATGAAATCACCAGACGCTGTAATGGCTGTCAGTGAAGGAATAAAATACAGAAATAAAATCTTATTCTTTCTATGCCACATAGTCATGTTCCACGTTTGGGGTATTTCAGTACCTAACTAGTCAGCTTTCAATCGAAATAAAGTCTAAGAATACACGGTAAGTCCCTTGGGTCCAATAGGCTAGAAGAGGACTGTTTAAAGGATCACTATAGTGTTCCTGGCACTATAGGGTCATTACATCCCCCCCACCCTCAGGGCACCCCTCCCATTGGGCTAAAGGGGTTAAGACCCCTTCAGTCACTTACCTTTCTCCAGCGCTGGGCTCCCTCGGGGCTGGGGAACTCTCCTCCGTCTGCCGATGTCAGCTGCGAATGCAAGAGCTGCGCGTGCATTCAAACCACCCATAGGAAAGCATTACTCAATGCTTTCCTATGGACGTCCAGCATCTTTTCACTGTGATTTTCAGTGAGACAGCCACTAGAGGCTGGATTAACCCTCAGTGAAACATATCAGTTTCAGAGAAACTGCTATGTTTTCAGCTGCAGGGTTCAAACTGGAGGGACCTGGCACCCAGACCACTTCATTGAGCTGAAATGGTCTGGGTGCCTATAGTGATCCTTTAAGGTTGACTTCAAGTGCCACAGCCAAGAACAATAAGGACTTTTTCCTACTTTGAGATCAATGAAAATTTCCCTTTTGTTGTGCTTTAGTGTGTCAACACAATATGCCTTTTAAAGACAAGTCAGGATTTAAAAGAATAAAAAAAAAATCAAATAAAATTAATTGAAAAATGCTAAAAATAATAGTCTCATGTATATCATTGGGTATACAGAAACCACAGGGAACTTAAATTAAATTATATATCTTGCAGTTCTACTACCAGCCTGTAGTAGCATACATTTAAAAGCTAAATTTTTTCTACAAATGTAGTAGCATACATTTAAAAGCTATATTCTACATACATACATTTAAGTACCACAGGCGTAAATGCTACGTACATTTATTTAAATACTTATAATTAGGGATGTGCAAGGGCAAAAAATTTGTTTCAGTTTGGCACTTCCGAAATTCGGGACTTCAGCAATTCGGTACTTGGGCACTTCGGTTCGGCACTTCACCAATTCGGGACTTCGCCAATTCGGTAATTCGGCACTTCTGAAATTTGCCATTTCAGTAATTCGGCATTTCAGTAATTCGGCAATTTGGACATTCGGAAGCATCCGAATGTATGAATTGCTGAAATTAATCCGAATTTACATTCGGAACAAAACTAATTGCACATGTCTACTTATAATGTGCAGTGCTTCTAAATTTTATTCACCACTTGTCAGGGTATTTATATCGGCAGACATCTTGTGCTATGATAGAAATTAAAAGTGTACATGCTGAGTCACTCTAAACAGAGCAGACTCCATTTTGTTATTTTCAAGTGAACAAAAGACACAAGATTTCTATCTGTAAAACTAACCACTTTCCCAGAGCTAAAGGAATGCATAGTATATACAAACCAAGTGATAAGGAGAACGGGGGTTGGATAGACTGTCTAAAATGTTAATGGAATAGATGCATATCTAAACACAGACATTTGTGACAGAGGAGATTAAACAATAAAATTCTACTTTCTATATGTACAAGATCCCATTATAAGTTTAAGGTGAAACTTAGTTCGTGAACTGCCATATTAAAAATTATAGCAGGAATTGCGGACACTAAGTCTGGACAAAACTAAGAGAAAACCCTTTGAAGTGAAAGAAAAAGTAAGTTATGGCAAATATATAGATAAGCCAAAATGACGTCAAAATAGCCACCAGGAAAAGTTAACTCTTTCCTGGATAGGTATATTTAGTGGGACGAGACTGCCCTCTATAGACCAAATACTTAAATTGTCAAAAGGAAGGTAAGCACACCCCAGTGCTTCTATTGGGTTATCAACTAATGACGTACAGAGAGTCTGGCCCTTTAAAAGTTAGGACAAAGGGAAGACAGGAGTTGAGAGAAGGAAAAAGATAGAGGAATTGGAAGTTTGGGGACTCCAACTCGGACATGAAGAGAAACCCAGGACAACATCTGAGACTAACACTCTACTCTTAAAACTCTAACACTTAGAATTTTACTGACTTTCTAACCAACACCACCTTTCACCATAACTCATGCACCTACAGACATCCAAATAAGTTCCTGAGACTATCTACCAATCGGATGAAATATCTACTCAACTGGTAATTATACTGGTTTCATTTAATTAATTAAATTAATTAAAATTTACTAATAGCATGATATATGACTGGATAAATCACGGTCAGATTTCCATATTAAGAAATCTTAGTTAACTAAAGAATATATAGTTATAAACATTCCATTCTGCAGGTGGAATTAAGAATAATTATATATTAATGTGATATTATCACGTGTTAGCATACCGCTGTTTTTATCCAGGTGTATTGATTTGCTCTAATATAAGATAAGATATCTTTTAGACAAATTAAATTATGCTTATATAACATGGTAGATTCTCTTATTGGATGGTTCCAGGAAATGACTAATGAACTGGTTTAAATGTTATTTTATTTAAAATTCCATAAGAATAGATCTTAATTACCTAGGAGATCTAGCCAGCATTGAAAGGGTTATTCAGTTGATCTAACTGTTAGCCAGGGTTTTATGGCTCTTCGCTGTGAAAAGCTTCGCTTTCTATGTCTGTAAGGATACCTCATAAATCGTGTAAGTCTTGACAGAAAATGCTGTTTAGCCATTGAAACGTGTATAGCCATTCCTTTGTATTGCATACCATTTTATACTGGATATTCATTGATTATTGTCACGCATGTTACATAATATTATTATTAATTATTGGTCATAATAAATAAATCTATTTTTATAACAAATTGTGATTTTATTTATATGAAATACTTTTCACTTAACACAATAACGATCTTTGGGATCTGAGAATTTAATTAGTGGGCAATTCTCACTGTTTACTATTATTATCCCATAAATATCCCCACACACTACTCTGTTAAGCCATTCTTGCTCATAATAGGTGCTGCAGCAGTGTGACAAATGCTCTAAGATCTGTTCATGAACTGATTTCAGAAATACCAAACACCAATTTTTTTTATCAAAGTTGTCCATTTTGGGGGGACATTTCTTCCACCAATGCTTGACTGTACTATCAGACTAACAGACTCAACTAACAACTATATGTTTTCAGCTATCAGCTTACTTTAGAAAACATTGTGTTTTTTTTTATAGTATTAAAGCATTAAATTATGGTATTTAAAAATGTGTGTATTTTATTTTATTTACTTTTATTTTTAGTTCTTTGAAGGAAGCATTAGGAAGGATTCCGTTAGTGCTAAGCACTATGTAATTGCAGTCTTAAAGGGCAAAACATAAATTTCTCATTGTGTCTCAGAATTGGCCCCATGACATCATGTCTGTGTTCGCCCAGTGATTAGTGTAAGATTTCCTTGCAGGACCTCAACTGATGAAATTAACAATATATGTGACCAGCATGAGACACATTGTCCCTCTTATTGGCCATATGAACAGTTATGTCAGGAAGATGAGAAAATCAAACTTCACTAGCTGGGATAAATGTGCACACATACATTTAGTTAACATTGAGCCACTAAATGTAAATGTATGTAAATGTGAATGTATCTGACAGTGGCTAGTCCAATGTGTCAATAAACACCTGACTCTTCCAGTGATAACAGGGGATTAGACAAAACTAGTATAGACAGTATAAATGTCCATTCCATAACAGGCCATTAAGTCTTAGATAAGTATTACACAAAGCAACATCAATGTACTTTGCAGTCAAAATACTTTGAAGATATTTGATATTATGCCATTGTATTTATTTCACCTAGGGATTTTTAATTATATTTTTATTTTATTATATGTTAGATGTTTTAAACTATGGATATCCATCTATCTATCTATCTATCTATCTATCTATCTATCTATATATAATTTATTTTTTTAAATAAGCTTAACATATTGATCTAGTCAATTTAAAAAGCAAATAGCATAACTGCACTTAACACAAAAACTTCAACTTAAAAAACAAAACATTCAACTTAAAAAAATATATATTTTTATAAAAAATGCCATGCATAGCATCTTTACAAGGCTCTTAATCAGGGCCGGATTAACATAGGGGCTGATGGAGCTGGAGCTCTAGTCCCATGCCCATGGAATAGGTCCATTGTTTAAAAAACTACTACTACAGCTTTTCACATGCTCTTGCTTAAGTATGGAAACTTAAGAGGGATGTAGGGTAGCAAAATTTGTGTAGACTGGCTGACAATGAAATTAGCTGAGGTAAAGCTGACTTTGCGCACTATGCAAATGCTCTTGCTGCTTCAGTCTCTCTAACACTGTGGCATGTTCCCTTTCTTCTACACTCACTATATGCACCTTTCCTCTGTTCCAGACTGTATAACAGAAGCTTCAGCCTGCTTGTAAGAAGGCAAGGCTGTGTCCATTATGTTTGGACAGGCAGTCAGTCTTTTTCCTGGGCAGACCCATCCATTTGTGGGTCACCAGTGATGCAAGTGGCATCACTGTCATGTTTCTCTATAGGATCCACACTATTTGTCCATAGTGTTGTGAGGTATATTATAAGCCAAGTGAGCCAATGTTTGACAGCAGGTACTGACCCATAGTGAAGATCTAAAATGTATATAAAGTTGTAAACCTTTCTAGGTAAGTGTCTCTCACATTTTTGTTTGATTTTTATGTTTGCTTTTAAAGCTACCATCCCCAGGGTACCTTCAGAAAAATTATGTGATTTTCGTTAGACCAGCTAATAAGGTTATCCTTTATGGAGTTTAGATTAGAATGTCTCTGCAGATGAGAGACCATGCTAGCTATATAAATATAATGAAATGGTTTGTCCCTTTTTTACCCTATATTGTATTTATTACAATATATAAAGTATTTCCCAGAAGAGTTTGCTGAAAGAGGTTATTATGTTTGTTGGATCCCATCCATCTGATATGAATCATCAAAACATCGTTACAAGAATTGAAAACGTAACAGAAAGTAATTGATTGCATCAAACCATGAAAATTGTTTGAAAAATAGTTTAAGTGGGAATTCAAAATTAATAACCACCTTAGCAACTTGAAAAATATATATTTACAGACATTGTACTACACCAGTATTACCTAAATGAAATTAATATATCAACCCCAGCATGACAGATAATGTCCTATTGTGTGTGTCTGTTAGTGAGTCTGTTTGATGTCTGTTAGTGAGTGTGTATGTTTTGTAAGTGAGTGTGTATGTGTGTCTGTCTGTCAGTGAGTGTGTATGTATGTATGTCGCTGAGTGTGTCTCTGTCAGTAAATGTGTGTGTCTGTTAGCTAGTGTGTATGCGTCTATTCGTGAGAGTGTGTGTGTGTTTAAAACCCCTTCAGCACTTACCTTTCTCCAGTGCCGGACTTCCATGGCACTGGGGATCCCTCCGCCCCGATCCGCCTCAGCTGCGAATGCGCATGTGCCTCTAGCGGCTGTCAGTGAGACAGCCACTAGAGGCTGGATTAACCCTCAGTGAAACTGCTATGTTTTCAGCTGCAAGGTTAAAACTAGAGGGACCTGGCACCCAGACCACTTCATTGAGCTCATGTGATCTGGGTGTCTGTAGTGGTCCTTTAAGTGTGTGTGTATCTGCATGCACTGGCATACATACCGCGGTCGCAGGGGTTGCAGCCCTGCAACCCCTGCAACCAGGTGCCCGCCGCCATGTGTTCCGGCCCGCGCAGAGTAAGCGCGGAGGGGGGGGCCATGGATCAAACAAGCATCCGAACCCACACACACGACTTTCAAACGCAGACATCACCATTGATTTAGGATTGTTTTTACTATTATATTTTTTATTGTGTCCCTGAAGAGGTCTCTTTCGAGACAAAAAGTGTAAGACCGTTTTTTCTTGTACTTTATTTTATATATATATATATATATATGATAAAGCAGTTTATATTTTCTGATACATCCTGAATCTGGCTTTCCATACTGGACCGGCCCCCTAATCATCCAAGGGGAAGCATCCTAATGTAATTTCCAAGTCTTCATCTAGTGTGTGTAATTGAATTCAGCGCATAGCAACCAATTCCAAACTGTATTACACTATTGTATTGTCTTACTTTTCTGTATGTTATCGGCTGCATCCTCTGTATTCTGTTTGGTGACATAGGCATTTTACCTTCTGGTATTTCACTTATGGGGATGCCAGAAATAAATCACAAGCATGTGATGGACAAACACGGGACATTTTCCCTATACTTGAGCACATCAGCAGGGCTCTGTGCATGGGATGTCAAACAGATTTGTCCTTTTCGGGGCATCTGGGTCATTGCCACGCCCTCTCTTGCATGGGCAGCTCTGCCTTTAAAAACTTGGTACATATTTTTGTCTCAGTCCTGCAGTATGTCAGGATAACTCAATTTTAAACTTGCCTTGTTCGCTACTGACCTAGTTAAATTAATTGATTACCCACCACAAATGTAGAAGAACAGAGGACATCTGAGTGTTTGTGTATCATGTTCTTACACCTCTCATATTATATCTGCCCTCTGAGTGTATCAGCCCACTGAACACCTCTCTATGTGTCCATACTCCCATGTGCAGTTGCTTGTGCAGAGTATAAAAAATTCTGTTTATGCAGAAATAATGTTTTATATCGCGGTAAGAAAAGCAGGAGGAGTAGAAAAATATAAATATAAATAAAAAAGCTGTATTTATATAAATATTAAATATAATATATTTATATACATATAAATATTTAATAAATGTATGATATTTACATATAGATTATTTTGATTTACTGCTCCTCCTTTTTTCCCTCGCTTGGTCAAATTTTTATTACGCAGCGCTTTTCAGTGGGTGGATGAACAAACATGTAGTTGTGGCCAGACAAGTTACATGCTAGAGGGAGTGGGGTAAAATGACACAAAAAAGTAAGGATAGTATTAGACTAGTGGCAGCTGCAGAAGAGGAATCAGTCAGGAGCTATTAACAGTTTAATTGATACGCTTTTATGAAGAAGTGGGTTTTTAAT
Organism: Pelobates cultripes; assembly: GCA_933207985.1. Classification (NCBI taxonomy): domain Eukaryota; kingdom Metazoa; phylum Chordata; class Amphibia; order Anura; family Pelobatidae; genus Pelobates; species Pelobates cultripes. The sequence continues at coordinate 155,917,136 of OW240917.1, read as the reverse complement.
GATTTTTTGAAGGAGTGGAGACTGGGTGAGCATCTAACAGAGGAGGGAAGTGAGTTCCACAGGAACGGTGCAGCCCTCGAGAAGTCTTGAAGGCGAGCATCAGAGGTGGGAGTACAGACGGAAGATAGACGTAAGTCTTCAGCAGAGCGTAAGGACATAGACGGGACATACTTGTGTATTAGGGAGGATAGATAGGTGGGAGCAGCATTATGTAGAGATTTTAAATCAAGAACCAGAATTTTTAATTGAGCCCTATATCTTACAGGAAACCAATGTAGGAACTGACAGAAGGGTAGGGCGTGGGCGATGCGGGCGGACAGGTGAGCCTCGCCACCACATTCATTATGGACTGTAACGGTGCAAGTAGGGAGCACGTAAGACCACTGAGAAGCAGATTACAGTAGTCAAGGCGTAAAAGGACAGTGGAATGGACCAGCACCTTAGTTGCATCTGGCATTAACTAGGGTTAGATGCGCGCAATGTTTTTGAGATGGAAGCGGCAGGATTTGGTGATAGACTGAACATGAGGCATGAAGGAGAGGTCGGAGTCAAAGAGAACACCTAGGCAGCGAGCCTGCGTGGTGGAGCTGATGGTAGCACCGTTGACTTGGAGGGAGACAAACACAGGAGTAGCAATACTTGAGGGAGGAAAGACCAGAATTTCAGTTTTGGTCAAGTTGAGTTTAAGGAAGTGGGCAGACATCCAGTTAGAAATAGCAAAGAAGAAGTCAGAGACACTAGTCAAGAGGGACGGGGAGAGATCAGGAGAGGACAGATAGATTTGCATGTCATCCACATAGAAATGATATTGGAACTCATGTCAAGATGAAAAAAAAAAGAAATTAAAAAAAAGAAATGATATTGGAAGCCAAAGGAGCTAATGAGTTTACCATTATTAACCTTTTCTTCCAAACTTTTTGAAGCCACAAAAGAACTCTAAATCACGAAACAAACAAAATAATTTCATCCATTGTCTGTTTCACTTACGTTATTATTCATCTATATCGTGATTTGGATTGAGCACAATTTGTTTGAAAATGAATGCACAAGTCTATTTGCCATTATATAAGCAAACATCAACTCTAAATGTATCATAATTATAATTATACAAATAATTAGAAAAAACATTGCGATAGCCAGCTTGCAATAAAAGGATCACACTGTCTGGATGCTTGTCATCTACAAGCTTGCCTTTCAAGCTGACTGTATTTTAAGACCATCTAGAATGATAAAGGGAAAGTGTGGTGCACCCAAGCTGGCTGGAAAACGGGGGCGATACATAAATAAAATAGCACTTAGCCAATTTTATATGTTATTTGCTGCAGGCACCGTCCTGCTTATTAGATTGTGCTTTTATCTCTCTGCTAGAGAGATGTTACAGTCAACAAGAGCATGTGTTACACTGAAATAAGAATTTGCATGACACTAAAACAAATGTATATAATAATATATTTTAAATATATAGATTAAAGTTGATTTAGGAAAAGTGATTTATGCAACATGTTATACAAATAAATAAATCCTTTATTTCCTTACACATAGCCCGTGTTATAGTAAAGCTGTGATTTATTATAGCATGTATTACGGTTGTTGTGATCTGAGACTGTGCACTAAACAATTATATTTATAACACTGTATGTTATCAGAATTCTAAAATCTGGCTTTAAAGCAGCCATTAAGAGGATTTTCAACACTAATGGGCATCTGCTTTATAAGTAGAAATCCATGGCTGACTATACAAATATGCATAAACATTCATGATTTGTATGTGATAAATTATAGCAATTTAGGAGATCCAGGAAATTATATTTGTATGCTCTTTGTCATTTATAGGAAATAATGTTCTGTAGCTAATCTATATTGGTATCTGAAACAGGAATGTATGGCCATAACTATCCTCACAAACCATTCTGCTTTCTACCATGGCAGATGGAAAAAAAAACTGTATTGTCACAGAATCTCAGACTAGTATGGAATTAACTATTTTAGCAGGACACGAGATTCACATTTTCGTAATAGTGACTTAAAGGAAAACTATAGTGCCAGGATATAAAGAACAATAACACAGTCACAGTGCAAAAAGTATATGAATCCTCAGAAAACTTAAAAACACATGAACTTTTCTCTTTTGGATAAAACTCACAAGATAAAAATGTGTCAATCAACCATCTGCGCTTTAGGGATTGATCAGACCCAGGGGTGCATGGGATCCAAAACACGGTACCACCTCAAGCAATGAAAAGAAGCAACCCAAATCTCTATAATTCAGTTGAAATTGTTATTGTATCCAGTCCACATCAATGAAAGCAATCAAGAAAACAATTCAGTATAGCTGAGGATTTAACTGTGACCAACATTTTCACAACACTCAGTAGCAAAAGCAAGCAATTCTTGAACAGTCCTTGCTACAATGTGACATAATTTACAGTTCACAATTTGTTCATCATTTTAACCCACTGTAGCTATTGCAAGCAATTTAAAAACTTGAAAGTACAGAGAATACTATACTCATTTAAGATTCTAGTTACACCCATGACCCCAGTATCAGGATTATTTGTACTGTACCCGACCAGTTGGCAAATGAAGGCTAAAAAAATTGCAGCTATAGTAGTGTTTGCGGCTAGGAATCTGCTGGCATTGCATTGGAAAAAAAAAAATTGCCCCTTAATGACGGAATTGCACACGAAAATACATCAATATTACATTTATGAAAAACCCATGATTCCATGATGAATTAATTACATTGTTCCCCGACCCTATTTTTTTTTCTGTATCCCTACATCTATGAAAATACTTTATAATATGCTCCCTTGCATATTTAATTATAGCTTCACTTGCCGCCAATGGGTTGGAGCTGGCAAAGTTTTAGTTTTAGATACCCCTATTTATTTTAGTCTTCTACTTTAATGTAATAGCCATCACCCTATGCCCATAGTTGGTGGCTACCCAGTTGCTAATTTTGAATTACCAAGAGCAGCTACTGGCTTCTTGCTGTCTAGCAGACTTGCCCCTACCCTCACTCTGTCAAAAAAAGCAAATAGGGGCATAGGAGAGGTGTAAAACCTCTCTTGTAATAAAGTGAGTCTTATACTGACTCATATGCTTTTTTTGTATTTTTTAAGACTAAACTGGTTAGTCATTAAAAATAGGCTGATAAATGGGCTTCCTCCCACAATGGATAGACTAGGCACTTTTGTATTGCTGCACCCATAAAAATATCTAGATCAGTTTATACCACCATTTAACCTTTTTCATAGTTGAAACGTAATGCCCCACCCACAATAATTTTACAATACCCACAGATTTTAGTACAAATCTAGAAGTTCCCTAATTTAATACAAATTTTATGTTAACATAGCTACAATTATGTTTTGCAGGAAAAAACCTCACGTGCAGTATCAAATATAGCGTTAGTTTTGTATAGCCTGAGCATGTACAGAAATCAAAAATCGCTCTCCACACAATTCCACTATCGAAGAAATAATGGGTAGGTGGTTTAAATGTACCCTTCCATTTAAATTACAGGTAATAAACAGTTAAGTATTTCTGTTATTTTGTTTATTTGTTTGTTTTTTACAATCATTTTATGGTATACCACCAATGCTTAATTAAAAGTTCCCCTGCCGCAATTGAAAGGTCCGTTGCTATATGCATCTGTATGTAAATCTATTGTGTACTGTTTAAGTATAACATGCAACATCTTGAGAGGACAAACCCATCAATCCAATTTAAAGGGACACTCCAGGCACCCAGACCACTTCTGCCCATTGGAGTGGTCTGGGTGCCAACTCCCACTACCCTTAACCCTGCAACTGTAAATATAGCAGTTTTCATAAACTGCAATACTTACATTGCAGGGTTAACTCCTCCTCTAGTGGCTGTCTACTACTAGACAGCCACTAGAGGGCACTTCCTGGTTTATAGCACATATTTTCTTTGTCCTATAGCGTCGCTGGACGTCCTCACGCTATGTGAGGACCTCCAGCGTCGCTGAAATCCCCATAGGAAAGCATTGAAAGCATTTTTCAATGCTTTTCTATGGGTAGGTCTAATGTGCTTGCATACGCAATAGGTCTCCCCGGCGGATGACGTCGGCGGGGGAGGAGCGTGGGCGGACCCTGAACCAGCGCCGAGGGACATCAGCGCTGGATAAAGGTAAGTCACTGAAGGAGTTTTAACCCCTTCAGCAACCTCGGATGGGGGGTGGGAGGGAGAGGGGACCTGCAATGCCAGGAAAACAGTTTGGTTTCCTGGCACTGGAGTGTCCCTTTAATATAACCACCTCTATTGAATGTTGCTTTTTTCAATAATCTTGGATAGTGGGTCGGTCCTGGATCTTGGATGCTGATTGGCTATTGGTCCCAACCTTGACAGTAGATCATGCAACTACTAACAATCTTATCACCTAACTGAGTTGATTTAATTGCTCCGATCCAATCAACAAATACATAAGGTGAAAATGCTCTGTTGTAAAGTGTAGGGCAGATTTATATTGAAATAAGGTTTTGACTAGAAGGGGCAGTTATGGTTCTGAACTGTCTTGCAGAATGATATAGTCTTGCATTTTAGTATGACAGATTCTAGGTAAGATAGCTGAAACAAACCATCAAACAATTGGCAATATAGAGGACGTTAGAGATAAACAGAGAGATTTTGTTCTGTTCTAAAAAGAGGTCCATAAATGTAAAAGGGAAGGAGTCACAAAAGGAATGTGCCTGCTGGTTACCCCCTTTCATACAGTAGCACTGTTTAAATTGGAAGAAATATCACTCTGTCAAAAAAAGTTATCTTACAAAAATCAATACGCATTGGATACACATTAACTGACATTTTGAGTAGATAATGGTTATTTATTTCCAAAATAATGATGCTGATAGACTAATGTAAAAAGATAAAACCAACTTTATGAGCATTCATCAGATAGTGATATATTACCGCAGGTGTTTGATAAATCTTCACATCATATCAGGAATGAGATGGCCATATTTCTGTGCAAATTTTATAATGTCCTATTTTTTTGTACACAATTATATTGTTGTGGATGGAGAAATATTTCTCCTTTGTCCTTTTTATTCTGTAATAATAATATTTGATAAAAAGTTAAATGGCAACTAATTAAGAATGCAACTAATTGATGTGCTTCTAAAGAGAACAGTTACATTGATCCAGACGGGGGCATAACAAGGTGTATCCAGAGAAGTAACAGCACCCCGGTGCTGGAATTAAAGAAGAGCCCCCCTTGCTCCCCCCTAAACCATACACCTAAGTAAAATGTGTGTGGTGACTGAGTGTGCTTGTGTGGGGGTTAGCTAAGAGTGATTCTGTTTGGGGCTTGGTTGTGTCTGATTGTGTTGTTGGCAGAGTGTGATATGTATGTGTAGAGTTGATGGAGTCATTTTGTCTGTATGTGTGTGGCTGGCTAAGTGTGATTGTATATGGGGTTTGGCTGCGTGTGAGTGTGGAGTGATTGGCCCTGCTGGCGGACACTCTCCTAAGCCTGGCAATTCCCAGTGCTAATGCTAACATGCTGGTTTCACTGCCATCATCCCATATTCCCCCATCAAGTACCAGCTGAGCAAGTAACAGTGACAGGAAGCAAGAGGACAGCCTGTCACTCAATCTATGGCATTAGACCCTGTATGCTACTGGCACACATGTCTAATGTTGAGGATTTAATTGAGTGGTATGGGAGGGACCTATTTTAAAGAGCTTTAATTTAAAAATCATACATTTGTTAGCATTTCTGGTAGCACAATGTGCAGATGGAATTCAATGCTCTTTAATATATCTACACTTTAATATAATAATATAACACATTTATTAACAATACATGCATGTCTATATACACTATATTATATAGTGTGTGTATGCATATACGTAAAGACATACATGCACACATATATGCATATTACTACATATCAAATTACTTGATTAAAACTATTTTTTAACATTTTAACAAAACTAACATTTTCATCCTTTCAAGGACACACACTCTTACTAACCCAAACATGCACTCATTGGCACCCATACTGTTTAACCAACACGCAATTTCACTGACAGATATATGCCCTCACTGATATACATACACTAATATGCACTCACTGGCCTACACATACACATACACACACTGTCACATACTCACTGACATACACATACACACTCACTGACAGATACACACCCTCACTGATTTGACACATTCTGACAGACATACACATACACTGACAAACTCACACTCACTGACAGACACACTATCATGGCAATCACATTCTCACTGATTAATACACACTGACAGACACATACTCTCACTGATTTAAGACACATTGACAAACACACACATTGACAGACACACATATATTGATAGGCACACACATTGACCAGCACACATATTGACAGACAAACACATACTGACAGACACATACACGTCACTGACAGACACACACTCTCACTGATTTGACACTGACAGACACTCACACTCACAGACACATACAATCACAGACAGACACACACAAAAACACACATTGACAGACACACATACGCTAGACACACACACTCAATGGCAGACACACACTTAATGACAGACACACACGCCACTGACAGGCACACATTTTCACTGATCTGACACACACTCACAGACACACACTCTCACTGATTTGGCACTGACAAACACTCACAGACATGCCCACATTCAATGACAGACACACACACAATCACAGACACACACTCACAGACAGACACACACTCATTGATACACACACTTAACCCCTTAAGGACCAAACTTCTGGAATAAAAGGGAATCATGACATGTTACACATGTCATGTGTCCTTAAGGGGTTAAAGGACCACTATAGTGCCAGGAAAACATACTCGTTTTCCTGGCACTAGAGTGCCCTGAGGGTGCCCCCACCCTCAGGGACCCCCTCCCACCTGGCTCTGGAAGGGGGAAAGGGGTTTAAACTTACCTTTTTCCAGTGCTGGGCGGAGAGGTCTCCTCCTCCGATCCTCCTCCGTTCCTCCTCCTGGGCTGAATGCGCACGCGCGGCAAGAGCTGCGTGCGCATTCAGCCGGTCAGATAGGAAAGCATTCATAATGCTTTCCTATGGACGCTGGCGTGCTCTCACTGTGAAAATCACAGTGAGAAGCACGCAAGCGCCTCTAGTGGCTGTCAATGAGACAGCCACTAGAGGGAATGGGGGAAGGCTTAACCCATTTTTTCATAAACATAGCAGTTTCTCTGAAACTGCTATGTTTATGAAAAAATGGGTTAATCCTAGCTGGACCAGGCACCCAGACCACTTCATTAAGCTGAAGTGGTCTGGGTGCCTAGAGTGGTCCTTTATTGACAGACACACTATCACAAACAGACACACACTCTTACAGAAAGACATACACACACACTCATTGACAGACACACACTCACTGACGGAGACATACATACACATTTTCTCACAAACTCACTTTTTTTTCTGGAGCTGATCCTTTAACTGGGGTCTAGTGTGGATCCCGTCCCTAGGGTCCAGTGTGGATCCTGTCCCTGGGATTCAGTGTATATACTTTCATCTTCTTGCTCTGCTCCATTGCATTTAAGGATGCCAGGGCCAGAGTGATGTCATATTCGGACTCCAGGCATCGGCATCAATGCAGGGCATTTAAGGGAGCAGAGCAAGAAGTAGTAAAGGAGAAAGGGAGGTTCTCCCGAATGCTTGTCATTAAAAAATTCTGTTAGTCCAATAAAAAAGGTATTACAAGATACAAATTGTATTTGTTTTTTACATCTACACCACTGGACTAATACGGCTACAATCTCTACTTGAACACTATCTATATATATATATATATATATATATTTTTTTTTTTGTGAATACCAATCAAAGGTTGCCTCTTTTTACAGAGGAGTGTGTATAACAAAAGTGCTCAAAAGAGTCAAAAAGTGATTTACAGGCAGCTCAATACACTAGTGTGGAAATATCCTCTATTCCACTGAATAAATTTAGTAGATATTGGTGCGGTGTAAGTGACAAGGACCTACACCTATAAGTGGAGCGCTCAAACACAGATAAATCTTACCAAAACGTAGTCTCATTCAATGGTAAAATATGGGGTACATGTCAAAATAAAATACAGAAAATACAATATAGTGTAGACGGTACTAAAAAATGGCTTCACAGTGATTATAATAATATTGTGTTGAATATTACACTCACATTTCAAGGAGCCTGTATATAGAAAACACTGGCTCCGTATAAAGGCTTGTGTGCTGTTATGGTAGCACCACCCTCCTACTTCGGCTTGAAGAATTTCTCAGGAACACGAAAAAAAGAGAAGAAAGCAAACCAATGTGTAGACTTATGGTGATAAATGACACAGATATGTGTTCAATAAATGGGGTGCTCACCTGGTCCTGAGCCTACGAATCCCGGCTCTAGGTATGTGGATTTTGTGCCAGTTTGAATGGGGATGGCACTACCCCTGTGTCAGTACAGCTGACTGAAGAAGCTCTATTTGAGAGTGAAACGCGTATTGGCCATTTTTAAAGGACTTTTATTTGAGGACTTTTATCATCTTTGTTTTTATGTTTATTTTAAACTAATAAATTCACCATTTTCATTCAATACCTCATCCAAGTTCCTTTTGGAGCCTCCAAGGAATCCTCACACTTCACTAGGCCAAACCCCCATAGCCAATTATCACCAAAAATAGCCGCAAAGCCTGAGGTGGCAGCTGCATCTGTAAAAATAGTAAGGAAGTCAGAGGTAAGTAAAAGGATAAACATGCTTTTCCCATTCCATCTCATGAGAACTTCCTGCCAAATGCGTAAATCCGCGGTAGCCGGAATGTCCAGTGAAATGCGGGAAATATCAGACTGAAAGCGGGGAAACAGATTGAGCAGTCTAGAAATAAAAGCCCTGCCCTGTGGCATAAGTTTCATGGCAAAGTTGAGGGAGCCTAGTAGAGACTATAATTCTGTATGATTACAAGTTCCCGCAGAGAGATATAGATTGATGCTGGATAGGATGCGCTCAATCTTATCTCTAGGCAAACTGGCTTGCATATTAACCGAATCTAGTGTGATACCCAGGAAATTAATCAACATGTCGGGTTCTTCTGTCTTTTTAGGGGAGATGTAGACCCCCAGGTATTGGAAAAGCTGGATCGTGGCTATCAGGCTACTGGGTGGAAATAAGTTACTCTTAATATTCAAGAAGTCATCTAAATAGTGAATAACTGTGGGGTATCTACAGGCATTGAGCAGTAACCAGCATAAAGTCTCAGCGAAGGTATCGAAAATCCTGGGGTTACTTTTTGCACCAAAAGTGAGACAAGTGAAAAAATAGTAAGAACCCTGCCACTTAACACCGTGTAGATGCTACAAAGAAGGATGGATTTGGAGGAGGTGGAAGGCGTTAATGATGTCAGTCTTACTGAGCCATGCCCCCTTCCCTGCTGTCAGAATTGGATCAATGGCGTTATCAATGGTTGCATACTAAAGGGAGAATTCCGCTGAAGGAATGAGAAAGTTCAGACTGGAGGTCATGGAAGAGTGGGGAGCAGAGAGGTCGACAATCAACCTTTGCTTGGCTGAACTTTACCAAAGACCACCCCTATAGGGTTAATTCTCCATAGACGGTGGGGAACTGAACGGCCCAAGTAGGAAACCTTGATCCAATTTAATCAGTAACAGAGTGTTAACCACTATTGGATTCGCAAGGGTGGACAGCAGGTTCTTACATTCTACAATGCCGATGGCATGTAAATGATTCCCAAATGGAACCCTTCCGCAAATCCAGTCACCAAAACCTCCATCAAGTGGGGTGAGGGATGGTTATGTAATAAGTCAGCGAAACAAGTCACATTGATTGAGACCATGTAGGGTTTGGGAAACAATTTATTTGGACATATTGTTTTGGCATGTGCCCTAAAACAAAGACAACACACATGCAATAACCGGCAAGCACTAAATCCACAGGAACCTGCATTAAAGTTGTCGCAAATCTGGGATTTACCCAGAAAAACAATATTACGACCAAGCTTGTCCTTAATTACCTTCTCAGGTTTAACTAAGGAGGTTGGGAAAGGAAAGGTAGCACCCAGCTCTGGGGTATTAGGACATAGGTTAGTGGTATGTGAGGATGAAGAGCAAATACAACAAGCTGGGGACCTGAGGCCCACAAAGTGCCTGCCAACTGGCTCCAGTCCATCTTAAAAAATTGAACTGAGCTAGAGCTGCAGACACCTTTGCGGAGACTGATCTGTGGTAATCATAAAATTATGTACCGCCATACTTATGCCCCAGGTCCACCAGCTTGTGTAAATACTGATCGAATTCCTCTCTGTGCTCGGTATAAACTGAGCACACCTTGTCCCTATAAATACTAATGGCCAGGACAAACTCAGGAATTGACATCTTCCTATCAACCTGGGGTCCCTTGCCTTCAGTACAACAGAGACATCGCCATAGGCATGCATCTTGTTCTCCAGAATATTTTGGGAGGCAATCAGCAGCAAAGCTAGATTGACATCCTTGCCTTTCAAGATATCCTTCTTAATATTAGCTCGCACCATGTGAGCTGGGTTGATAATTTTAGGGTTCTGTAGTGGACAAATGAATTTAACAGTCAGGGTGCCTGAGAGATCAGTAGGTTCTGAAGTAACCAATCCAGATGGTGCCACGAGCCTATCACTAGCATCCAAACGGTCCAACCTATCAGTAATCTGTCCCAACGAGGACAAGACCGATGGCAGGATGGCCTGGAGGTCGGATGATTGGGCACTACTGGGGCTATCACCAGTCCCGGTGTTATCCGTGTTGGGCAATCTATAAAGTTCAGCCTTCCTGGCAGTGGCAAGGTAGGGAATATTATTACGCCTTAATTCGGCCATGATCCTAGGCATGGTCCAAGACCTGAGGGAAGACAGGCTGGCGTTGTCCCCTCTGTGAGATGGAGAGATTGACCTTGCATGAGGGCTGGGAATTAACAAATCTTCAATAGCGTCTGGTAGTTCTGATATGCTAGGATAGGACAAAAATTCATGAGTAACCAAAGTGATAATATTGTACTGGCTAGCTTGCCTAATGCCAAGTGGCAAAGAAATTTAGTAATGGAGAGGGGAGCCATACTAATTGCCATGTGGCATGAGAGGCTCTAGCTATGTGCTGGTGTGAGGGGATTTTGTGGCCACCAAAAATGTGGCGGGTGTCGGCCTTTCAGTGACCGGTAGAGCAAAAACTAGCATGGAAGTGACAGGGGGAGGCAGTCTCTATACCATCATGTGAAGCGACTAACTATGAGGTGGCCATTGGGCATGAGTACCTCTGAGTATGAGGATGGTTGTTGGCCTCACGGGACCACTAAGACAAGGCAAGAAGGCCAGAAAAATAAATAAGCGGACTCTGAAATCTATCAGCCAGTAGATAAAGTCTTACCCTAGTATCAGTTGCAGGATTGGGAAGAGGGGAAGGTGTAACGACCACTGGGTTCACATATCTGTTGTATCAGATGGATATAGAGTAGGACAGAGTAGAACAAACCCGAGCAGTACATATGAGAGTAATAGCAATGTTGTAGTACCCATATTCTGACTGTTAAATAGCAGAAGAACAAAATAATATTGGATGCCTACCAGCCAATAGACTAGGCCTAAAATGAACCAGAAAAGCGTAATAGGTAATATAACCAGTAACATAAAAGGAACAAATGAGGTTATCTGGGTAGCGAGGGTCAGATCTTGGATCCCCAAGACAAATCTAAAAGACTAGCCGATGTGAAATTGTAGAAATCGAAAGAGGGGAGATCATAGTGAAATGGCAGAGTGACTTCAATCTGTAATATATAATATCACCAATATCAGAGCCATCAAGAGAGCATAACTGACTACTAATTGACAAACAATAAAAAGGACCCACCTAAACCGAGTTGGACAATTGAGCCAACCAGAACCTATGAGACTTGAAAAACCCTAAGAGGCACAGCCAAAAGGAAGGTTCAAGCCCGGCACCCTATAAAACATCTTGTTACAACATATCTAATAGGCAGAACAAAATCTAGCAACAATGTGCTGCTCAATTAAATTTAAACAGAAAAGTATTTGATCAGAAATTTAAAACGTGTAGTACTCCCCTTTGGCCTCTAGAGGCCATCAGCCTATCAAGCATATACATACAAATATGCGAATGTCCGCATGGACCCAAGGAATACCTATTACTATAATAGGGCATTTGGCTGTAATTATACGAACGGCGCCAAAGAGGAGCAAAGAGCCGCATAACATTTGATCGCTCTATGTCTAACCGAACACTATAACAGACATGTTGTACGAATCGTAAGTAACGTTCGAGCAGACGTTGGGCAGACTCTCTAAGAGCAGGTAAGGTAAGCAAAATGGCGATCTGCTGCAGCCCGAAGTCCAGGTATGCAAATCACCAGACCAACAAAAATCACCAGACCAAAAACGGTAATGAGGAGGTGCCCGGCAATCCTTAAGTAGGGAAATCATGCCCCTCTCACTACTACAGGCCCAGCCTTATATATATACATAATATATATATATATAAAAGTATTGGGGCACACAGACATTTGTGAAATAAGGGTCTTTCTGAAGAGCTCAATATACTTAAGCATGGTATTGTGATAGGATGCCACCTTGGCAATAAGTCAGTTCGTTAAATATTATCCTTCCTAGATATTCTACAGTCAATTGTAAGTAGTTTTATTGGAAAGTTCAAGCATTTAGGAACAGCAGCAACTCAGCCATGAAGCTAAAGGACACTTAAAGTCACACAGCAGGGTCTCCAATTGCTGAGGTATGTAAGAATTGCCAATGCTCTGCTAATTCCATTGTTGAAGAGTTCTAAACTTCCACTGGCATTAATTTCAGCACAACAACTATGATGCGTGAGCTTCATGCAATGGGCTTCCATGGCCGAGCAGCTGCATGCAAGATTCACATCACCAAGTACAATGCCAAGAGGCAGATCAAGAGGTCTAAAACATTCCACCACCGGATTCAGGAAAAGTGGAAACGTGTTCTGTGAAATGACGAATCACACTTCTCTGTTTGGCAGTCTGATGGGTGAGTCTGGATTTGGCAGATACCAGGAGAAAGTTACCTGCCTAACTACATTGTGCCAACTGTAAAATTTGGTAGAGGAGGGATAATGGAATGGGGCTGTTATTTAGGGGTTGGGTAGGTCACTTACTTCCAGTGAAGTCAAATGTTTATTCTTCAGTATACCAAGACATTTTGGACAATGCTATGCTTCCAACGTTGTGGGAACAGTTTGGGGAAGCATGACTGTGCCCCAGTGCACAAAGCAAGGTCCATAAAGGCATGATTAGATACGTTTGTTGTAGAAGAAGTTGACTGGCCCACACAGAGCCCTGACCTTAACCCCATCAAACACCTTTGATATGAACTGGAATGGAAAGTGTGAATCGGGACTGATCTCCCAAATGGGCAACAATCCACAGAAGCACGCCAAAATCTTGTGGAAAGCATATATACATGTGTTTATATACTGTGTATACTAATTAATACTCCAGAAACTAACCCAGAATCCATACTTTCTGTAATTAGCAATAGTAAACAATCTCAGTTGTTATAGCTTCCACTCTGTTAGCAACTTTCTCCTTTCCTCTACCCACCCTCACTATTTCCCCTAAATGATAATCATTTAAAAGAACTTTAGTAAAGCATGTCAATTTACCTATGAATTAAGCTCCCTTCCATAATCTGTCAGTTCTATGGCTTGCATAGTTTGGCCTCTAACCTTTATCTAACCTCATTAAACCTTATTCTACAACTATAGCATGTTATATTACTTGAATTAATAACGTATGTAGACTGTCAAAATGCAATCTGCAGCTATCATCCTTCAGAATGCATTTCTCATTTTTTATATTTGTATCCCCATTCTTCAGGGTGTTAGTTGGAGCAGATCCCTCATCACGTCCTCCTCCCGCTTATTTAAATTAGCCATCTCACTGTGTTTTCTTTACCCATTGTAGAGAATACCACCTCATAAATAAAATTATTAATCATCATATCAACATCTAAACAAGTAGTGATTAGTATAATAAGCATTATTTTATTATACTGAGGGTGCATAATGTTTTTCATATTAGAGTAGCATTTTGATATGAGAGAAAAGAACAAAGTTGCATTAAATTTCAAGCCGGAATATTTTGAAAAAATACCACTGCATCACATTTATAAATGTCAGTCGAACTGAATGTCTGCAGACATTAATTGTGGTTAACAACAGTGTATAATATAAGCCAGGAAAAATATAGTTGCATGTCTTACTTTCTTCCTGGATTTCATAAAGAATTCATTTCTATGTATGTATGTATGTGTGTGTACATATATATATATATATATATTTGTACCAGAGCTCGAGTCCTGCAGGAACGCATGGGAACTGCACTTTTTCCACAGCAGGAATGCCGTTAGCCTTAGTAGTCCTGCAGGACCTGCCACGGCAGATCCAGGGCAGGTGTACATGGTGCACTGCGCCAGGAGGTGGGGGTGCTGTGTGAAGCAGGCCGATGGCCTGTCACAGGGAGCCCAGCAGGTGGCCAGTGGGCCACCTAAGGGTGCCCCCGGAGCGGCGCCTATTTAGTACTGTATGTGTCTGAAAGAAAGTATGTGTGTGTGTGTGTCAATAAGTGTGTCTATCAGTAAGTGTGCGTGTCTGTCAGTGTGACTGTCAGTGTGTGTCTGTCTGTCTGTCAGTAAGTGTGTGTGACTGTCACTGTGTGTGTGTTTGTGTCTGTCTGTCACTGTGTATGTGTCAGTATGTGTATGTCTGTTAGTGTTTGTGTATGCCTGTCAGTGTGTGTGTCTGTCATTAAGTTTGTCAGTGTGTGTCTGTTTGTCAGCAAGTGTGTATGTCAGTGTGTGTGTGTCTGTCAGTAAGTTTGTGTGTGATTGTATGTGTCTAAACTTTAAGCACAGTATATAGGAGACATGGAAAATCAAGTATAGTGTCCCTATGGGAGTGGGCACCTCTAAAGGGGCCGAGTGGATACTGACCAGTAATATTAAAGTGCCCTTATGAAAAAAAGTGATATAAGCCCTCCTTTGGGACTTGTAGTAGTTAAAACTTAACTTTTAATAAATATATGTGTGATAAAAATAGAATACTTCAAACAAAAAGAAAAAAGGGAAAATACATGTATACACAAATGATAAATAAAATCAGGTAGAGACCCAATTCTTACATGGTGAAAGCCTGGCAGTCTGGGAACAATGGAGCCAAATGACAAATTGCTCCATCTAAACTGGGTTGAATTTGTCAGGCTTAGCTGAGTTTTAACCCAAAATCAATTGGACCCTACAAAGAGGACCATCTACTCTGACGGCATTAATAAATGAGCATGGATAACTTGGACGTACTCTGGAGAGGATATCTCCATATACTTGTATTTGTAAACTGGCACTTTACAATTTATTTGCATTCGAGCGTATAATTTTTTATTTTGGGGGCGAGGGGGTTGGATCTTGGGTGAGTTCCCACACTTTTTTCCCCAGGACTTGATCCCTGATATATACATATATGTATTTATATACACTACTGTCGGTACATATATCTACCTAATGTATTAGCACTGTCTACATCAGGGGTAGCAACCTTTTTCTGTATGAGTGCCAAATGCCAAGTCTGTAAATGGATCTATATAGCTAATATAATTGTATTAGGCTCCTCAATCTGGTACACTTATGAGGGTATCCCATTTATAGTATAAAAATACCACACTAGCTATCCTTTCTCCTCTCTCAGATGCAGAGAGATTTTGCATCCATACCATATCTTAGTGATGAAGTTTTCATATTATATAAAAGTATTTGGTTTCCAACTGAAATATTGCTTAAAAGTAAATGTGTGAGTGATTTTTAGCATTAAGATAAATGTGTGTGTTCTATGCATTGGCATTTGGTATACTCAAGCCTGTGGACATGTATGAAAGGCCTGTCACTCCAGGGGGCCTGGCCACCCTGCGGACCCCTGTAACCGCTGGCTATATAACGCGACCCTAGCCTGCACGGTATATCTGCTTGGGCTGCACATTCAGGAGCCCATTGTGTGGCCCATGCTGTTATGGCCACCCGATGGCAATGAATTTCCAGGGGGCCCGGTCGAAGATGTGGCGCTTTAGCAGCGCGACCAGGCCTTTTTTGATGATGTCAGAGCTGGGAGAAAGTGACTGCCTCACTTCCTCCCAGCAATCACCGTGCCGCAAGGGAGGAGGAAGGAGAGGAGGAAGTCAGAGCTACTGGACCCCAGGGAAAGTCACCCTCCTGCACCTAAAAAGTAGTAAACAGAAGGGTGACTAAAACATTTTGCATGTGTGTTTGTTAGTGTATGTGTGTCTGTGTCTCTCTATGTGTGTGTGTGTATTTGTGTGTTTGTATGTGTGTTTGTGTGTGTGTATATGTGTGTGTGTGTGTTTATATGTATGTATGTATGTTTATGTGTGTCTGTATGTATGTGTGTTTGTACTTATGTGTGTGTGTATATGTGTATGTGTCTGTATGTATGTGTGCTTGTATGTGTGTGTGTGTGTGTCTATGTGTAACTGTCTGCATGTGTATTTATATGTATATCTGTATGTCTGCATATCTGTATGTCAGTGTTTGCCATATGTATCTGTATGTGTGTCACTGTTTGAATCTGTATGAGTGTCATCATGTGTATCTGAATGTTCATCATAAAGTGTCTTTGAATCTGCATGTGTGTCCGTGTATATATCTGTATGTGTTATATGGTGTATATCTGGATGTATGTCAGTATGTGTTTGTTTATCTGCATGTGTGTCTGTGCAACTGTCACCCCACCACACACACTGTCACCCCCTTCACCCTGCCACACTCACAATAACTCCCCCAATCCTATCACTCACCCATGCTATACTCACCTCCTATCTATCTGCCATGTTAACCTATCACATTCATTCTCCATCATTCTGTCACACTCGCCCCCTTTCACCCTATCACATGAACCCCTCCAATTCTGTCATACTCACACACCCCAACCATGCCACACTCACCCTGTGGGGCATAAATGAAACACAGAGAGGGGCTGGGGTGTGTGAATGTGACAAATGGGGGAGCATGGGACGTATGGGGGGTCCAGGGCAATTTTAGCATCAGGCCCCGTGGCTTCTAGTAATGCCTTTGCCCATATAATAACAGGCATGTAGGCAACCTTGCTCCTTGAATAGATGGAACCTTGCAGTCTCCACTAGAGTAAAACAGGCCAACAAATCTGTGTTGTTAACTTGGATTACATTGATTTTAGTAATAAAAGTGCAACAAGAATGCATTTTAAATGTAAAATGCGAATTTCAGGAGGTTTATGTATACAGTCAGTGTGACCTAAATGTGCACTGTCCACAGCAATACTGGAGTTTAAATGAACCATACAAAACACATTTTATCCAGACGTAAATTAAACTCACTGAGAAAAAAACAGCATGATTCTCTCAACCTCTCTGCACCCATACCACCAACATCTCTTATTTCTATGGCATTACAGTCACATACCACCCACATCACAAAAATCATTGGAAAGACACTTTTGTGGCACATATACAGGGCCGGTGCAAGTATTATTGCCGCCCTAGGCAAAAGAAAAATTATATCTGGATGTATGTCAGTATCAGGGGTAGCAACCTTTTTCTGTATGAGTGCCAAATGCCAAGTCTGTAAGTGGATTTATATAGGTAATATAATTGTATTAGGCTCCTCAATCTGGTACACTTATGAGGGGTTCCCATTTATAGTATAAGGATACCACACTAGCTATCCTTTCTCCTCTCTCGGATGCAGAGAGATTTTGCATCCATGCCATCTTATATTTACTCTTTCATTTAGGAGCGCAGGCAGAGCAGATTCTCTAAGTCAGTTATATAAGTTTAAGGTAGTGAAAGGGTGATCAGTACCACACTTATTTACCTATTACAAGGCAGCTCAATTCACTATGTTAGCTCAAATCCTTGGGTGCATCTGGCCTTCAGATTGGCTTTTATCATTTTTATATGACCAATAGTATATTGATCCAACTAGTTCATAATTGATTAATGATACAGTGTCAAAGGGGCATGGGCCTTCTGGTCTGTGAGTTGTAGGTTGCCGAATCCTTGTGTACATATTTTAAAAGCAGCACATTCAAAAATGACACAGTGGAATATGAAACTGTAAAATAAAACAAACAAAAAAATGCATATCTTAATGATAAAGTTTTCATATTATATAAAAGTACTTGGTTTCCAACTGAAATATTGCTTAAAAAGTAAATGTGTGAGTGATTTTTAGCATTAAGATAAATGTGTGTGTTCTATGCATTGGCATTTGGTATACTCAAGCCTGTGGACATGTATGAAAGGCACTGAAGGTCTCTTTCCATTTCCTTTATTGGGGACATGTAAATATCCCCGTATACAGTAGCGGAACTATCGTGGTCACAGGGGTCGCAGCTGCAACCGGGCCCGTCATTCCAGGAGGCCTGGCCGCCCTGTGGACCCCTGTAACCGGGGTTCCGCTGGCTATATAACGCGACCCTAGCCTGCACGGTAAATCTGCGGGGGCTGCACGTTCAGGAGCCCATCGGGTGGCCCATGTTATTATGGCCACCCGATGGCAATGAATTTCCAGGGGGCCCAGTCAGAGCAGGCCTCTTTTGATGATGTCAGAGCTGGGAGAAAGTGACTGCTCTGTCACTTCCTCCCAGCAATCACTGTGCTGCAAGGGAGGAGGAAGGAGAGGAGGGAGTCAGAGTGGGAACTCTGACTCTTATCAGCCTGAGCCACTGGACCCCAGGGAAAGTCACCCTCCTGCACCTGAAAAGTACTAAACAGGAGGGTGACTAAAACATTTTGCATGTGTGTTTGTTAGTGTATGTGTGTCTGTATGTATATGTATTTGTATGTGTGTGTATGTGTGTGTGCGCTTGTATGTACAGTTGCAAGAAAAGGTATGTGAACCCTTTGGAATGATATGGATTTCTGCACAAATTGGTCATAAAATGTGATCTGATCATCATCTAAGTCACAACAATAGACAATCACAGTCTGCTTAACTTAATAACACACAAAGAATGAAATGTTGCTATGTTTTTATTGAACACACCATGTAAACATTCACAGTTCAGGTGAAAAAAGTATGTGAACCCCTAGACTAATGACATCTCCAAGAGCTAATTGGAGTGAGATGTCAGCCAACTGGAGTCCAATCAATGAGATGAGATTGGAGGTGTTGGTTACAGCTGCCCTGCCCTATAAAAAACACACACCAGTTCTGGGTTTACTTTTCACAAGAAGCATTGCCTGATGTGAATGATGCCTCGCACAAAAGAGCTTTCAGAAGACCTACGATTAGGAATTGTTGACTTGCATAAAGCTGGAAAGGGTTATAAAAGTATCTCCAAAAGCCTTGCTGTTCATCAGTCCACGGTTAGATAAATTGTCTATAAATGGAGAAAGTTCAGCACTGCTGCTACTCTCCCTAGGAGTGGCCGTCCTGTAAAGATGACTGCAATAGCACAGCGCAGACTGCTCAAAGAGGTGAAGAAGAATCGTAGAGTGTCAGCTAAAGACTTACAAAAGTCACTGGAGAATGCTAACATCCCTGTTAGCGAATCGACAATACGTAAAACACTAAACAAGAATGGATTTCATGGGAGGATACCACAGAGGAAGCCACTGCTGTCCAAACAAAACATTGCTGCACGTTTACAATTTGCACAAGAGCACCTGGATGTTCCACAGCAGTACTGGCAAAATATTCTGTGGACAGATGAAACCAAAGTTGAGTTGTTTGGAAGAAACACACAATACTATGTGTGGCGAAAAAAAGGCACAGCACACCAACATCAAAACCTCATCCTAACTGTGAAGAATGGTGGTGGGGGCATCATGGTTTGGGGCTGCTTTGCTGCGTCAGGGCCTGGACGGATTGCTATTATCAAAGGAAAAATAAATTCCCAAGTTTATCATGACATTTTGCAGGAGAACTTAAGGCCATCTGTCTACCATCTGAAGCTCAATAGAAGATGGGTGCTGCAACAGGACAATGACCCAAAGCATAGAAGTAAATCAACAACAGAATGGCTTAAACAGAAGAAAATATGCCTTCTGAAGTGGCCCAGTCAGAGTCCTGACCTCAACCCGATTGAGATGCTGTGGCATGACCTCAAGAAAGCGATTCACACCAGACATCCCAAGAATATTGCTGAACTGAAACAGTTCTGTAAAGAGGAATGGTCAAGAATTACTCCTGACCGTTGTGCATGTCTGATCTGCAACTACAGGAAACATTTGGTTGAAGTTATTGCTGCCAAAGGAGGTTCAACCAGTTATTAAATCCAAGGGTTCACATACTTTTTCCACCTGCACTGTGAATGTTTACATGGTGTGTTCAATAAAAACATGGCAACATTTCATTCTTTGTGTGTTATTAGTTTAAGCAGACTGTGATTGTCTATTGTTGTGACTTAGATGATGATCAGATCACATTTTATGACCAATTTGCACAGAAATCCATATCATTCCAAAGGGTTCACATACTTTTTCTTGCAACTGTATGTATGTGTATGTGTGTCTGTATGTATTTGTGTTTGTACGTATGTGTGTGTGTGTGTATGTGTGTATGTGTCTGTATGTATGTGTATCTGTCTGCATGTGTGTTTATATGTATGTCTGCATATCTGTATGTCAGTGTTTGCCATATGTATCTGTTTGTGTGTCACTGTTTGAATCTGTATGAGTGTCATCATGTGTATCTGAATGTTCATCATTAAGTGTCTGTGTATCTGCATGTGTGTCCATGTGTGTATTTGTATGTGTTATATGGTGTATATCTGGATGTATGTCAGTATGTGTTTGTTTATCTGCATGTGTGTCTGTGCAACTGTCACCCCACCACACACACTGTCACCTCCTTCATCCTGCCACACTCACAATAACTCCCCCAATCCTATCACTCACCCATGCTATACTCACCTCCCATCTATCTGCCATGTTAACCTATCACACTCACCTTCTCTAGCACTGTCACACTCATTCTCCATCATTCTGTCACACTCGCTCCCTCCCCCCCTATCACATGAACCCCTCTAATTCTGTCATACTCATCCCCCCCCAACCATACCACACTCACCCTGTGGGGCATAAATGAAACACAGAGAGGAGCTGGGGTGTGTGAATGTGACAAATGGGAGAGCAGGGGAGGTAGGGGGGAAGGGATGTATGGGGGCAGGGTAGATGTATGGGGGGTCCCCGTGGCTTCTATTTATGCCTCTACCTATAAAATAACAGGCATTTAGGCAACCTTTCCACTTGAATAGATGGAACCTTGCAGTCTCCGCTAGAGTAAAACATGCCAACAAGTCTGTGTTTTTAACTTGGATTACATTGATTTTAGTAAGAAAAGTGCAACAAGCATGTATTTTAAATGTAAAATGTGAATTTCAGGAGGTTTATGTATACAGTTAGTGTGACCTAAATGTCCACAGCAATACTGGAGTTTAAATGAGCCATACAAAACACATTTTATCCAGATGTAAATTAAACTCACTGAGAAAAAGACAGCATGATTCTCTCAACCTCTCTGCACCCATACCACCAACATCTCTTCTTTCTATGGCACTACAGTCACATACCACCCATATCACAAAAAGCATTGGAAAGACACTTTTGTGGCACATATACAGGGCAGGTGCAAGGAATTTTGCCGCCCTAGGCAAAAGAAAAATTTGCGGCCCCCTCTCCCCCATGTGACATCACAATGCCTTATGACCTGCCATATGAACTAATGCCAGTGCTGCACACAGTGTATGTTTACATTAAAAAGCCTGCAGGCCTTTAATGTGAGGTAAATTAGAGATTAGTGTCACTAATAATACACTAGATTGCCTACTTACAACCAGATGAGGATGGTGATAGGCTCTGGCTGCAGTCTGGCTCCACTGGTCTGGTGTAGAACAGGATCTCTGGAGGCTGTTTGTAACTGTGGTCACAAAACTCAATGTTCTGGGAGAACGGAAAGCAGCTCCATTTTTTGAGGCCCTTTACACAGCTCAAGGTCTGGGCCCCAGGGCCTGACTGTGAGTATGCCCATAAGGCCCACCCATAAGTCCACCTATGGAGTGGTGTGTGTAGAGGATGTGTTATGTGTTATTGTAGAGGATCTAAAGTGTGTGCTTATGGAATGTAGTGTATAGGGATACCAGTGTAGGTGATGCAGTGAGTGTGTGTAGTGGATGTAATGTGTTTTTGTGTAAGGGATAGAAAGCATTGTGTTTTTGTGTGTAGGGGATGTATTGTGTGTTTCTGGATGTGTGTAAGGGATGCATTGTGTGAATCTGTGTTTGTATGTGTAAGGGATGCAAGGTGTGCTTCTGTAAGGGGTGCATTGAGTGTGTGTAAGGGGTGCATTGAGTGTGTGTGTAAAATATGCATTGTGTTTCAGTGTGTGTTTCTATGTGTGTAAGGGATGCATTGTGTGTTTCTGTGTATGTGTGCAAGGGGTGCATTGTCTTTGTTTGAAAGGGTTGCAGTGTGTGTGTGTTTGTGTGTGTGTAATGGATGCATTGTGTGTTTCTCTGTGTGTAAGGGAAGCATGGTGTGTTTCTGTGTATGTATAGGGATGCATTGTGTGTGTGTAGTGTGAAATAGAGAGTTTGTGGGGTTGGTGTTCAACCAGCTCCTTTGTGCTTCTCTTTCCCTCCTTCCTTAGTCTCTCTCCCCTCTTGTCCCTTAGAGCTCTCCCCTCCTGTCCCTTAGTGCTCTCCTTTCCTGTCCCTTAGTGATCTCCCTGCCCCCTTTCCCTTAGTGGTCTCCCCTCCTGTCCCTTACTGCTGTATCCTGCCCCACTGTCCCTTATTTATCTCCCCTGCCCCACTGTTCCTGAGAGCTCTCCCCTGCCCCCAATCCCTTACAGCTCTCCCCTCCTGTCCATTAGTGCTCTCCCCTCCCATCCCTTAGAGCTCTCTCCTACCCCCCCTCCCTTCCATCCTTTGGTGCTAACCCCGTCCTTTAGAGCTCTCCCTTCTGTCTCTTAGAACTCTCCCCTACCCTTTAGTGTCTCTCCTCCAGTGTCCCTTAGTGGTCTCTCCTCTCCCCCCACCCTTAGTAGTTTCTCCTCTTCCCCCACCCTTAGTGGTCTCTCCTCACCACCCTCCCCTAGTGGTCTCTACGCCACCCCCATGCCTCCCTTAATGGTCTCTCCTCTCCCCCCACCCTTAGTGGTCTCTCCTCACCCCCACCCATAGTGGTCTCTCCTCCACCCCCTCCTCCCTTCCATGTGGTCTCTCCTCACCCCCCCCATAGTTGTCTCTCCTCCACCCTCTTCCTCCCATATTGGTCTCTCCTCCACCCCTCCCTCCCATGGTGGTCTCTCCTCCACCCCTCCCTCCAATAGTGGTCTCTCCTCCACCCCTCCCTCCAATAGTGGTCTCTCTTCACTCCCACCTCCCTCCAATAGTGGTCTCTCACCCCTCTCCCTACATTGTCTCCCCCCCATTCTCCTCACCCCTCTCCCCTACCCTGTGTAGCATGACAAAGCTCCGGTCCGGTCCGCGGTACAGGAGCTTCTCTTTCCTGTACCCGGCCGGACTGACAGGAAGTGCTCACTGAGGAAGTGCTCCTGTACCGCGGACAGGAGTGGAACTCGGCCACGCTAAATTGAGGGACTGGCAGGAGGGAGCGCTGTGCACTTCCCTCCTGCTGATCCCTCATATCTTGCAAACCCGGGCCGGTGCACCCTAATGGACGCGCCGGGCCGGGCAGAGCTACAGCCGCCTGAGGCTCTCTATAGAGAGCGTCTCTATATGCGCCGGCCCTGCACGTATAGTATATATACACACTGATCAGCCACAACATTAAAACCACCTGCCTAAAATCATGTAGGTCCCCCTAGTGCAACCAAAACAGCTCTGGTGTGTTTAGGCATGGACTCCAAAAGATCTTTGAACATGTCCTGTGATAGCAGGCACCAAAACATGAGGAGCAAATCCTTTAAGTCCTGCATTTTGCGAAGTGGGGACTCCATCGGATCAGATTTGGATTATAGGATTTGTTCCAGTACATCCCACAGATGCTCAATTGCATCTGACGAATTCGGAGAACTCTTTGTTATGTTCCTCAAACCACTCCTGAACAATTTTGAAATGTGGCAGAGTGCATTATCCTGCTGAAATAGGCTATGGCCATCAGGAAACCTAATTTCCATGAAAGGTTGTATGTGGTCTGCAACAATCTCTAGGTAGCTGGTACATGTAAAAGTAACATCTGGAAAAATGTCAGGACCCAAGGTTACCCAGCAGAACCATTCACCCATATCACAGGAAGGAGGGAGAAAGCAAGGAGAGAGAAAAATAAATAAAAACTTTATATGAAAAATAAATTTTCTCCTCTACCGATCAGATGTAGTTTGCCAACTATATTATAGCAAGCTGAAGTGGCATGGCACTGTCTTTAAAGACAGATAGTATTCTACAAATGACAAAAACAAATTACAGATGGCTTTCCTCCAGAAAGGGAAGTATCTATTTAATCATAAAAATGTGATGGGACAGCAACTACCACCACATCTGGCCTATGTAATTTGACGAAGAACCATTGCTTCTTTGAAAATTACTTTGTTAAAACACTGAAACTCACCTCTAACTTTTTTCTTGTAATAACTCATCTTTTTTTGAAATTTATATTAGATTTTGGAAATGTCACCACAGCCCAGTTCAGTTTAGGAACAGCCAGGACACACATTGCAAATGAGGAGGGCAAATAGAAAGCATTGTTTAATTTGTCCTTTCTCCATGCTGACTGCTAAGTGCAAATGATACAGCTACTAACAAGGATTAACAGAGACAAAATACAGAGATGCCCATTTGCAGGATATAGAGGTGTGGATTTCTACATTTAATTGAATTTTCACACCTCTCACACACATATTGAGTAAGTTGGGATTTACAATTTAATAGTTGGAATGGAACGGGATAGATGTAGCCAATCAGGGCTGGATTTACGTGGCAGGTGCCTGTGGTGCCAAGATTCATATATCCAAATTTGACAACTGCATATGTGTAAATTTCTGAGCGTATTAAATACATTTTGAATCTTTGGGTGAATGCAGCTGTGTAAATGCATGCATTGTTCAAGAAAATGTTAGATGTGATTAGGGTAAAGGGAGGTTTAAGTGGACACTCCAAGCATTTATGTGTGAAGAGTGTATCCTCTTTTTTCCATTTTACAAAAAGTGCAGATTTTAAAAGAAATTAGCACTTTTGTCCATTAACCCAGAGCGCCTGCCTTGCAAAGACTTCTATGGCATTGCAACATTTGTGAATGGACATCCACAGAAAGTCAGAGCTGAATTAGAAGAGGATATAGCTACTATTTATTTTATTTCGGCAGTGGCGTTTACCTATAAGGTAAGAGAGAGGTTAATGTTTGAGATTACATAAGGCATTTATTGTTAAAGTGTTGAAAAATGGCTTAAAACTTGAGAGGGGTAAGGTTATGGTATAAGGGGTGATTAGAATGAATGGATTTAGGGTAAGAGTGGGGTGAAGTATTTGGGTACAGTGGGTGTTTAGGATTATTGAGCTTAAGGTTAGAGTTGAGTTAAAGTCTACTAGACTTTCTTCAAGACAGATGAAACACGGATTCCAGTGTTTATTATTGCTAATATTTATTTGATATCATTGTTACTAGTAATAAATAATTACTTTTTCATTATTTATAATACGTCTTTGGTGATATCATTACCTACTAGTGATCCCTTCCTGATAACTGCACCCTGAGTTCCTATGAGGGCATTGTCACCCTATATTTGACAATGAGGCTGCAAACTTGGAGACAGCCATTTATGGGCTCATAACTAAGATGAGCAGGATTTTTTGGGGACACCTGTTTTAAGTGGTTTTAAACAAGACAATATTGCACCATTTGGCTCTCCTTGTTTGTATTACATTTTATATCAACTTCTGCAAGTGTTTAATTACACCATAATTAAAGGAGGTATTGCTGCCACCTCAAGGGGACAGAGGTCAGCATGTTTGGAGTCTTTATCTCTTTAAAAGGCTCCTTTAAATGTGAGTTTTTATTTGTCACTTTGATATTAATTTATAAGTACTCAGCCTCATATGATTTATAGTAGAGCTGCATGAGCCGTGTATATCACTCAAAGCTGTCCCTGCT
Source organism: Pelobates cultripes (assembly GCA_933207985.1). Lineage (NCBI taxonomy): Eukaryota > Metazoa > Chordata > Amphibia > Anura > Pelobatidae > Pelobates > Pelobates cultripes. The sequence continues at coordinate 155,890,941 of OW240917.1, read as the reverse complement.
TCTTCTGAAAACAAGGGAAGATGAGATGGGAAGTCATCCCTTTCACTCCCTATACAGCCACGTGCACAGACATTGGAGGAACTGTGAGAAGTTCCTCTATAACTGCTTCTGCAGCTCTGCTCTCAAGCATAGTAGACTGAGGTGGACTACTGTGTCAAGTCTCCTGGTACTTATCTATGCCAACCAGCCCATCTATGCTACAAAAAGGCATATTATAGGTGCTATAAATAGGTGTCCCTACAGGACAAATGCCTGTAGGCAGGTGACTTCTCTTCCTAATTGGAAATCCAAGTCGTGGATCCAATCCTGATGCCCACTGTGACTTTTTGGGGATTGAGTAGCAATGATGCTGCAGAAAAGCACAGTAGATAGCATATAGCTATAGTCATTGTGGAAGATGCACTAGCATTGCACTCTTTGCAACTACTATACTAGCAGTTCACTGTTGACAAGAAGATAACACCTAAAATCTTGATGTAGAAATAAAATTCCCTAGCAATTTGTTTATTAAAATGTATTTCAGTAGATGAAATTGTATGCTGTATTAAGAGCTGGCATTTTTGAAGGACAAGTGCATTTTGAACAGTAGATCTGAGTTCTGGGACAAAGTCCTGGGAAAGTTTACAAAACACTCCCTTCTCTTCACTCCTCATTCTAATGCTGTCACGAACATTCACGCAAAAAATACCATTTACCTTACATTGCCAAGTCAATTGAGTACTGAAAAACAACATTACCTCCTTCCACCTATGTGTAAGGTGGGGACTTGATTCCTAACTTAAAGGAACACTTCAAGCACTATAATTACCACAGCATGCTGTAGTGTATATGATACCAGTGGTCTTGGCACCCTCCCAGGGCTACAAGTTAAACTGTCTTCAGGAGAGTTTCTGTTAGCAATACTAAGCTACGTCTTACTAATGGCATTATCTGAGTGCTCGAAACAAAACAGCTAAGCCCTGCACTGCTTCTGGCTCTCCTGAAATAGGTGATTGGTACCTGGCAGACCCAATTTGCAAATGGTTTGACTACATACCCTGGGAGGGTGCCTGGGCACTGGTGGCATCACAAGCCTTACAGCACAATGTTTTTTATGGTGCTCAGTGTGTTCCTTTGAGACTACATCAAAGCATCTTATTTATTTATTTTTTGTGGGGGGGGGAGGGGAGAGTAGTTCTGTGGGCCTCCTTTAGTATTTTAATATGTGATGTATTGTTTTAACCATTCAAGGACCAGCTGGCTGCACGCTATTTGTTTATAATTTCATACAGGAGATATTTTCGGATATGTTTAGAGCAGATGGCTAGGCTTACAAACTAGAGTAAGGTGCTACACTGCTGGAAAATCGACATAATCTAAAACAGTGCTGGAAAATCCCATTTTAGTGAGCAATTTTATCTTCACTAGAGCTTTCAGCAATAATAAAGCAGAGGCCACAGTTGGGTGCAGAGATGTAGAGGTACAGACTATATTCAATACTTTCATCTACAGAAAGGGTGGTCAAAGGCAAGCATTCTCTCTGTTTTAATGCAACCACAATCCATCTTAGCTGGCTTGTTGCCTAGTAGATGAGAATATCAATTTACAATTTGCAATCTAAAATGGACACAAGCTGTCTAAAATGCATTATTCCAAATGATCTCTTTGCTATGAGTAATGTGTTATCAACACATACCTTGTTTGCAATGCTTTCTTATACAGACTAAGTTTTTGATCCTGTCTGTTGTATTGTGCTATGACTTTAGAGGGGAATTCTGGGAACAATATCAGTAAATGAGACTGGAGTACCATGAACAGTGAACTAAAACAGGATTAGTAAAAATGTTCTAACTACCCCAAATATCGGAGGGCTGAAAATTAGTATTTAGCAACTGGTCTAGGAATTCCTGTAAATATGTTGATGAATCCTAAATGATTAAATGCCACTACTGCCTTCTAGGTATATGTGATATGTTTCAGCCACAAATAGTCATCATTACGTGGTATTTTATCTTATGTTGTCCTACAAGTCAGGTGGAAGCAATGGAGTCAATGTATACATTCTAAGTTCTAGAAGTGTAGCGGTCAGTAGGACAATTCCATTGAAATCCATGTTGATTGACACACTATTTGAACTTTTCTATTTCGCTCTTTATGTATTACCCGTATAGAATGTCTCAATCAAAACAAAATGTTCTCTCCATCTCTAACGTTACATTTCTCATTTCTTTGAAATGTATGAGCCAAGTACAAGCCTCAGTAGCAATGTGCCTTTATATCAGTATTCTCCCCTAAAACCACGTTTTACAGGTTTGCATAATGTACTGCAACATATGGGCTTTTAAGATTAATCCGAAACAGAATAGTGTCAAATAAAATAAAAGACATTCAGGAATCAGCTAGAGTAAATGAGCCGTTTTGATCATCTGAGTAGATATAAAGTGCAAGCTTCGGAGAAAATAGAGGTCTGTTCTACAGTCAATTTATATATGGAACTATACTCTTCAGCTGCTAGTTAACTAATATAAGAATCACCATTAACAAGCTCCGTGTTTCCAGTATAGCAGAGAGCACCACACTGGCACCACGGCTGTTGTGAACTTCAACTCCAATTAGGTTTAGCCAGCTATAGCAAAACGAAATGTTTATTGATTAGAGAACTGACATAATATCACACTCTCCAAATAGAGGAAAATCTATATTTCTGTTTATGTCATTGGCGCTAAATGAGTCAAACAGAAGGTCTGATTTTCAGCCGTGTAAATAGGAGCACAATTCACAATTAAAATATGTATTGTCTGAATTCAAAGGAGGATTAAGTCAAGCCCAGTAGTTCAAACATTCTCCTTAATTGCTTACTCCAGGGCTGCCTGCATCACGACGTATTAATATGAATAAACCTATGTTATTTCTATGTGGATTACATAGGTTAATGAATAAAGTCAGTGTGCCTATTTATCATCTGTTATAAAAAGAACAATCAGTCCTATGATTAGACATCTGTGTGCTGCTGTTTACCCCCTCGATTTCCTTGTGTGCTCTGATTTATGTAGGGCAGCTAGTTAAGTATATTTTATTGCCGTTTTGGGAATACCATAGTTATTTATCACATAGTATTACAAATTAAGAGTTTTTTCATAGAAAACACTTCAAGTTATGTTTTACAATGAATTAAACGATGGACTGTGCATAACGTGTAACTTTTAACTGTTTGAATAGCCTGCCTCATATTTGCCCACTTAATTACACAGAGCAATGCCCCAGCAGAGACATCCAGTTACTGACAGACACATAAATCCTCGCTCTGTGAGGCTTACTCACTTTTTGATGGAAAACCAATATTGACACAAATTAGCAGAGCTCTGCAAACCTCACAGGGGCTGTATTCATATATCAGTTCCTGCAATGACTCAAAGAGTGACATTATGGTATGAAAAGTAAGCTATATCTTCATATCTAGACATAGTGTGATATATTAAAACGAGGTAGCATTCACAGCAATGCACGTATGAAGAACAATATAAAATAGTAACTTACAAAGTCAAGCTGTAATTTTTCTTTTTTTGTGTGTAAACTTTCTTTGTGAGAAAGTGTTATTTCGCTTTAATTTTCAGCAGATGAGATAAGGTGTTGCTTTGATCTTCTGGCAGTTCAAAGTCCACATTCTCCCAGCTGTGTGTGCCCAGCAAAGGGATGGAGAGTGTATACACAGTAGGCAGAGTTCACGAAGGTGCTCTCAGGCAGATCAGCAGAGTCAGAGACAGTCTTCCAGCTTCTAGAGCAGGGCTCATATGATCCAAGGCACTGGAAGCTGCTAATTAAAGTCTTTGGGAGTCAGGGACGCAGTACTAAAGGAGCCAGTCAATGCTCAGGCTGACTGTAAGTACCACTCCCCCATCACATCTCCTGCCTACACAGCCCTTAGAAAAGCAAAGTCTCTTAGAGTGTTGCAGACTGCACGCTGATATGAGGATAAGCAGGTTGTATCACTTTAATTTCATTGATGCAGTTACACAGGGGACATTGTATCAGCTGCTACATGTCCATTTCAGATGCCGGAAACTAAATTATTATTTAAAGGTCTAGTGTTGAAGAATTGTATTCTTCATTCTGAAGCCAGAATTCATTCAGCAAACGTATATCAAAGACTGCCAGTATGAGGGGTTAAGATATACTGTAAATAGGACAGCAAGATGTTAACTCTTTGTTTCCCCCAATGACTATTTAATAACCCTTGATAATAGAAGAGAGCCAAAGTCACCACCTTTGAATTGGAGTTCATGACCTGTCACTATATTTCATGCAGGTAAATTTTCTGGGGAGCTAAAGAAACATACATGTGACTTCACAAAATAAATGCATCCCTTTCAAGCATTATTTACTGTATACAATCATTATACTAAAATATAACCTCCTTTGAGATATATTACAGTATATGAATTATAAGAATAAAAGCACAGCTGTTAAGGCAGATTTTTTTTTCTTACAGTTCTAAAAGAATTGTATTTTCCTAAGAAATGTAAATAAATATATACATTCTGCATTTGTTATATATGAAGCATCGTAGGTAGTGATGATTATAACATGAACGCAGGATGTGATGCAATTATTGGATCAGCAATGTGATTTACTGCACTTTTTTTTCCGGGGACATAGATTAAAGCAAAATATATATTTATTTCTTTGTGGTAAATCATTATAAATGGTGGTGGATTCCTTAGATTCATCTATGTGGGCAAATTGTATGTGCATTAACAATACGTATTTATCCATATCTCTGTAAAATTCACTTTACTTGTAATTAATAATTTACTATTTGCTCATCTTCTAATCAATACATCTGTCTTGCCCTATTAATGACAATGATTTTACAATATAGAGCAACCCGATCTTTTATTTACAGAGCACAGATTATTTGCCTTATGTAGCAATCAGACTGCCAGGGGGATTAAACTGCCAAGCACAAAGTCTTTCCACAGCAATAGCTATTTTTTAAATCCCATTCCATCCAGTGCCCAGTATGTTTAAAGCACATACTTCATAAAACACTTATCTCTATCAAAGAACAAAAAGCACCATGTTATTTTCATAGCCCTATAAACTCAGAAAACATTTGTTGAAATCTACAGGATTCCAGCAAACGCTATTCTGATGTACATTCATTTATATTTGATATATATCCATCAGTAAACAGATGTAACAATAATATTTAAAACAAGAAGAAACAGTAGGTGCTAGAACAAACCACACATTCCATTACTAAAGTAAGTATAATTTGCAGATCCTGCTGCTCTTACCAACAGCCACGTTTCTAGAAAATGGTTGGATTAATATAATAGTATGGACATCAAGAGCTCTCCGTATAATGCACACATGTTGCTTTAAAAACACGAGTCAAACAATAATCAACACATTTTTCAGTCATATTGATTGGTGCATAAATTAGTTATTGGAATATTCAGATGACCATTATTTCTGTATTCAAAAGACACCAAAATACATAGTAAAAACAAAGTAATTTATATTGACCGTGTTAAAATATTTATGCTCTTATCCTTTTTCCTTCCAGTATATATAGTCGTGTTAACTCTTAAAGCAAAGTAAAATAAAATGCATCATATGAAGCACGTTCATTCAACTGTGTCTAATCTCTACTCCTGCCCAGAGGCCTCCAATCTATAAAACCAGCAAACAGCAAAAAAGCAGATAAACTTTATTTTGACTAAGCAGTACGGACCCTTCCTCTCATCCTGCTTTTTTCTTTCTTTATAGCATGCTTGAGATCTTACTAAAATATTTTCTCACTCTGTTTACATGTTACAAGTGGCTGCAAATATCCTTTAATTCTCTCTGGCTATAACCTCCAAATTCTCCCTACTACATCTTGTCTCAACTACCAATTTTTACCCTTAAATTGCATGCTCATGGGCTATCTAGCTAAGTACCTGACTTAAAAGAGCTCCAACGACTTGCTCTTTTGTATTTATCTGTGTATATTGTAATCTCCTTTTCTGGACAAAAGAGAGATTGTAAATGGCATCATCCAGCCTTCTCTTTCTTTCTACAAAAATCATGCAATTCAAATTTAAAGACTCATGAAAACATGCATGCATTTATAATGCATTTTTAAATGGGATTTATCTAAACACAGCTTGAAAAAGCTTCTTGTCAGATGCCTTTGCAAGCCCTCTTGTTCTAAATCTGCCCAGACTTTCTGTGACTGTCCAATAACTAACTTCCCAATATAGCTCAATGAGAAGTCTTTGCAAGGCAGGTTATCTGTGCAATCACCTGCATCTCGAGTTTAGCCCCACTGAGCTAAACAACAAGGAAGTAACAGTACCTGTTCAGGAGGGTGTAACAAAGTTAATTTATAAAAGTGTCAATTTCTATTGAAATCTGCATTTTTTGTAAAATTAAAAACAGACACTCTTCACACATAAAGCACTTCAGAAAGCTTAGGGGTATGGAGTGTCCCTTTAATCACTGCATTCTGACAAATAGAGACGTTGGAGAAGGGCACTGAGCACACTATGTAGTATAGGAAGTCTTGTAGGCTGCAATAGACACCTGCAATATTCTCAAGATACTTGGTGTAACTGTACTTAGTGTATATAAGCATTATGCCCACATGAAAACAATATGTTTTACATTCTGGTGATATTTGTAAGAAGATACATACTCAGAAAAGAAAACAGGAGCCTTTATAACAATGTGAAAACCAAATATTTGAGCCTTTTTCTCTCTCTATTATTTGTATATGACAAAAAATGTATTTCTGCCAGTATATACTACATTTCCTCTATAGTATACAAAACTAAAACAGTGTATGTGTTTGTTTTGTCAAGAGTTTCAGAGTTTGTGCAGATTAAAAATACACCCATAACTTCTTTTTGGGGTTGAAGAGGAAATACCATTTTTTGCAAAGAGATATTTCTTTATTTCCTCAATGCCATTTGCTAACATGTAAATAATACCAAGACAGGAGCATATATACCATTCATGGGGCCTCTGGGCAATAGGAGATCATGGAGACGCCTTGTTCCTGCCAACTTGCAAGCTACACCCATATATACCCTACCCACATACACGCACCAACCACATGTACATCATTGTGTTACAGAAAGGGATGTCCACATCTTTTATTTGACCCTATTTTACACAGTGTCCCCATCTATCATATGATCTTCTTCCCCACAGTGCCCAGTTCATCATGAGAGCTGAGAGGGGTTAATGAGAGCTGGGAGTGGTAATTAGTGATGTCCCGAACGGTTGGCCGAACAGTTCGCCACGGACGGCGAACATATGCGCTGTTCGGTCCGCCCCCTATGTCATCATTGAGTAAACTTTGACCCAGTACCTCACAGTCAGCAGACACATTCCAGCCAATCAGCAGCAGACCCTCCCTCCCAGACCCTCCCAACTCCTGGACAACATCCATTTTACATTCACTGTGAAGCTGCATTCTTAGTGAGCTGTCCAGGAGGTGGGAGGGAGGGTCTGTTGCTGATTGGCTGGAATGTGTCTGCTGACTGTGAGGTACTGGGTCAAAGTTTACTCAATGATGACATAGGGGGCGGACCGAACAGCGCATATGTTCGCCATCCGTGTCAAAGCGTTCGGAACATCACTTGTGGAGAGTTGAGGGGTTAATAAGAGCTGATGGGCTAATGAACCTGTGGAGAATGAGAGTTAATGCCTTAAATGAGATATTAATATGAGCTGGGAAGGAATGTGATGTAATCTGGGTAGAAGTTGTAATGAACCCCACCACTCTCAGGCAGGCACGTGATTTGCTTCAGTGGGTGAAAAGGTTAAAAATATTTGTCTGCACCAGACTGATAAAAAAAAATCCCTAACATGACCCACATTTATAACAGGTACAACAACAAAAATCAATTAAAAAATCATTATTCCTACAGCAAGGTGGTTTATAAGTGGGATACCTTAGGTTACCCCATCCAAATCAGACTTAAAAACCCACAAACACAGTTTAGCAGAAACACAGTACTAATCTATAATTCTTTTTAGTAATGTGATTTTTATACCAGACAAAGGCAAAATGTAATAAAAGGACAGTTATTATGAACAAAAATAGTCAAAGTGCATACATATGAAAGATAAATTACAAACAAATAGTTAAAATGAATAGGGAGAAAATGAACAGAAAACTCTAATACTCATTGTATTGGCAAAGTACTAGTCCCAAGAGAGATTTTGGTGAGGAAAGTAGAAATCCATTGCAAAATAGATTTGGCTGTCAAAAGGAATTACAAAATCATTTAGGTTTTATCTTGGGTACATTCAATGTTCTGCTTATCCTGGCCCTGCTTGTGGGCAGCAGGGGTTAAGGAATTCCGGTTTTATGATGGGCAATTACCGTATTCCAAAACCTAGCTGAAAATGTACAGTGCTATATACTTTTGTACAGATGCTTTTGATCTGATTTGTAACCAGGCCAGATTATCTAGGTGAATGCAGAAAATAAAATTTGACTCCATATATATATTCATATATACAAAAAAACAAAATAGCATCTAAAATCACTTCCCAAACTTTAAGTGAATGACCATTTATTGAACTCACAATATGCATTGCAAGTGTGTACTATCTGTCAAGCTTTATGACAGCTCATCCGATAAGGTCCAGTGTCAAAGTCATAAATCAAGCCGTAAAGGAATCAAAGTCGTAAATTAATTTACTCTATTTGATTTACAAACAGGAAAACAAAACATGCCTTAATTGCCAAAATGTTTGACAGTATTTTCCAGACACCAACAAGATTTAACCAGATGCAACCCAGACACAGTTCACCTCATAGGTCTTGATTTAGGGCAGCCAACCCGGTCCTTACCGTGATGCCGTAATCAATCATACCACGCATCCAATGCATATATCACATTAGCTTAACCCTATTTTGACAACTAAATAATGGATCCGCACTACATTAATTGACAATATTTTTAAAATGAATAATGAATCATGCCCACTGGGCATGACAGAAGGTAAAGAGACATTTAGATGTGGGAGTGTATGAGAGGGATGCATACAAGTGGGATAGAGCAGCAAAGAGCTACAAATAAATACAGATAGTATAGGGAGAAAGATATACATAAAATGATCTGCATTTTTTCCCCTCACATTTATTGTAAATTAGCTGAATGAAAACACAATCTACTAAACCCAGCAAACTCAACACATTCATCTACTCATTCACATTCCCCACATGCTACTCATACACAGCAACACACATTATTCACAGCTAAACACACAGCCACCATACACTTAAAATCCCCCATCACACACAACTCACACATGCTGTACCTCACACAAACACACCTGTTAAGGAACACTCCTAGCACCATAACCAGCATAGCAAACAGTAGTAACAATTCTTTCAGCTTCATGCAAAGAAATCTCTGAGACAGAGAGGGGTATCTTTCTAAACCCCTAATACTTATTAACCCTTAACAGGGAACACATAGGGTGGGTGACAGCATTGCTGTGTGATACAAAAGTGAATACAAACACACAAAAACAAGTAATGCGCTTGAAACCAAAGGAAGCCAGGTGAATTGTTAGTGTAGGACCCACCTAAGAGGTTTGCCTTGATGAGACAGGTGGGTTTGCATCTAATGGCCATTTTAGTTAATAAATAGCCTTCATTTATTTAAATATGCATAGGGATTTGGGCTAGTGTGCATGTAACTCTTTTTTCTTTGGTTTTACTGTATGTATTTGGGTTGATGCGTGCAATGGTCGTTGCTGTCGCCCAGGAGTAGTGGGAGTTTGAGCGCAGGACTTATGTTACAATTCTACCACCCACCCCGTGTGTTCCCTATTACTATTACTTGTTTATATACGTATATGATTTACTTTGTGTACAGATGTGAAGATGTGAAGGTAACATAAATAGTGCTAAAATCTGTGTAGGTGCTAGGTACATTTTTGAAAAACAAAATGAAATGCTGTTCATTGCACACCTCTTCTTTGATACATAAAAATAATACTGTAAGCACTATTACTACTACAGTATGCTGTAGTGGTTAAGGTGCAAGGTGTGCCCTGGAACCCCCATAAAGTTAGTGGTCAACCCATTTTTGAAAGGTTTGCCTTCATACCTGAGAGAGCTGGAAGCTCCTGGAGCTCTGTGTGTCTCACTCTCACAGTTACAATACAATCAAATAGGATATCGACAATAGGACTTTTAAAGCTTACAGCTTTGTTTAACTACATAAGTAGTTTTTGTTTAGATTTCTCAGATAATAGAACAAATACAGCTTCCTTTAACTTCGTTATGACTGAATGCACCAGGAACGACCCAAAGATCAGAATAATATCTTATTTTGGCAGATGTCACTACAGAAGGTTCAAAGTGTGGATTTTCTGCAAAATAGTTTTTGGTCTATCAAGGTCACCAATTACTAAGAAATAACACTGGTACATGAAAAAATAAAATAGCATGTTGTGGTTGGAAGGTAATATCTGACTTTCCAAATGTAGCAGAAATGGGAAAAAACAGTGTTATGGATTTTGTTTTCATCTTTGCTACTTTGTCCTAAATATGGTTTAGTTCTAGAAATTCTCATTTTGACCTACTGTTTAGTGAATGGGTCCACATATTTGCAACACCTGCATGTAGCTGCAATGGAGGAACAAATAAATATGTGCATAACATGACAGTTTATTTAATTAGATGATTTAAAACAGAAGTGAAAAACGTATAAAACACATTATAGAGTAGTACATTTTGGTGGAACACTTTCAAGCAACTTTTCTAAAGCTATAAATAAGTGATGTGTCACACCAAAATATTGGATAAACACTCCTCTTGAGAATACGATGAATACAATGATCAGCAGAGAATATGATAAGTGTAGACATGTATGTATCATGATTCACTTGTGCCAAGCGAACACAAAGCAGACAGATGCATCAACAGACATAACAAGAACACATGAATCACAGGAGACATAACTACCATCAAAACCCATGGGAGCTGTCAGTATGCATCAAACACTTCATGTCAGACTAGGAGACATTTATCGTAATATCGTATAAGACCGATAAAGAATATTTACCATTGTCATGGAATGGTAGATTACACTAGAAAGCATTAAATTTGCCATGTGAAATGAGTGGACTAAACTGAACGCAAGTCACAATGTAATGATTGCACAAGACTCCCTATGCCTGAATGCCAAAAAGCCAGAGACAGAAACTATCCAGAGTCATGTTCTAGTTGTAGAATAACTGTTTGATGTTAAGGAAACAAGTGGTATCTATCATTCCCACACAAAAAATATTCCAAAAGCACAACTTGAGCAAAGGAACACTTGAAGGAGATAGGCATTATTCATGTCAGAACAACTAATTATTCTATAAAGAGGTGAGTAAAGAAAAAAATCAGAGTATTGCAATGGCTTTGACCGTCCTTAAATTGAATTTGCTATGAGACCACATAAAAGGTTACTGTACAACTAAGAGCATTTGGTTGGAACGGAAATATTAGTTTTTGAATGAACATTGGTAGCGTGCAGAGAGTAGTTTGTGAGTACAATTTGGGTTAATTTCTCTTTAATTTTAATTAGGTTACTAACTATGGGGATACATTTTGAGCAGTGTAGCAGTGTTCATCTTCTCTGCAGAAAGATTTGAATAAATTAGCAGGCTAGGTAGGGAATTGGTGGTATATGAAATTCAATACAGATAAATGCCCAGTAATGCATATTGCATTAAGGAATCCACACACATTTTAAATCCTAAATGGGGATAAGCTATGGACAATAATAAACGAGAAATACTAAGAAACAACTATACACAATAGCTATGCAATACGGTGTTACATTACAACAGATAGCTGCAATCGTACATCTGAGACACATTACAAACAAGGCTTATTTACTAAACACTAAATTGCAGTGTACAGAAAACTACATGGCATCATTTAGGAAAAATGCTCCAACACAGCAAAAGGCACAGCTTGGCTATTTTATACAAACTTAAAGAGAGGCAATCTCATTTGGTAAATCTGGAGAGGAAAACAAAGGAGTTTTCCAGGGTATGCCAACAACATTGGGTCAATATCATAGTAATTTTTAATAGTACAACAGGAAACATCAACATTGCTCCTATAGAATTCACAAAATGGCCCTGTCATATTTTTCTCCTTTTGCTTTTCTTATTTTCTCTGTCTTAATGATAATACTCCCCCTCTTGCCACTTTCCTTTATTTATAATTATTCTCTTTTCTTTCTTGTGTCAGTTCTAAATATGTGATTAAGCATGGAATTAAGGAGACTATCTGTAGCAGAATGACCATTTGTAATACCCTTTTTCATTCCCTTTGTTCGGCTGTCGTACCCCCCATTCGTTTACCGAACCCCCATATGTGTGGTCCATGGGTTTGTATCTTTTAACAACCGACCACCCCTGGCTGTTAACTGCATATTGCTTGTTAAAGAAAGTGTTTCCCCTGTGTGGCCGCTGTTCGTATTACCTAACACACGAGTGCAAACATTTTTGTCTCTCGAACATGGGCAGCGGTACATGGTCGTCAACGACCTGGAAATAATTTTGGCATCTCTACCCGGCGAAAACCTGGTAAACTGATACCGCTGCCCTTCCAACTTCCAAAACCAGTCAGAGAATGGTGTTCAGGAGACCTAAACTACTGGACAAGAGGAACATTTGTATGGAAGCAGCCAGAGGGAGCCTTCGTCGGCATTCATGTGAGAACCCCCGAAAGTAGACCGGTCGAGCCTAAATTTCTCTGGAACTATTTTGGGGCTTCACCTCGTTGCCGACCGGTCAAAACTCACTTGAATGTCGTTCCCAAACCACAGAACAGATCTGAGTGTTATTTTGACAAAGTGGGCGCACAGATCCCAGCTATTTGGTGATGTGACTTTCGTAAGGTTCTGAAATATTAAAATGTGTTTTATAATGTTTGCAAATATTGTATATTTTCTGTACCTGAGAGATAATAATTGAATTAAATGGTTGTTCTTACTCAATTATCTCTCAGGCACAGAGGAGGAGTCAGTGAACTGTTTACTTGTCCCTTTCCCCCTCTCAGGTCCATCAGGGAAATGGCCCCGGAATATGATTTAAGAAACCCCTTGCATGGGGAGTTGCATAAAAGCCAGCTGTGGCTGAATAAAAATCAGTTGACTCCCATAACTTTGTATCTTCCAGTTACTGGGGGGATTTTGCCTTGGATATTTAATTGCTTCCTCAGCTCCAAGGATTATACAGCAGAGATATTTATGCTGAGTATTGGAGCTCCGCTACACTGTCCAACCACCCATGCATTGATGTTAGTCCTGCCAAAAACCAGAAGCAATATCACAGAAAGAAATTGTCCAGCACGGACATTAGGACAGAATATGATTTTTTTATTGAGGCGCCAAAATGAAAGGTGACGTATCCTTCTCAATAATCATGATTGACATGTGAACAATGAAAGTGTGTAATAGATTATGTGGTATTACATGTAAGCTAAGTCTCATGATAAAATGCATAAATATATAAAGAGAAAAAATACATAAATAAAATGTTAATACATTACAGATGTAGTAAAGATGGGCTGATATAAACTGCTGCATTTAATATTCACAGTGGTTTTACCAATACTTACCTATACACAAAATCTGGACTACATTTATTAGAGACAAACAATTTCATATAAGGAATATGCTGAAAGAGTATTACAAAAATTGGTACAAAAACAAAACAGTTACATATGAGAATGAAACAAGAAGAATACATCAAATGTTGTAGTTGTCTGCTACATGAACGAAGACATGTAAATTACCTTAACCACAATGGAATCCAAATGTTAAGCCAAGAGCCAGGCCCCCTGCTGACATCCTTGGTAATCACCAACCCTGTAGCGATAAAATGAAATTGTCAACCCTAGAGAAATATGCTCAGACCATAATATATGTTCATACAAAAGGGATCAAACCGGTTGAATTCTTTAATGCAAAATAAGTTATCTTTTCTTTAATACTTTCACCCTATCTCCCCAGTTTTCCCAACATCAGATTTTCCACAAAGACACTTTAAACTATAAACAAAAAAAGAGGAGTCCCGATGTTTCATGTCTTACTACTCTGTGGTTGTAAAAATACTGGTGTCTTCGTTGCTATTGTATTCTGTATACCCTAGGGAAGGATATGAGCCCATTTGAGGTTTACCTTAAAAAGTATGATTAGATTTAACTCCCAATTTCCAATCTGCCATCACTTAAAGAATCTGAAACTACTCCACATATGGATGACTACTACTCAAAAATTGACCAATATCATGTAATATGTGCATTACAGCAGAAATATAAGTGCCAAAATTAGACACAAAAGTTAAACATTTTGATGACCACTGTTTTTTGGCGGTAATTTAATCTTTCTATTTATCACTCTCATCGTTTTCAATTCAGAGGACAACATTTCTGCTGGATAACCTATTAGTATACCAATCTCTTTACTGTCAAAAGCCTACTTCTGGGGATGAACCTAAAGCCAGTTTCTGGATGGAAGCTAAGGTAAAGCAGGAAATAATTTATTTCTTTAGCAAAAATATCAATACAAAATCTATACCTTTCTACTTGAATCAAAAAAATCAGATATGGAATTTCTACAAAATCAAAATTCACTGTAGTATATTAGTTATTAGGCTCACACTAATTAATATATCTCAGTAAAATATGTGATGACTCCAATATACCCACCCACATAATACCAACACATCGTCTATATACTGCCACCATTTGATAACATAGGACTTAAATTAGGGGTAAATTAATAACTTTTGTAGCATAGGAACGTGAGCAAATTTGTGAGCAAAAAGTAAGAATAAGTCTAAATGCTGAAAATGTGGTTGGGAATAATGTGGGCAGAACATGGAGAAGATGCATATACAGAGAGACTAGATGCAAGGTGTAAGTGAATGCATGATTTACTAAAAATAAATACAGATGTCCAAACCCTTATCTAGTTTTGTTTATTTGTGAGAGTGAACCTTTTGCTGAGTTTTATAGTATTACAAAGGTTTAGATCTAACCTCTCTTCTGCCGCAAGGTCAGTTTTCTCATTGCTCCCTCAGGTGATTGCCTATATGTAAAACAAACAGAGAAATAAGGGTGCGCCTAAGGTATATAAAAGACAATATATGCTAAAATTATGATAAAATATAAAAATATAAGCTAAAATAATCAAATATTAAAAATATAAGATAAAATAGATGGTAGACAAAAGTCCAAAGGGTAAACTTATCACAGTCCGTAAAGGTAGGTCCCACGTGTAGAGAAATATTCTTAGGATGTAGATGGGATCAGGTCTTCACAATAAGATGTTGGAAGTTCGGCATATGTAGAAAAAAATAAAACAAAACTCCAATGGCACAGTAAATCGATAGATAAAATGTATAGAAAAAATAGAATCAGTCTTACACTTTTCAGAACTGAGATCAGCTCTGATATTGCGCACGTAAAGTGGAATGATCCCCACTTCAAGGATATGTGGAGTAGAATTTTATAGCTGAATATCTGGCGTGGATTCAACGTCCACATTGATGTTGTGCGACCCAGAAGAAGAAAGTAAAATATATAGTGCTCACTGTATATAATTCTAAAATAAAGGAGTATAAAGTATACTACTCACGTAATATAGAGCAGGCTCAAACTGCTCGGTGTAGGCGCTTGGGTGGTATGATCCCCACCTATGGATTCTTTGTACTTCTTGTAAAATATGCAATATATGTAAAATCAGGTAAAAAAGAAAGAAAATGGCAATAAAGTGTTTTATGCCAATAAAATGTCTTTATTATTAAAATGAAGAACAATATCTAAACGCGTTTCGCCTTAACAGGCTTCTTCAAGTAGATAGTAATAAAAGCTTATTACTATCTACTTGAAGAAGCCTGTTAAGGCGAAATGCGTTTAGATATTGTTCTTCATTTTAATAATAAAGAAATGTTATTGTTTTATGTTGTTTGTTACCATTAGGGGATTATTGGGAACTCCCCTTTGAGGTGTACAGCCTTTTTTATACTTCCTTTAAACTCTTTCGTGGCAATTTAGCGCTGATTTTCTTCTCTTTTCCAGATTGCCTATATGTATGTGTATATGTTGGTGATTATCTGTATGTATGTGTACCAGGGGCGTTTTAGCCGCGAGGCAAACAAGGCATTTGCCTTGGGCGGCATTTTTCAGGGGGCGGCAAAAAACGCCGCCCCCAAATGCCCAGGGCATATGCCTTGTTAGCCTTGCGGCTAACAGACCTACTGGGCTGAGCAGGCGGCACTGGCTGCTGGGCGGGCGGCTGGCGAGGGAGCTCTTCCTCTGAGCTGTCTGCTCAGCTCCCTCGCGCGCCGCAGAGTGAGGCAGGGAGCTGGAATATGATGTCATCAACCCGGCTCCCTGCCTCACTCTGCGGCGCGCGAGGGAGCTGAGCGACAGCTCAGAGGAAGTGCTCCCTCGCCAGCCGCCCGCCCAGCGCCGCCCGCCCGCCCGCAGCCACTGGACCACCAGGGAGATAGAGGACCCCCCACCCCCCAGCATTCCCAAAGGTAAGGAGGGGGGGTAAATTTAAAAAAAAATGTGTTAATGTGAGTGTGTGTTTGTTAGTGTGTCTGTTAATGTGTGTGTGTTTGTTAGTGTGTGTGTGTGTGTGTCTGACTGTGTGAGTGTGTCTGCTAGTGAGTTAGTGTGTGTCTGACTGTGTGTGTCTGTTAGTATGTATGTGTGTGTCTGACTGTGTGTGTCTGTTAGTGTGTATGTGTGTGTCTGTCAGTGTGTGTGTGTGTCTGTTAGTGTGTGTGTGTGTCTGACAGTTTGTGTCTGTTAGTGTGTATGTGTGTGTCTGACTGTGTGTGTCTGTTAGTGTGTATGTGTGTGTCTGACTGTGTGTGTCTTTCAGTGTGTGTGTGTGTCTGTTGGTGTGTGTGTGTCTGACAGTTTGTGTCTGTTAGTGTGTATGTGTGTGTCTGACTGTGTGTGTCTGTTAGTGTGTATGTGTGTGTCTGTTAGTGTGTGTGTCTGACAGTTTGTGTCCGTTAGTGTGTATGTGTGTGTCAGACTGTGTGTGTGTGTGTCTGTTAGTGTGTGTGTCTGACTGTGTGTCTGTTAGTGTGTGTGTCTGACTGTGTGTCTGTTAGTGTGTGTGTGTCTGTTAGTGTGTGTTTCTGACAGTTTGTGTATGTTACTGTGTGTGTGTGTTTGACAGTTTGTGTCTGTTAGTGTGTGTTTGACTGTGTGTATGTGTGTGTCTGACTGTGTGTGTGTGTGTGTGTGTGTGTGTCTGTTAGTGTGTGTGTGTGTGTGTGTCTGTTAGAGTGAGTGTGTGTCTGTTAGAGTGAGTGTGTGTGTCTGTTAGTGAGTATGTGTGTGTGTGTCTGTTAGTGAGTGTGTGTGTGTCTGTTAGTGAGTGTGTATGTCTGCGTATCTGTCAGTGAATGTGTGTGTGTGTATTTAGAAGGCGGGGCGGGGGGAAGGGTTGGGTGGTGCTGGCGCAGGGAGGGGGGGCCCATGAGTTTTGTCCTGCCTAGAGCAGCACAAAACCAGGATACACCACTGATGTGTACACAGAGGTTATTGTATGTATGTAAATATATAGGTAATTCTATGGAAAAAAAATATATTTTTGAATCTAAGGAAGAAAGAGATTCCAGGAGGTGAGAGGGAGGAAGGAGGAGAGGAGAGGAAAAAAACAAAAGCAATGGAGGATATGGGTATATGGGTTGATTGTCTGTATGTGTATATGGGGGCGATCGTCTGTATGTATGTGTATGGATGTGTTTGGAGGTGGCTGCTTATATGTATGAATATGGAGTTGATAGTCTAAATGTATGTGGAGGTGGTTGTATGAATTACAATTACTAAATCATTAATAAAGAATTTCCTTATAAAAGGAACATTACTAATAATGAGTTAATGATGTCTGCCCCTCCTGTCTTATGAGTATTTGCACGTAAGCACTTACTTTTTAATGTATAAAAACACAAGTGACAAAATAAAGGGCAGAGGCTTATTTTGAATACCAACAGGTGTCTGATGTCTGAATTCACACTCCTCCAAGTGCACTTGAAATAATAATTTGGGCTCTCTTGAATATACCAAAGATCACATTGGATCTATATCAAGTGTCCCTTTAATATCTTTAAAATACCCTATTGCATATGCAAACCAGCATTTGGTGGAGTCATTAGCTCTCACAAAAATTCAGCTACATTGAAAGTAGCATTAGAGCCCACATTATTCTAAGTGCTGCTATAGGTATTTAAGAAAGGTAGGTAATCAAGCAATTGATAGTACTCCTTGATATATTTGAAATTTCTAATTTTGTGTCTATGATGATCCCTATTTGTGTTAACATGTTTCATACGGAACAGTTACAAATAAGAAACATTTTGGGTAGAATCCCATCTTCAGCCTTGTGCAACCACTGCCCCACTACACTGAAACACAATTTATTGCTGGATTGTTATTCTTTTTTACTTTGTTTGCTTGCTTTTTTTATTCATCCTTTATAATAACAAAGGCTTTGCTTTCCTTTGTAAAGCTTAGGGCCATATTAAATGCAGAATACAGATGAGAAATATCATAACAAAAATAAGATTTCTGATCAATAATCTTCATAGTGCCTTCCTACTGTAGAATTTTTGCTTTAGAATCATTCTCTATGGTTGATGCAAATAATGTTTCATTAAACTATCACATCTCACTTAAAATATAAATTCCTGTTTTTCTGTGTTTTCTGAACTCACTAGCTGCTAACTGAATTACGGTTTCTGACTACAATCAAACAAACAATCTCCTTAATCCTTAAACTCAATTTCTCATCACAACCACCAGGTCAGGTTTTTAATAAGCTCACACGGATAGTATCATGTCCTGCAGAATCGTCTTGTCAAAACATGTTACAAAAATATACATATGGATGACAACAGCAATCTGAAGACTATCTCTGTCAACCAACTAAGCACAAGAGTAATAGAACGTGACAGACCAGTAGTACTGTCAAATTAAATATCAAAATGGATCTTTCCCTAGGAAATGATTAATCATCTTGATAACAACACTGGTAAATGAAAAAAAGCTTTAGAAGACGTGAGTCACTCTTCAAAATGGTCTTTCTCTTGCTCTTTGGCTTATAACAGTACTTAATGCATGTTGCAGCTCATTCTTTTTTAGAGCAATAATGAATGAGAGTGTGCTTACCAGAATTATTAAATGAAATCACATTGACTGTAATAAATGTCGTATACTAATGAATACAGCTGAGGCTGAAGCGCTTAACACATAATGATAAACACTAATAGTTTAGTTACTCGGTTTGTGAGCATATATGCAAATGTGAAGCTGGAATATGTGTATGCAAGAACCATTCATTTAATTAATGATGATCATCAGCATCATTTATGATTCCTCAAAAATAGTTCAATCTCAGTCTAAATGTGAAATGCCTAAATTGTGTATATAGTGTATATTCTTGAATTTAAGAGGCAGCATTGGTTAATAAGCGTATCTTGTGTTTCTGATAGAACTAATTCACTTGTATTTCTTATGACTCCAGTTTTTTTCTAAAAGTAGTGGAACCCACTGATAGGTAATTAAATAAACAATATAAGCAACTTTATTTTTGTTGACTGTTTGGAGAAAGAAAATCCTTGTTTTGGGTGGAGTGTTCAGTAACAAAGTAAAAAAGTTCCTCTTCCCGAGCCTGCTTCATTGATTCAAGTGTGAGACTTGTTGTAGCTTGCAGCTGTAGCTAGCTATTATCTGCTTTCAGGGGCACTTTAAACAACTTTGAGTGGGAGATAGAAGTTTGACATTTAGTCATTGTTCCTGGTTTGACACTAATTTACCAATATGCAGTTTCTAAAAGTTTTATTTTACTGTTTATAGAAAGAAAATCTATCTACCTTTGCTGAATACAGTTGTGCTTTTTTACATAATACACACTTATTCATATCCCTATTTTATTGTTATAAGCAAAACAAACTCACCAACATCAATATCCTGTACTAATCCCAAGACGAAATTGAGGGAGGGAAGGGGAATTGGTCCTGTTCCACAACCCATCATCAGCACCATAGCTTAGAAAAGGTCAAGCACATCTACCATGATGACTGGTGGCACCTCTGCCTCCACCACCACTGCTGTCGCCACCACCACTGTTAGCAATATTTAGCAGCAGAGTAAACTTTGTGGGAGTTATAAGAGCCACTCTTTAGTGAGGACTCGGAGTACAAACATAGTATACCAATGTCTGTCATTACAAAAAATTACAATATATCCTCAGTGGGTAAATGTATGTAAAATAAAGTTACCCTTTTTATCCGTATATTAGATTGTAAGAATATCCCCCAAGTCTTCTCAATAAAATACAAGCAATACAATCTAGAAATATAAGAACACACAGAAACCAATAATAGTGTGGTATGTAAAAACACCAAAATTGCGTTTTTTGCCATTTTTTATATATATAATTTTTATATATATAATTTTTATTTATTTTTATATTTTTTACATTTATATATGAATTATTCTATATTCCCCTATTCTGTCCTCTGGGTTTTCTCTCTCTCAGTATGAATTTTATCACTAGGTATACCTTTCCATTAATTACCCTTGAATGTGTGTATGATTTTAATTTTATTGCCATTTTTATCATTGATTATATATGATATATTATCTTGATTAATTTGACATTTTCCTATGTAGATCATTTGATTACTTATTCTTTTTATTTTCCCCTTATAATAAATGTTTATATTAACTTTAAAGATGAGCATGTATATGTTCTCATTGGTATTCTATTTTAGTCTCTATTTTTATTGTTCATCTGTATTTCTATGTTACACGGACTTGAGGACTTCCGGGTATATGACCGTGGAACGCATGAAGCGTTCCATGTGATAACAGATGTGACTATTGAAACGCAACTCCAGAGAGAGGCGTGGAACACAATTTAAGAAATCAACAAGTACAGGTGAACGGAATGACTGCGTCGTATCCTGGTTGGCTGCACACATAGCGGGAGAAACAACCGTCATATTTAAAAAGCGAACGGAAGAGATCAGACATCATACCTTTATCTGCCCCTGAGGTAGTCCTGTTCAGGACGAAACGCGTAGGGCGGAGAGACAAAGGAAGCACTCCAATTGTTGTTTTTTGTATTATTTGTATTATTTATTTTATTTTTACTTTGTTTGCTGAACTTTGTTAAAAGTTCTTCCGGCTACTTCTCAGCTTGCCCTTAGAACAGAAGGGATTGTGACACTGGAAGGACTGAGTGTTTTGATATGCTGGACTTTTACTTCTATCTTGTGAGTGCAATCTAAATAAAGCTTTTTCCATTTATTATACTGGTGCACTATGCTTGTGTCTCTCCCTCTTAATTTTTTACTTAAGGTTGAAAAAGAAGAAAACTTCAAATCTTAAAGATTCCTACATGCCTGCAACTTAGTACTATCTTGTGAGTGCAATTTGTCAGAAGCGCAATTTTGGTGTTTTTACATACCACACTATTATTGGTTTCAATGCCTGTCATTGTTGGTGATGTCAGCAGGGCCGCCATCAGGGCATGACAACCATGACGGTTGCCATGGGCCCGGTGCCCCTGGGGGGCCCGGACTACCCTGGAAGTCCTGGGCCCCACATTACCTATGTGCACATATGTATAGCGATTTTCGCTATATATATGTGCACCTGCGGGCCCCAGGCTCCCTGTACACTGCAGAGAGCGCCCTGCACACTGCTCGTGAGACTTGGAGAGAGAAGAGCAGCTAAAAAGAAGAGACGCAGTGTGCAGGGCCCCCTCTGCGGTTTACAGGGAGCCGGGGACCCGCACTATGCCACCAGACCCACATGGAATGTTATCCCCCTCCCTGACCCTAGGTAAGCCGCAGGGAGGAGGGAATAAAATACAATTTAAATAAATTATAAAACCAAATGTGCGGTTTCCCTGCCCCCTAGAGTATGCAGCCCCACAACAACATTTACACACACTACACACTAGCAGTTACACACACTACATCCTTATACAAACACACACACACTACATACTTACACAAACACACACTCTGTAGTCACTATACACTTTCTACATGCATTTTCAGCAGATGCCATGCAAGGGGTTGGGGAGTAACGTATTACAAATAAAGTTGAATTACCCAAGCTGCTGCTTTTCCATTTTTTAAAATTATTTTCATTGTAATGTTTTTTCCATGTCTGAGCCCATGTCTGCCTGAACTACCTGCTACTTCTGCAGACACAGTCAGTGGTGTATCCTGGTTTTGTGCTGCCCTAGGCAGGACAAAAGTCAGGCGCCCCCCCCCCCACCGCGCCAGCCCCCCCAACCCTTCCCCCCCCGCCTTCTAAATACACACACACACATTCACTGACAGATACGCATACACTCGCTAACAGAAACACACACACACTAACAGACACACTCACACTCACTAACAGACACACACTCACTGACACACACACTCACAGGCAAACACACTCACACTAACAGACACACACACACACACAGTCAGACACACACACTCACTAGCAGACACACACACACTCACTGACACACAGTCAGACACACACATACACACTAACAGACAAACACAGTCAGACACACACACTAACAGACACACACTCACTAGCAGACACACACACAAACTCACACAGACACTAACAAACACACACATTAACAGACACACACTCACTGACACACACACTCACAGGCAAACACACTCACACTAACAGACACACACTCACTGACACACACACTCACTAGCAGACACACACACACTCACTGACACACAGTCAGACACACACATACACACTAACAAACACTCACTAGCAGACACACACACAAACTCACACACACACACACTAACAAACACACACACATTAACAGACACACACTCACTGACACACACACTCACAGGCAAACACACTCACACTAACAGACACACACACAGGCAAACACACTCACACTAACAGACACACACACAGGCAAACACACACTCACTGACACACAGTCAGACACACACTAACAAACACACACTCTCACACAGTCAGACACACACACACACTAACAAAACACACACACATTAACAGACACACACTCACTCACTCACTCTAACACATTTTTTTTTATTCACCCCCCCCAACCTCCTTACCTTTGGGAGTGCTGGGGGGGGAGGGGTTCATTACCTCCCTGGTGGTCCAGTGGTTGCCGGGCTGGGCTGTGCGGGCGGCTGGCGAGGGAGCACTTCCCCTGAGCGGTCTGCTCAGCTCCCTCGCGCGCCGCAGAGTGAGGCTGGGAGCCGGAATATGACGTCATCAACCCGGCTCCCTGCCTCACTCTGCGGCGTGCGAGGGAGCTGAGCAGACCACTCAGGGGAAGTGCTCCCTCGCCAGCCGCCCGCCCGCCTAGCCCAGCATGTCTGTTAGCCGCCAGGCTAACAAGGCATTTGCCCTGGGCATTTGGGGGGCGGCGTTTTTTGCCACCCCCTGAAAAATGCCGCCCAAGGCAAACTCCTCGGGTTTAACTCACCACTTGCCATCCATTTTTATCATCCCATTCTCAACCATCTATCCACACATTCAAAGTTGTTGTTAAAATGCCTAAATAGGTATCATATATATTAACACGTAACACACTCCTGACAATGATTTTCAAATACATACATACATTTAAATACTATAAAACTTTAATTTGTTTACGTTTCACAAATAATTATGCTCCTAAACTTATGGAGGTTTTATGTGGTTGGATTCAAAAGACATTTTTATCCAGACTCTATACTATAATAGTATATTATTACAAATGTGACTCTAGACTTTAGTGAGATCCACTTTAGTGTTGGATTTTGATGCAGTTTATTGAAAGTTGGATATTATCAATCAAGAACACAAAACTAAATTACTGCATCTGTGGATATGGAGCTTTATCAATGTGTGTTTGTGTGTGCAAAAATCGATTTGTGTATTTTCAATACCTGCACGTTGCATACACTTATGACCTCTGACACATTCTTAACCTGGTGCATTTTTTGCATATGAGTGCTAAATGTAACCCTCTGTTGCTAAATTTATGGATGTTGATATGAATTGTGAGCACTGAATTCATTGACCTCAAAATGTGGATCAAATTCTTACTGAACACAACCAGCCTTAATCTTAAAACGTGCTACATTTATTAGAGTAAGATTGTCAATAACTAGTCTAGATTATTGGTGAATGAAATGCATCAAAGTTTATGTAAGCCAACTGCATCTCAGAAAGCCCTAATTTAAGTACTAACAATACCTTACCTACTTAGAAGACAGAGAACATTTTTAGTATGTGCTTACTCTTTCAAAAGAACCACAATGACATCATCTGAAATTGTGGCACTCAAAACCATACAAATGTGAGATTGCTTGTACACTGTTTCTCAAGCTAGACCATTTATTTCATCACACATATAATTTCCACTCTCCTTTATTCATTGCCTCTTCTTAAATTGTATCTCCTGATTATCTGTATTCAGTTCCTCCCCTCATCCATTTGTCTTTTTTATCTCCCTCCCACCACGTTCCATTTTTAGCCACTTTAAGTATTAAGTAATCTTTCCCACCTCTCTGGGTCATTAGGACAGCATCAATTCTACAGAATATTTATAGAGATAAGCGTTCCAAAATGTGTTTCAATCCAGATCCAAATCCAGATGCTATCACGGTAGCTTTTCCTACATGGTGATATACAGTATATTATCATTTGTTTTAATCTAGGCAGCATGTGGTCAGAATTTATAAATGCTAAAGTAAACCCCGCTTAAACGAGCTAAGCAAGCATGTTCTACTTATATAATATGAAAACATATATACATACATCGCAATTGTCCCTATTTAATGGTCCGTATATTGGACACAAATAACTCTGTCCCCCTGTTATATTCTAATGTCCTTCTTTTCTAGGAGCCCCATATTGTTGGTGTGTGTAAGTGTATAACAGAGCTTCACAGCAATAATATACCCAGTAATGTGGTAGGATAGTGGTACGGTATCAACGCTTTTAGCTTGTACTTAGGTCCAAGTGACAGTCAGTGAATATGCAAAATAAAAAGACAGAGGAATACCATGTAGTGTAGTATTTTCTCGTGATTTGTGAAAGGAATATAGAATAAGACTTACAATATTTTGGAGCTTCCGACTAGCTCCAAGTGTTTGCGTTTGGGTGATATAATCCCCACCTGTACATATACTGGTCTCTTGAAGTCTTTTGTAGATGGTATGTTCAGATCTGTAAGTGTTTTTCTATATTCCTTTCACCGATCACAAGAAAATACTACACTATATGGTATTCATCTGTCTTCTTATTTTGCATATTCATTGACCGTCACTTGGACCTGAGAATAAGCTAAAGGTGCTGCTACTGTACCACTATCCTACTCCATACCAACCGCCAGAAACAAGAGACTCTGGCTTGTGTAGTTCCAGCGGCCTACTTTTATTGTTGTTGTTTATCTAATTACGCCCAGTAAGGTGTCTTTAAGCTACAATAAAGGTATTAAGAAATAAGTCTGTGTAATTAAGAAACATTGTTCTTGTTCTAAATAACATTTTAGTTGTATAAATTGATTATAGTAAATCATCTAAAATTTCTCAGTCCACTCACACCCTAGAGGTGTCCCTCTTTG
Source organism: Pelobates cultripes (assembly GCA_933207985.1). Classification (NCBI taxonomy): domain Eukaryota; kingdom Metazoa; phylum Chordata; class Amphibia; order Anura; family Pelobatidae; genus Pelobates; species Pelobates cultripes. The sequence goes on along the minus strand of OW240917.1, from coordinate 155,865,271 downwards.
TCCATTTGAAATGTTGAGGGGTATTTATATATTCGAGCTTTCTGGCATGCCAGGCTTTCCTTAACTTTCAAAACATTCTGTCATCATGTTATAGAATCCATAAATTCATTTGAATACTTCCAAGCACCATAGGATACTAGAATAATTTTTTTATTCATGGTGCCTAAAAACTCGGTTTATTTGAAGTTGGTAAATGTGAACATAGCTATTTGAATAATGGTGTTTTTTAAAAGTGTATTATTTTCATTAAACTGAATAATATGCTATATTTCCATTGCCATGTGAACAAGTGTGAAATATATTGAAATATATTCAGGTTGTGGAGTTATCTATATTTTTTCAGCTTAAATTTCTTATATTTTACCCACTTACCTAGCTAAGTTTCTAAAATCTGAACTGGGCGTTTTTTCACTTAGGTCAATGCCCTATACCATCTGGCAACCACATGCAGCAGGAAACTCTTGTACATAATGTATCCTCCATGCCTTCTTGGACTTCTCATGGTACAATATACCTCTATCTCAAACAGTGATGGGCCAGTGCTCACAATAGCCTCCTGTGGCTTCAAGCAATAACACATAAGAAATTGGAACACTGCTCAAGCACCAACAAAGGTCTAAACTGAAATGGAGCCCTACTTTTCCTGTCTTGAAGATGGTAGCACTGACCTCATCTCACCTCCATCAGTGCCTACAGTTCTGACGGCAACCTAGGACCCCTTTGAGGGTGATGCACCTGCTTCTAAATGAGACATACAGAATCTGTTGTCCAACAATAACAATGTATTTAATGCTGGCCTTGCAGTAGTCAAATCAGAGGTGCTTGTGGTCACAGAATGGGTTAAGGAAACTGAGGAAGATGTTATTTGCACTTCAGCAAGGTATGACTTCAGTACACAAGTCACTTGCTCAGTTCGATTTACAGTATAGGGAGTTGGCTTTAAGACTGCATTCAGTGGGCGACAAGGATAAGAGGCATAATATCATGATTAGAGGCATATCAGATATCCGAGGAACTCCCTAATTTTCTTACTTGCAACTAGCCTACCTCCTAAGCATTCCAAAAAACTAGCTTTTGGTGTGTCCTACCATGTGAAAAAATTGTCATTGGCACTTGCCTCTGCACCCAGGGGTGTGATTATCCAATGCCAGTCTTTACTGGACAAAAGAAGAATAGTAGCTCCTCCACTGTGGTCTGCGGCTCAGCCACACTACAACAAGGTTGGTGGGCTAATAGAACACATGGATGAGCTAATGACACACATGGAGAGCTGGGGGGGCTAATCAGACGCATGGTGGGGCTGGGAGGGATAATGAGATAAATAGAGGGTTAGGGGCTAATGATGCACATGGGGGGGCTTATGAGATACACAGAGGGCTGGGGGTAATGAGACACATGAAGGGCTGGGGTGATGGTTTGAGAAACATGGAGGTTATAAGATACCACTACCAGATCAATTGGCATTTTTCTTTTTCTTATGCTTTAATTCATGTCATTATAGTTATTTTATACACTTTGTTTTTGCTACTTGATGCAGGTGATGTTTTGTTTACAAACACAAACAAAAGTAACAGGATGCGCATAATGTCAGTGGAAATTTGTGAAAAAAGTCCAGAGGACACAACGCTTTTCACTAATGCAATAGGCTTTCTCAAGTTGGTTATATAGGCAATGTAAAGTTTGACATTCATGGTAAAAATTACATCATTGGTCGCATGACCGCAATTGTGATCATGTAATCAATGAGAAATACAATAATAAACAATAAAAACACATAACAGGTAAATGTAGTTTTCAGTATAACCTAAAATATAAGTATTACATAAAAACAAGCTATAATAGAGGCACTTGATGGGGAGAAACAGAGTGACGTGACATGGATCAAAAACCATATGTCACTTGACCTGAAACATGTTTGGAACCTGTCTAATATACTTAAAAAAGGTTATTGCTTGAGTGAAATGCGTTTTTAATTTTTAACTTAATTGTATTTGCAATAAAGTGTATTTTACTCATACCTATTTGTATTTTAGCCATAGATGTTATTGCTTTTTTATTTTTGGACTACTCTGTTTTATTTTATTGGATCCTGACACCCAGGTTACAGTGGAATAATCCTGGGCAATTCATCCTTGGTGGAGATAATACCACCTATGCTGTAAATACTGAGTGGTCCAACTGCTCTCAAATATGTGAGTATGGTTTCTATTTAAAATTTAACCAACCACCCATAGACCACTATTTTGTTTTTAGATTTTATGTTACTGCTGATGAAAAACCTGTGACATCAGAAATATCTACTAGGTGGGGATTATACCACTTTACGCCTGACTTATTGAGCTTTCATCACAAGCTTCTTTTTTGTGAGTGTATTACCTTTTTATGACTGATTATTCCCTATCAGTTACAATATCACACTATTATATTTTTCTCTTTCCCTTCATATATCACTGCACACCAACATTTGAATGCTGAGCAACTCACATCTAAATGAGATATATCCTTAAGTGGCAATTGTATGCATGCTATTATAACTGGAGTTGGTCACTAGCTCCAATACATGAGAGTGTAAAATTCACATATTCATGTGCGTTTTCCTTATAATTTGAAAATTCTACAGCATTAGTTCTTTTTCTCTCTTTCCACATGTACCATTGAATCGTCCAACTACTAAAAGAAGCAATATCACCTGGCTAATGAAGAAAATTCTGTACCGTGTTCTTTGAACTTTTTAAAAAAATGTCCACTGACATTAGGTGCTGTTAATTTTGTTTGTATTGCTTTATCTGTCTAAAGGACAACTGAGGATGTTCCCTTTCTCTGTTATTGCTGCTGCATGTATCATCTTCAGTCTTTAATTTGCCCTTTTACTCTTTGTATTTGATTGTTTAATTTACAGCCTTTTACACTCCTCTATACCTTTGCCTTTGGCACTGAAGTATCCCTTAGAGGCATTGATAGCGATGAGTTGTTAAGCTTGTGCTAACTTGATCCTACACTCTGTCTTTTTTAAGGTGTATAGTCATGTCCCATAGTCCTGTATCTTTATCACATTAAGCTACCCCTTAGGACAGGAATAATTTCTCATCTAGAACCTCCCTCATTACCCATCTTAGGCATTTTACTTTGCATTGTGTTGTCAAAAACAAAGAGAACACGTAACTCTATTTTAGCAAATGTATGTTTTATACTTGTACTGATAGTGCATTCTCAACTTCTTTACTTCAAAATGAGGTTTAATTACTTCATGTGTACTATCCATTTATACTTGCGAATACCTAATTCTGTGATTTCTGGACCCAATTTAGTAAGTACAGCTACAATAGTCATAGCTGCTCTTCTTTAATACAAGTGTATAATTAACACCACCCTCACACCACTGTGTGTAAAGTTAAAAGTTAATGCTAAAACAACTTAACTTTAAATAGAAGAAGCTTCGCAGGGTGCCATCCCAAATAACAACCCCTTGCTGTACCACTATTCTGAAATTTTTAAGACTGTATAATATCAATTTTTCCGAGCACTGTGTTCTCAAATATTGGGATCAAGAGTTCAGAGTTCAAATTAGCACTGACAGCAGCAGAACACAATTCAAGATGGAATGCATATATCTAGGATGTACGTGTTCATGTGATTGGACTTTACAGGAAGCAGTCGCTCAAGTGCAACAAAGTCGGTGTGCATAAGGAGAAATTGGACCCAGTATGTGGATCAGTGGGAAAAATTGTGTTAGCGCGGTAGAGGAGCTTCTTTGGCAAATAAAGAACCTACAGGGGAGGCATAGGAAAAAAAAACACCCAAGTGAGCCACCAGTGACAGAAGGGAGTTAGCCCCATAAAGGGACATGGGGGGGGAGCCACCCAGTTCTAGAAAGAGCATTCTTCAGAGAAATGTAATTAAGATCAACCTGTTCCAGTATGATAAGAAGAAAAAAGTATGGAGAAGTTTTGGAACAGCTCGTGATCTAAAGCAGATGCTTTGGACTACACCTCCATAGAGCATTATGGGATATGTTGTCCACAACATCTGGAGTGCCAAAGGTTGCCTACCCCGACCTAAAGCATACCACAGCATCTATAAAACATGATGGAGGCAGTGTGATGGCATGGGCATACATGGCTTCCAATGGTACTGGGTCACTAGTGTTTATTAGTTATGTGACAGAAGACAGAAGCACCAAAGAAGAAAAACACAGGAAGCACTCCAGGATATAGAAGGTGAATTTATTCGTGGGTTCACCACCTCACTAAAATAAGTGCAACGTTTCGGCTCCTAAGAGCCTTAATCATGCATCTGGAGGGCTGCCTGTGTTTTTCTTCTTTGGTACTACATTGGTGGATTCAGTGGTGTCCATCCTATACACAGAGTGCCCCCTTGGTGGAAGGCCAGAGCATATGTGCAGGACCTGAGGGCAGGGTATTCTGTTTTAGAAGACAGCAGCAGTCCGATGAGTTCTGATGTTTATACTGATATATTGTCTGCTCAGATTCAGCAAAATTCAGCGAAGTTGATTGGATGGCACTTCACTTTAAAGATGGACAATGACTTAAAACATACTGCGAAAGCAACCCAGGCAAAGAAGTGGAATATTCTGCAATGGCTGAGTCAATCACCTGATCTCAACATGATCGAGCATGCATTTGACTTGCTGAAGACAAAACGTAAGGCAGAAAGACCACAAACAAACAACAACTGAAAACAGCTGCAGTAAAGACCTGCCAAAGCATCACAAAGGAAGAAACCCAGCATTTGGTGATTTCCTGACTTCAAGCAGCTATTACCTGCAAAGGATTCTCGTCAACTTAGTAAAATGTAACATTTTATTTATGATTGTGTTAATTTGTCCAATTACATTTGAGTCCCTGAAATAAGGAGCCTGTGTATAAAAATGGTTGCAATTCCTAAATGTTTCATACAATATTTTTGTTCAACCCCTTGAATTAAAGCTGAAAGTCTGCACTTCAATTGCATCTCAGTTTATTTCATTTCAAATCCATTGTGGTAGCGTACAGAGCCAAAATTATGAAAATTGTGTCAGTGTCTAGCTATTTTGAGGCCTAACTGTATTTACTGTTCTTTTCTTTAGATTGTATTTACTATTTTAGTTATTTAAAATAAATATATTTTTATAACACTGATTGGAGCCTGAATATTTGCTTCTTAACTTGGAACCAATCCCAAGCAGAGAGGGGGGCAAAGCGGGTTCTAGCACGTCAACCTGTAAAAGGGGAGGCACTGTAAGACCTTTTTATTTGAATGGTCCAGTGAGTGCATATTAATGAGCACAGATCATTCCGTTTCTAATAATGCTTTACTGTATGTGGTTTAATTTCTTTTCTTTATTGATGTCTAGCAGTTTTCCAAACCTGTATATAAAGATACATATGCTCTTGTTTAATGCCTATCCCATGGACAAAATTTGCCATATCACTACATAAGGACACCAGGCACATCATGTTCCTTCCAAAAAGAAAAAGAGCAGTTTTAATTCAGTCAATGAAGATATATTCCTGACTGGTGCCGTCCCAATTTTTATACATTATAAATATAATCTCTGCACAGCAGTACTGCACAATAGGGGGTTTTCTGTGTGTTCTGTATTGTTTTATTTGTCAGTTTTCTCCAACAAAACTCCCAGAAACCAATAACATTGTGTACAGGTGTATTACTGGACAAGGGGGACACTGGTGGCTGAGTTACAAACATCCGGCATTATCATTTAATGATTGCAATTGACAAACTCAATTAGGTGGTGCTGCAGTAAATGAGTATTGTTGAAGACAACCAGGAAAGTTTAATAACATTGAGTTAATTTCAAATACTGCTTAAAGTCATTCCTTTAACCAAACTAACCGGAAGGGAGGAGCAGAAATGGTGAGTATATGCAGCAAATTTATTTGTGTCTCTAACCAAAGACAAATCCCTTTTTAGCAGTCATATGCAGTGCCAACATTACAACTGTAAATAAATGTAGACATCCTTGTACTTTGGATATTAGAACAACCATTTGTAAATTCTCATATTATATAATATATGACATCATATGCATGAATAGTTGCACAATGTCCTTTGTGGTGAGACCAGAGCTTGTTTTATTCTAGTATATAACATTTATCAAGAACTTTTCATTTACAGCTATGAATTAAAAAAAGAGAAAAAATCAGCGCTTAACTGCCACAAAATTAATAAGAAGGCAGCACACCTCAAAGGGGAGTCCCCTATGATCCCCTAAAATATGGAATACAATAGACAAAAAGGAAGGTAAGGGTGCGCCTAAAATGTATAAACCATATATAATGTATAAAGTATAACAATTATATAAAATATGGAATAAAATATAAATTGTAAAATAAGTGATATAATAGTCCAAAACACTTATCGAAAGTTCGTTGTAGTAGTTTCTCCTTGAAGAGACAGTCTGTTTTTATATAATTGTTATACTTTATACATTATATATGGTTTATACATTTTAGGCGCACCCTTACCTTCCTTTTTGTCTATTGTACAGCTATGAATTGTTTGGTGTTCACGTACATTACCATGATGCATTTACAAACCATAGTTTAAATCTATTTAACATTGATGCTTTATCCCTGGAATGTATAAAACAGGTTCTTATAGACAGCTCATAAAAAGATAGAGGAAGCCGAGATATTTACTCCATTAACACTGACAATAGACCAGCCACAAATCTAATTAACAAATAATATATGTCTTCTTTAACAGTTCTATTTTCATTTCCTCCTTGCAAATTAGGATCATAATTGAAAATTATAAAATGACTTTATTAGGTTCATAATTACAAATAAATGTAAAATTTAAACAAAGAAAACAAACCCTCATCGTTACAAGCATGCAAAGCATACTAAAGAACGTCTAATCATATTCAAGCATTTTAAATAATATAGGGGAGACGATGATGCATCCACGTGGTATAACATTATTTGTTTTTTACTTTTTAAATTATATTACATGTTTAAGCTTATTTGAGCAGGACTTGTTGAGCTGGTTTTTATTCACAGTAATTTGCTGTTTTATATACCCCAAATAATATTTAAAAGCATTAAAAGCATTTAAGAATAAGTTGGTGTTTTGCAACTGATAATAATAATTATAATGCCCTTTTACAATTCCAGGAACTTCAATACTGATGGGTTTTATGTTAAGCTATTTTTTCAAACTACCAAACAAGATTATATTTGCAATCAAAATTGAGAGAGATTATTTATAACACCTTATTATGTATATTTAACTTTATCACAGTGTCATGATACTATATCAAGTGTTTAACCCCTTAAGGACACAGCTTCAGAAGCTTGACTTACGCTTAATGACACAAGCAATTTTTGCATTTTCTTGCTGTTTGCGTTCAACTGCAATTTGCATCTCTCTCATTTATTGCACCGACACATATTATATACTGCTTTTTAAAGGACAGAAAGGGCTTTAATTTGATATAACATATATATATATATATATGCTTACTTATTATAAAAAAAATACAGAAAAATGCAAAAAAAATGAAAAATATTGTTTTTTTTTACAGTTTTTGCAATAATAATGTGTGCATAATTAGTGCAGGTTAAGGAAAGTAATTAAAAATAAATTTATTTATTTGTTCTGATTTACAGAATATATAATGTGTCTGGGATTTTAAGTTTTTTTTGGTAGTTACAGGTCACAAAGCACAAGGAGTAAAATAAACTTTTAATGTGGAGCGATTTTAGAATTTGGTATGTTTGTCTTGTAAGCTTAATAGCCATAAAAGAAAACAAAATTGCCACACAAAAGTATATATTTATATAAAGTAGACATCATGGGCTATTTACCTAAGGTTGTTTTGACACTTTCTACGTAGCCATTTCACCGCCAACCTCTGCTAAATATTGGAGTAAAATTGTGTTCTTTTTGGTTTTTGGCACACAAACTTATAACAGAGAAATTCTCGTGTATATTTTGTAAAGTTGGTGTGTGCTATTCCTGTACAAAGTTTTATTTTGTGTTCAGTTACATCTGCTGAGTAAAATGACACCCCATTGTATGTCTTTTGCACTATTTCGTGAAGTTACAGTGCCATACAGGATACCTGTCCTTTTCAGTATTCACAGTAGAATTTTGAGAGATGGATTTAATGAGCCTTAGCTTCCATTTTGGGGTATTATAACAGTTTGACTGTTCAAAAAACCCCCACAAAGGCCTACCATTTGTAAAAGTAGACACTCCAGGGTATCTTATAAGGTGCATATTGTGCCTTAACATGCCCCCATTTTTTCACCAATATATGCCAAAGTATGTGGTAAAAAATAATTTTGTGCATTTTTTACATACGGATTGCATTTTTGCTGGGCGTTTTGTATATTTCATATGTGCCACTAAGTTCAAAACCCCCAAATTATGCTCAGCTAAGTCTTCTGAGTAAAATGACACCCCATATGAATGTCTTTGGCACTATTTCGTGAAGCTACAGTGCCATATAGGAGACCTGTCCTTTACAGTATTCACAGTAGAATTTTGAGAGATGGATTTAATGAGCCTTAGCTTCCATTTGGGGTATTATAACAGTTTGACTGTTCAAAAAACCCCCACAAAGGCCTACCATTTGTAAAAGTAGACACTCCAGGGTATCTTATAAGGTGCATATTGTGCCTTAACATGCCCCCATTTTTTCACCAATATATGCCAAAGTATGTGGTAAAAAATAATTTTGTGCATTTTTTACATACGGATTGCATTTTTGCTGGGCGTTTTGTATATTTCATATGTGCCACTAAGTTCAAACCCCCAAATTATGCTCAGCTAAGTCTTCTGAGTAAAATGACACCCCATATGAATGTCTTTGGCACTATTTCGTGAAGCTACAGTGCCATATAGGAGACCAAGCCATATCCGTTTTTACCAAACTTTGAATTTTGACGCTGGGCCTATGTGCAATTTCCAAGCATCTTCGCAGGTTTTAAATTCAAACTACCCCACAAAGGCCTACCATTTCTTAAAGTAGACACCCCAGGGTGTTTCAAAAGGTATAGTTTGAACCTTAGCGTGGGATCATTTTTCCGCTAGCTTGTACCAGATGTAGTGGTAATAAGCGTTTTTTCTGCCTTTTTGACATACAAAGTGAGTTTGCACAGTATATTTTGCAAACCTTATGTGTGCTACGACTGTATAATACTTCATATGTTGCTCAGCTATGTCGGCTGAGTACAGCAATACCCCCGTATGTACCTTTGCCAGGTATGTGTGGACATCGGAGGGGCACATTTGGGACACAGCCATTCCAGTTTTTTTCAAACTTTGAATTTTTATGCTGTGCCTATGTCCCATTTTAGAGTATTTTACCAGGCTATATAATCCAAATTCCCCATAAAGCCATACCATTTCTTAAAGAAGACATCCCAGGGTATTTCAAAAGGCATATTTTGAACCTTAGCGTGGGATCATTTTTCCGCTAGCTTGTACCAAGTGTAGTGGTAATAAGCATTTTTTCTGCCTTTTTGACATACAAAGTGAGTTTGCGCAGCATATTTTGCAAACCTTATGTGTGCTATGACTGTATAATACTTCATATGTTGCTCAGCTATGTCGGCTGAGTACAGCAATACCCCCGTATGTACCTTTGCCAGGTATATGTGGATGTTGAAGGGGCGCATTTGAGACGCAGCCATTCAGTTTTTTTCTAACTTTGAAGTTTTACGCTGTGTCCATGTTCCAATTTGGAGTAGTTTAGACGGTTGGTTATTGAAACTTCCCCACAAACACATACTATTTATTAAAGAATACACCCTGGGGTAATTCAAAAGGCATATTTTGAACCTTGGCGTGGGATAATTTTTTCTCTAGTTTGCTCCAGGTGTAGTGGTAATGAGCGTTTTTAAAATGTATTTTTTTACTTTTTATAACTTTTTACTTTTAAAAACTAGTTTTTAAACTTTTGTTTTGCTTATAAATTTTTTTTAAACTTTCCTAAACTTTCTTAAAACTTTTTTACAGATTTAACATTTTTCTAAGCTTTTTTTTTTTACCGTTAACCCCTAACTAGCAGTACGCAGCAGTAACAGTAAATTCCCCATTTTCCCATAACTCCCACCCACCCCAGCTGGCAAAATATATAGTTATAAAATATTTAAATTAATTAATTAAATAAATTGAACCCCTGAGGGTTAAAAAAATAAATAAAAGTTAATCCTCAGGGGTTAAAAAAAATTAGATCACAGTATAATACTGTGATCTCTATTTGATCGCTGTAGGCAGTGATCGACTGGCAGGGAAGGGGTTAATTTTTATTTGGACTAGGTAAAGTGTGTTTTTTTTGTTTTGTTTTTTACTTAAATGTTATTAAAACATTTTTTTAAGCTTAATTTTTAACTTTTTAAAGTTTCTTTTAAAACTTTTTTTTAACGTTAACCCCTAGTTAGCCTAACTCCAAATCCCCCAATTCCCCACTAACTTCCACCTACCCCAGCTAGCTAAATATATAATTAAAAAGTAGTCAGTGATCAACTGGCAGGGAAGGGGTTAATTTTTTATTAAAATGGGTAAGGGGGGGGGGGACTTTAAATAAACTTTATTTTTTTTTACAGCAGGGGGCAGGATCAGCACTGATCCGGCTCCCTGCACTTCACACAGAACCCGGAAGTGCAGGGAGCCGGTAGGTGAGTATAGAGAGCACATGTGCTCGCTCAGACTTGCGGTCAGAGCGAGCACATGTGCTGGGCAGACTGACCGGGTGCTCCCGGTATGCCTCTAATGCAGAGGCATACCGGGAGCACCATTAACCCCGCGATCGCCGCAATAGCGGCGATCCGGGATTAATTTTACCGCGTGACGGACGAGGTCCGTCACCGGTCGTTAAGGGTCTCCCCTCTGTGACGGACCTCGTCCGTCACCCGTCCTGAAGGGGTTAACTGAAATGAAAATTGTCAGACATTCTGAAGAAATTTCACATTTAAGGCCAAAGAACCAAACTGGAAGAATTCTCCAAGTGACGCTATAATCACCAAAACAATGTTAGCTTTATAAAGCAGTTTTTGTGTATAGATCATGCTCCTGTAGTCTCACTGCTTAGTTCTCTTCCATTTAGGAGTTAAAACACTTTGTTTACGCTGACCAAGGCACACCTCCCTGCATGTGACTTACATATACTTCCTAAAAACGTCCTGTAAAGAGTCAGCTAATGTTTACATTTCTTTTATTGCAAATTCTGTTTAATTCAAAATGTCTTATCTCCTGCTCTGGTAATAGCTTGTTAGACCCTGCAGAAGCCCCCTGTGTGTGTTTAAAGTTAAATTTACAGAGCAGGAGCTAAAAACGTTTAAAGTAAGTTACATCTGAGTGAAAATGAAACCTTTTCTTTTTCATGCAGACTGTGTCAGTCACAGCCAGGGGAGGTGTGGCTGAGGTTTCATAAACAGAAACAAATGTGATTTAACTCCTAAATGGCAGTGAGTTGAGCAGTGAGACTGCAGGGAAATGTTCTATACACAAAAGCTGCTTCACTTTGCTAAAGTTGTTTTGGTGACTATAGTGTCCCTTTTATTTTAGAATTCTAACAATTCTCAATTCAGCGAGTAGCCTTGCTTGGTTAAAATGCTTTTGCACTGGAGCAAGACAGTAGTTGGTACAAGTGCACATACAGTATATATATATGGGCTTTTTTTTTTATTTCCCCCTTCTTTCATTATTTGTTTCTCTTTTTTTCTCTTGGACAGATCTTTTAGCTATTCTCTATATCTATCATTACTCTTCTCTCACTGTATCTCACTACAGACTGTGGCAAATGTGCCTGTACCACGAGCTCCTGGAGGAGCCTGCTAGTTAGCCTCCTGCCCAAGGACTATGGGTCATATACAAAGACCATGTTTGGGAGTTAAACATCCCCAACCACCATTAGCAGCTTTCCCTGTGTGCCCCTGGTTCAGCATTTTCTCTTCCTCCAAATGGAACTGAATACAAGCTCCCTGGCGGCTGTTCGCATGAAGAAACCCATAAAGTGTCCCTAGTGGTATTTAGCCGCAATCATCATGAAACTAAATTCGGCATGAGGACTTCATGGGTTCCTGGTCACCTCAGCGGGACTTAGCCACGATCGTCATGGAACGGTTTTCGACATGAGGTGACCGTGTGGTTCCCAGACAAATTGGTCTGGGATTTTGACCATCTTTTTGCAACCCGCCACGAGAGTGCTTTTTGGAGGCAAGTTGCCTGAGACTAAGTGGCACAAATGCTACCTAAAAATGCCACTGACAACGACAAATTTTTAGGGGGGGGGTTGCCCCTTCTCCTATTCCAAAGCTGGTTACATGCTTCCAAGACCACCAAGCAATTGTAATGCAGGAAGAAATACTCACCTAAATATACGGGGTTCAGTGTGATGCTCCTGCACCCTTGGGGGCTGCTGACTTGCGAATGGATCCTCCAAGTTATGCGCTCACTGGATAAGTGGAGGCCTCAACCGCTGGGTGAATGTAGCAGTGTATGTGCATGCATCCCTGCAATCACACACTAGCACAACATGCAAACATAAATATTACACACAAAAACACTCCTGAATTCAAACTTCAAATTTATATACAAACACTCAAACACCAATACTACACAAAAATGTACATCCACATTTAAAAGTCAACACTACATCCAAACATACCCCTGCATGCAAATGCAAACATTATATACAAACACATCCCTGTTTTAAAAAGCTAAAATTACATTCAAACACCACTTAAAGAGGTACACCTGCTCCTAAGTACTACAATCGGTTTACTATCTGTAGAAATTAGTGTATGTATAGTAAAAAAAAAAAAGAATTTGCTATAAAAGACCAATGCCGCAAAAAATTTATGGGGGGTTCCACGATGTTGGAACACTATGTAAAAAGGGTTCCATGTGAAAAATGAATTGGGAACCCCTCGGTCACACCATTTTTTAAATGTCATTTAGGTATCTGTGTTGTGTTTACCATTCAATTTAATGTTGGATATTTTTCTTTTACATATGCTAAATTCCATTGTATGTTTCAGTATATTGCCATCAAATGCATTGTTTTTTCAATATCACGAATTAAAAACATGCTACCTATCTACCCCGGAAGTTTTCATCCAATGGAAGCTCAAACATGGTATATTTTTTCGCCTACTAAGGCTCTATTTCACCATGCTGTAAAATGTTATACCGCCGTGTTAAACATATGCTCAATTCTACTGTATATTTCAGAATATCGCCTCCAAAGGATTTGTTTTATCAATGTTATTATGCTTTTACGGATAAAACAATAAAAATCATTTAACACAAATTATGGTTGAATAACATTTAGTGCAAATTCCAGGTTTTGTTTACATTTTGTTTTGATCAAAATGTGTACAATTGTCTTTTGCACTTCATTAGAATATTGATAACTAGTGGGCAGGTGAAACCATGCCGACTACGCCATTTGTATGAAATCTGATAAAATATAAAGAAGGCTAAGAAGGCACTCTATTCACCCAACCATCTAACTTAACTTGGACTTGTATCTACAGGCAATGATTTGGATATTATGCTATGAATTCTATTTTTGGAATTATTTGCTTAAGCCACATTTGCTAATGTACGCCTAGGTACGTGGTTCTCTAGGAGACTTCTGGTATATTTAAGAGTGCTTCTTTTCACCCTTTATTCTACCTCATCTGATAAGGGACAGGCAGGATTAACACCTGTAGCACTAACTATCACCCGTAGACATATTTTGCCTCCAAGTTATAGTTTGTTTTCAACTATAACTATATCCAAAGCAGTTGTTTAGTGGATATACCCTTTTACTGATTTTTCCAGCAGTCTGTTATTTATGACTATCTATCTATAGCCCCTATTATTTATAGCTGCTTTCCTAGGCTATGGATTTTTTCCCTTGCTCTTCCCCGGGTAGAACAGTGGGTTTGCCGTTTACAATCACTTCACTGTATATATGTTTTCATGTGCGCTACTTAGTGTTGAGTTTATATGTGGTTTCTTTTCTGGGTAGAATTCAGAATCACAAACATTCATGGCGATTGCACATTTAGGGGGGGCAGAGGGTTGTGGTTCTGCAATATTTTTCTCAAAGTTTGTGAATTCAACAATCATTCGATCATCCTATAATCAGTTGAATTGCCGTTTGTAACCAAAAGAATCTACTAGTCTAATGTTAACTAACTATCTGACCACTATCTTCTCAGGCATTAAAGCGGCACTGTCATGCTGAACTTACCTTCCCTCAATCTCTTCCTCTTCTCCCCCTCTCTCAGGATCTGTTCTTCTTTTCTTTCTGTCTTCTTTAGTTTTCTTTAAAATCATAAGACAAATTAGGGACTCTTTGCCTTATGGAGGTTTCCTCCGCTTGACCAGCTTTGACCAGCGGAGGATCAAAGTGTGCTTCATTTCCGCTGGTCAGAGCAATTTTCCCATAATTCTTACCTTTCCTCTGTGATCTCGCAATGCTTCCTGTCATTTTAGACGAAACTGCCGAATTGCGTTCTAACTGAATGAGAACAGTATGTTTGTTTGTTTTAGAACGCAATTAGACACTTTGTTTGTATCGGAATTTCATTCGAATGAATGAAACTCCGATTCAATTTTTGCCGCGGCTGCATCTTGCAGCCGCTTAGTAGATAACTCCCTAATTGCCACGGTATCAGGGAGTTATCTACTAAAAGGCTGAAAGACCTAAATTGGTCTTTCAGCCACATTTACTAATACTAAGTAAAGATTACTTAGTATTAGTAAATTCAGCCCCTACTCGCTATACCGCGAGTAGGGGCATGTCTATTAAACAGTGAGCAGTGAGGACCTACTGTCCTCCCCCCGGCCCCCACCACTGAGCGGTGGGTGGGGGCCCTATATAAGAATGGTGGGTGGACCTACTGTCCTCCCCCACTGGACCCCACCCCTGAGCGGTGGGTGGAGGCCCTAAAAAAACAATAAGGGTGGGACCTACTGTCCCCCCAGCCACCACCCCTGAGCGATGAGTGGGGGCCCTAAATAAGGATAAGGGGGGGGACCTACTGTCCTCCCCCCCGGCTCCCACCCCTGAGTGGTGGGTGGGGGCCCTAAAAACAATAAGCGGGGACCTACAGTCCTCCCCCTCGGCCAACACCTCTGAGCGGTGGGTGGGGGCCCTAAATGAAAATTCACCCCCCCAATCAAGGTGACTAGGGGTCCCAAGCCCCTAGTCATGCCCCCCACCCCACCCAAATAAAACTATCCCCTACGTACCCCCCTCACCCTAAAAATAGTGAGGGGGGAATAAAATAACTAACCTGTAAAGAAAAATTAAACTTACAACTTGACGTCTTCTTTTTTCTAAAATCTTCATTTTTCAGCCCCAAAAAAGGCCAAATAAAAAACCATTATACCAGTCAAACTTAAAATAAAATAAAAAAACAGAGCAAAAAAAAGAATCCATCTTTACCCATGGAGGGCTCCGCGCAGACTGAGCTCTGCAGGGCGGGGGAAGGCTTATAATGCCTTGCCCCACCCTGCAATTAGGCTAAGAACACTCTGATTGGTTGGTTTAAACCAATCAGAGTGCTCTTTGTCATTTTACACAGCGTGGGAAAATTCCAAAGAACTTTCCCACGCTGTGTAAAATGACACAGAGCACTCTGATTGGGTGGCTTGAAATCCATCCAATCACAGTGCTCTTTGTCATTTTACACAGCGTGGGACAGTTCTTTGGAATTTTCCCATGCTGTGTAATTTTACTTATAACACTCTGATTGGTGGCTTGGAATCTAACCAATCAGAGTGCTCTTTGTCATTTTACACAGCGTGGGAAAATTCCAAAGAACTTTCCCACGCTGTGTAAAATGACACAGAGCACTCTGATTGGATGGATTTCAAGTTGGTTAAACCAACTAATCAGAGTGTTCTTAGCCTAATTGCAGGGCGGGCAAGGCTTTATAAGCCCTCCCCTGCAGAGATCAGTCTGTGCGGAGCCCTCCATGGGTGAAGATGGATTATTTTTTTTTGCGCTCTGGTTTTTTATTTTATTTTAAGTTCAACGGGTATGATGGTTTTTTATTTGGCCTTTTTTGGGGCTGAAAAATGATTTTAGAAAAAAGAAGACGTCAAATGGTAAGTTAAATTTTTCTTTACAGGTTAGTTATTCTATTCCCTCTTCACTATTTTTTAAGGTGAGGGAGGTAGGTAGGGGGTAACTTTTTTTGGGTGGGGGGGTGGGTGACTAGGGGCCTGGGAACCCCTAGTCACCTTTGATGGGGGGATTTGTCTTAAGGCCCCCACCCACCGTCCAGGTGTGGAGGCCGGGGGGAAGACAGTAGGTCCCCCCCTCATTATCTTTATGGCCCCCACCCACCACTCAAGGGTGGGGGCTGGGGGGAGGTCAGTAGGTCCCCCCATTGTAATTTATGGCCCCCACCCACCGCGCAGGGGTGGGGGCCGGGGGGAAGACAGTAGGTCCTCCCCCCTCATTATCTTTATGTCCTCCAACCACCTCTCAAAGGTGGGGGCCGGGGGAGTTCAGTAGGTCCCCCCAATTTGAATTTATGGCCCCCACCCACCGCTCAAGGGTGGGGACCGGGGGGAGGACAGTAGGTCCAATCCCATTGTAATTTATGGCCCCCACCCACCGCACAGGGGTGGAGGCCGGGGGGAAAACAGTAGGTCCTCCCCCCTCATTATCTTTATGGCTCCCATCCACTGCTCAAGGGTGGGGGCTGGGGGGGGACAGTAGTTCCCTCTGATACACAGTGTTTGTTTGTTCGTCTGATTTTTCTTTTCATTCTTTCTTTCTGACGAATGAATAGATGAAATTCCCGTTCGCATGCCCAAGTATTTCACTGGGCATGTGCGGGAATCTCACAGCGCTATAGATCGGGGCAGAAAATAAAGAATACAAATGGGTAATATGGGGGGCTTAGGGGCATTTGGGGGTGTTTAGGGGGTCAGTTAGATGTAGTGGAGGCGGGAGGGTGGGTTAAAAAAAACGGGATTCGGTCATGACAGTGCCGCTTTAATGTGCAGCAGTTCTGTCATTTACATGTGACGCAAATGCGAATGTATCAATTTATTAGCAGACATCCTTTCCAGCACAATCAATGATGGTTACTGCAATCTAGTATTGCATTGTGTCTTTGACTTTACTTACCAGTAGTAAGAAGGATGTGTGTACCCAGGGTCCAGTTAAATCTGTTAATTGGATAAGCAGAGTGCCTAGGCCATGACAATGACTAATACTGCTTGGAGGAAGTATTCGAGCAGAAGAGAATGTGGCACTAATTGATGAGTGCAGAGTTTCCATGTGCTTTTAAATGTTTATAGCTTCAATACGAGATTAATCTCACGGATATCTTCTCATCTCATAACATCACCGAATTTTAGAAGTGTATATTTCTTTAAAAATCTCTAATGTGTAATTAAAAAAGCCGTGCACAAGGTGTTCTTTGTTATGTTTTGGTACTGTCCAACTTTTACTTTGACCTTTCCACACCCTGGCAATGCAAAAACAAAGAATGCCAGAATTCAAATAGTCTCCATCTAGGAGACATGCAAAAAAATAGATTAATATAAAATAGCCTTGTAATGTAATGTAATGTACTGTACAAGTACAGACTCACAGGATATCAAATTATATTTTTATGTACATGCTTGTAAGCAAGTACCTGAAAATATATGTTCAATACAGATTTATATTTTCCAGTAAAATGTTTACAATAATTGAGAGTTGGGCAATTTTAATTCAATTTCACGTAGAGATGTATACATACGTATTCAACCCATTATCAGGTTAATGAATTTGTCCTTTTGACTTTGAAACCGTACAATATTATACACAATCACAGACGTGTTTCTTGACTTCAAATATGTGTTTATGATTCATATGTGTAGGTGAATTGGTTGGTTGAATGATGACACAATATGACACATTGATAGCCTTTCATTACCTAATACATGTATAAACTAAAGGAGAGCGCTGAAAGTAATGTATAACAAATAAGCAACTGTTTTCAGCATATTCCCTGTAGCTTAGAAGGGTAAACGAAATGTTACAAAAAATATAACTTTATAAATTGCATGTGAAACAACCAAAACCAATATAAATTAATACTACAAAAAAAAACACAAAAAACAATGAAATTCCTTTAATATAAAAGTGTCATTGTTGTGATTATTCAAATAGAAAACTTTTACCACTCTATAGTTCAATATATCACAATGGAAAATTACTATTGATGTGTATTCAAACTTACTTATATAGATCTCTTAAACTCACTAGGTTAAAATAGTTGCAGGAAGTATATACAATCTAATACTGCTCCATGTTTAAAGATGTCCAAGAATGAAATAATAATTTAAAACGGTTAAGGGCCAAGAGGAATGCGATCAGTTGGACCTAAAAATGGGGAAAAAACTGCAAATCCCATCACAAAGCAATAGTGGAATGGTAATGTATTATAGATTACTGATTACACATCACAGTTCAATGTAACTATCATGCTTTATAAATGTTCACTGGGCATGGTGGGAGCAGTAACCCATTTAGAATGAATTTTACAGGTATCTAACACTCCAGTGGTCAACATGCTTCTCCATCACTAAATGAGATTATGATGGGATTTGTATTTGATTGTACAGGTAAAAAAATAGATAAAGTGGGAAACTGCAGTATCTCAGAAGTAAAAAAATATATATATTAACCCATTAAGGACACAGCTTCAGAAGCTTATCTTATCCTTAAGGATACAAGCAATTTTTGCATTTTTTTTGTGTTCAACTGCAATTTGCATCTCTCTCATTTATTGCACCAACACATATTATGTACTGTTTTTTAGACGACAAAGAGTGCGTTAATTTTATGTTACGTATACATATATACATTTTCATTAATTAAAAAAAAAAAAAATAATGGTGAAAAAAATAAATGCATTTTTCTCCATGTTTTGGGAATAATAATGTGTGCTTAATATATCGAGATTAGGAAAAGTAATTCAAAATCAATTCATTTATGTGTCTTGATTTACAGAGTACATACTATGTGTAGGATTTCAGTTTATTTTGAAAGTTACAGGTCACAAACTACAAGGACTAAAATAAAATTTCAATGTGAAACAATTTTAGAAGTTGGTATGTTTGTCTTGGAAGTTTAATATCCATCACAGAAAACAAAATTGCCACAATAAAGTATATATTTATATAAAGTAGACATCACAGGCTATTTACCTAAGGTTATTTTGACACTTTTTATAAAGCCATTTTACCGCCAATCTCTGCTAAATATTGGAGTAAAATTTCGTTTTTTTCTCTATTTTGGCAGGTACACCTATAACAAGGTTTTTGTAATGTGTATTTTGTTTGGCTAGTGTGTGCTACTCCTGTACAGAAACCCATATTGTGTTCAGCTTCATCTGCTGAGTACAACGATAACCCCATTGTATCATTGTATGCCTTTGACACTATACTGTGAAGCTACAATGCCATATAGTAGACCATGCTATTTCAGTTTCTATAGTTAGAATTTTCATAGATGGTCCTATGTCTGATATTGTGACATGACTGTTCAAATAATGCCACAAAGGCCTTCCATTTGAGAAAGCAGACACTCCAGGGCATCTTATTAGGCATACATTATACCTTAACTTGCCACCATTTTTTTGCTAATTTATTGAAAATTTTGTGGTGAGAATTTTTTTTATTTTTATTTTTACATACATGTTGCATTTTTGCTGAATATTTTGTACATTTGATAAGTGCCACTGTCATAAAGTCCCCCAAAGTATGCTCAGTTACCTCTTCTGAGTAAAACAATATGACCAATCTATGACCTACACACTATTTTGTGAAGTTAGAGTGCTGCAAAAGAGACCTGTCAATTTAAGATTTTTAAGTGTGAATTTTCATAGATGGTTTTGATGGGTCCGTGTTCTATTTTGAAATATTTTAGCAGGCTGCTTATTCCAACTACCCCAAAAAGTCATACTATTTCTTAAAGAAGACACCCGAGGGTCTTTCAGAAGGCATATTTTGAACCTTAGCGTGGGATCATTTTTCCTATAGCTTGTACCAAGTGTGGTGGTAATACACATTTTTTTCTGCTTTTTTACACACACAATGAGTTTGTAATATATATTTTGCCAACCTTATGTGTGCTACGGCAGTATAATACTTTGTATGTTGCTCAGCTATGTCATCTGAGTACAGCAATAACCCTGTGTGTACCTTTTACTGGTATATGATGACGTTAAAGTGGCACATTTAAGACACAGTAATTTAAGTTTGAATTTTTAAGCTGTGTCGATGCCCCACTATGGAATTTCTTTAGCAAATAGTTATTTTCCAATTACTTCACAAAGGCATACCATTTCCTGAAGAAAACACCCCAGGTAGTTTAAAAGGCATATTTTGAACCTTAGCGTGGGATCATTTATTCACTAACCTGTACCAAGTGTAGAGGTAATATGCATTTTTTTCCCTTTTTTAAATATTTTCTTTTACTTTTTAAAAATTTTGTATAGCTTTTAACAACTTTTTAAAATATTTTAAAACTTTTTTTTACTGTTAACCCCTAACTAGCCTAACAGTAAATCCCCCAATTTCTCCACTAACGTCTACCCACCCTAGCTAAATAAATAAATATTTAGCAAATATGCAGACAGTGATCAAGGGGCAGTGAAGGGGTTACATTTTATTTGAAAGAGGTGAGGGGGGTGGGACATCTGTGAGGACGTCCAGCATCAGATAACGGACCAAAAGTCCATTTGGATTCCGGAAGCCCTCTATTGACTGTAAGTATATGGTATAGGGCTATTCCAAGCTATGGGAGTAAGAAATACATGGCATAGTGCAATATTGTCTGTGGTAAAATAGGTATATAAGTAAGTGCCAAATGTTCACTCACACTTTAACATCCCAAGAAATGCCTTAAAAAAGTGTGCTTGGTGTGTCTTCTTGCTTCAATATTTGATGAATATAGATCTCATATGAAACCAAATAAAATAAAAAAAGAAGAAGAAAATGACTGTATGAATAAAGAGTAAAAAAAGAATTTATTACTTACATCAAAGTAAATAATAGCAGATATGTCAGTCCAACGTGTTTCTTCCCTGTTACTATTCAACTATTCAACACTGTTGTTAAAGATTGTCCCTGAGGAAGTCCCTAACAGGGAAGAAACGCGTTGGACTGATATATCTGCTATTATTTACTTTGGGATAGGGGGCGGGAGGGAGGGGGGCACTATAGGATTCTCTAGTGCCAGTAAAACAGGTTTGTTTACCTGGCACTGGATAATCCCTTTAAAAAGTATGCAGTTCTCTTATATACCACAGTATTATGCCTTTTGAAATACCTGTATTTGCTGTCTGGCAAAACAAGTATGTCCGTCAAACTTTTGCACAACAAAAATAAAAAATATTTTAAAACATTTTTTTTACAAAGAGCTAAAATTTATATACAGTAGGAAAAATATGTAATTATAATATACTTAACCAATAGCCAGTTATCAGTTTGTATATTTGGCCACATTGTTAAGACCTTGTATACTCTACTCGTAAATCTATTCCCTTTTTCAATGAGCTATTGTTCTATAACTTGACATATTAATTAATTTCTCTATATATGATAATATTATGATGTCATTCAGAGGAAAGTGACTTGAGGGTCTTTTAAAATTACATTGGCTGTATCGACTTTAGCAAAGCTATTAACTAAAATAGGTTAGAATGGTATATAATACAGTATATGTCATACTTTAAGCTATTACAAAGACGTTAAAGTAATTATGTAAGAGATATGCTTAGATGATCTAATCTATATATGCATTAAACTTGAACTATTTCATTTCGATAGCACATTGTTCACATTTCTTCATCCAATATATCTTTAATAATATATTCCCTTTAAAGTACAGATGCATAGTCTCTACTGTTTACATAGACACATATGTAGAACTAACAAGAGCCAGTCAGTCACTGTTACTTTGAATCTTAAATTAGAAAAGTTGGCCGTATAAAAAAATTATCAAAAAGATAGATTGCAATTTAACATCGAGTGCCTGGAAATAATCTAATCTAAGCATGGGCAATAATGGAATTTTATCTATAATAATGATACCAAATCTGAACAAATCAAAGCAAATAGCATTACAGTATAACATTATTCTGGTAAAAAAATAACAGGTTGCATCTTCCCAAACAATAAAATTATACTGCTTTTTTTTAAAGCCTATCTAAATCTACAACTAAATTTATAGCACGTAACTATAAACAGCCATATAAAAAAAACACGTCAGTAGTAACATTTCGTATGTAGAGTGAAAGTTACAAATGTGAATTATAAATATGTTACAAATATGAGGAGACATTTAAAGGCTTACTATAACATCAGGAAAACAAACTCGTTTTCCTTACACTATAGCATTCTTAGCATTCCTATGGACGTTCTGCACACTGAATGCGAATTTCGCATCCAGCGTCGCAGAAGCACCTCTAGCGACTATCAGGAAGACAGCCACTAGAGGTTGGATTAACCCTGCAATGTAAACATAGCAGTTTCAAGCATCTGAAGGGTTAAAACCTGGGGGACCTGGCACCCAGACCACTTCATTGAGCTGAAGTGGTCTGGGTGACTATAGTGTCCCTTTACTTTGAAAAAGGATGTTTTCAAATAATGAAGGGTTAAAATGAATAAGTAGGATATCAATTTTATAGCATGAAAGGAGGCTTCATATTTGCTTCAGTCTCTCTTTACTAGAACTCCACAGCAGTACATTAAAGGGACACCGTAGGCACTGTATCTGCTTCATCTCATTAAACTGGTTATAGTGTCTGGAGTCCCCTGGTACCATAATTTCTTTCAGCATTAAACAGTTTTTCTGGTGTTTTTCTCTCTATGTTAAAGGGACACTGTAGTCACTATAACCATTTCATCTCTTTGAATTGGTTATAGTGCCTGGAGTGCCCTGGCACTGTCCCTCCACTCAGTGTTGCACCATGTTCGTGCACTATGCCACAACATAAGAGTCCCTGGCCACTTACAGTCCAGCCCCTTCTGTATGTGTAGCTAAGGCAGAGATTACACACTTCCTTGTTGTCATACCCATTCATACCGTCAGTTGGAGCTCTGACAGGCTGAAAGCAGTCACCTGACACTCTCAGCAAGAGCTCCCGACCTCGTTTGGCCCTCCCCACACCGCAGGGCCCTTGGTCTGGGTGCCGGTGGGGAGGCAGGTTGTAAGAGTTTGCCTTTTACAAATTCTAATGTCACTACTATAAATAAATTTCTGGAGTGTTAGGTTTGAGCCCTTTAGAGTAACGCACTTCATCTCTTCAAGGGTTAACGCACTTCATCTCTTCAACTCTCTGTTTTCCTACGGAAAGCTGTTTCTTTCACTCTCTGTTACAGAAGAGTTGGTTACAGTTCACAGAGTGTTAGGCACTATTCATCTGAAGAGCGTTATCGACACCGTAGAATGCTATGTACAACTACACAGTAAAATGTTGTGTACAGTTACACAGAAGAATGCTATGTACAGTTACACAGTAGAATGCTATGTACAGTTACACAGTAGAATGCTATGTGCAGTTACGCAGGAGAATGCTATGTACAGTTGCACAGAGGAATGCTATGTACAGTTACACAGAAGAATGTTATGTACAGTTACACAGAAGCATGCTATGTACAGTTACACAAAAGCATGCTATGTGCAGTTACGCAGAAGAATGCTATGTACAGTTACACAGAAGAATGTTATGTACAGTGACACTGAAGAGCGTTATGTACAGTTACACAGAAAAGTGTTAACTACAGTTACACACGAGAGTGTTATGTGCCATTAATCTGAAGAAGTGTTAGGTACATCTTCTCCGAAGAGTGAATTGTACAATTAATCAGAAGAATGGAAGGGCAGTTTATTGCCTGTGCACCCCCGTAGGGCCTGACTTGTCTGTGCCCCAGGATTTGTCCGGCTTTGTCTGAGCCCTATTGATTGGCCTGCTTTGTCTGTGCCTCATTGATTGGCCTGCTTTGTCTGTGCCCCATTGATCTGGCCTGAGTTGTCTGTGCCAGAATATCTGCATGCCAAGCCTTGCGACCACATACTCACGCTTGGACATTGCATGCACTGCCAAATTTGCCTCTGTCACTAGATGAGGTGTTGTCCCGATGCTGCTGCCGGTGACACTTGTCCGTTATACCCCTAGAGGTCGCCTTGTCTAGGACCGCTCCACGGTCAACCCTTCATTCGGGGGAATGCACACAGGCGATGCCTACTACTGCAGCGACCACCTTCTAAAGAAGGCGGGAGACTTGAAGGAGTCAGACTCCCCTGAGGAGGGCAGGCAAGCGCGCATAAGCGCTACTAGAAGGGTGAAGGCCCGGAAGATAGACTCCGGAGAAGCATCTAACCCCGATGCAATCAGGCTGGACGGCCCTGCCTATATGGTGCAAAGGAAGGTGGTGTCCTTCGGATGCGGCAGTGACCACTTTATTAATAAAGACAGACAACTTGAATGAGTCAGACTCTCCTAGAGGAGAGCAGGCAAGTGCGCACAAGTGCTACTGGAGGGGTGAAGGCCCTAAACCAGGCGCCCGGACAGATTAGACTCGAGAGAAGCGTCAAACCCCAATACGATCACCCACGGCGGCCAGACTACACTGCCTAGGTGGCGCAGGGGTGATAGTCCTCGTGACCCCACCCCCACCACGGCCTGCCTAGCTAAGTGGCGGGTGGACTGGTCCCTCTCGGAAGGAGAGGACGATGGGGGTGGACTATGATGATGCCCCCAAGTGGCACCGCGGGACGGAGAACAAGCCCACTAAAGGGGCTCGACTCCTGTGGAAGAAGAGGTCGTCTCGTGGGTCGCCTTAAACGAACCGCTGTGCGACCCTCGACCAATTGCTCATTTCTTCGGAAGGGTCTCGGCCCCGGAACCTAGCACCATCGGTGCGTTGCTGGGACCGTAGATCGCTGACTTGATAAGCCCGCAAGATACTTGGAGTGGTATACCCAGCCGGGCTCCCGAACAAAGTAGCCTCGTACCCAGACTTAGAACTCGATGGGGCGCTACTGCTCACTTGGTGGCAACGCCTGTCTAGTATACAGGAGATCCGGAGTACGGCCCGCTGCGGTGCCTATACTCTACTTTTCAGTCCGCAATGACAAGCCAAGGGTTCTCCCCCACACAAGTGGGTTGTCGAGACTAGTGCCCGAATTCCCCCCCGAGGCTGGCCCTGCTGACACCCGGAAGGTGGGTGGCCGGTCGGGCAGGTGGCGCGCGAGGGAGCACTCAGTGCTTCCTCTTCAGCTCCCTCACGCACCGCACTGATACCGGAGCCGGAAGATGACGTTATCTTCCGGCTCCGGCATCCCTACGCGGCGCGCGAGGGAGCTGAAGAGGAAGCAGAGTGCTCCCTCGCGCGCTGGTCAGACAGCCCGCCAGGCAGCACCACTGGATCCCAGGGAATCCCCCCAGCTGGGGGGATTAATTAAAAAAAAATGTGTTAGAGTGAGTGTTAGAGTGAGTGTTAGAGTGAGTGTCTGCTAGTGAGTGTTAGTGTGTGTGTCTGCTAGTGAGTGTGTTACTGTGTGTGTCTTACTGAGTGTGTGTGTGTGTTAGTGAGTCTGTTTGATGTCTGTTAGTGAGTTTTTGTTTGTCAATGAGAGTGTATGTTTTGTAAGTGAGTGTGTATGTATGTCTGTCTGTCGCTGAGTGTGTCTCTGTCAGTAAATGTGTGTGTCTGTTAGCTAGTGTGTATGCGTCTGTAAGTGAGAGTGTGTGTCTTCAGCACTTACCTTTCTCCAGCGCCGGACTCCCTTGGCGCTGGGGATCCCTCAGCCTCTCAGCTCCGAATGCGACCGCGCACGCATTCAAACCGCCCATAGGAAAGCATTACTCAATGCTTTCCTATGGACATTCAGTGTGCTCCTCTAGTGGCTGTCAGTGAGACAGCCACTAGAGGCTGGATTAACCCTCAGTGAAACATAGCAGTTTCTCTGAAACTGCTATGTTTTCAGCTACAGGGTTAAAACTAGAGGGACCTGACACCCACACAACTTCATTGAGCTGATGTGATCTGGGTGTCTGTAGTGGTCCTTTAAGTGTGTGTGCATCTGCATGCACTGGTGTACTTACCGCGGTCGCAGGGGTCGCAGCCCTGTAACCCCTGCGACCAGGTGCCCACCGCCATGTGTTGCAGTCCGGCCCACGCGGGTGTGGGGCCCACGGATCAATTTTCGCACCGGGGCCCCATGGGTCATGTGTACGCCACTGCTTTCAGGATGTTAAAGCTGTATTGTACGTTTTATGTTCTCATTATACATTGTAAGTATTTGACTGTATGCATTTTAATAAGAGATATTTCAGTGTTACTTGCTTTTGTGATTTGTTTGGGATGTACATGTAAAAGTGGATAATTAAATAGGGAAATAGTGGCTCATAGATGTGGACATTACAGGCACATGCAATGAGAAATGTCTCAAACACACGTTTGCACACTTAACTATAAACATATATGGGAAAATCATTGCAAATGCTTGTTGACTGCACTACAGTTCCAAAGATGTTCATCCCGTCTCAAGACTTTAGATTGACATTTGCATAACACATTTCCCATGCCTAAGTCACAGTGATGTATATACCTCTCACCCTATCTACCTTTTTCATTCTTACTACCCTGCCCTGTAATATTGCACTTGTACTATTATGCATGTACCCCTTTCTAGTCATCATCATATCCAAACCTGCCTCTTAAGTTGTGTGAGGGGCAAATAAGGCCGTATAGGAAGTAGAAGGGAAATAGGTCGGTTGATGTGTGCCGGAACCGACGTCGTAGTAGGCCTGTAATAAAAGAGGGCCCACCCATGAGGTGTAATGAAAGTATAGATAGAGGGCGTGGAGGGTGGGGACATGCGTGTCGCTAAAAAATGTACGGGACAGAGGAAGGTGAGTAGGGGGGTTTAAATAGGTACCATGCCCCTCCCACAACTGCAGGCCAAGCCTTAACATTTATGTGAGGGGCAAATAAGGCTGTATAGGAAGTAGAAGGGAAATAAGTCGGTTGAGGTGTGCCGGAACCGACGTCGTGGTAGGCCTGTAATAAAAGAGGGCAAAAATTGTGTACCTGTCAGAAACGAAAACAATCAACAAAACCTAATTGTCTAGCTGTATGATAAATGCAAAACGAGGAAATAGTTGCCCAGCACTTTAGCTGGCGCTCGTAATTGTGCAAAGGCCCCCTAGGGTAGACTAAATGTGGGGTAGAGAAGGTAATCAGTAGACTGCATGAATAGGAGAGACTTCCTAAGATAATGCTGCAAGAAGGACGTGGTGGGTGTGGGAAAGTATGTGAGACCCAAGAAACTGTGGAAGCAAGAATAGTGGCTCAACAACTAGATTACAAAGTTAAAGTGGCCAGTGCCCATCAAGTACAGCCTTCCTCACATTTGTGTTAAACGGTTGATCCAAAAGAAGGCGAAAAACCCAGATTGAAGCGCTGCCAATTTGCAACAAGCTGGGAAAAAATTCCTTCTTGGCCCCATAATGGCAGTCATATTTCCTTGGATCAAGCAGTTACTGCCCTACATTGAAGGTCGATGCCCAGTTCGTAGTGACAGGCATTTAATAAGTCTGATAGTGAATGAGATACTTGGATGATGTGAAATCTGTAAATTTGAAATTCTCCAGAACCTGAAACGCCTTGAGTATGCTAATAGTCTGGAATGAGGACATGAAACTGCGTATGAAATGGTAAACCTGTACAACATGTGGAGTTGTGGACCGGATCAGTAGAGTTGATGCAAGTTAGAGGTGGCAAAAGAAGCAAAACCAAAATGCAGACAACAGAGCTACAGAAACAGCATTGGTATATGTGAAGAAGGAGCCCCAAAGGGGAAGAAGGCCCGAACACACGAAACCGCGAGCATTGGAAAAAGAGCCAGACGCGAAAAAGACGAGCTAACCAGGCTGGCAGCCCATGGTCGGGCCCCCGAAAGGTGCAGGGAGCCTGGATCAGAACCAGCCAAAGTGGCAGATGCCAGTTACCCCAAATTGCCAACCGACACCGCCCCATAGACGACAGCAGCGAAGACAACCGGAAGGCGAAACGGAGAAGTAAGAGCGAGCTCGGGGGGCCCCCACCAGCAACAGAGTTACCTGTGGACTGCAAACTGAGAGTTCAGCAGTCCGAAAGGCTGCCGGACGGGGGCATAAGGAGAAGGGACCCACGGGAACCG
The DNA here is from genome assembly GCA_933207985.1 of Pelobates cultripes. NCBI lineage: Eukaryota > Metazoa > Chordata > Amphibia > Anura > Pelobatidae > Pelobates > Pelobates cultripes. Next base: position 155,837,076 of record OW240917.1, on the reverse strand, counting down.
CAGCGAAGCAAGGAAGGGCCCAGGACCCGTAAAAAAAAAAAAAAAGTAGTAGCCGAAGCACCACAGCATGAAGGGTACCAGACCAAGCCAGAGAGCCCAGGTGGACAATATCGTGCCAACGCCAAGCAGCGGAAACCTGCTAGAAAAAAAAAAGAGACGAACAGGCACCGCAGAAGCGACCCAAAGTGTGTGTGTGTGTGGGTATGTGTATGTGTGCTGGCATACTAGCTAATGCCAAAAGGCAAAGTAATTAAAACTAGGTTTGGTGACCGGTGAGGCCTTGCTAGATGCCAAGCGGCGTGAGAGACTCTATCTACGAGTTGGCACGAGGGGATAACGTGGCCACTGAACGTTGTGGCGGGGTGTTGGCCTCTCGGTGACAGGTAACATAAGACAGAATGGGAGTGACAGGTGAGGCCCTCCCTATGCCACAATGCGAGGCAACTAACTATGATTTGGCCCGAGGGGCGTAGTACCTCCGAGTATGAGGATGGGTGTTGGCCTCGCGGGACCACTAACCTAAGGCAAAGAAGCCGGGGGGGAATTACAAACTAGTGGAACCTAGGACCCTGACAGCCAGCCACAGCTAACTAAGAGGGGAGGGAAGGTAGTAGTGTGAGAGAGGACGGATGTGCTGAACGTGTATCGAAAATGTGAGGGTGAACGAGGAAATACCGCAGGGTCGACCAGACCCGAAAGGAGAGTAAGCACGTCAGAGTCCAGGCGGACAGGCCAATAAGGAGCGAGCTTGGCAGTAGGCAACAGAAACCGCGGTGGTGTAAACACCACGGGAGTCACGAGACCCAGTGCGAGCGTGTATGTGTGTGATTGTGTGCGGGAGTGCTGGCAAACTAGCTAATCCAAAAAGGCGAAACAATTAAAAACTAGGTTTGGTGACAGGTGAGGCCCTGCTAAATGCCAAGCGGCATGAGAGGCTCTATCTATGCGTTGGCGCGAGGGGATATCGTGGCCACTGAAATGTTGTGGCGGGGTGTCGGCCTCTCGGTGACAGTTAAACATAAGATAGAATGGGAGTGACAGGTGAGGCCCTCCCTATGCCACAATGCGAGGCGACTCACTATGATTTGGCCCGAGGGACGTAGTACCTCCGAGTATGAGGATGGGTGTTGGCCTCACGGGACCACTAACCTAAGGCGAAGAAGCGGGGGGAAATTACCACTATTGGACACCTAGTACCCTGACAGCCAGCAACAGCTACCTAAGAGGGGAGGGTAATGAGTGTGAGAGAGGGGATGTACTGTGTGAAAGAAAAGAAAGAGAGGGCGGGGTACGAGGAAGAAAACATAGGGCCAACCGTAACTGGAGGGCAGAGTTAGTCATCGGAGTCCAGGCCATATAGAGTATACAAGGAAAAATATGGACAGAAAACACATGCGTGTGTATAGCCCACGGGGCTCATAAGGGCCAGAACGCGTGCCTGGTAACAAAAACATAACGCTCCTTCAGGAAAATAACACAACACCGGTACGGTGGGCCGACGTGGCCCAGCCAAGCAGAGAAACAAAACCCGAAGTTAAACCCAACCCGGGTCAGACCCCGTGATGGGACCGAAACACCGCTCGTGAGCAACTACGTAGTAAAGACCGCGTATATAAACCGCAGGGAAGGAAACACGAGCGTGATACACCCTCACCTATTTTTTTTTTTTTAAAGACAGAGTAAAATTCCAGTATCATTTACAATTTTTTTTTTTTTTTTAACTGTCTCTTCTATCTGGGGAAGGGGGGTGCACCAGAATTTGTATGGCATTCCATAAACAATAATAAACAACAGGGTCAGAGTATACTGTTCTTAAAGACATAAAGTGTTAAAGGAAAAGGCAGTGGAGACACCAAGGGGATTATTCACTAAACCGTAAACTATGGATAAATTAAAGCAGCACTTACATAGTGGTAGGAAGTCGCCATGTAAGCACATAGTATGAAAAACATGAAAATGATACCCAGCTAAACGTTCTTAGGAGGTGATCAAGGGCAAGGAGTCACCCATTAACCATGTACAAGTACAGGTAAAGGGTCTGCTGTGCATTAACCTAAATAGAAATATATATATGGATGTGTACCGCACTTGAGCAGTTAGACCTATATATAGGTTCATACCTTCATCCCAAACTGCACACAAACGCACATTGTTTGGCCGCATGGATGCCCGACCGCCAGCGAGTGCAGAAGTGCACAAGCGACAGCGCTGCAGGCAGCAAGGGGGGGGGGGGCAGCCAAGAATGCCGGAAAGCGATGCGCAGCAGGCCGCGGAGGCGAGCAGAGCAGAGCAGACCCCCACCCCCCCTCAGACGAGACACAATACCTCCGGACGGCAAGCCCCAAACACCCACACCACACTTCCGTGACGGCGCTGGACCAACGAGACGGACGGGAAGAGAACGGGAAATGCCAGAGCAGAGCCCAGGAGGACCGCGGAGAGACGAGCAGCATTGAAACAGCAGGCCAGGCAAAGAAGCCACAAGGACCAGGTAAGGACAACCAGAAATAGCGACATGTCACTAAAAAACGTACGGGATGGAGGAAGGTGAGTAGGGGGGTTTAAATAGGTACCATGCCCCTCCCACAACTGCAGTCCAAGCCTTAACATTTATCATCATTCCAATTTAGCCTCAATCTTCCCTACATCTAATCAATTCCTATCCTCATATTACCTGACTTTAGCCTCCCTCAATTATCATACCCAACCCACGATCCATGCCTTCTTCATTTGGAATTATTATATCCAACCAATGCCTCCCTTCCCTGTCATCATTTTAACACCAAACACCCACTTATGTTATCCCCGATTCTAGCTTGAAAAAGAAAGTAACAATTCTAGTCCAAGTCTGGAACAGGATCGTAATAATATGTTCCCTGCTATTATTCCTTTGCATTGTACGATTTGATTTAGATTAGATTTGAAAGGAAAAATAACATACAAAACCTTTTTTTTTTTTTTTTTAATGAAGCACAGTAAAAGCTTTTCTACTATGTCTTTTCTTTTTTCTTGATTTTTAAATTGAAGCATACAGTACAACACAGAATGTGCATTATTGTTCTAAAAATTCTGTAATCCAAAAAGCCATTACTTACTTGTGCTCTATATTCTTGTAATAGATCCCACCAAAGTGGCAGTGTTAACTGTATATATTATATTAGTGATATCATTTCTAGGAGCACCAGCCATTAAATGGTTAGTGTTCTCTATGCACTTCTGCTGCAGAATTGGCTGAAATCATTTTGAAATATAGTGTAATTTAACTACTGTAATCACATTGTCTTCAACCAGATTTTCTCCTGACATTTGCCATTACCAGGCACACAATTTATCCTAGTGTACGAAGATTGCTCTGAATTTGCACTGTCTATTTATGATTTGAATTCTGAACGACAACAAAACCCTTCTCAAGAACAGTGACGTTCTCCATTCTGATACCATATGTTATATACTTATATGTGTTTGAACTGGATAGCACATTTAATATTGAAATTCGATGATATAGTATGGAAATATGCCAATGGGATTTTTTTTGAAAGATTTGAATCTACAATATTTAAATGTGAAGATGTTTGTAATACAATGAAATGTAACTAAATAAATCCTAGATACTACACTACTACAAAAAGCTAATTTTACACCCATGCATGGTATATGGCAACTACAAGTGGTGTAGTATGTATACAAAATATAGTGGATTTTTCATAGTAATTGAGCTTAATTCTAAGCTGTGCATGCTTTATAAATCTAATAAAAAAAAGAGGGGAGGCAATAAAACAAAAAAATATCCTACATTATTTTAGCCACTTAATGAAGAGATTGTAATGAACAGTTTCATTAAATTATTTAATTCAGTCAGTCACTCACTTTGCATTGTTTCTATTTATCTACATGTTTTGGAGTGAAGGGGCAAAGAAAATTTAGTTTTCATTTCACAATCTTTTCCAGAAAGGCCCAATCAGGTCATTCCATCCAAATTAATTTTCTCCCATCTACTCTCAAAGACAAATTTTAGAGGGACTTCTCATACAAACTCTTAAACTTAACCCAAGGATCCGCATTCAGTTTAATTAAAAATTAAAGATGTTTATTGATTTGTTTAGGGGTCCTTTTATAAGAGTCATACCTAGTTGGACACATCTTTTTCCTAGTGTATCTAGACCAATTTCTTTATGTACCTATTTCTCTAAAAAAATTGCCTTTTTTGTTTGTTGTGCATGAAAATAACATCAATTATCTTGCAATGCCCCAATAGTACATGCTAGATCAATAAACAACAGAATATAACAGTTGGTTAGCTTTGTGAAGCGTCTGCACCTTTTATTATTTGTGTAGAATGCGAATATGCTGTATGAGAAATACGTTTAGGTCTGGTTAGGTACAGAATGATATAGAGTAACATGCTTGATTATCCTTTAGCATAAACAGTAATACAACAAGCTAAGTATAATGCTCCACTAGTAGTTAAACATGGTGTGTATGCATGAAAGCGTTGACATAAAGGAAGCAGGTTGGTTGTTCATGTATAGTGTGACAAGCAGGTTTAACCCCTGGGTTGCCTCGACATGTATAGGATGTGGCCACATAGAAGCATGTAGCTATCAAAGCCATGGTAGCATAGGACTATAAATGATAAATTTAACATTAACTGGGCATCTATCATAAAATAACAAAGACAATGCAGGCCCCAGCTTGTAGCCCAGTTATGAGGCACAATATATCCCACTGCCCGGATCAGCCGAGTCCTCTGTGCGGCAAGGCTGAAGTGCAATCAAGAGAGTTGTCGACAGGTGCATTTGCTCAGGTATCAGCTTAGGAGCAGCAGTCAGGTAAAATCAGAGAGTCAGCGGATGCCACATGTGGGCCACTTCAAACCATCCCTTTCCAGACCAGACATAGGGTATACAGGATGTCCAGAACCTCCGTGGGTTCCATATCCCGCCACCACTATCCTTCTCTGATGCATCACAAGAGCTTGGGCCATGCGCGGCCTGGTGGGGCTGTTGGAGTCCTCTATTGGGATAGGGCTTCTGTGGGGGGGTTCTGCGAGCAGGCTTAACCCCTGGAACTGATCTCCTGGATAGTTTTCTCCTCCTGCGCCTGAGTGCGATACCGCTCCAACTCGGAGTGATCAGCACAGACTACTGAGTTGCAGGAGTTGAGTGGTTAATCAAGTTTGCTTCTCATTGCCTCTCCTCGAGCTTTCACCAGAAGTCTTCAAAGATTATGTCCAGCTTTGTTAGGGTCAACTCTGTCAGGCCTCATGGTGTAGTAAAGGGCCCAGCATCCGCCATCTTGTGTCGGTTGAGGGGGCAAGGTTTATGCCGCAGCATGTACTTGTGTAGGGCAGCAAGTCTACCAGCGACCGGTGAGTGTAGCTGGGGTGAAGGGGCCAGGATAACAATCCCCAAGGGGGGGACTGGGGTCCCCTACTGTGTCAGCTTGTTCCAGCAGGAGAGCTAGTGGGGAGAATGGCCGCCTCTCTCTCACTCTCACCTTCAGGTAGGCCTCAGTAGCGTTTCGGGCGCAAACTGCTTGACATGCATCGGTAAAGCTTTGAGTTGAAGCAGAGCTGCTTGTAGGCTGTCTCCAGCTCATGGATTGCCATTTTTTGCTATGAAAAATCAATTTTAGAGTAAATTCAGAGATTCTCAATCAGCGCTCACTCTGCATGTGGCCGGTTAGCTTGGCAGACAGGCCCGGCCCCCAGAAATAGGCTTTTGGGGTTTTTTTCATTCTTTTTTTATATTTAATTCTTTATTTTAGAGACAATTATATCATTATTCATATACAGAGTTATTGGCAAATGAGACAGCACATAAGTCTCTTGTTTTTAGGTTAACATCTAAAAATACAATGTAATACAACATTTTAATAACATTAGAAAATAAATTGCTATCAAAAATAGAAAATTTGACAATGATGTAGAAAACAGGGGGTTCAGGGAGTGTACCGCTTCTATAAATAAAAAAAATTAAAAAAGTACCTGCACAACCCATGTATAATGCAAATAAGATTTTATTAATCAAAATTTAACAAATACTCATAGTTAATCCATATACACCCTTTTTTTTTTAATTTGTATTTTATTGTAGTTTGCATATGCAAGTTACAACTGTTTGCAGTATGAGATAGGTAAGAGAGTAAAACAGTGGTTACATGGTTTAAATGAGGAAAAACATACATTATGTCACCTAAGAGGTAAGTATGGGCCTATTGGTGCATTAGAGATTTGTGTCATGGGCTATTTCTGCTCCTAAATGTTTATATAACCCTCTGCTAATTGGGTGTATGTATAGGTATAGACTGTCATTAATTTAGTAACTTTGGAACTTAGGGAACTTAGAGCATATTAAACTTTATAGAGAGGGTGCAGTGCCCCAGGGAGGGGTTCCTATACAGGGTTCTTTACAAACGTGATCTATGGGTCATTGATGGTTAAGAAACTCTCGCGTGGCTTCTCTAGCGTGAGCTCCCTGGGCTATCTAGGAAGTGTTGCTACTGGTGCTGTAGTACTATAGGGGGTCAGCATTGTGGAGCAGTGGGTAATAGATTTAGCCGCTGGAGGAATGTCGTCTGGTCTCCAGAGGGGGCTAAGGTGAGTGTGTCATCCCCCCTCTGAACTGCTAGGGAGCCCTCTAATCCCCATCTGTATTTAATTGCGGCGTCTCGCAGCCGTCGTGCAATGGGTGCTAGCTGCCTCCTAGCCATCATCACACTGAATGGGAGGTCTCCGTAGATGGCAATGGTGCACTCCTCAAAGTGGATGTCTCCTAGCTCTCTCGAGCTGGACATTATGGCAGATGGAGCTGCAATGTCCTTAGTCACTGCTATAATGTCTCTTGGTGCCTCCGTGGGTGCAGCCTCAGCTTTATGGATCCGGAACGCTGAAGTGATCATACCAGAGTCTGCAACTCTCTTTGCGCCCGTGGAGGTCAGCAGTCTCTGGAGAAAGGGTAATAGTGCATCTCCCGCAATTCGTTCCGGCACCCCTCTAAGGCGAATATTCTTCCTCCTGTGCCTGGATTCCAGCGCTGTCACAGTCCTGTTTAGTCTCTGGACTTGTTGCGCGAGGTCCCGGGTCTCATCTTGGGTGGTCCGCAGCTGCTGTTCTCTGGCTACCTCCCTGGACTCCACCTCGGTGACCCTCTGGGACAGGGACCCCAGCGCTGCTTGAGTAGCGTGCAGGTCTGCTTTCCATACCTGACGTCTCAGGATTCCCTGTTTCCTCAAAAAGAACCCACCATTACAGACTCTTGATAAGTGTTTTGGACTATTGCTGCTTATTATTTTATACTTACTTTTATTATCTGATATTTTATTTTACACTCTGTATATGTTTTATTATACATTTTAGGCGCACTCTTATCCTTTTTATCTGTTTTTGTCTTTTAATAGCCTGGGGATTATAAGGGACTCCCCTCAGAGAAGTGCTGCCTCCTTTATTTATTTATGTGGCAGTAGAGCGCTGATTTTCTCCTTTTTCATCTGCTTTCCATACCTGTCTAATTTCCAGCAAGAGGTCTTTGATATCCCGTTTTGTTGCTGGGGACGAGTCTTTGCCCGATTCAGACTCATTACAGGGACTCGGGATGCCTCGTAGGCCGTCTCCTCACTCAGCTCCGCCGGCGCCATCTTTGGTGCAACTCGTGGGGTAGGCCTGTCGAATGACAGCCTGATATCAGGCATTTTTGGTACCTCCAGAATGTGGAATTTTCTGTTTTTCCACCCCATGATGTTGGCTGTGAGGGGGTGTTTTTACGAGACACTTGGGCAGAATGAGGCACATTGGATGAAATGAGATACATGGAGGTTCTGGGGGAGATGAGACACATGGAGGAGCTTGGGGCTAATGAGACACTTAGAAAGTCTTGGGGGATATGTAGAATATTACATATTCTATATGTTCCTATTTAAATTTATATTAAGGTGTTGATGTCAAATGGGTTAAAAAGAACAGATGGTATTTGCTATTCTGTACCATGAGGACTCTGGAATGTGCTGTATAGGGAGATTGCAGGTAGTGTCCTTATATGGGGAGTTTCCTTATGTCTCCTCTCCTGGTGTGTCCCTGACTTGCTGCTACAAGGACAACTACTTCAGATCTCTCACTCTCTGTAACGTAGTTAAGACATACCATCTGTTAAGTATATTATTGTTTGCTTTTGAAGTAGAATAAATGAATGTTTTATAAAGAACGTCAGATTGCGTATTCGTATTTTTTTGGTTAATATAGATTTATATTAACCTTGCGGGCCTTTAACCAAATATAAATATAAATATAAAAGACATATTCAACTGAGAAAATGCAGACCAGTTATTACAGTGGATGGAATGAGACACATGTAGGAACTGGGGGGAGGAAATATGACACTTGGGGGGAAATGAGACACATGGAGGTGTTGGAGGTGTCCCAGGGCAATTTACCAGGGCCCTGTGGTTTATAGTTACTCCTCTGCATAGATTGTTTTCACACCACCTCCTTTACCCCTCCCAAAACCTATCCCTTACTTCCCTGCTTACCATTGTGGGATTTGCCCCTGGAACCCTCATGTCAGATGAATCTGGAAGCCAGTAGACCAGTCTGAGGATACTTTGAACATTATAGTCGCGGAAGCCCAGAAGTGTGTAAGTAACTCAGAGTGCAAATACATTCACATACTTCTACGCTACACACAGGCAGGAGAGGAGCAGTGCAACACAGCTCTCCCCTTCTGCTGGCAACCGCGTTCCCCGGGTCAGTGAGGCAGAGCACCGGCCCAGAAGGTATGCTGGCGGCCCATGGTTGCAGGGGTCACCACTGTGGCCAGGCCCCTTGGAGTGAAGGGCCCAGTCGCAGTGGCGAACTCTGCGACCGTGGTAGGTACGCCACAGTACACACACATTCTAAAGATAATATTAAGGCACACAAATTCACTGCTATACACACTGCCAGATACACACACATTCATTTATTTATGCAAACATACATTCTTCTTCAAGCATAAAAATTTAAGCGCTGTGCTCAAATTCCCATTGTTCCTTGGCAGCAGCAATGACTATAGTACACATCAGCACCAATACATGCCATAAAAAAAAATAAGAAAAAGCTACTTGCTCACTATCCCAAATCCCTATGCACGTTTAAATAACTGGACGTTTAGTTTCACTCCAATGGTCATTAAAGGATAAGCTCGCCTGCCACATCAAGGCAAGAAGTCTTAGGTTAGTCATATACAAACAATTCACCTTGGCTATTTTAGCTGAAAGTTTAAATCTCTAATAAAACAGAGAGGGCTATTTTTTTCTAAACCCCTACACACGTATTAACCCTTAATGAGGAACACATGTAGTGAGCCAAAGAACGACATGAACTAAATTCTGCCATCCTGAAATTTTTTCTGCCTGAGTGCTTTGGAAGAACTGAAATTGTTTGCCCTGCACAAGTCTTATAAATTATACAAAACATTGGATGTACAATTTGTATTGCTGCTCAAGGAAAGCGAAACATTTACTGTGGGTAGTACTAATACATGGCTGTATAATACAAAAGCAAATCTAAACATACAAAATTAAGTCCTGCTCTCAAACTCCCAGTACCTCCTGTTATACACAATGCTCCACATATAGAGTATTACACACACTATTAACACATTCAACTTATTGGTTATTCACTGAACACCAGATTTTGTCTGATTTGACAAATTCTGGTGACAATTAATGGATTGATGGCAATTCTCATGTTTGCCAAAGCTATATGCAGTTAGGATTTTTTCATTCTGACTAATTCTGTAACATTCATTCAGATGAGTTTAGAAAATCTGTGATTTCTGAATTTTAACTAATTTAAAAGACCTTCAGAATGCATGTTCACAGATTATCATTCACTTGTTTTTTTTTAAGTGAATTGATCATTTAAAGAATTATTTTCCAACTGGTAGCACAAGGGTTAATTATGTGGAAGCTGGCTTGTTTTTGTTAGAGAGCCACCACATAGAAATAGTTAAAAAAAATAATAAAATAAAATGATAAATAAAAATCTCATCATGGAGTTTGTGAACCACCATATGCCCCTACCATCCGTCAGATGGAGCTTGTCTACTAAACATGTAATACCAGCAACTGTGCAACTGTTGCTGCCCATGTGCTAGAAAAGGCTCCACCGACGGGGATGGGGCCTGTGAAATAACAGATGGGGACACCCATGCCACCAACCATGTGCATCTGGTGGTGGATACCTTACAATTTAAAGGGTGGACCTAGTATCGTCTCTCTTGCTCCACACCAATGCAAGCTGCCCTAATGAGTATAATAATGTCTACACATACTGGTGGGTGGGAGCCCTAATATTTATAGTGTCCCCCAATCAGTCCCAAACCATGCCAGTGGATATGGGCCCTGATTAAATATAAAGTAAGTGGGTTGTACATGCCAGTGTCTACCCCCTAAAATAATAAGGGTCACCAAAATGCCTAACCACCCCCTAAAATAAAGTCCATACCTTCCATACTCCTACAGGGAAAAGTCTTTTTTTCTGCTCATTTTTTTGTTCTTTAGCCCCTCAAAAAACAGCCACAAAAACAAAAAAAAACACGAGCCGCAACAAAAGAAAATCCATCTTCACCCTTGGAGGACTTGCTGCAGAAAGAGTGCTCCTAGCGGGGAAACCCCTTTTATAGTCTTTCCACACTATGACAGTGCATGCAAAATGTGGGAAAATCCACCACACTTTTCCAGTTCTCTGATTGGTTAGCTTATAAGCTAAACAATCAGAGCATCTAAAATTCAAAGTCAAGGATTATAGACACTTTTTATTTAGGGATGAGATTCACAGGCAGAAATGGTATCTGGTTGGTTGACCCTGAAACTTTCCAAAACACCATAAAACCTGGACATGGGGATACTGTCGTACACAAAGGAGTGTTTTAGAACAGTAAACTGTGTAATACTAATGATATAATTGGTAAAAGGGCAGTTTATATGTGTAAAAAGCAAACAAAATAAAAAATACGAACGCTTACTTTGGCCAGGGTTTGTGTCTAAGTGGTTACTAAAAAAGACTGGCCATACACCATTTTAAATATCCTAGGTTGTCTACTTTTTCAAATTGTATGCCATGATAGGGGTAAATTTCATTCCTGTGCTGCCATATAGTCTCAAAAGTAAAATATGAAAAGGGGGGAAAGCCCTATATGTGACACTGTTACTTTCCTAAAACCCATAAAACTTGTACATGGGGGTACTGTTATACTCATGAGATATTGCTGAACACATATATGTGTTTTATTGCCGTAAAAGCTAACAGTATTATAACATTCACAGTTAAAATGCCATACAGAACTTGAAAAATAAAATGTCTTAATATCTCAATTTAAAAAAATAAACGTTCATTCGTATTAAATTATATTTCACATAAAAATATTTCACGTGAAATGAAAGCCTTATTTCTCCAGAACAAAATTATATATAATAAGCAGGGGTGCACTTAATTATGAAAGAAATAAATTGTGGTTGGAAATTCTAGCATATTCCAGGTTTTGTTATAATTAGAACTTTTACAATTGCCTCCATTCTGAAGGGGTTAAAGTAGATTTAATTTCCATGAAATATGGAAATTGGATACCCCCACTCTGTTTAACGTTATGATTACTTTTCCACCCATCAGGTCATGGAAAAGGGGGCAGAGGCCATTTGATGGATCCCTACCTGGTTAAGCTTCCCCTCCAAGCCATCCCTCAGCAAATGTGTTGGAGAAAAGAGGGAAGCTTAACTGGATAGTGTCCATTCTGCCAGCCTGCCCTGGTAAATTGTAGGCTAAACAGAATTTCTTTTATTGCACAATGGGATCTATTAACAATTTATTATGGTCAGATGTCTCTTTTTTTTATTAATAGACTTTCACAGGTGGGTTTTGCTTTTACTAAATGACAATTGTGCAGTGGCGGTAAAGAAAAAAACAGAATTGAGCTCTTGAAAATCAACCTATAGTTTGTCAAATGTAAGTTTATCTGTCATAAAATATACATAAGTAGTGTTTACTTACATGTATGCACTTAATGATAATGTGGCAGTTCCACTTTAAGTAAACTATAAATTAAAAATGACTGCTCTTAGTATCTTTAATTATACAGACTATTATATATCACACTATGGCAGATTTGAACATCAGAAAGCTCAATTTCCTGTGGTAATGCAAAACTAGTTAAAGAACCAATTTTTAGCCATGATCTCATTTAATGTGATTTTCATTTAGGAAACAGAAAACATGTCTCTTCATCTGTGTACATCTAGTTTAAAACAAAGACATTTAAAGCCAACTAGAAAAATAATTGTTACACAATAGAATTGGAAATTACAGTAATTACATTATTTGAAGCAACTATAATTATTCCATAAAAAATATATTATACCTACTTTAACTGAAAGTCAATTTAAATGCTTTTTCCATACTTGCAATACATGGTTTCTCTTGTGTATCTTATATAATGCAGTGTTCAACAAAACAAGAATTGGACAATCCACTCAAGAGCAATGATATGTAGTATTAGATTTGTGCTAAAAAAATGCAAATTGATAAGTCTGAAGACAAGTCGGTTTTGATTAACCAAATTTCATCCATATGGTGTTTAGTTTTGAATGAATTTCATCAGTGTGATCATTTTAGGAAAACGACTAAGACTAAATGCTGCTTTTTTATCTTTATTTTTAATGTTGATAGTAGCAGTGGGTTATATTTTGGTTATTTTGCATTTTTTGTTGTTGCTGGGGACTTAAAAAGAAAGAAGTCTTCTGAAGGTAAAAAATATATATTTTTTTATATGATATTTATTGGCCCCTCTCACTCTTTATAGTTTAACCCCTTAAGGACCAAACTTCTGGAATAAAAGGGAATCATGACATGTGACACATGTCATGTGTCCTTAAGGGGTTAAGGGGGCAGGTAGGGGATTTTGTATTGGTGGTGGCTATGGACTTGGGGGCCATTAGCCACTGGGAAGGAGGGAGGAGGCCCAATATTGTGGGGTAAAGAATGGCAAAAGCCTATGGGTAGGGAGTTGGGTGATAGACAAAGGCATGTTAATTCTCTTTTTGTTTTAAATAGTCCCCAACCACCGTCCATGGTTGGGGGCAGGGGAGGACAATTGGTCATCCACACTTCTACTTTAATTAAAATGTCCACCTGCTGACTTTGGCGTGTACTAGGGGACTTTAGAAAGTCCCCCTATGGTTTTATTTTTAATAGAACCCTCACCTGGCCATGGGTGGGGCTATTATTTCATTTCTGCCGTCAAATGCCAACATGTGGGGGCACAGGAGGAAAAGTGACAGGTCCCCATCCTGGTATTTTGCTAGTTACTGGCAGCAATTGCTCTGCCGTCTGTAGATTTAATTTTAGATGTTAGCCACTGGCTGCCTACTGATTAGTAAGCATGTACACAGGAAGCATTTTGGTACTTTAGTTTGAACTATATTGGTTTTCGGCTCAGGTGATATTTATCTACATGTCTATTTGGTTCGGCCAAAATTCGATTAACATTTTCATTTGGTTACATAATTACGGTTGATATTATTTCATTTCTGCTGCCAAATGCCAACATATGGGGGCACAGGAGGAAAAGTGACAGGTCCCCATCCTGGTATTTTGCTAGTTACTGGCAGCAATTGCTCTGCCATCTGTAGATTTAATTTTAGATGTTAGCCACTGGCTGCCTACTGATTAGTAAGCATGTACACAGGAAGCATTTTTGGTAGTTTAGTTTGAACTATATTGGTTTTCGGCTCAGGTGATATTTATCTACATATCTATTCGGTTCGGCCAAAATTCGATAAACATTTTCATTTGGTTACATAATTACAGTTGATATGCTGGAGAATGAAAAAAAAAAAAAAAAACATCTTCAGTGGTTTTAAAATATTATCAAAATAGGAAATTAAACTACTGATAAGATGAAGTCTCTCTATCACCAGCTACTAGCTCTCTCAAAACACAAACCTAAACCAACCCAACTAATACAATGATGGTAGTTCCTACCCACTATTCTAGTATCAGGAAATGATAAAAAAAAAACAAAAACAAAAAAAAACACTGAGGCAATATGACATTGGTGCATGATGATTGGTCTGTGATTGTGGTCACATGATTGGTCAGAAAATTCTCACTACTGCAATGTCATTGGCTGCTGCTGTTAACGAATGATTAGAACTGTAGAAAGATTTGGAACTAAATCATTATTAATTTGTTAAATATAGATTTTGAATTCAGCTTCATTAGAAATGACAGAAAAACTAAATTTTTCGTAATTTTAACTTTTGGCTGAAAACTAATGGTCATGTATACTATTTAATAGCTATGTCCCCACCAATAGCATGGTGGGTAGAGGCATAATGGAGGCATTACATCTCCTTTATAATCATATAGGGGTAATATTGATCCTTTAGGCATTTATTATATTTTTATTCATTTATTCCATTAAATATTTTTTTCTTTTCAATATATAGTGAAGAATCTGTGGCTGTATGATCTCTGTTATAAAAGCCTCACAGCAAACAGGAGGTTAAAACAGGATAAAGTGATACAGAAATGAAATAAACTTAATGTAAACAAAGCACTAGGGTCAGATAGTATTCGCTCATGTGTGCTTAGGGAGCTTTATGTAGAAATATCCATACCACTGTTCTCAAATTTTCAGGATTCTTTTCTTTCAGGAATTAAACCAGAGGATTGGAGAAAAGCAAATCTAGTGCCTATATTAAAAGCTCAACACAGAAAATACAGACCTGCAAGCTTATTTGAATTATTGTTAATGGATAATATTCAAGAATTAATTTTGAACAATAACATCATTAGCAGGAATCAGCATGGTTTTTATGAAAGACAGGTCATGCCAAACTTACTTAATTGCGTTCTATAAAAAGGTTAGTAGAAATATAGATCAGGTGTTCCACTGGATGTGATCTACTTGAATTTTTCTAAGGCATTTGATACAGTTCCACACAAAAGATTGTAATCAGATTGAAATCAATTGGTTTAGATGCAAAATAGTTTTATAGATACAATCTGGCTTAAAGATAGAGCAGAGACAGTAGTTGTAAATGAAAAATGTTCAAATTGGACAAAATTGGTAAGTGGAGTGACTCAGGGCTTTTTCCTGGGTTCACATCTCTTTAATCTGTTTACATATGATCTTGAAGTGGGCATTGAAAGTCATTTGTCAGTCTTTGAAGATGACACGAAACTAGGTAAGATAATACAGTCTGAACATCAATCATCTAATTTCTCTTCAAAGAGATTTGGATACATTGGGGATCTGAGCAGGCAAGTGGCAGATTCAATACAGATAAATGTAAAGTCATGCATTTTGGAATAAGGAACCAACAAGCCACTTATACATTGAATGGGCTTGAGTTATGGTAACCATTAATTGAAAAGGACTTGGGAACAATTGTAGATCACTAACTTTGCAATAATAATAAGATGCTTTTGTGTATATAAAAAAAAAAGATTGATTCAGGTGATAATAATAATTGTGCCTCTTTATAAATCAATGGTAAGACCGCACCTTGAATATGCAGTGCAGTTTTGGGCACCAGTTTTAAAGAAGAATATTGAAGAACTACAAAAAAAGTACAGAGGCAAGTAACAAAATAAGTAGAGTGGATGCAAAACATCAGTCATGAGGAAAGGCTAGAAAAACTTAATTTGTTTTCTTTAGAAAAAAAGGCACATTAGAGGGGATATGATAGCACCAGGTCTGGCGCAAGAATTTTTGGGTAAATAGGCGAAGATGCATTTTTCCACCCCACCCCCCAAAATAACATCTTCACCTATGTGCCTCTTTACCAGCCCCTCTCCTCTCATCCATTAGTGGTCCCATCCCTTCCCTGTCCCTTAATGTTCCTCTCCCCTCCCCCTCTTTTCCCTGTCCCTTGGTGTTTCTCTCCCCTCCCCTCCCTGTCCCTTGGTGCACCCCTCACCCCCTTAGTGATCACACTCCCCTTCCTGGTGTGCCTCCTACCTCTCTTGTAGCGTTGCTGAGCGCAGCAGATCCCCTACAGGAGCTTCAGTTTTCTGTACCTGGCTGGACTGTCAGGAAGTGCTCTCTCAGTGAGCACCTCCTGTCAGTCTTGCCAGGTACAGGAAACAGAAGCTCCTGTAGCACTCTCCGCTCCGCCACGCTACACTCAGTGGTGTATACACACTGACAGTCACACACTCAATGAAAAACACACATACATCACTGACAGACACAGACTCACTGATCTGACACACACTCATTGATTGACAGACACACACACACACACACACTGATTGACACTCATTGACAGACACACTGATAGTCACACACAGACTCAATGACAAACATACTCTCACTGATATGACAGACACAAACAAACACACACTGACAGACACACATTCATATACTGACAAACACACTCATACACTGACAGACACACTCATACACTCACATGCACACTCATACACTCACATGCACACACATACACTCACATGCACACACACATACAATCACTCACAGACACACACACACTCATTGACACACTCACTCACAGACACACATACACTCACTTCCAGACACACTCACTCACACGCACACATACATTCACACACAGACATACACTCACTAATTATTATTTTTATAATTAAACATTTTCCACCCAGCCTCCCTACCTGGAGAGCTGGCGTGGATCTGTCCCTGGGGTCCAGTGTGGCTGCTGGGAGGCATGCAGCTGTGGTATAATCAGAGGCGGCGAGGGAGCTCTGATCTCCCTGCTCTGCTCCCTTGTGGGCTCTCTACTGATGCCGGGAGCCAGAATATGATGTCATATTCCGGCTACCGTGGCATCAGCAAACGGCGCGCGAGGGAGCAGAGCAGGAAGATCAAAGCTTCCTCGCCGCCTCTGATTATACCACAGCCATGCCGGGGGGTCTAGAAGGTGGCCTTGGAGTGCCTCCCTCCTGCTGGTCACTGAAATCGTGCGCCCCCAGAGTCGGTGCGCCCTAAGGCATCAACCTGTGCTGCCTTATGGACGCGCCGGCCCTGGATAGCACTATAAATATATATGTAGGATTAGTAAAAACTGCTATGTGCTAACATGTTCATTAGCAGGCATATACAACAGACAAGAGGTCACCCATTAAGACTGGAAGAAAGCTGTTTTTGCTTACAGTAGTGGTATGGGTTCTTTACAATATGAACAATAAAGATGTAATCTTAATGGATTCTACAGAATATATATATATATATATATATATATTTTTTTTTTTTTTAAAAAGCTTGGAAGCTTAAATATTCAAAGATATAATTGATATGTTTGTGAACATGTTGTTGATCCAAGGAAAAATCTGATTGCCATTATGGAGCAAAATGTATTTTCCCTTTTTGTGTCTTTTTTGTCTTTATTTTGGATCAACAGCATAAGAAATTGGTTTAAACGTTGAATTTGATGGACTTCATTCCTTTTTTTCAACCTAGATAACCATGTAACTGTGCAACTATGTAAGGTCAGAAAAATCACATTTAATATTATGACATTTGGTATATCTGCATTTGTTGGGGTTGCACGAATTGAAACAGACATGTATAATATCTATAAAAAGAAAAGTCCTGCGCTCACTCCCATCACTCCTGGGCGGCAGCAACGACCACAGTACACATCAGCTCCAATACATATAGTAAAAACCAAAGAAAAAAAGTAACCTGCGCTCTCTCCTTAATCCCTATGTGTATTTAAACAAATGGAAGTCATTTAGTTACTCCAATGGCCACTGGAGGGAATGCCCACCTGCCAACGTCAAGGCAGACCCCCTTAGATCGGTCCTACTCTGACACTTCACCTTGCTTCCTTGAGCTTCTGGCAAAGATATCTCTAATGAGACAGAAAGGGGTATTTTTTTATATACACCCCTATATATTATTGCTCCCCCTACTTCCCCCCTCCCTCACACCACAGACTCCCTGGTAAATAAAGGGTTAAAAACCCTTTATTTACTTACCTTTTCCCAGAGCTGATGTCCATGGGTGCTGGGTCAACACTCTGCCCTTTTCTCCGCCCCACGACAAGTGGGGGAATCAGTGTTTTCCTATGAGTAAAAATCTGACGCTGAAGGTCTTCATGCAGAGCGTGAGGACATCCAGCGTCAGATAACGGACCAAAGGTCAGTTGCCATTCAGGAAGCCCTCTAGTGGCTGTCTGGTAGACAGCCACTAAAGGCAGATTTAAAGCGGCAATGTAAACAATGTAAAAAGTGCAAAAGGGACAGTTCACCCAGACCGCTTCAATTAGCTGAAGTGGTCTGGGTGCCTACAGTGTCCCTTTAACAACATTTATGGAAATAAGCTGCTTGAAAACTTGAGGGGGACCTTCAGACCTTTTTCTGTGATGAATTATAGGCGTTGGTCTCCACACCCCATTTGGGTCACAAGGTTCCTGTATCCTGTGGGAGATTATAGGTTTATACAGTGTCCCATTTGTGTCAACAAGGTTTTGATGAGTTTGGTTTGTTGTTAGCACTCTTCATGGTGATTTACTGTACAATATAACATACAACCAGCATCAATTGAAGAGTGCACGGTCTAGCCGTGATGTCCAAAGACTTTTAACAGTAATCATAAAAAAGAATGTCTTGTGAGAGAACTCTTTTTTGCCAAATACAACATTACCTGCATCTTTGGTTTAGAAAATGAAACATGGAAAATAATCCTAGAAGAAATCTCCTCAAAATACCAAATATATTCACAATCAGAGATAATACTATTTATATGTCAGTCAAGCATATGTACCTGTCCATTCAAATCTAAATAATGAGTTCTCTTAGGGATACTGTTGGATTTCCTGGGGCAATTTAAAAAGACAGATATTGAAGAATTTAGAAGACTGACTATTGGAATGAGGAATGCCAGAGTGTAAATTGCTGTGTAGAGAACCATGAACGCCTTCTTCATCATGAGTGTAACTGTCATTTATTGAAATTACATCTTACTAATTGCACTGTGGATTGTATTGCCAATTTATAAATAAACCAAAGTAATAAAAGCAGTTACACAACTCCCTTCCTAGAAACATAATATAATGTATACAAAATAAATTGTGAGATTTATATATATTGGATCTAGCTACCGCATATGTATCCATAAAAAGTTGTTTACACTAACATTTTAATTAAACATGCTTAAAATGCAAATGTCTGTTTGTACGTGTTGTAGGCCTATGGCAAATCTTAAGCTGCTGATCTCTGAGGCTCTCTGTGTTCCAAACTGACAGGCCAATCGTTTGATAAATGGTTTCTGATTAGGTGCCTCCATTATTAAGGCAGACAAACTGCCATTTGGATTGTATTAACCCTCTGCTTTCTAATAAGGTATATGCACATAGATCAGCTTACGTTAGCAATAAACATGATTACATCAGCATTCCAATGTCAACTGTATCTCATAAATCCATCCTTGCCTCTATCTTTGCCACATTCCTGTCTGCTATTTTAATTTGTTTTGCAACATGGTTCCATTGTTCCTCTCACCACCTCTGCACAGCAGTCATGGGTTTAGAAAGTTACTCCAAGCACCATGATCCTTTCAGTGATGTGAAGTGATCATGGTGCCTGGAGTTTGTATGTACAGCATTTTGCTATGAAGCACTGCACATACATATTTTAAATCCCTCTGAAAGTGTAACTCAACCCCTGACAATGTCATTGTGGTGTCCACTGCCAGTCTGGAACTAGAGTTCTGTGTTGGTTAATGTCAAATTTACATGACTTTCATTGCACAAAATGTCAGCCAATGAATGGCAATGGCAAAAGCTTCCTGCTTCTGCAACCCTGCAGAAGCCAAAAGTATGTCACCAGACCACTAAACAGCAAGTGAGGGGCAAACCATTGCTAAATGTTTTGCCCCATTACTGAGGAACCAAGCCAGAGTATTCCAGAAATTATAATCACTACAGTGGGATGAATTCAGAATCACAAATCAGAACGAACAAGTTTGGCTATTTCTGGACTCATTTGGTTTGTGATCTGGGTACATTTCAGCTCAGGAATTTGAACAATCGCCCAAATGTGGACGAATTGTATTTCTGACCAAAACAAATCTCCAAGTTTTAACTTAGTATAAGCCCAATACATTTAAATTATTGTTGGCAGTACATTATGTAAAATGTTTGGCCAATGTATGCAACAGTATTAAGATAAAGAGACAACATGAGGGGGTATAATGAGATAAAGGAGAAAGTAAAATTTAATTGCAAGGCAAAAATCTAAAAGCAATGTAGATGTATCCAACTGTTGTGTAATAACAAGAGAAATTAAATAATGGGCCCAATATAAGCTAATACTGTTAATGAATAGGTAGCAGTATCCGGTAAAATAAAAAATGAGCAAAGCTATCTGGAAATAGCAATCATAAATGCAAATATTTATCCCAGGATGTGTAGTTCTATATTTCAACAAGCTTATATCAAAATGAATACAAATACAAAAAGAGAAGTCCTGCGCTCACTCCCATCACTCCTGGGCTGCAGCAATGACTACAGTACACATCAGCCCCAATACATAGTAAAAACCAAAGAAAAAAAAAAGTTGCCTGCACTCTCTCCTTAATCCCTATGTATATTTAGACAAATGGAGGTCATTTAGTTACTCCACTGGCCATTGGAGGGAATGCCCGCCTCCCAACGTCAAGGCAGACCCCCCTAAGCGGGTCCTACACTGACCCTTCACCTTGCTTCCTTGAGCTTCTGGCAAAGATATCTCTAATGAGATAGAGGGGTATTTTTATATACACCCCTATATACTTATTAACCTTTAATAGGGAGCACATGGGATGGGCGGCAGCATTGTAACAAAAGTGAATACAAATACAAAAAGAAGTCCTGCACTCACTCCCATCACTCCTGGGCGGCAGCAACGACTACAGTACACATCTGCCCCAATATATAGTAAAAAACAAAGAAAAAAAGTTACCTGCACTCTCTCCTTAATCCCTATGTATATTTAGACAAATGGAGAGAGCGCAGGTAACTTTTTTTCCTTTGGTTTTTACTATATATTGGGGCTGATGACGACGGGGGAGGAGCGTGGGCGGACCATGAACCAACGCCGAGGGACATCGGCGCTGGATACAGGTAAGTCACTGAAGAAGGGGTTTTAACCCCTTCAGCAACCTGGGATGGGGGGGGGGTGGGAGGGAGAGGGGCCCTGCAGTGCCAGGAAAACTGTTTAAGGGTTAATAAGTATGTAGGGGTGTATATAAAAAATACCCCTCTTTGTCTCATTAGTTATATCAAAATGAGTTTCACCACCGTGAGCAGAATACATAGAGTGAATGATGATCCAGTTCAGTAAGTGTCTCTAATTTAGTAGCCACTTCAGAAAAACATGAGTGTTTTCAAGGCTGTAATTTATAAATAAATAAGTACATAAAAACAGTGATTAACAATGAGCAATTAGTTAGACAGAAAAGTTCAAGTGAAGCAAAAAATATATAACTGCCCACACCAAAGCCCAAGTCTGGATTGTAGGAGTAAAAAGGCTAAAGCATTGAAATCGTCATTGAGACAACTAGTATTTTAAACAGGGGAAAGAAAGAGACTGCACACAGACTGACAGAAAACATTGTCTCACACTTTGGGAAAAAATATGTTAATATAAATTGAGAGTGTGGCAGTGAAGATCCAATAGTAAGCATCTGTCTGTAGTAAATAAGAGCTCTAAGATTAATACTAAATCAGGAGCTTGATTATGCTCACTCACCTTAGCTCTCGTGCGAAACCTTAAAAGTAAATATCAAATTTTCCACTTAATAAATTAAAATGTATATTTACAAAATGTTTACCCAATAAAACCTGTTGGAATGTGAGCAAAAAACCCCAAGTAAATGTTTTTCAATATGTATTATAAACTATGAAATGTAAAATGTTAATATCCCCAATTCCCTAAACCCCAATAGGATTTAGTAATGGTTAATACACATGTGTAGATACTGCATCAGAGAACTGAAATTGCCTGTATTCACAAATTACCTTAGCATCGTATACAAATATGTTACTTACATATACCAATAAAGCTGCCAATAAAGGAAGAAATTTATAAGATACAAAAACAATCCAAACACATGTATAATGTGTGTGTGTATGTATATATATATATATATATATATATAGAGAGAGAGAGAGAGAGAGAGAGAGAGAGAGCACAAGATCGAGTGCACTCTCTCATCCACTAAACAGCAACTGCAAAGCTTGCAGATTTTATTGTTTTTTTTTAAATCTAGGCAAAAATAATAGGGGTAGTTACAGTATATGATCTTACATTGCATAAGCCTGCCACAACGTCAATGTACCCCGTCTTTGGCAGGTCCTACTCTAACAGCCTAATGTCTGCTCTTATGAGATTAACCCACTTACTTGGGAAAAACCGTCCATCTGGGGCTCTCATCAGTACAAGGTTCTATGGGGCACTGGAATGAGGCACCTGTGACATGAAGGGGTACACACCAGGGAATTGGCCTCAACTTTAAAAAAAAAAAAGCTAATAAAATCTACAAGCTTTGAAGTTGTTGTTTAGTGGATGAGTGAGTGTGCTGGATCTTGTGTATTGTATAAATTGTCCCCAGCAGCACCCCATTTATGCATGTTCAGGTGAGTGCAGAACCCTTGTTTTTATATATATATATATATATATATATATATATATATATATATATATGTGTGTGTGTGTATGTATGTATATATATATATATATATATATATATATAGCAAAACTGAGGTGAATAGAATATATATAAAGTCAGGGATAACAGTTAGATAGTAGCATTGAGGTAGTAAACAGACCATTTTTCAAAGAGACTAGCTCCAACAATTAGTAATTAGTAATGCTTCTATGGTTGATCAACGACTGTACTTTAGGCAGGAAAAGAACCATATATGTCTTCAGTACTGCCATCCAACATTTATAATAATAAAAACAGGGTTTTAACTTTCCAGAGTATCTCCAACAATGAAAAAAAAAAGCAAAACAAAAATAAATAAATACATTTGCCATAATACAATATGTTTCTATGGCATTACCCAATGAACATGTTTTTGAAACTTTCCTGGACATGTAATATTTTCTAGTGGTCAATAAATTATTTCATAGTCCTTTGTAATATAGTATCAAAATCTACTCATGGCATTTATTTATTCTAAAAAGTACTTAACATGCTCCATTTCCTCATATAACAGACCGCATGTTTTGTGTCATCACTGTTGATGGTATCAAAGAATTCCCATGGTAAACCACATCAAAACTCTGATACACTGGCTGGAGCAATTAATGGGCCCTTCTTCATAACACTGGGCTGCCTGGTAAAGAAGATCCTTAATTATTCACTGACCACAGAGCTCCCTCTATGGCACATGGGTAGGATCATTCCTGAAGGGGGCACCTTGGGAGATTATTCTTATTAGCATTTCATATACTGCCAACATATTCCACAGATACATATTCAATTGAATGAATTATAGTATCAGGGCTCAAATTTTTAACCACTTGTTCACAAGTTTATAGAATAAATCCTAAAACAAATATATCCGCATTGCAGATCCCATTAAGCAAAAATATATAGTTTTAATTTACTGCATAGAAAGCATAATAATAAAAAAATATTCCAAATACTTACAATTGTATTTATGTTTTGTTGATTTTGTTAAATAAAACATCAGCACGTTTTCTAAAAATACCTGGCTAACAGCCATCAGTAGAGAGTGGCTGAACAAGGCGCCCAAAACCCTTAGATCATGCATTAAAATATTAAACAATACCATAAAGTATGAGATAATGGCTAGACAAATAGACAGAGCCAAAATATATAGGAAACGTGCATGGAAACTTTGGGAGATACATTCAAAGAAGTTCCAATAATTACAAGACTCAAAGAGTCTGACGTCTGTGCTCAACAAATATATCAAATGTATATGTAAACATATTATTAGGGATGAAAAGTGGGTCCATGGCAAATGCCAATTAAGTACTAATACCAAATAAGCCACAAACTTGAGGTTTAACTAATTTGCATTAAGTCTAAAACAAACAGTTTGAACCCCTTACATGCCACCTGACAAATGTCTGCGTGTTTTCGGATTATCTCACCACATAATGAAAATTAGTTAGCATGTTGACACATAGAGGTATTATGTCTACCTTGCCTTACCTATCCCTCCATTTTGCCCCCACCCCTCCATCTACTTCCACCTTTCTTTTATTTTTCTGCTTTCTGCTTCTTTTTGCCAAGTTAAAAATTCAGTTCACCATGGTGGATTATTCTGCAATTGTCTTTACAGACCTTATGTAAAAACAAAACACATTGTGCACATATATTGTATACAATCTATCTTGTGAATGGTATTGTATTTAGAATTCAACACCCTGACTTGTGAACCTAAACTATTCAATTAAAAAAAAAAAATCAAAAAATGACTTGGCTAAAAATATTTAGATATGCCAAATAAATAAGTAAAGAAGCACACTGTAGGGCTGATTTAATGAATATCCCAATCTAGGTTTCATTTTTGTTTGTTTTTGACTTTTGGCCAACACAGTTGATTGTGATCACTTATGAATAATGTAGAATGCAATGATAACTGCTGTTTCTTTCTCTGACAGTTTCATTATTACCTTTTTTCACATTTGCTAATCTTCAACGTCCTGATATGCAGTTAATTAATATAAATGCATAATTTAATGTATGTATGAAGGCAGTAACTAAAGATGAATGCGATTTATGTGAATATGTGTAGATAACTTCATAGATGTTTAGCAACTTTTTATTTCAAATTTACTGAGAAGCATTTTTGTTTGTCTTTTTAAGTTGTAAATTGGTACTACTGGTGTTTAATGTTATTCTAATCTGAAACAGGAACTGTCACATAGCAAGATTTTTAATGTTATGCTTAATTACCCTCACATTTAACAATGTATTTATGAAGTGTGAAAAATAAAATTAAAAACAGAAATAATCATTAATATGCAATGGTGTGCTTCCATCTTAAGTTTCTGTCAATTATTTTTTATAAACTATGTCCTTTGCACCTGGCAGTCAACATAAGGAAATTATACAGAGAAGAGGATAGATGAAAAACTGTGTCTATTTCTCCTCTTCATTCGTAATGTTTGCCCTTGCTTTGCCTTGTCCAAACAGGATTATGATGTAATTTGCTAAATCTATAAATATATTTAAATGGAAGTCCATGTCAACAGCTTACCTAGGATTTATAAATTGTTAATAATTATGGGCCATTACCACTAAATATATTTAAAAGTGCTTTTACATTTTATCTATGTATGTGTTTGTCTATGTGTGAATGTGCGCTGGTGCATAAATATGTGTAATTCGTTCGGGACCCTGAATCTACACAATTATGCTTCCAGTGTTTAACCCCTTAAGGACCAAACCTCTGGAATAAAAGGGAATCATGACATGTCACACATGTCATGTGTCCTTAAGGGGTTAAAGAGAGATGCTTAGAGCAGCTGAATTTTATCTAGGGCAAATCAGTGAAAATAGAAAAAGAGGTATTTGCAAAAGAACATCTAGACTACCAAATGCTTTGAGCCTCTTACAAAAAATTAAACTGTTTATTTTCTGACTAAAATTAAAGATTACATTTTCTCTCCACTTGAACTTGAAGATATGTACATAATTGTACAGAGAGTACAAAACATTCATCTATGTTGGATGTGATTCTCATTTAAACTAGGAAAGTAAACTGTGGTTCAGTTTAGCTTGTTTTTAATTTGATCCAATATAGAAAAAAATAATAATTGCATCTGTATATTTTCTATTGTCAGTTGTTTGACATGTTTCACTGTACAAAGTTAGTGCATATATATATATAAATAAGGGTTTGAGTGCCCTAATCTCCTATTTTATAATTGCATGGATCACGTCGCCATCAGTACAGTAATGGGATTCTAATATATAGACTACCTGATAGAATAACGGGCAGATTATGTATTCTATGTAAAGCTCCTAAATATCACAAAGTACATGTCATCTCAGGCTGGTATCGCAAACATGACATTGAGTTCAGTATACTCAATTACCCACCGAAGTAACCATAATTAATTAGAACAGAGAACATTTGTGTCTGTAGAAGAATGGAGATTCACGTAATCAATGTGCAACTCTTAAATCTGTAGCAAATGTGTGATCTATCAGTCTATACAAACCAGACCTTCTAAGCAATGTTTCCATCACCTTTTTGAATAGACATCTTGATTGAAAATATCTATTTCACGGTTTGTGCTGAATGACTATCTGTGCAATGTGGCCCACACAAATACAGATGGCCTTAATATGAAAGATGGATGCCCCAATGTAAAAAAGGGTATTGAGTTGTTTTAAAGGGACACTATAGTCACCCAGACCATTTCAGCTCAATGAAGTGGGCTGGGTGTCAGGTCCCTCTAGGGTTAACCCTGCCTGATGTAAACATAGCAATTTCTGAGAAACTGCTATGTTTACATTTGGGGTTAAGCCAGCCTCTAGTGACTGTCTTCCAGACAGCCACTAGAGGTGCATCGGCAATGATTGAGACATATTATGCCTCAATCACGCAGAGCGTCCATAGGAAAGCATTGAAAAATGCTTTCCTATGGACACTTTGAATGCGCGCGCGGCAGTGCCACGCATGCGCATTCTGCGCCAGTGATGTCAGACAAGAATGCTGGCGTCGGCGGGGGAGGAGAGGTAAGGGAGCCAGGCAGGGGAAAAGGGTGAGTAGCTGAAGGGTTTTTAACCCCTTCAGCACCGTGGAAGGGGGACCCTGAGGGTGGGGGCACCCTTGGGGTACTATAGTGTCCCTTTAATGATGTGGAGATTCAGCATGGCTTAGATTTGTTCTTCTTCCATTTGCTATGTTTCCTCCCAGTCCACACACCAAACCAATTCAAACACTTAATTAGAGAAGCTTCCTTCAAGAGCAAGATTAGAGTACTTTAGATCTTAGATGGGTATACTTGATTTTTTTGGATCCTATAAACACAGCTTCATCCTGTGTCTATATTAGCACTTTGAAAACGATGTGCTATTTATTAAAAGAGACCAAAATTACAACAAAAGTGTTCTTAGACACCTGACTGAACATTGCATTGATAATACATATAATTAATTATTAATACTTCACGTGAATCAAAAGCTTGTATGTCAGTGTTTCATTACAGCAGGCATTGTTTAATGTCTTTAACTGAAATGTCTGTCTTCAACTTGTGGTGCATCTTTAACCCCTTAACCCCTTAAGGACTGGACTGTTTTTGCGATGTTGTACATTTGCGACCAGGCATATTTTTACACTTTTGTGGTGTTTGTGTTTGGCTGTAATTTTCCGCTTTCTCATTTACTGTTCCCATACAAATTATATATTGTTTTTTTCAGGACAAAAGGGGCTTTCTTTACATACCATTATTTATATAATCTCATGTATTTTAATTTAAAAAAAATAAAAAAATATGATGAAAAATTGAAAAAAAATACATGTTTTTTGACTTTTACTTGAAAAATCTTTTACTCATCTACAAAAGCGAATGAAAAAAACTGCTAAATAGATTCAAAATTTTGTCCTGAGTTTAAAAATACCCAGTGTTTACGTGCTTTTTGCTTTTTTTTGCATGTTATAGGGCTATAGGTACAAGTAGGATATTGCGGTTTCAAAACATACATTTTTAAAATTTATCAATAGTGACATTGTAACACTATTATCTGTCATAAATCTCTGAAATAACACCCCACATGTACATATTTTTTTTTAAAGTAGACAACCCAGGGTATTCAATATGGGGTATGTCCAGTCTTTTTTAGTAGCCACTTAGTCGAAAACACTGGCCAAAGTAAGCATTCATATTTGTTTGTGTGTGAAAAAAGTAAAAAAACTAAATTGAACGCTAATTTTGGCCAGTGTTTGTGACCAAGTGGTTACTAAAAAAGACTGGACATACCCCATTTGCAATACCTTGGGTTGTCTTCTTTTGCAAATGGTATGCCATCATGGGGGTAATTCTCATTCCTGGGCTACCATAAGCTCTCAAAGGCAACGTAACCAACCTGGCCATTTTCAATGTAAAAATATTTGACCCATATATTTGACCTTGTAACTTTCAAAAATGCTATAAAACCTGTACATGGGGGGTACTGTTTTACTCGGGAGACATCGCTGAACACAAATATTAGTGTTTTAAAACTGGAAAACGTATCACAACAATTATATCATCAGTAAAAGTGCTGTTTGTGTGTGAAAAGTGCAAAAAAAGTAACTTTCACTGACAATATCATCACTGTGATATGTTTTACTGTTTTGAATCACTAATATTTGTGTTCAGCGAAGTCTCCCGAGTAAAACAGTACCCCCCATGTACAGGTTTTAGGGTGTCGTAGAACGTTACAGGGTAAAATACAGTGCTAACATAAATTAAATTCTCTCTGGAATTTACATTTTTAGGTTGTGAGCAGGTCCCTCAAATTGCAATCAATAAAATTTTGAATTATATGTAAAAATATTACATAAATGTACGTAGAATTTAAATATATATACATATTTATATGGCAGAAGTCACGTGTATATTTATATAATTATTTATGTAATTTTGTATATGGACGATATGTATATTTCTTATTATTTTTATTTATTTTTTATATACATAGATATATATACAAATTCATTCCTAAGTGTATTTTGATATATATATATATATATACACACATATATATATATATATATTAATATCAAAATACTGTTAGAATAAAATATAATTATTAAAAAATATTTTTACTTTTTGTTATTTATTTTTATTAACATATTTATAATTTATAATAATATATATGTACAATATATATATATATTTACTATATATATTGTATATATACGTTTGTAATTAAAATTAAAATTTTATTTTTATATTAATATAGGTATGTATAAATATAAAAATACACTTATTATGACATTAAATATATAATATATATATACATATATTAAATATAGATATAATACATGTGTGTGTATATATATATATATATATATAATTATTTTTTATTTTTTATGTAACACTAACTTTAATTTTTCTGATTTTACTTGCAGGAGACTGCCTGTCAACAGACAGTCCCCTGCGGAACTTGTTCTACTAGGACACCTATTGTGACCGTATTAAACGTGATTAGCGTCCACATAGCCTGAGGTCTAATCTGCCGTGGGGAGACTGTCTGGGCTGCAGGCAGTCTCCCCACAACAGTACGCTGATGGCAGCGAGAGCGGCTGATCAGGTAGCTCTGACGTTAGGGCGGTTCAGGACCGTCATCGATTAAAACTTAGCATAAAAATACTTGATAGCCGGTCCTGAACCGTCCTCGGTCGCGTAAGGAGTTAGGACTGGAGCGAAATGTACACGTTGTGATTGAAACAAAATGTAAACAAAACCTGGCATTTGCGCTACATGTCTGTCCAACCGTAATTCACCTCTTTCATAGTAAATGCACCCACCCTTATTGTATATCATTTTATTCAGGGGAAACATGGCTTTCATTTAATATCAAATATTTAGCTATGAAACATAATTTAATATGAAAAAAAGTGGAGAAAATAAGATTTTTTTAGATTTTTTTTAGTTCTACATGACATTTTAACTGTCAATGTCATAATACTGTTTGCTTTTACTGCAATAAAATACACATATTTGTATTCAGCAAAGTCTCACGTGTAAGACAGTACCCCCTATATACAGGTTTTATGGCGTTTTGGGAAGTTGCAGGGTCAAATATAGCACGTTACATTTGAAATTGAAATTCGCCAGATTGGTTATGTTGCCTTTGGGACTTTATAGTAGCCAGGAATGAAATTTACACCCATAATGGCATACCATTTGCAATAGTAGACAACCCAAGGTATTGCAAATGGGGTATGTCTAGTCTTTTTTAGTAGCCATTTGGTCACAAACACTGGCCAAAGTTAGCGTTAGTATTTGTTTGTGTGAAAAATGCAAAAACGCCAATTTTGGCCAGTGTTTGTGACTAAGTGGCTACTAAAAAAGACTGGACATACCCTGTTTGCAATACCTTGGGTTGTCTACTATTGCAAATGGTATGCCATCATAGGGGTAATTTTCATACTTGGGCTACCATAGGGTCTCAAAGGCAACGTAACCAATCTGGCGAATTTTAATGTGAAAAAAAATGAAACACAAGCCTTATATTTAACGCTGTAACTTTTGAAAACACCATAAAACCTGTACATGAGGGGTACTGTTGTACTCGGGAGACTTCGCTGAACACAAATATTTGTGTTTCAAAACAGTAAAAAGTATCGCAGCAATACTTGGAAAGTTGGAAAGTTATAGGGTTAAATATAGTGCTAGCAAATTAAATTCCCTTTACTTTCGGCATGGGTTGTCAGGCGGGTCCCGCTAATTGTAATTAATAAAATTACTTAATTATGTAAAAATATTACATAAATACGCACGTAAAATTTAAATATATATGCATATTTATATATTTGAAGTCTACGTGTGTGTATATATATATATATATATATATATATACATTTTTATTTAATTTTGTTTATGGACATATGTATATTTCGTATTATTTTTATTTATTTATATATACATAGATATATATACAATTTCATTCTAAGTGTATTTATATATATATATATATATATCTTACTATCAAAATACAGTTAGAATAAAATTTCTTGTAGATATTTTTTTTTACATCTTTATTATTATTTTTACATGTTTTTATTTAATTTAAATTACTTATTATTTGTATTTTATAATAATATTTATATACACTATATATAGTTATTATATATATTATATATATACGTGTGTAATTTAATTATAAGTGTATTTTTATATTAATATATGTACATATTAATATATTAATATAATTATATATATGATTATTATTTTTTAATAATTATTTTTTATTTTTATGATTTTACACATGCAGGGGATTTTACACTAGCAGGGAGACTGCCTGTCAGCACAGGCGGAACGACGGCGATCGGGTAAGTACATTGGACCGTTAAGACGGTTCAGGACCGTCGCCGGTCGGCAATGGAAAAATGCCGACGACGGTCCTGAAGGGGTTAAGAAAGAACTGTTGTATCTGTCTAGTTATTGATTGCAGTTCTGCTGGTTCATCCCTCCATATAAGGCCTTAATTAACTCAGTTATAATAACTGCTGGGTGTCTGGAAAAGCAGCAGAGAGCAGCTGGCCATGTCAAGAACATTGGTTGTTTAATAAAAAAGAAAAAAAAAGAAATGGCTAGGTAGCAAAAAAAAATGTACCAAAAGCATGTTCTTCTGGTTATATGTAGAATTATGGTTACTAATACACTGAATGTTAATTTTAGTTATCCAGTTCAAGGTGTGAGCCGAATACTGATGCACCCTAGTGGTATAACTGTTAACTGCATCCACTAAGTGGCACATTATTACCTATTTTAGAGGGTTTCTACATTTATATTTGACTACTTACATTGGGGTGCTGCTAGGTCATGCTGTAGTGGTTATGTTGCTCATGATGTTACTTATAATATTTTCCTTTTCAGGTTTCTGTATGGCTATAGCTTCCTTTCTGACATTCGTTCATAACTATTCTGACAACCTACTTTTCTACCCTATCCTTACCTTTTGTGTCACTATAATCCCCCCTCTCTCGCATGTAATCTCATAGAGCAGGGCCCTCAATCCCTCTGTCCATATGTGTCCAACTCATCTGGTTACAAATACGTGTCTGTTAGTCCATCCATTGAATAGCGCTGCGGAATTTGTCGGTGCTTTATAAATAACAATCTGCAGTGCATGATAATATAATTGTGCACGTCAGAAAGCAAAGTTATAGTTCAGATAAAACATTTTCATAAGTAAAAGTTAAAACTACAAGTCTCAGAAAGCCCTGTTCTGAGGAGCAGAACCAATTCTGTGCACAGGTTTGATTTCCAAGCATTTTTTTGTTGAATTTTAAAGGAAAAGGAAAATCTAAAAGTACATACCGAACCATAGATAGAAAAAGCAAAATATAACAACTAAATCTAATGAAAAAGAGAGTGAAAAATGTATGGCTTGGGGTAAGTCTTGTTTATTAAAACCCATAAGATTTATATGTTCAGACTAAATATCTACATAGATTTCCTGTTGATTGTCATTTTCTTTCTCTTTTCAGAAGGGTAGTGAGGAGGAATATGATTGATTACCATCTTTAAAGATATTGGTTATGTCCACAGACAGCATAAAACTTCAACCAGTCTCCTGTGTTCTGTTCTCTAAAATGCTGTTTGTGTTGTCTTATGTGAGTGACGTATTGTAAGCTGCATGGGCAACAGACATAAATCACATAAGTAAGAACGACAGTTATTAAAGAAAAGCATACAATTTTTGGATGGTTGCTTATTGCTAAAAATAAATGTTTGATTTCTGTGATCACACATTAATGATAGGGCATGAGTGAAATAGACATGTGTTACTTTTAATATGTAATTGTATAAAAAATAAAATAAAAAAATCAAGCTTGCAGTATGTAATTAGTTTTTTCATTAAACAAGCAATTGAGTTATTATTAACAGTCATTTACACTGGGATACTTATGCAAGGATCCTAAATATGCAATATACCAAAATACAAGTTCTAAGAACTATTAAACTATTGGGATCATGTATAAAACGTGTTGTGTTCTGAAAGTGGTACAAAAATTTAAAGGTGGAGACATCACCAATGGAATGTGCCTGCTGGTACCGCGGGTTTCCATGGTGATTGTCCAATGTTTAACATAACTTCCAAGTGATCCTTTTTTTGAGGGACAGTCCCTATTTTTGATCCAAATCACTCTGTCCTTTTGTCTGTCATAAAGACCCTCTTTTTATTTTGATGGTGTGCATGAGTGTATAACAGCACTCTACAGCAATAATGCTCACAGTAATGTGTCTTTAAGCTACAATAAACGTGTTTAGAAACCAGTATGAGTAAATAAGGTATATTGTTCTAAATTACATTTAGTTGCTTAAACTAATAGTAAGTCACCTTAAGTTTTTCAGAACAACCCTGCCCATGGTCACACCCCCACTCATACTTCTAACATGAAAGTGTCCATCTTTGTTAATGTGAAATGTTGGAGGGTATGTATTTAATACTTTAGAACATGATACTTTTTATACACAACAACATGCATATTTTATGTTTGCTTTTTATTATTTATTTTTATTCACATGTAATTGCATTTTATTTTATATAAAATATTTTATATTTTATATAACTCCTTCAGGAATTCTTGGAAATAAAAAAATAAAGATTTATTTTATATGTTTAACTTTGACTTTAACAATGTCCCTAAGTAATTTTGTAGATGCATATGGAAGATGTTTTGTCTCTTCTTCATACCACCCATCTTTTCGCATAACAAATAAACTAACAAACTTCCTCCGTGGTGCTATTTCAAGTTTTCTTTTTTCTTTTTTTCTGCTATATTAATATCCAGCTCACTAACACTGGAGCTTGCATATCATTTAGTCTTTCATTTTGATTCCAATTTATCAAGATAGTGAAAAGGACAGAAGCCTAAACGATTTTGCGTTCGTATTCCAGTGCATTAAAAAGAAGGATTACGCAATTAGCCAAATTATTCCATTAGCAGTTCATTTTACATGTATGAAGCATGATCGACTATCTAGATTTTCGAAAACAAATAGATAACAAGTTTATTGTCAAATGCATTTATTTTATAACGCAGCTGACTTGCACAGTTGTAAAGGATTTAATATTTTAGAATGTCACTAGACATGGCAATTGAAAAATACATATAAAGTCTATATATTGTCTGGAGAAATATGTTACACCAGCTCAAGTTGAGTCTAGAAAAAGTATGTAGTAAAAACTGTTAACCTCTTCACTACTATTCATTTTAAAGGAACACTACAGGGTCAGGAACACAAACATTTATTCCTGACCCTATAATGTTAAAAACACATGTAGGGTCCCTGCCCCACCTTGCTCCCCCTCTGCCCGCTTAACAGGTAAGAAAACTTACCTTGTTTCCAGCACTGTCCAGGTCTGTCAGCGCTGAAAATAAGGTACATTTTCCGCTTGTGCAACACTGGCCCAGGAAGCACCTCTAGCAGCCATCTGAGGGAGTGACCACTGGAGGTGTCACTAGACATTAATGTAAACACTGCATTTTCTCTGTAGCAAAAAGCCTGCAGGGCCTTACTATACTCACCAGAACAATTACATTAAGCTGTAGTTGTTCTGGCAACTATAATGTCCCTTTAAAGTAAAATTGCAGAGCTTGTTCATCTCCCTATACAGTAAGGAAGGGTGAATGCTAAAGTTCATGAATGCAAACTAACAGTAGGAGAAGGGTTAGAAATATAGGAAGGTCACAAATAATTTTATACAAATTAGAAACAAGCCCTTTATAGTACAAATAGTTACTGATGTAATGGTGCCTGCTGTGTGTGGCATAATACCCATATATAGTCACTTTTTCTACATTTCTAAAGGGCTAGATTACTAAGCAGGGTGTTTTAACAGTGATCTCCTCGCACAGAGATGTGCAGGAGCAAAATGAAGAAATGGAGAAGTAATGTTTATCAATTCTGTATCATAGAAAATATGGTGGGCTACAGTTCAAAGCAATGCAAAACAAATATAATAATGTGTACACATGGGGATCGGAGCCTGACAGCCACGCTAACCGGCCGCATATCTTGTGGGCTCCGAGGAAAAAAGTGCTTGTTTCATGCCTGAATTTCCACCGAGCACTAAGGGGGGCAAGCACTAAGATCCCTAAGTGGGCAGCAGACGAAAGAGGTGCATAGAGAGAGTTGGAGAAGCTGCACAGTTATCCTAACTGCACATCCACAGCTCTAAAGTTTCTGGGCAGGCAAACCTACACCATCTTATGGGACTATGTTTTACCTGTCATAGGTATTGGTTGATTAGAGCACAAGCATTGCCTCATCTCTCCTCATGTTTAGCCTGGCTGCTCGAACTCCTTCTCTGTTCTTACTTTTACTTACTTTTAATTTTCTTTTTGTGTAGACACAGTGGGCTACAGGCTATTGAGCTTTATTGTAGTCCTGTGGAAAGAGGTGTTTGCTGGTGGGCTGTCACCCAGCTTGTACATTAGCATGTAAAAGCTATGCACCTTACACTCCTCGTGGTGCATACTTGCGTTTTGTTTTATATCAATGTTTTGTTCTTGTCTGGAAAAAATTTTTTTTAAAAATTGTGTAGAATTATTGAATGCCATACAAATGAATCACTATGTTTTATGCGTAGCTTGCTCTATCTGTTGTGGCACAGCTAAAAATAAAGAATTAAAATAATAAATAAATAAACAAATAAATAAATAATGTGTGCACATAATTTTGATAGTAAATAAAGTAAACAAATGTGGAATCTGAAGCAAGTTTAATTGGGTATATCAATTAAGTCTGAAATAGGGGAGTTATATATTTCAGATAATAAATGTAAGTATTGTAAGGGATTACAGCTTATTGAATTTGTTCTGGTGAGTAGAATCATTACCTTCAGCCTTGATGCTGTAAACACTGTCTTTTCAGAGAAAATGCAGTGTTTACATTACAGCCTTGTGATAACTTCACTGGCCACTCCTCAGATGGCTGTTAGAGATCCTTCCTGGGTCATGGTTGCCTAAAATGCATCAAAACATTCAGTGTCTCCTCCCTCTGCATGCAGACACTGAACTTTCCTCATAGAGATTCATTGATTCAATTCATCTCTATGAGGAGATGCTGATTGGCCAGGGCTGTGTTTGAATTGTGCTGGCTCTGCCCCTGATCTGCCTCCTTGTCAGTCTCAGCCAATCCTATGGGGAAGCACTGTGATTGGATCAGGCCACCACTTCTGATAATGTTAGCAGACAGGTTTTGACTATTGACTATTCTGAGTCAAACGGCATGCAGAGCTACAGCTTCAGGCTTGAATAAAATAAAGATTTTGCTATATTTATGGAGGCATGAGGGGCCCAGGGGTGCAAGATGGTGGTTTTAACACTATAGGGTCAGGAATACATGTTTGTGTTCCTGACCCTATAGTGATCCTTTAAGAACAAAGTCTTTCCAAATGTGCGCACTGAGCACTCTTCTGTCTGTATAATTATTATTTTCAAAGTGAATTTCAAATTTAAGGGCCAAATTAGCCAGGCTGTAATCATAGGTGACTTTGAAATTCACATTAAATTCTTACTTTAGTAAATAAAGCTATAAGACATTGGAATATGCATAGCATGTTTGATATGCATAGCAATAATATTTGGAGATAAAAAGCAGCAGCAAAATGATGCAAATTAATTGTTTAATGTATACATATTCAAATGTTGACAGACCTGAATAAGGGATTTAACCCAAACTTAATTTGATCCAGACTTTAATATATAATGTAAATGTTAATATTTTATAGTCTTAACATAGCTATTGTACATTTTCTCTCAAATACTTTGCCATAAATAATGTGAATGTTTGTGGTTTTAAGGTCGTCGAAAAGTCTTCTAAGGTTCTTCTTTTTACTGAACGCTCAAATGCAAAATAAATAATGTAGCAGGTTTTTAAAATAACTTAACAGCCTTAGCAAAGCAAGCCAGCAGAACTAATTTCAACACTCCTTTTCATTGGTATTACAATTTATATTTTTTTAATGTAAATGTTGTGATTTGATGTTGTTAGAATATGATCTTGTTCTATATTCTCCCAGCTCTGCTTGACATGTAACGAGATTTTTATTTCACTTGCAATCATTCCGAATGAACTCTAGAAAATCAGCCAGACATGGACTAAGCATATGGTTTATGCAACATGCATGTATAAATTAATAATGATCAGTGTACTTAAGCAGAAAATGGAATAAAAGGAATGAGACAAGCAGTTTTCTAAGACAACCCTAATTAACAATTCACATAAATAATACAGTTTTACGCTGAACAAACTTCTTGAAAGTTCAATTGGGGGATTCTGCACTGTTAAGAAACACATTAATAGTTTCTCTGAAAATGAGTGCCTTTCTGTATGTACCATATGGTTTGTTGTTTACATTGGCAGCTGTTGTACTATTTAGACAGTGGGGTGTAATATATGACCCACTGCCACTGGTTCCTAAGATAAGACACTTTCCACATCTGCCCTAAAATCTTGATCTTTGTTGCTCTCAGGAGCATCAGCCATCAATCAGGCGGAATCTGCAAAAGTTATTACAGAAACTGATAAAAGCTAATATTATTTTCTGTACAATGGCAGCATCACTAATGGGTAGCTCGTTCCCTCTCGGAGGGAGAGGGAATATATATATATACTCAAATATAATAGTTCAGATACACACAAATATAATACAAAGTGATCTTCCTCACCGGTGCGCCGGCACTTTGCAGCCATTCGCGAGTGCAGAGCATTGCCGCGTTTACCACGGCAACGCTCCGGTTCTCGCGAGAGTGAACTCTAGCCTCAGGAGCTGCACTTCACTCTCACCACCAGGACCACCAGGGATTCTCCACCGGACCACCAGGGATTGCAGGAAATATCCCTGCCTCGGCAAAGGCAAGGAGGGAGGGGGGATATAAAAATTATTTATTTTAATTTTAAAAAAAATTAAGTATTTATTTATCTGCCCCCCAACTCTTAATAAATCCCCACACACAAACTGCACCCCAATACACACATACACACTGCTCCCCAATATACAGTGCCTTGCAAAAGTATTTAGCCACCTTGGCATTTTTTATGCAACTTTGAAGATTATTATATATTTTTTTTTATTGTGAAGCAAACAGCAAATAGGACAAAATAACAGAAAAAGTCAATACTTTGTAGAGCAACCTTTTGCGGCAATCACAGGTCCAAGTCGCTTTGAATAAGTCTCTATGAGCTTGCCACATCTTACCACTGGGATTTTTGCCCATTCCTCCTTGCAAAACTGCTCCAGCTCCTTCAAGTTGGATGGTTTGCGCTTGTGAACAGCAATCTTTAAGTCTGACCACAGATTTTCTATTGGATTGAGGTCTGGGCTTTAACAAGGCCATTCCAACACATTTACATGTTTACCCTTAAACCACTCAAGTGTTGCTTAAGCAGTGTGTTTGGGGTCATTGTCCTGCTGGAAGGTGAACCTCCATCCTAGCCTCAAATCATGCACAGTGTGGTACAGGTTTTGCTCAAGAATATCCCTGTATTTAGCACCATCCATCTATCCCTCAACTCTGACCAGTTTCCCAGCCCAGGCTTCTGAAAAACATCCCCACAGCATGATGCTGCCACCACCATGTTTCACTGTGGGGATGGTGTTCTTTGGATGATAACAATACCCCAATTGTATGCTTTGGCACTGTGAAGCTACAATGCTATATAATAGACAAGGCTATTTCAGTTTCTATAGTTAGAATTTTCATAGATGATTTTGATGGGACTATGTCTCATTTTAGGTTATTATAGCAGTGTGACTGTTCAAATAACCCCAAAAGGGCTTTCATTTGATAAAGCAGACACCCCAGGGTATCTTATATGGTGAATATTGTGCATTAACATGTCACCATTTCTTCCCCAATTTATGTCAATGTTTGTGGTGAGGGGGGGGAAATGGCATTTTGACATATGTGTTGCATTTTTGCTGAGTATTTCTTACACTTGATATGTACCACTGTCATAAAACCCCCCAAATTATGCTCAGATACATCTTCTGAGTAAAACAATATGCCCAATGTATGATCTAGACTCTATTTTGTGAAGTTACAGTACTGTAAAAGAGACGTAACAGGTTCAGGTTTTCAAGTGAGAATTTTCATGTAGGGTTTTGGGTTTTGATGCGTCCGTGTCCCACTTTTGAGCACTTGAGCAAGCTACATATTCCAGCTACACCATAAAGGCATACCATTTCTCAAAGAAGACATCCCAGGTTATTTCAAAAGGCATATTTTAAACCTTAGTGTGGGATACTTTTTCCGCTAGCTATGTAAGCTTTGCAAATGTAGTGGTTTTTTCTGCCTTTTTGACACACAAAGTGAGTTTGCACAGTATATTTTGCAAACCTTATGTGTGCTATGACTGTATGATACTTCATATGTTGCTCAGCTATGTTGGCTGAGAACAGCAATACCCCCGTATGTATCTTTGCCAGGTATATGTGGACATTAAAGGGGCACATTTGAGACACAGCCATTCCAGGTTTTTTCAAAACTTTGAATTTTTACGCTGTGTCCTTGTCCCATTTTAGAGTATTTTAGCAGACTATATAATCCAACTACACCATAAAGGCATACCATTTCTTAAAGAATACATCCCAGGGTATTTCAAAAGTCATATTTTGAACCTTAGCATGTGATCATTTTTCCACTAGCTTGTACCAAGTGTAGTGGTAATAAGCATTTTATCTGCCTTTTTGACACACAAAGTGAGTTTGCACAGTATATTTTGCAAACCTTATGTGTGCTACGACTGTATAATACTACATATGTTAGTCAGCTATGTCATCTGAGTACAGCAATACCTCTGTATGTACCTTTGCCATGTATATGTGGCTCTTGAAGGGGCACATTTGAGAAGCAGCCATTCAGTTTTTTTCTAACTTTGAAGTTTTACGCTGTGTCCATGTTCCATTTGGGAGTAGATTAGCTGGCTGGTTATTCAAACTTCCCCACAAACACATACTATTTATTAGAGAATACACCACTGGGTAATTCAAAAGGCATATTTTGAACCTTATTGTGGGATCATTTATTCGCTAGTATGTTCCAAGTGTAGTGGTAATGAGCATTTTGTTAATGTATTTTTTTACTTTTTAAAACTTTTTTACTTTTTAAAACTTGTTTTTAAACTTTTTTTACTTATTAAATGTTTTAAACTTTCTTACCATTCTTTGCACTTTAAACATTTTTTATAAACTTTTTTTACCGTTAACTAGCAGTAATCAGCACTAACAGTAAATTTACCACTTTCCCATAACTCCCACCCACCCCAGCTAGCAAAATATATAATTTTAAAATATTTAAATTCATTAATGAGGGGGGGCGTGGCCAACCGCCAAGAGGAGTAGTCGCATGCAGTGAGCCCTGCGTACGCCACCAGGCCCAGAGCAACAAATGAGTGGCTAAAAATACACAGAAGACCCCGATAACGAGCAGGGACCACCCTAAAGAGCGACATGGCACCCTCTAAACAGACCAAGCTAACTGATCCGGTGCGCCACGGCAAAAAAGACAAACCTCGGACGGCACAAGATGGCGACGGACACGCGGAGCTCCCGCCATCGCCGGAATGCCACACAGATCACGAATGTGAAATGCAGGCCATAGACGATATGCCTGTCACAAATAAAAGCCTACATACCATGCTTCAGACCCTGAAGTCATCGCTCTGCTCAGACCTACGCCAGCTCACAAATGAGCTGAGAAAGGACATCGCGGACATATGAGGCCCTACCAGCCACCTTGAAACTAAGACCGAAGAGCTATGTGCGGCCCATAACGATGTAGTCGACAAACTACAAAGATTGGAAGAGGAACATACGGCTTTAAAACACAAACTGGCGGACATAGAAGACCGTTCCCGCCGCAATAACCTGAGATTCAGGGGAATAGCTGACTCAATCACCAACGAGGCGCTACCCCAATATCTTACAGCTTCTGCAAGGCACTGGCACCGCAAACTGAAGTTACCGCATGGGAGTTTGATCGAGCGCACAGGCTCCCGAGACTGGCCCGATTTACCGCATACACCCCCAAGGACACTACAGCACGCTTCCATTACTATAAAGCGAAGGAGCAACTCCTTAATGCAGCAAGGAAACTCCCCAAACTGCCAGAGCCCTATCAACACATTCAAATTTACGCTGACCTTTCTGCGACGACAATGGCGAGGAGGAGGGAATTTGTATATGTGACAAAAACTCTCAGGAACAACAGTATCCCATACCGCTGGTGATACCCAACAAAATTGCTGGTGTGGTACCGCGACAGAACTGTACCAATTCTGGAACCGGAGATGGGCTTGGCAAAGCTGAAGGAGTGGGGCCTACACCATACCCAGGGACAGGCTTTCCCGGCTCGCCGCCTCCCCATCGAAAATATTGCCGGAGTGGAGGATGGCTGGTGACCCTGTAGCCTCTCTTCCTAGGAACTGAACCGCCTATAGACCTGGAGTTCGCCTCATCGCCAGACATTTGAGTATCACATGTGTTAGATATATGTTCAATGTTATTGTATTGTATTAGGCTAGAATGAATTAATGCATAGAATATTTGTTTAGAAAGGCCTCTACATCAGAACCGGCCCATATGTTTGTCAAGTGCTGGGGCCCTTCGCCCATGCTTATTCATTTAAACCCAGTCCGGTATAATATGGGGCATATAATGTTGACCGTAGCGTTCCAGCCTTACACAATCCCCACTCGCCCCAGTCATCGCCTCCGCTAAAGTGGCCGTTAGGCCCAGATCCGCCAACCCCCAGTTGTACCACTCAGCGGCAACACTGTGCCTGCCTGCGTCCCATATGGCCATCAGCCCAGGGGATCCCTTGGACCACATTAAGCCTCAAGGCTTGACATAGAATGCCTGGTAGATATAGAATGTCACCGCTACCACTCCTACTGCTAATCCGTGCGTATCTGAGACAGAGCACTAGCCACAGCAGTACCGATTTCTGATTTTAACGAGCCCACTTAAAGCTTACCACATGTTACTGATGTTATTATATGTATGTGATGAAACTTATGTTAACCTACACATGCGGTACACGTGTTAGTACAGAGGAGGGAAGATGGGACGTTTTGTCCACAACCGGCAGGGATCTCCCGAGGGGGAACCAGGGGCGACCTACTCCACCTCTTTTCAAAGAGAAGGGTACCCCTTGCGGAGGTCGAGGCCGCTGTCTTGACTTCTAAAGAGTTACACATAGCGCCCGCCGACATGCCCAGGGGAACGGGGACCACTAGACATATCCCCAATGTCACACACAAGAATCAAGCCCACACGCCCTCCAGATGGTCATTGTGAGGGGTAACCGGCCCTTTCCAAGCTACACTCAACATCATATGGGACGTCAGACAGTCAGACACGTCACCTTAAAATAATTTTTTTTTTTTTTTAAATGAAAATAAAAAAAACACACAAAGGATGACCGACTAAGCACAGGGAACACAGGAATTCCTTCACGCGCTACGCAAAGCCGATAACAGACACCAAGGGCCAATCAATGGTGGAAGTCACACCATGTCCCCCACATCGGAAGAGAGTGAGGACCCCCCTCACACGGATCCGGAGCTATGCTCTGCTGGAAGCAGAGGTAATATGTTTTTTTTCCCAAGTTTTTCGGGCTTGCCCGACGTTCACCTTCCCCCTTTCCTGCTTCCCACTCCAACATTTACCCATACAGTCTTTTCCATACAAAATATACAGAAGGCGAATACAGGTACCTCGGACGGCTGGGCCACAGTCTCCACTGGGAACTCCCCAGAAGTACCCCCGCTCAGCACCCATTGTAGATAGGGGCTTAACCAGGACCTCAAAAAGAAATGACTAACACAGCAATGATATACAACCCCCACACAATTGCACAAAAGTGCACCAACCCACGTCCCCATGGCCCAACATAAGTTTAAGATTTTCTCTTTGAACGTCAAAGGCTTGAATAGCCCCCCACAAACGTAGCTTAGCAATCAGGGACATGCACAAATCCCGGGCGGCAGTGATATGCCTACAAGAAACCCACCTCTGCTCCCACAAGCCACCTAAAATCCATACCAACCGTTACCCACAAGCCTTCCATGCGTACTCTCCAAACAAAACCAAAGGGGTCTCCATACTGTTCCACGCAGATTGGATATTCCAACCAAGTCTATCTCACACGGATGCAGCAGGGCACCTCTTAATATTGGTAGGAACACTTAACGGCATCACCATAACATTAGCAACACTGTATGCCCCCAACGACGGCCAAGTAACCTTCCTACGCAGAGCGCTTAAAAAATTAGATACAATGAAACAGGGCCACACCATAATCTGTGGCGACTTCAACTGCAGCCTAGACCCCACGGTAGACATCAAACGTGGCCACGACAAAAACCCGACAACTGCCGCCTGTAATAACTGCAAATCATTATCAGACCTTATATTCGAATTCGACTTATACGGCACATGGCGCAACACGTACCCAACGGGTAGAGACTATACCTACTTCTCCCCCATACACTCGACATACTCACGTATTGACTTAATATTAGTCGACAAACTGACCCTATCCAACATAGCTGCAGTAGATATAGGACTAAGGACGTGGTCAGACCATGCCCCAGTCACTGCCACCTTCGTCAGTTTATACCCGGTCCGAGGTAGGGGCAAATAAATGAAGGCCTGCTGGACATTCCCAGTGCCTTGCTAACTATTCACAAGAACGCATCCCTTTACTTTAGGGAAAACACGA
Organism: Pelobates cultripes; assembly: GCA_933207985.1. Classification (NCBI taxonomy): domain Eukaryota; kingdom Metazoa; phylum Chordata; class Amphibia; order Anura; family Pelobatidae; genus Pelobates; species Pelobates cultripes. The sequence goes on along the minus strand of OW240917.1, from coordinate 155,793,636 downwards.
CCGACGGCATTTCCCTACAATCCCTATGGGCAGCTCACAAATCTGTGGTTAGAGGACCTTTAATACAAATAGGATCACGCAATAAGAGGAAATATAACGAGGAGGTCTCACGGCTAACCCTCACTCTGTCTGAAGCAGAAAAGGGGAACAAACAAAGACCCTCCGTTAAATTATCCAAAACCATTGCCCGCTTACAAAAGGATCTTAATGCCCTCTCCCTACAAAGTATAGAGAGGAGTATGAGAACCCTTAAGTTAACACACTACATACAAGGAAACAAAGCGGGTAAACTCTTGGCCAAGAAACTAAAGTCACAACGCCTACAGTCGAAGATCCCTTACAGCGAATCACAACAAAATATAAAAATATACAACCCCACAGACATAGTGAACTCACTAGCCACATACTACACCAAATTGTACAACTTAAAAGATGACCCTGCAGTGGCCCAACCGACACCCGAATCCATAGACGGGTTCCTTCACACTATCGAGCTCCCACACTTATCGCAATCACAAAAAGATGCACTAGACAGCCCATTCACAGAAGAGGAGGTCTCAAAAGCATTTTCGTCCCTCCCGAAACACAAAGCTCCTGGACCAGACGGCTTCTCAAACTACTACTACATTAAGCTAGCACAGATTCTGACACCAACCCTCACCTCATTATTCAATGAAATCAAAGCAACCGGGGTCATGCCAAAAGAAATGTTAGAAGCACATATTGTCACTCTACCCAACCCAGGTAAACCGCCCACTAAATGTGAGAATTTGAGGCCTATTTCACTCCTTAACGCAGACGTCAAACTCTATGCCAAACTCCTCGCATCCCGTGTAAAACCTCTCCTCACAGAAACATAGAAACATAGAAACATAGAATGTGACCGCAGATAAGAACCATTCGGCCCATCTAGTCTGCCCAATTTTCTAAATACTTTCATTAGTCCCTAGTCTTATCTTATAGTTAGGATAGCCTTATGCCTATCCCACTCATGCTTAAACTCCTTTACTGTGTTAACCTCTACCACTTCAGCTGGAAGGCTATTCCATGCATCCACTACCCTCTCAGTAAAGTAATACTTCCTGATATTATTTTTAAACCTTTGTCCCTCTAATTTAAGACTATGTCCTCTTGTTGTGGTAGTTTTTCTTCTTTTAAATATAGTCTCCTCCTTTACTGTGTTGATTCCCTTTATATATTTAAATGTTTCTATCATATCCCCCCTGTCTCGTCTTTCCTCCAAGCTATACATGTTAAGATCCTTTAACCTTTCCTGGTAAGTTTTATCCCGCAATCCATGAACCAGTTTAGTAGCCCTTCTCTGAACCCTCTCTAAGGTATCAATATCCTTCTGAAGATACGGTCTCCAGTACTGTGTACAATACTCCAAGTGAGGTCTCACCAGTGTTCTGTACAATGGCATGAGCACTTCCCTCTTTCTACTGCTAATACCTCTCCCTATACAACCAAGCATTCTGCTAGCATTTCCTGCTGCTCTATTACATTGTCTGCCTACCTTTAAGTCATCAGAAATAATCACCCCTAAATCCCTTTCCTCATATGTTGAGGTTAGGACTCTATCAAATATTCTGTACTCTGCCCTTGGGTTTTTACGTCCAAGATGCATTATCTTGCACTTATCCACATTAAATGTCAGTTGCCACAATTCTGACCATTTTTCTAGTTTACCTAAATCATTTGTCATTTGGCTTATCCCTCCTGGAACATCAACCCTGTTACATATCTTAGTATCATCAGCAAAAAGACATACCTTACCATCAAGACCTTCTGCAATATCACTAATAAAAATATTAAAGAGAATGGGTCCAAGTACAGATCCCTGAGGTACCCCACTGGTGACAAGTCCAAGCTTCGAATATATTCCATTAACTACAACCCTCTGTTGCCTGTCACTCAGCCACTGCCTTACCCATTCAACAATATTGGAATCCAAACTTAAAGATTGCAGTTTATTGATAAGCCTTCTATGTGCAACAGTGTCAAAAGCCTTACTGAAATCTAGGTAAGCAATGTCTACTGCACCACCCTGATCTATAATTTTAGTTACCCAATCAAAAAAATCAATAAGATTAGTTTGGCATGATCTCCCTGAAGTAAACCCATGTTGTCTCTGATCTTGAAATCCATGTGTTTTAGATGTTCATCAATCCTATCCTTTAACATGGTTTCCATCACTTTCCTCACTACTGAAGTAAGGCTTACTGGCCTATAGTTGCCCGACTCCTCCCTATTACCTTTCTTGTAAATGGGCACAACATTCGCTAACTTCCAATATTCTGGGACTACTCCTGTTAACAATGATTGGTTAAATAAATCTGTTAATGGTTTTGCTAGTACACCACTAAGCTCTTTTAATAGCTTTGGGTGTATTCCATCAGGTCCCATTGACTTATTTGTCTTTACTTTTGACAGTTGAAATAGAACCTCTTCCTCTGTAAACTCACGTGTAATAAATGACTCATTTATCCTTTTTCTCAACTGAGGTCCCTTTCCTTCATTTTCTTCTGTAAATACAGAACAAAAATATTCATTGAGGCAGTCAGCCTGACCTTTATCCTCTTCTACATACCTTCCTTCTTTTGTTTTTAATCTAACTAATCCTTGTTTTACTTTTCTTTTCTCATTTATGTATCTAAAAAATGTTTTATCCCCCTTTTTTACTGACTGTGCTATTTTCTCTTCTGTGTGTGATTTGGAAGCTCTTATAACTTGCTTAGCCTCTTTCTGCCTAATCTTATAGATCATTTTGTCTTCCTCACTCTGGGTTTTTTTATAATTCCTAAATGCTAACTTTTTGTTTTTAACTATTTTGGCCACATCTGCGGAGTACCACAGTGGTTTCTTGAATTTTTGCTTTTACTGACAAGCCTAATGCAATTTTCTGTTGCCTTCAATAGTGCAACTTTTAAATAATCCCATTTCTCTTGGACTCCATTTAAATTGCTCCAGTCTGATAATGACTCCTCTACCCATATTCTAATTTTAGAAAAGTCTGTTTTTCTAAAGTCTAAAACTTTTGTTTTTGTGTGGTGTGACTCAGTCACTGTTCTTATATTAAACCACACTGACTGATGATCACTGGATCCTAAACTTTCACCTACAGTAATATCTGATACCAAATCTCCATTTGTTAACACTAAATCTAGTATGGCCTCTTTACGAGTTGGCTCCTCAACAACTTGTTTTAGAGACAATCCCAGTAGGGAGTTTAGAATATGTGTGCTCCTGGCACAAGTAGCTAATTTTGTTTTCCAATTTACATCAGGAAGATTAAAGTCACCCATGATGATAACTTCCCCCTTCATTGTCATTTTAGCTATTTCCTCAACTAGTAGATTATCTAACTCTTCAATTTGTCCTGGGGGCCTATAAATCACACCTACACGAGTTACTGTGTGATTACCAAATTCTAACATAGCCCAAACGGACTCTATGTTTGCCTCACTAACTTTTATTAGGCTAGATTTTATGCTATCCTTCACATACAAGGCCACCCCTCCCCCTTTCTTGCCTTCCCTATCTTTCCTATATAAAGAGTACCCTGGTATTGCTATGTCCCAGTCATTTTTCTCATTGTACCATGTCTCAGTAACAGCGACTAAATCTACACTATCAGTTGCCATTATTGCCACAAGTTCATGGATCTTATTCCCTAAACTGCCACAGAACTAGTATCAGCAGAACAAGCGGGGTTCGTTCCCGGTAGACAGGCAGGAGACAACACAAGACATTGCCTGAACCTGATCAGTTGGGTGAGATCCAGCAACCAAAGGGGGGTAGTCCTGGGACTCGACGCCGAAAAGGCGTTCGACCGGTTAAACTGGGCCTACTTAAAAGCAACCCTACACAAAACGGGCTTCCCACACTCGTTCATGGAGGCCATTATGGCACTATATAGCGCTCCATCCGCTAGGGTCTTCAACACGGGGTTTCTATCAGAGCCATTCTCAATAAGTAATGGAACGAGACAGGGGTGCCCACTATCCCCCCTGCTATTCATCCTCTGCTTGGAGCCTCTCATCCGCCACATCAAACACCACATTGAGATAAAGGGACTCACCACCCCGGCAGGTACACAAAAACTAACCCTATTCGCAGATGACATCCTGCTGTTCCTCACACAACCTGAAAAATCCATCCCAACACTACTGTCCCTGCTAACACAGTACGGACAGGTCTCCTACTATAAAAACAACTCCAACAAAACCCAGGTGCTCCCACTGGGCCTACCAGCCACACTAATAAGCAAGTTAAAGGCAGCACATCCCTTTGACTGGAGAAACACATCCCTAAAATACCTGGGGATCAACCTGACTGCTTCCCCCGTTAAAATCACGCGAGAAAACCACTTACCTTTAATGAACAAATTACAAACACAATTGGATAAGTGGAAACCACTGGAAGTCTCATGGATGGGCAGAGTGCAGACCGTCAAAATGATGGCGCTGCCTCATATACTGTACCTATTCCGCACCCTCCCTATTGCGCTACCTGACACGCTCCTCAAGAAATTCCAATCCATTATTAACTCCCACATCTGGAAGAAAAAACCCCCAAGAATGGCACGTAGACTTACATGGCTCCCACCAAACAAAGGAGGCCTAGGCGCCCCTGACGTAAAAGCGTACTATAAAGCATCTGTCCTAGCACAGGGCCTGGAGGTCCTAACCCGCCCCAAGCCACCAGTGTGGCTACCCCTAGAGAACGCAAACCTTCACCCAGACACAATAACTCAACAACTGTGGACCGCATCTGGGAGTACGAGCCCTCCCCCAAAGGGCCTGCCCAACACCAAATTCATGTTGGCCAGCTGGAACAGATTGGCGACGGATCTGTTGGGTCAAGCTCACCCACTTTTCTTCGCCCCTCTGTCCTGATTGCATGACCTGACCAGCGATCTCCCACTGAAAGTATGGATAGAGAAAGGGATCACCTCAGTAGGATCCTTAATAACACCACAAGGCATCAAACAATTCCCCGAGCTACAAACAGAATTCGCCCTACCACCTAGGGAAATATTCACATACGTACGCATCAAACACATCATAACTGCTGTGAACATACAGCACTGCGAGGTGGAACAAATGACGACTTTCGACCGGAGTTGTATCTCCATACATCAGACTAATAAACCCCTTTCTCTGTGCTACAACGCACTAAACGATGCGGACAGCTGTACAAAACACCCATATATGCTCCAGTGGGAAAATGACCTAGCAGTCCAGTTCCCTCTCCGTATGTGGCTACAGTTTATCCAAATTACCCAAGCGGCATCCCATAACCTAACCCACTGGGAGGCTTACTGCAAATTACTTATAAGATGGTACTTAGTGCCTACGCGCCTAGCCCAGATGTACCACTCAACGCCACAGACTTGCTGGAGATGCGGGAACGGAGTGGGCACATTACTACACATATTCTGGGGCTGCTCCATACTGACACAATTCTGGCAACAAGTCAGAGACCTGATTAAATCCATCACAAAGTTAGACATCCCCGCACGCCCAGAATGCTGCCTCCTTCACATACACACTGGTATGCTGACATCCCCTCACAAAGTGGTCGTGTGCCATGTCCTTCTGGCAGCCAAAACCAGCATAGCAAGCAGATGGAAAAGCTCTGACTCAGGAGGTACGTAATAGGGTCCACTCGACATATGAATATGAACGCCTAGCTTTTAGACTGAAAGGCCGTGAGACCAAACACACACTTCTATGGCAAAGCTGGCATTCGGCACCTACCCCAGACTAAGGAGGGATCGAATCGCCATCTGGGGAGGCCAGAAGGACAGAGTATAACCCACCAGCCATCCTATATCGCACAACCACTATCTCACTATTTCACGTAAAATATCTATAGGCTCAAGCTAGTAAATCTCTCACATAAAAAGGGCCTACTCGGGCCTCGAAGAGGGTGTACAATTCCCTCACTACCCCCAAGCGAGATACCTTATTAGTATTACCAAACACGACCTCATACGACCCCCACCATCCTGGTATACCCGCTGGTGCCGTTCGAACCACTCGCTTCTTGTATTTCGTTTCGCACGTTACATGCTGTACTCTCATGTTTCATGTGCCATGAATGTAAAGATGTGTATGACATTATGATGTTACAAGGTAAATGTTACCCCCCTCCCTCTTCCTTTCTGTACCCCTCACCACCCAAGACATATGTATGTTTAACTAAAAATTATTTCAATAAAAACAAGACATTGAAAAAAAATTAATTCATTAATGAAATAAATTGAGCCCCTGATGGTTAAAAAATAAATACAAGTTAATCATTAGGTGTTAAACAAAATTAGTTCTCAGTATAATACTGTGATCTGTAGTTTGATCACTATAGGCAGTTATCAAGGCAGGGAAGGGGTTAATTTTTATTTGGACTGGGTAAAGGGGGTGGTATTTTTTTTACTTAAACCCTTAAGGACACATTACATGTGTGACATGTCATGATTCCATTTTATTCCAGATGTTTGGTCCTTAAGGGGTTAAACATTATTAAAACATTTTTTAAAACTATTTTTTTACTTTTTAAAGCTTATTTTAAAACTTTTTTTAACGTTAACCCCTAGCTAGCCTAACATCCAATTTCCCACTAACTTCCATCCACCCCTGCTAGCTAAATATATAATTTTAAAATATTTAAATTAATTAATAAAATGAATTTAACCCCTGAGGGTAAAAAAAAATAACCCTCAGGGGTTAAACAAAAATCAGATGACAGTAAAATGTAGTCACTACCAATTGATCACAGTAGTCAGTGATCATTTGGCAGGGAAGGGGTTAATTTTATTCAAGCATGGGAAATGGGGGGTGGGATTTAACTTAATTTTTTTTTTTTTACACAGGGTGAAGATGATCAGCACTGATCCGTCTCCCTGCACTTCACACTGACCACGGAAGAGCAGGGAGGCAGATCGTGAGTCCCTGCAGCCCATGTGCAAATTTAAATTCGAACCAAAACAAATTGCACATGTCTAGTATTTATAGACATTCCCTGATTTTTAAAACTATCTATTCCCAGGGCTAAAAAAGATAGAGACAATGTATCCCAAAAGCTTTGTAGGATAATGTATAAATAATGTATCAAAACTGCACAATCAGCAGCAGTACAGCTCAAAGGGTTGGCTAGTTGCAGATGTTACGGTCACTAAAAATAGCTCTGTCACTGTCTAGGGTCTTTGCATAATTTGCAAAGTTCCCTGAAATGTGAAATCTCTGCTTGGGATCCAGTGGCCATGAGGGAAAGGGAGAGGTGAGATTTATTTACTTGAACCTGTTCCTCACAGGCACTGCAATGCTCTTCCTGCTGCTCTTCTTCATCTCCTGTCGCCTCAGCTGCCATGAGCCAATGTCAGCACTGTACTCTCGCGCATGTGTGAAAGTACAGCATTGAGGTCTATGTTGGATCCACGAGAAAGCAGGAACCTCCACATAAAGAGCTTTATTTCCCTGACAATCTAGACAGCAGTAATAATAATTTTCCATTAAAGACCCAACTAATTGCTTCACGGACTTTGTTGTATATTTACTGCAGTGTCCGTGCAGCAAGCAATATGTAGGACGAACTAAGAGATTGCTAAAGGTTAGATTGTTGGAACATGCCAATAATATTAAAAAAGGGTCTTATGTCGCACTCGGTTCCGGTGCACTGTAATTCTTGTCCAACGTTTGACCTTCAAAAATTGATAAGCATTGGAAAGAAAATATTGACCAACATTGGAGGGAAGGGGACAGATTGAGATCTCTGTGCCTACGCGAAACCTTTTGGATAAACAGATTGCAGACACTGGAGCCGAGTAGATTAAATATGGAGATTGATTTGGTTTGTTTTCTATAAAATGTATGGTGAACATGTGAACATGGAGAGAAACCTTAGGGGGGCAAGTTGAAATTCATGAGGTCATTTGGCACTAAAATATTATTATTTTTCTTTTTTATATATTTTTTTTTTCTTTTCATTTTTATATTTATATTTTTTATTATAAGTTTTTATTTTATTTAATTTTTTATTTTATTAATTCTTTATTTTTCTTGTGCACATGAAAAAACATACAGTATGTCTTGCAGCACCACAACAGCAACTGCAGGCTTGTCTTGAACATTGGCTTTGTCGTGGCATGTGATTGGTTAGCACATATTTACAGTATACATTACTTAAACGTTCCGAACCATTTATGACAAATTTAGCGTAATAGTCATTAAAATGAGACAGGATTACGTGTCAGGCTAGTTCTACCTCAAGCGGACATGCATTAGCCAATTCTGATAAACAAAATGAGAGTAAGCGGACTAAAAGTCCAATCAGAGAATAACGTGTTAAAAAAGGAAGCCCTACCTTTAATAAACCTGAAGGAAATATTATATAGAATAAACCAATAAGAGGAAGGTAAAGGCTAAAGAACAATCTAAATGTCTATTTTAGAGACATATAGTAGAAGGCATATAGGCACAGAAAAAACTGTATATAAAATCAGCTAAAAAGCTGAAAATGCTGAGCTGCCTATCCAGAGGAACAGGGATATACAGAGGTAAAAGGAGAGGAGGAGGGAGAAATCGATAAAATTATTTAGAAGGAGAACCCCTCTTGAAATCCCCCAAAACCCAATGCTAAAATAAAGCAAGGTGGTCCCTATAATCCCTCGGCACTGTAGATAACCCACTAATGCCTACCTGAACCTCTGTCCCTTCCTCAACTAGAATCAACAAAACACACTTAAATTAACTAAAACTAATGCATAGTGCTACCAATAAAGGTGAAAAAAATAAACAAATAGCTTGACGCGCGTTTCAGCGTATCAACACGCCGTCGTCAGGAGCAGTGAATGTGAACTGGGTGGTCTAGAAAATATATAAGCCCTTGATTGCAATTAAGTATCCACTGCTGTGTGCAGTGGGTGTACCAAGTAATGAGTTCCATTAAACACTTACCAGTGCTCCCTCCCTTTTGGGGCATCAAACTGCATCATACTAATGAATAGAGTGAAGGGTGGTAACTAAATACCAACCTCTCATACAGCCGATCGTCGAGAGCCCCTTCATTCTAGGTAGATCAGTTTCTTTAAAGCGATAGGCATGCACCCCTCATATTCATAAGGATTCATATGTCCTCTAGATAAGGTTCATACGAGTCTGTTATCGATCTCCACCAGAAAGCCCGCTAGTGACTCCATCAGGGCCGGGACTTCCAGGCGTGGACAGGGGGCGGGGGGACTCTTGTAAGTCTATTGCGCATCAGCCAATAGTGACACCAGCCCATTCATAACGTTGTCGGGGGGAGCTCTACAAACACATGTGGAATAGGCACCCTCCCTACAGCAATACTGGGTGGTTTATTTACATTTTGGACTCCACATGGAATCGCCCGATCGATCGATCTCCAGCTATAGTTCCAAGATTGGAATACTGTATTAATAAAGGAAGTCGCCTACCAATCATAATATAAAATACCCAATAATTACAAATGTAAAGAAAAATACAATAAATAAAATGTTCGTAGGCTATACAATTAAATGATAGCAATGAATAAACAGTTTTATTCCTTTGTATGTCCATGTAACTGTTGGTCCAATAAACAATCAAAATTAAATAAACTGGATGGTATTAAGTATATACAGTTACTATCAAGTCAATATCAGGTAATGTAATAATGTCCTCAGTTGGGAACTCATCAAGAAACCCAATATTCAAGAGGAGGTTAATAAATGAGGATTAATCAATACTCCAAAATATGAGAGTAAGTGACTATGTGTCACCTTTCGGGAGACAGTATACTGATTAAGGTTTATGAGACTCAAAAAATGCAAAAGAAAAAGGGAAAGATATTAGCCACCAATAATTGAAATTAAGTATTTACATCTATTTACAATTCCTAAAAGAAAGGATAGGAATATATCTTCCATAAACTAAAGACGAGAGCTATGTATAGATTATAGAAAGGCAGAAAAGGAGAAGCCCTCGTTAAGTCCCTGAGGAGAAAGAGTTTTTAATTTGTAAATCCAATAGGATTCACGCTGTTTCAATCTCCTGTCCCAGTCACCTTTTCGTTCTGTTTGTGGGATATGTTCTATCCCTATAAAGCTAATATGATTACAGGCATTTGCATGATGGAGCTTTAGGTGACGTGAGATGGGTGTTTCTAAGAGTCTTCTCACCGAATTGACATGCTCCCTGATTCTAAATTTAAATGGACGGAAGGTCTTGCCGACATATTTTATTCCGCATGAGCAGATTAACAAGTAAATTACTCCTTCAGTCCTACAGTTGACGAAGGTTCGTACGGGGAAAATCTCTTCTCCATTACTGCTGCTATATTTTTTGGAGTTTCTCTCGATATGTGCGCATGCGCTACAATGTCCACATCTAAAAGTCCCCTTTGGTAGATATTTTTTTGATTGTTTTTTAAGGGGTTCCAGATGTACCAGGGTATCTTTCAGATTTTTTCCTTTCTGTGCTGTTATGGATGGGAATGGACTGATCACATTTTTAATATGTGGGTCTGTGGTTAAACTTGGCCAATAATGTTTAAAAGTTTCCATCATGTACGTCCATCCTGCGTCGTAGGTGGCTATACAACGTATCAGGTTTGAATTAGTACTCTGTTTATTATTATCGGAAAGGAGTAGATCTCTATCTGAAAAGATAGCTCTGGAGTATGCCTTTCTAAGGACCCTGTTAGGATGGCCCTTTTCTTTTAAGGATTTTCTAAGGTCCCAAGCTTTGACCTTGAAGTCCTCCATGGTGGAGCAGTTGCGTCTAAGCCTTAAGTATTGTCCAGTGGGTACACCTGATTTCAGTGTTTTGGGATGATAATTTTGCCAGTTTAGCAGGCCATTGGTAGCTGTTTTTTTACGATACAAAGTTGTTACCACTTTACAGCCAGGCTGTATTGAAATGGTTAGATCTAAAAAATTCAGATGTTTGCCCCCTATCTCGTTAGTAAATGTTAAATTAAGATTATTTATATTGAGAAGGTAGACAAAATCCTCAAAATCCTTTTTGGATCCCAGCCAAATGATGAACACGTCATCGATGTATCTTTTCCAACAGTGCACCAGACTATACAAAATTTGTAGATTCTACTATACTGTCACATTCACAGACCTGGTTCCCGCTCTCTCGGCCGCCGCCATCTTAGGTTGGGCCTTGGGCCTGCTTGGTGATCGGGCAGAGTCTCCAAGTGTGGCTAGGACTGGGAGCACCCCTCCCTGGTCCAGAGTGGGGGTGATCGGAACCGGGTACACCAGTTGTTACAGTCGTGACTTAAATATGAATATTAATTTAATAATTAATATATAATAATTAAGCAACAAATAACAACATTAATATTTTTTAGAGTTCGGTATTATGGTCGAATATATAATAGGAAATACACAAAACATTGTAGTATTAAATGTATATTTAATATAATTATAATAACAATTAAACAAATGCTAGCAGAATGTCAATTTACCACAATAATTACACAATACAAAACTACAACATATTACTTACAAAAGGCTATAACAGTTGCTAGCTGTTATAATAGATTACTTACACGGCTCCAGCCTGTTTGGCTGGAGCTATACAGTCAGCTACATGTTCAATCAATGCAAGCAAAGGAAAAAGGGGCTGAATTCCTTCTACTATTTGGTTTTATCCAGTAAGTAGGCTGGCCTGTGATGTCACTGCCAGAAGCACATGAGTTAGCACACTGACCCCTAGTGGTGCCTCTAAAGCATTAAGCTCATTATGCTTTTTTATGACAAAAAGTCATTAATTAATAAATACCATTACACCAGTGTTCCGTGCGCTTGTCAGGCTCCACTGGGCAGGATAGTGGAGCGGCGACCATCCACTCCACTCACTGCCAGGAACCTCTCCTCCGAGGGACTAAAACCCTCATGGCAAGCCTCTCCTCAGCTCCGGTAGCGCCGGAAAAGAGGTATCGCAAGCACTACATTACATTATGGGTAATGTAGTAGGTATAGACAATCCGGAAATTACGCGACGGAACAGGGACGAACGTAGAAGAAAGAAGAAAGAAACTCTGAACCATTCATATTGAAACCGGGCAACCAAATGTCCACTCCAATTGAGATAGCCCTATCGGCAAAACACGTCTTGGACCACACACAGCAAATAAGGACTTATTGTTTAATTTACCTTGATATACATTTTATTACTTTTTAAATGTATTGCAAAATAAATCCTGCTTTTATTGGCAAAAGTCCTTCCTCTTTTTTTATCTCGGTTCCAGCAGGGAGTGTCACCCTAACATCTGACACCAGGCGAAAGGTTTTGGAGCCACTAATCTAACAGGCTCCAAGCAAGGTGAGAAGGAACTTATTATAAGCATATATTCACCTGTAAAATCCAAATTACACCCAGATTCTTTTTCATCTGTGTTTCTGCCCATATATACCTATTGGGGGAGAATATCCTGTAGCTTCCTTGCAGTTGAGAAGAAGGTTGTTGGTGCCACCTAAAAGGCCCAGATGTCCCTTGTTTAGAGCCTATACCAACAAAAAGGCTAAAAAAATGTGGGTTTTTCTTACACTCACTTTAATATAACCTGATGACCAGCTAAACCAATATTGCACTACTTGTGTATATTTATTTTTTGTTTCCTTAGATGTTCACAACCCCCTATATACATTGGGGGTAAGTGTTTTTACTACAGACGCTGCACTTCAACTTTTGTTTTTAGGTGGTGGGGTTGATTACCTAAACATAAAGGTTTGTTTTTTATACTTTGGTTCTGTGGAATAGGGGATATCCACTAAGTGTTTAACAGCTGCTCATATTATAAATCTTTATTATTATTCATTATAAAGTGCCTTAAATACACAATCTGTTTTTTGTCCCTTAAATAAGTTTTGTTTCCAGTTTTCAGCTTTCATTAAAAATGGTTTCAGATCTTCCCTACTTCAAAAGTTTTTATCTTTCCTGCACCAATACCTAACTTTATTCCAAAACTTGTACAAACTCATTTTTAAGGCTCAGTTTTATATTTATTTTTTTATATTTATGATTTTTCTTTTTTATTTGTTTTTCTTTTTTAAAATTAACATTAATATTGATTAAGAAATTAAAATGTGCATCATGAAGAACTAGATGTGTTGTATTAATATTCCAGGGTCAGGGTCAGGGTTCAGATTTAGAATACGTTTACAAATGAATCAAAAATGTAAATAAAATCTGCAATTCAAAAATTATACCAAAATCTCAGCCCAATCCACACTCATGAACTGCTGCATTATTTGCTAAAATAAATGGCTTTGAAGTTTACTTTTTTATGGGGCTCTTGTCCTCCAGTAAGTCATTGCTAGGGTATTTCAGCTTGTCATGTACCAAACGTGGCTGTTCAATTGAACAAATTAACCACTTCACGACGCTGGACAGAAATTTTCTGTCATGCTTGCCGTAGCGTTAAGGACACATGACGGAAAATCTCTGTCATTTACTAATGTAAATCCCAGATCGCGGCGATCGCGGGGTTAACTTTGCTCCTGCCTGCCTGGTTTTTTTTAACCCTGAGGGGTTAAATGTATTTAATTGATTAATTTAAATATTTTAATATTATATATTTAGCTAGCTGGGGTGGGGGGAAGTTAGTGGGGAATTGGGGAATTTAATGTTAGGGTAGCTAGGGGTTAACAGGAAAAAATAAAATAATCCCCACCCCGTTTTGCCAGTCCTAATAAAAATGAACCCCTTCCCTGCCAGTTGATCACTGCCTACAGTGATCATATTACAAATCACAGTATTATACTGTGATCAAATTATTTTTTTTAACCCCTGAGGGTTAACTTTTGTTTTTAACTTTCAGAGGTTCAATTTACTTAACTAATTAGTTTAAATATTTTAAAATTATATATTTTTTTATGTATTTTTTTCTCTCTCTTTTTTTTTATTTTCAAAGTCACACATACATAAATAAACTAATACGTTAGACATATCTACAGTGCCATACCGTGCTCAGTTTTACTTCAATATATCTATACTTCCTAAATTCACAAAACATCAAAAAAACAATTTTTTTTTAAAATGGCTCTTGATCGAGGGGATTGGGGGAGGGGAGGGGAGAGTTTTGTGCATTTTTCCTAGACTTCCCTTAGACTTATAAGGTGTTTCATTATAGCATATTGATTTTTCTTATTGATTCATCCCAGAAATCAGTATCTCTAAGTATTTTATTATTAGGAGTAGGAATATATTTTTCCATATTTAGTTGATGACCTAATTGATATTTAATTAAACACCAGTCAGGTTTTAATGGGCTTTTCCAATTTCTAGCTATAGTTAATTTAGCTGCTGTCAACATGTGGATTAACAAGATCAAATCTTTTTTTTCTATACTGGGTATATTAATATGTAGAAGCATCAGTTCTGGTCTTAGGGATATCGTGCTATTTAATATTTTGTTTATCTTTCTTCCGCCATAGTTCTTTAATAATCAAACACTCCCACCAGATATGTAAATAATCTGCCTCTTTTACCACATCTCCAGCATTCAGAAGAATGATCAGGAAATATTTTATTAATCTTTTTAGGAACTAAATGCTATCTGTTAAAGATCTTACAGTGTAGCTCATTCAGATTCAGACAGTGAAGATTTTTTATTAAAAAACTGGATTGGGTTTTCCTAACGCCATACCATCTACACCACTCTTTACGGGAGATTTGCAAACCCAGATCTTTACTCCATTTCGATATTGCTGTTGGAAAATATTTATTTTCCATTTTATATAGCAAAAGATTGGTTTTAGGAATTAGTTTTTTAGTGTCCATTGAATTAATAATTTGTTCAAAATGTTTTCAATTTTCTTCATAAGATAGTTTGACTTTTCATTATATATGATCTTACTTTCATATAATCAAAAAAATCTTTGTTCATAAAACCAGAAGTCATTTGTAAGTCGCTGAAAGTTCAACATTTTCCTCATATAATTACATCTTCAACGGTTTCAATACCTTTTTCAGACCATGAGAGTAGATTAATGTCAGGTAATAAATCGTTTAGTAATTGAATTTTGAAAGATGGAAAAATATTTTCTTCCATATCTAATTTCCATTTTATTTCAAACCAATTTTTCAATATATGATTTAAAGCAAACATTTCCCTCAAAAAGTTGAATTTGCTGTAAGGACAACTGGAGAAAATTCAATCTACCAAGGTATGGTTCTGGCTTTTAATATTAATGCAAGTTGGGGAGGAAAGTACTTGTGTTAGCTGCAAAGTCTTAAACAGGGTACATGATTTATTATTTTTAGGATTCAGCCAATCAATATTAAAACTGCTGTGTTTACAGCTGCAGGGTTAACCCTAGATGGACCTGGCAGCCAGACCACTTCATTGAGCTGAAGTGGTCTGGGTGCCTATAAGGCCTTTAAGGCTAACACAAGCTTCCAAAACTGTGTCCTTAAAGGGACACTCCAGTGCCAGGAAGACAATCCGTTTTCCTGGCACTGCAGGTCCCCTCTCCCTCCCACCCCCATCCCAGGTTGCTTACCTTTATCCAGCACCGATGTCCCTCGGGGCTGGTTCAGGGTTCGCCCACACTCCTCCCCCGCCGGATGACAGGGGAGACCTATTGCGCATGTGCGGCTGGAGGCGGGGGAGACCTAAAGCGCATGCGCGGCAGTGCACATTAGACCTCCTCATAGGAAAGCATTGAAAGATGCTTTCAGTGCTTTCCTATGGGGAATTTAGCGTCGCTGGAGGTCCTCACATAGTGTGCTATAAACCAGGAAGTGCCCTCTAGAGGAGGCGTTAACCCTGCAAGGTAAATATTGCAGTTTATTAAAACTGCAATATTTACAGATGCAGGGTTAAGGGTAGTGGGAGTTGGCACCCAGACCACTCCAATGGGCAGAAGTGGTCTGGGTGCCTGGAGTGTCCCAATAAGGGTTTAAGCTATACCTGCTCTGTGCACTCGAGCCGGGTTACAGTATTCTTTTGAAAGAGGCTCTACTTTCTGTTGAAAAGTAGAGTATTTTACATTTGAAAAAAAACAGTTCCCCTTAAAATGCAGTTTACTAATCTACTGAAGCATAATTAGAGTGTAGATTATTAGATGCAGTGCAGATTTATAGACAAGAATATTTGGTATTTAGATTTTGGAGCCTGGTTGTAGCCATGTAGTATGAGCTATGTCTGGGCTACACAGCTGTGAGTTTTATTTTGCCAACTTTCTCTATGCTCTGTAATATTCCATGTAATTCAATCTTATTAGCAGTTGTATCCTTCCTATTAACATTGTAACTGCTTTGTTTTCTTCTCTTATCAAATTTTCAACATCAGCTCAACATGTTGTTTTAGTAGATTTTTTTTTCTTAGTAGATTGTAAATTACATTAATACTAATTAAGGAAGAAACAACCACAAAGACCACATCTTGCAATTTCCATGATTTCGTTTTAAATTAAATTTGTCCATTACATCTAAACCCAAAACCAAAGTCTGATACCAGACAGACATTGAAAAAAATACACATCTGTATCCATCCTTTATTTGTAGCTGCAGATTGCTAACTAGAGAACAAGTTATAGAGTTGAAATATGTTTCAAACATGTCTTCCTTTGACTACATTAGCTGGGCTTTTTCATGGGCACAATCATAGTTTCCTTTTATACAATTCTATTTCTTTCTACCTCTCTCTTTCTCTCTTTCTCTCTCTCTCTCTCTCTCTGATCTCTTGCTCATTTATTTTTCATTGTTAAAAGAGATGATTCTAGACAGAGCCATATCTGCTCTGTCATTCCACTTGTTGTAGCAGGATTTATAACCATACCTGAAACAAACTAAAATCGTTATACTGAAAAGGTTTTTAATGAGCCCCTCTATGGTTATCTTATGCCATGTGGCAAACCAATTAAGCTAAGAATGGTGCCTTGGTAGTCACAACTAGATGTCAAGTACTGATGAGAGGTTCTACCTATTAGTTGGACAGTTGTGTAAGTATGCCACTGAGCATTGTGGCGTGCTGTTGGCCTCCCGGTTACAATAAAGAGATTTAAGATAGATTGTCTGTGACTGGTGACGCCCTAACTGCTTTGCCAACAATGCAGAGATGTGAGGCACTAACTATGATTTGGACCGAGAGGCAAAATACCTCTGTAGTTATAGATAGGGGTTGACGTCGCAGGACATCTATCTTATGACACAAGAAGCAAAAATACTTCCAACTAAGGTGCCCTTACAGTTGTACCAAGGTACTTATAATGTTCTGTAGAGCAGGTGGTTGTCGTAAGGAGGGAGGTAGTTTTGGAGAGGCGAGTCACTTGCAAGGTAACCTTAAAAACGTGAATGCAAAAACCTAATTTGACTAAGTAGATATACAGCTGGAAGATTGATGTAAGACAGTAAGAATAATTGAATAGAGTGGAGGGCAAAAAGTGTACGGTGGTTCAATAACCTAAACCAGAATGGGACACAGGAGAACTTAGTGTTCATATTTTAGAACAATGTTATTAACACTGTGAAAATGTGTTAGAGTGATTGCTGGTAAGGTAAATAAAGTAAGTGAAATGAGCCTGGAACAATGAAATATTCTAGTGACCAGTGGCGTATATACCGCGGTCGCAGGGGTCGCAGCAGCGGCCGGGCCTGGCACTCCAAAGGGCCCGGCCGCCCTGCGGACCCCCACGACCGGGTACCACCTGTGCAGCAAACCGCATGTTAAGGGGATTATCAGGGGGCTCGGTCAGCCTGGGCGCTTTAACAGCGTGACCGGGCCCCCTGTGATTACATCACTGCTGGGAGGAAGTGACTCCCCGGTCACTCCTCCCAGCTAACAGAGCCCGTGCAGGAGGAAACAGGAAGAAGGAGGGAGTCAAGGTAGGAAACATTTTGTGTATGTGTGTGTGTATGTATGTGTGTGTGTGTCTCTGTATGTGTGTCTGTATCTCTGTATGTGTGTGTGTGTCTCTGTATGTATGTCTGTGTCTCTTTATATGTGTCTGCATGTGTGTATGTATGTATGTGTCTGTGCATGTGTGTATGTATGTGTGTCTCTGTATGTGTGTATGTATGTGTGTGTGTGTGTCTCTGTATGTGTGTGTGTGTGCCTCTGTGTGTGTGTCTGTGTCTCTGTGTGTGTCTCTGTATGTATGTGTCTGCATGTGTGTATGTATGTATGTGTGTATGTATGTGTCTGTGTCTCTGCATGTGTGTATGTATGTGTGTGTCTGTGTCTCTGTATGTGTGTATGTATGTGTGTGTGTGTCTCTGTATGTGTGTATGTGTGTGCCTTTGTGTGTGTCTGTGTGTGTCTCTGTATGTATGTGTCTGCATGTGTGTATGTATGTATCTGTGAGTGTGTATGTATGTGTCTGTCGGGGGGAGTGTGTCTGTGTGTATGTGTTTGTATGTGTGTGTCGGGGGGGCATGGTCAAGGGGGAGAGGGTCAGGGTGGGGGGAGGCCCACAGAGGGGCCCACAGATCAGTTTTGCACTGGGGAACAATGGATTGTGTGTACGCCACTGCTAGTGACATCTGTTATCTGTTAAATATAAACAAAGGAAATTGAACGGTATATTAAATGACCCAGTTGACTATGTATGCTAAATTAGCCCCAGTTATTTAATTGCAGGTATGGAGTATACCGGGTGAGACTTGACATACTGATATGTTCTTTAACGTGAATAGATACACGTGTGATAGGCTGCAAATGAGGTGGCCAGTAAACATTAATATCACAACCCTTATGACTTGTATACCAAAAGGCGAGAGTACATAAACACAAATATCCATACAAATATGGAGCAACTGAGCATTTTCACAAAGAGGTATAGTATAACATAGTGTAGAGTAGCTCCAAATTAACATATAACCGCATATTAAAGAGTGAATGACATGGCCCAGAACAAAACCTGGCATAGATAAGACAGGTTTGAAAATATTTCACTTTTATGAGACTATTTGTTGGGACTGATTTTCATCTTACAGGCATATTGCTCTTTGCATTAGGAGATACCTTTAATTAATAATAAGGTGCACTTGTATTGTCATAGTCTCTGACATTTTATGATGCATGGATGTATATCTTCCTGTGATTCGCTTCCTGGAAGCTGCAATTTTATCCGTTCACAACATAGAAAATATGTATTTTCCAATTCCGTCATTTTTTATTTTTTACATGCATGGCATATCTTTTGTACTTAGGGAATTCCGTTCTAAAAGGGTGCTTAAAGGGGAATGTATAAAGTGTTGAGTGTAGCCTCACAAAAAATGTCTGTTTATTTAAAAGCATTTGAGGTCTTAGATTATTTTTATGCTGTTTCCAAATTGTTACAATTTTCAGAATAATCACAGCATTCCCTGTGCATAAAAAGCAAAGTTTGTTTTGTTTCTCATCTTCACAAGCAACTATCTGGACTTCCAACAACGGTGTGGCTTACTGCTATGGAAGACTTTTGAAAGAGGGTTTCATAGTGTACCTGTATACAACAATTTGACTGGTATCTTGGGCATTTTGTAAATTATTCCTTTAGAGATTGTACAATAGATGCTGTACAATGGCAATGGCCATATACACATCTCTTTAAATATGGGTCATGTTAGATGTTTTATGTCCGGGTCTAAAGGGAGTTAATGCTCTTAATTTACTACAGGTCTTTTTTGTTGGTATTTCATATGGCTGCTGTGCCAAGAGCTTAAAGGGACACTATAGTCACCAGAACAACTCCAGCTTATTGTATTTGTTCTAGTGAGTTTAATCATTACCTGCAGGCTTTTTGCAGTAAACACTTTTCAGAGAAAATACTGTGTTTACATTACAGTCTAGTGATAACTCCACTGGCCACTCCTCAGATGGCAATTAGAGGTGCTTCCTGGGGCAGTGCTGCACACTGTGCAGTACTGCCATTCAGTGTCTCCACCCTCTGCATGGAGACACTGCACTTTCCTCATAGAGATACATTGAATCAATTTTGTATTCCAAATAAATGGATTTACCCCCAAGTCAGCAAGCTGGACAAACCATATGTGATAAAGTGATTTGGTAAAATCCCCAGAATATGTTTTGAACTTTGGATATCCATTGGCCGTGATTAGGATTCATGGTTAAAATCTATTTTAGGCACACGTTTCCATTATAAGCATAGGCTGTCCTCTAGCTCTTTGGAAAACAGAAACAATTTCTTACCTGTAATCAGCAAGCTCAAAATAAATTCAAACTAACATGTTGATTAATTAATTCCATCTCCTTCAGCAATGATATCTCCTTCTGCTATACCACATCACAATTTAAAGTAAATGAGAAATAATTTTTCTTGTACTGCTAGTTCTTCCTTTTCTAATTTCCACTTTTTCCTCTGAGATATATATATGTGATTTACTTGCCTACTCTCAACATTTTCCATAAGCAACTTGTATTTCTTTTACCATTAAGCATTACTGTAATGCTTGTGTTCAATTATTTATGTATATGTCTTGTACACTATTCAGCCACAACTTTAAAACCTTGCTAATATTTTATAGGCCCCCGGGATGCTGCCCAAACAGCTCTGATGTGTATGGATGCCACAAGACCTCTGAATTAGTACTGTGGTAACTGGCACCAAACCATTAGCAGCAGATCCTTTATGTCCTGCAAGTTGCAAGGTGAAGCTTCCTTAGTTTGAATATGTTGTTTGATCGCATAAATGCTCAATCAGATTAAGATCTTGGGAATTTGGAGGAAAAGGCAACGCCTTGAACTCTTTGTCATGTTCCTCAAACCATTCCTGAACAATTTGTGCATTCTGGCAGGATGCATTATCCTGCTGAAAGAGGCCACTTCCATCAGGGAACACCATTGCCATGAAGGCAACAATCTCTAGGTAGGTGATACACATCAAAGTAACATCTACCAAAGTAACATCTACATGAATGCCAGGATCCAAGCAAAACATTGCCCTGAGCATAACACTGCCTCCGCAGGCCTGCCTTGTTGCCATAGTGCATCTTCCTGTCATCTCTTCTCCAGGTAAATGATGCATACACACTCAGCCATCCACCTGATCTAAAAGAAAACATAATTTATCAGACCAGGCAATCTTCTTCCTTTGCTTTATAATCTAGTTCTGATGCTCACTTCCCTATTGAAGTCACTTTGAGTGGTTGACAAGGTTCATCATGGGCACTCTTACCGGTCTGCAGCTACGCAGCCCCATGAGCAGCAAACTCTGATGCACTGTATGTTCTGACAGGTTTCTATCATAACCAGCATTACGTTTTTCAGAACTTTGAGCTACAGAAGCTCTTCTGTATGATTGAACCACACATGCTAGCTTTTACTCCCCAAGTGAGTCAATGAGCATTGGGCACCTATGACCCTGATGCCAGTTCCCTGGTTATCCTTCCTTGCACCACTTTTGGTAGCTACTAAGTACTGCATACCAGGAACTGCCCACAGGCCTTGCCATATTGGAGATGTTCTGACCCAGTCCTCTAGCCATCACTATTTGTCCCTTGTCAATGTCATACTTGACCTGTTATTGTATAGAATTATCTGCACTTCTATGTATTAATATTTGTTTACAGGATACCTAGTATATATAAGGTATTGTAGACATATGTTAATTGGTGATACATGTGGTTGTCTAAGGGAAAAGAGCTTTACTTATTTGCATGGTTTCCTTTCTACCCGACCCACTCTATTTCCAGTTCTGTCAGTCCACATGTCCAACAGTATTCCATTGGCTCAATTGTTCTATGTATTCATGGTCAATGCAATATTCCGACAGGTGTTGATTCACATCTAATGATATTTTTATGAGAATATTTTTTAAAATATGAAAATAAAAAGAAATTGCATAAAATAATAATAATGCACAATAATTACATAAATAAATACATCAATGAACAAAAGTAAAATTATATTAAGTCAACACAATTTCCATTTATACAGGAAAATATGATTAACACAATAACTTATTACATTTTTTTCCTGCTATCTGACAGATTACTTTACATAATACTTCCTTTTTTAAATGCGTTTTATATATAAAATCTAATTTTAGAACAAGTTGATGTATTATGTGACTTTTGTGTTTCCTATACCATGTATTTAAATAAATCTTGATGTATAGACTATAATAAATGTTGACAATGTTTTAACCCTTAAGGACACATGACATGTCTGACATGTCATGATTCCCTTTTATTCCAGATGTTTGGTCCTTAAGGGGTTAAACATTAAATCAGTGTCAGGACTCCAAGATGGTGTTTATACAGTGCTGTGTCAGAGCAAGTTTGATTTATTTATAGCATATGTGCATTTTAATTTGCAGAGTATGCAACCACATATTAAAAAATAAGATTTAAACTGCATGTAGATCAAGACACTGGGGTTGTTCACTAAACGTTGAATTGTAGTGAATAGGAAACCCAATCTCAAAATATAGGTCGATTAAGGAAAAATATAAACTCAACCAGGGCCGGGGCAAGGATTTTTGCCGCCCTAGGTAATCAAAAATTTGCCAACCCCCCCACACCCATATGCTCTGCCCACCATGTGACATCATAATATCCCACCCGTATGATCTGCCATATAAGCCAATGCCAGTGCTGCACACAGTGTATTTTTAAATCTTGTAAATCTTGTAAATCTTGCAGGGAGTGTAATGGTGTGTAGTGGTGTTGTTGAGACAGGCTCAGGAACTGAGTGTAGTGGTGTTGTGGAGACAGGCTCAGGCACTGTGGGTAGTGGTATTGTGGAGACAGGCTCAGGCACTGAGTCTAGTGGTGTTGTGGAGACATTCCATAAGAACACACACATTACATCCTCTACAATAACACATCCCCTACACACATACACTCCACTCCCTGTGAGCGAACTCAGGTGTGGGCCATGTAGGTGGACTCATGGGCGGGCCTTGTAGGCATACTCACAGTCATGCCCTGGGAGCCCATACCTTGAGCTGTGTAGGGGCCTCAAAAAATTTAGCTGCTTTCTGTTTGTTGATTTTTGTGAGCAGAGTTACAAACTGCCTCCAGAGAGCCTGTTCTACAACTGACCAATTGAGCCAGATCGCAGCCTGAGCCCATCATCACCCTCTTGTCCTCATCTGGTGGTAAGTAGTCTCACTAATCTCTAATTTACATTAAAGGGACACTATAGTCACCAAAACCACTACAGCTTGATGCAGTGGTTCTGGTGTCATAGCCTGTTCCTGCAGGCCTTTTAATGTAAACACACTGCCTTTTCAGAGCAAAGACATCTGTGTGCAGCACTGGTGTTAACTCATTTGGCAGATCATGTGGGTGGGCATTGTGATGTCACATGGTGGGCAGAGCATATGAGGGGGCGGCAAAATTTTATTTTTCCAAGGGGGGCAAAAATCCTTGCACCTGCCCTGATGGGAGTTATGATTTACGAGTTACATTAGCAAAAAACAAAACAAAAAAAACCCACATTATTAAGGGGGTTAGGGTGACACCGTGAGCTACCGCATCGGGTGACACCAACCCTAGTGATGCCACTGCTGCCAAGCGTCCAGCTCACTGACTGCTGGAGCCTAGCACTTACACAGGCCAGTCACCCAGCTCCCACCCAGGCCAAGGGTCATCTGGCAGTCCAGTGCCATGAGCTGAAGAAAGCAGAGGTAAGTAGGAATACTCCATTGCTTTTAAATTTGAATATGTTTAAAGGAACACACCAAGTACCATAACTACTACACAATAGCCCTCTCTCATGATTATATGCCAGGAGTGTTCTGGCATCCCCTCCCTACTGATGGTTTTACTGCTTACTTAGATATTACCAGGCACCTAATATCTTCTCCATAGAAAGCTGGAAGCTTTCTGCTCTAAGTTAGACTGGCAGTGCAGTTAATTTTGCCAATTGCGAATGCTTTGGCTACTTACATCTTACATTGAAAATGCTAGAGCACTCTATGTATCATAACCACTACCACTTGCTCCTTTAACCAACACATTTTTTCCTATTTCCTCCAAATGTGGCAGATTGCCACTCCCGACATTGGGCTATGGTTCTGCTCCTGCTGGCTAATGGAAGCTTATGCTTACAGCTCTCCATCAGATGAGGTGGATGGAAGAGTGACTCCTGGTGAACCCCAGGCAAGAAGTTCAAACGTTCTAAAACCGTGGTGGTTGGGAAGCGGGAGGGGGGCTGCTAGGGCATGTCTAGCACCATATACACTACAGGATGTTGTAGTAGTTATGATGATTGGAGTGTTCCTTTAATTACCCGCTGAACTAAAGACAAATGTAAAGCAATTCAAATTAATTTGCACTGAGCTTATTTAGCTTAATTATTCTGAAATATATCTGAATTATTCACAATTTAGGGCCTACACTCACAAATATACCCAGTCACATAGCTCTCTGTACCCAACAACCTACATTTATATACCAAAGCAGTCAAATAAATAAAAACCTAAGTGACAGCCACGGATTCAAATTGAAAAAAGAGGACGTTTATGACTCCATTAGGTGTTCCGACTTTTGCTATGAAAAGGAAACGTATATCTCTTTTTCTCCATCCAAATGATTTACCATTTCTCAACTGCAGAGCTATGAAATGTACATCAATGGAATATGAAGAATGGTAGTTGTTTTATTTCAAAGCTAAAGGAACTGCAAACAAAATACTGATTCAAAGTGCAGGTTTTATAGAGTGGCTGAACATTGTGAATGGCAGTAAATTAAATAGTATGTAAAGACAACAAAGAAAAAAACTCTGCGATCTTAGAGGTATACAATCAATACAAAGTATGTGATGTACACAAGACTTTGATAGACAAAAACTTATTAAACAAAATTTTTTATAAAATGAAACTTCAACGAATTTAAAAATGTAGGCTATAATAAGCTCGGTCACCCCTGCAATACTTAGTATGAAGTTGAGGATTTTCACCTCCCCCCCCCAAAAAAAATAGCAGCCTGGGGGGCTTTAATACATTAATGTTCACCCAAAAAATGTATAATAGAATTATTTATTTTAAAAAATCACTGCAGGAAAGAAAGGAAATACAGAACGCATTGATGCTGAGAATTCTAAAGAGATCAATTTATAAGAAGCTTTTATGTAATAAAGTATAATAATTTCAATCGCTCTTAATACTTCACAATATTACAGAAAGTCTGATTAAATATTTATCTCAAAATAAGCTTCATTAGTAGCCAATACATAACATTACCTAACTTATCACATATTTGAAATTCACTTGAAATATGTAATTTCCTGTGTGAGAAATGTAATTAGATAAGCTGAAAAATATACAAATTAAATGTTTCATTGCCATATACAGGCAATATACCATTAGTTACCTCTTTCCCATCTTATGATATTTATCTTAAAGCAGATCAGTTGGATTTTGGCACAACCCAATTGCTAAATATATGTATTATTATATTATTTAATATATATGTATTATTAAAGTATTATTATTCAACTCTAAGCTGTTTTTGTTTTTTTTAAGTTAAATTACCATCTGACCATTCTGGGGCAACCTGAAGAAACTATTAAATTAATTTAAACCCGATGGTGTTGATTGAGAATATTCAACATGAAAAGGTAACATCTAGCATGTATGCTCATTGAGCAGGGCCTTATGCCTTCAACTCATGTGGGAGATCGACAAACAGGGTGAAAGAGAATATTGAGAAAGGACAACATCTCATATAGCTTGGCCTTCGGTGGGGGTCTCAAGCTGGTTTTGGCTCATCTTGTTCCATTACAAACAGAACCAGGCCATTTTCATATCAGACTGATTCCACCCAAAAGGGCAGGACAGATCCAAAATGCACGCCAGCTCTCTCTGCACGAGAGATACAGCAACCCCAGACAATCGTTTCAACCTTGCTAGGCATTGGCAGTGAGGTGTAGCCAATATCTCTATAGGCACCGTGAGCATCTTGTTACAAGTATGTGTCTGTTAATCCATATATACAGGTGATACTCGAAAAATGAGAATATCATGCAAAAGTTCATTTATTTTTAGTAAAACGTAAAAGGGGAAACTAATATATGAGATAGACGCATTACATGCAAAGCAAGATAGTTCAAGCCGTGATTTGTCATAAGTGCGATGATTATGGCTAACGGCTCATGAAAACCCCAAATCCACAATCTCAGTAAATTAGAATATTGTGAAAAGGTGCAATATTCTAGGCTCACAGTGTCCCACTCTAATCAGCTAAGTAAGCCATAACACCTGCAAAGGGTTTCAGAGCCTTTAAATGGTCTCTCAGTCTGGTTCAGTAGGAATCGCAATCATGTGGAAGACTGCTGACTTGATAGTTGTGCAGAAAACCATCATTGACACCCTCCATAAGGAGGGAAAGCCTGAAAAGGTAATTGCGAAGGAAGTTGGATGTTCCCAAAGTGCTGTATTAAGGCTCATTAATAGAAAGTTATGTGGAAGGGAAAAGTGTGGAAGAAAAGGGTGCACAAGCAGCAGGGATGACCGCAGCCTGGAGAGGATTGTCAGGAAAAGGCCATTCAAATGTGTTGTGGACTTTCACACGGAGTGGACTAAGGCTGAAGTCAGTGCATCAAGAGCCACCACACACACGGATCTTGGACATGGGCTTCAGATGTCGTATTCCTCTTGTCAAGCCACTCCTGAACAACAAACAACATCAGAAGCGTTTTACCTGGGCTAAAGAAAAACAGACCTGGTCTGTTGCTCAGTGGTCCAAAGTCCTCTTTTCTGATGAGAGCAACTTTTGCATCTCATTTGGAAACCAAGGATCCAGAGTCTGGAGGAAGAATGGAGAGGCACACACTGCAAGATGCTTGAAGCCCAGCGTGAAGTTTCCACCAGTAGCCACTTATTACCTAGGAGCGTAGAAACAGCCTTCCTAAGATACCCCTCCCTGGATTGACAAGTCTGGATTGTCTATCGATCTTGAGAGTTTTCTACCAAACGCACAAGAAGCCTTGAATGATGAAAGAGAAAGATTAACTGTTCCTTCCTGAGAAGTGATAATTCCACTTTAAAAGAGCGTTTTAAGCACCATAACCACTCTCAACTTTCTGATGTGTTTATGGTGCCAGGGGTCCTTGTGCCCATCTCCCCAATGTAAGTAGTTAAAACAGTTGAACTAATTACAATGGAGTTTTGCCAGTATATTCCTAGCACCAAAATCTCTACTGCGAGTAACAGAGGTTCTTGAGCTTGGAGTATTTCTTTAAGAAATCGATAACTGAATGCAAATATATAATGCAATCAAACGACAAGGCATGCAAAATCTCACTTAAAGATTAAATAGGTTCTAACTCAATACATTGCTTTGACATCAATATAAAACCAAGCCTAGAATAATCAGATATTACTTAACTAATTATGCTGGTAATCATATATGCAGATTACTTGGCTCAGTTGGAGCCAATAAACAAGATATGAATATCTGTGTTGACCTATGATAACTTTGAAAACATAAGCAAAGCACATTGTAGTCCTCTGACTTTTTTAAATGGGCTCTGTCATACACAAAATGAAAGGAAACTTATTTCTACTAGTAATTTCAACTTCCCATGAAAATAGTAAATTATCCAGAAGATACTTTCTGTTCCGTCTCTGACTGCATGACGAGGCCCTTCTGAGCATGCACCTCACACACCACCTTTTTTGTTGTAGACTATAATGGTTTTACTCTTATATTTTACTGTTTAAATAAGCCTACATGCACACACTCAAGATTTCATGAGGTGGAACATCTATTTGCATTTTTTAAAAGTCTGAAGTGTGTATAGTGTTAGGATGAGGTTGGCTACTTATCACTCAAACTATAGTAAAGGTTATCATAGCACTATGGCAGGGGTCGTCAACCCTTTAATACCTACCGCCCACTTATGTATCTTTTTTGATGGTAAAATGTCCTTACCGCCCACCGGTGCCACATTAACTCAATTTTTTAGAGCAAGTGCAAAACATTTTTTAGAAAGGAGGGCTTTTTTTTTTTTTTTAAACATGTACTTAAATGTATATTTTTACTTTATGCATGTTTATACCGGATAATTTAAATTAAATAATGTCCGCATCTCCATCGATGAAGAGCCTACTAGCACAGGAGCTGCTTAAATTGAAGAAGAAAAAGTTAAATGCGAAAACTGTACTTTTTTTATTTTTTATTTTTTATAATTTTTATTGGGTGATAATTCAAGATTACAACACTTGTTTTACAATAGTACAGTATGGTTTTAGCGAACATTTGTATGTAATACAATGCTAACAATCGTTAGAGTATAGAATGGTTTTAGTAACTGTTCGGGCACATTGCAGTCTTAGCAGTTGTTTGTATGCGTTACAATTTAAATGATTGCTCGAGTGCGGTATGGTTTTAGCAGTTATTCAATTACTATGCAGCGGGTGTCTCGTCAGGATGCTGAAAACATATCACCGTTTGCATGGGTGGAGTATTGTTAACAAACAAGGGGAGAACAGAAGGGGTGGTGTTAAAATTTCCTGGTATTACTGGTATGTACAGCCATAGTGCAGAACCTCGTCAGTGTGGATTGTTGCACTGTTATATATTTGTTTGTTTGAGTGGATGGAACTGTACCCCTTGTGAAGGTGTGTACCCATCCCTTAACAAGGGCATGGTCCATGTCCCAGTATTATCTCGCTTTGGGGTGTTGGTGCTTTTTGTGTGTGTAGTGTTTGCTCCTGTTTGTGGGTGTTTGGGGTTTGGAGAGGCCTATTATGAAATCGTCATTTTGTCTTCTGTGAGGTGTTTGCCCAGGGAGGCCGGTTGAGGGTCCGGGTTCTTGTGTCTTGTGGTTGGTTTGGTCTTGTGAGGTGGGAGGATCTGGTCTAAGTTGTGGGATCTCCTTTACGTATGAATGTTAACCATGGTGCCCATGTGGCCACGTAAACGTCGTATTTGAGTGAAAAGGAGTACGATAGTTCCTCCATTTCTCTGATAGAGTCTACCCTTTCTATCCAGGCTCTGATCGTTGGGGGTGTGGTTTGCTTCCATTTGGTTGGGATGGCGGCGTTTGCTGACGTTAAAAGGTGGTTGATCAGTGTGCGTGAGTGTTTGGGTAGGGGGCGGGGGTACATTAAAAACAACAGGACTTTAGGGTCTTGGGGTAGTTTGTGTCCCGTGATAGTGTGAATAATGTCCGTTATCTGGGCCCAATATTTACTTATTATTGGGCATTGCCACCAGATGTGGTTTGTGGTTCCCTCCGCCCTATTGCACCTCCAACACGTGTTTGGTGCATTGGGGAAGAATCTGTGGATGCGGGTTGGTGTGTAGTGCCATCTGGCTATTCATTTGTAATTGCTCTCATGTGTGCTGTTGCTTTTAGATGTGTGGAAGATGTTGGTGAATATTCTATGCCACTCTTTGGCTTGCATTTGTATCCCCAGCTCCGCTTCCCACTTGGTTGTGTAGGTTGGTAGGAGTTCTTCTGTTCGTCGGCACAATTGTTTGTAGAAGGCGGAGATGTGGCCCCTCCGGATGTTGTGTTGGGCGCATTGGGTCTCGTATAGAGTGTGAGTTCTATAGCCTTGTGATAGTGGTGGGTCTGTGTTCAGAAAATGTTTGAGTTGTGAATGTCTCAGTCGTGTCATTCCCGTTTGTGATTCTATGGGTAGTAGTTGTTCAAAGGGGATGACCCCATGGTCATTTAGGACATCTCCCAGAGTCAGTGTGTGTGCTTGTTTGGGGAAATTTTGAAAAGCTCTGTGGTCCATACCTGGGGGGAAGGAGGGGTTTCCTGTTAGTGGGTAGAGTGGTGAAGGGTGTGGTGCGAGGTATTCGTCTCTCCTAATGGTTGACCAAAGTTTCACTGTGTGTGTGATTGTGGGATGAGATGTCCCTGAGCGCGTTTTCGGTTTGGTCCTGTTGTCAAGCCAGGGTATGGCATATATTGGTGTCGTGAAGAAACTGGCCTCAATCCGTACCCATTGGGCTGTGTTTTTAGGGTATGACCATTCATAAATCCTCGTGAGGATGATGGCCCCGTGGTATGTTTCTAGATCTGGTAGGCCTAGTCCTCCTCATTACTTGCTTTTTATGAGGCATTCATATTGTAGCCTCGGGGGTCTACCTGTCCATATAAAGTTGGTGAATAGTCGCCTGGAGAGGGAGAAGAAGGGCCGTGGGATTTTGATAGGTAAGGTTTGCATTATGTATAGAAACTTGGGGAGAATCATCATCTTTAAGATGTGGATTCTGCAAAGCCAACCGAATTGTGGTTTATTCCACGATTTAAGTTCTGTATCTACTTTGTTTAGAAGGGTTGTGTAGTTAAGGGCATATAGACGTGACAGTGTGGTTGTGAGTTGGACTCCCAGATATCTAATTGACTCTGTGGGCCAGTGGAATGGGTAGGTTGAGCGGAGCACTGTTTGTGTGTCGACCGGCATGTTGAGCGGGAGTATTTCGCTCTTGCTCATGTTTACTTTGTAATTGGAGACTATATTATATGCATCTATTTCTTGTATTAGTTGTTGTAGTGATGTTTTTGGATTGGATAGAGTGAACAATAGGTCGTCCGCAAAAGCAGAGACCTTGTATTCCTGCTCTGCTACTTTAAGGCCAGATATATTTGGGTTATCTCTTATTCCTTGTAGGAATGGCTCCATGGTGAGGATGAATAGGAGTGGGGAGAGGGGACAACCTTGCCTTGTACCATTGGTTATTTGTATAGTGTCTGATAACTGGCCGTTCACTCGTACTCGTGCTCCCGAATATATGGCTGCGAGCCATTCTATCCATTTTGGGCCGAAGCCCAGAGTTCTCATTGTGACCTTGAGGAAGGACCAGTCTACCCTATCAAAAGCCTTCTCGGCATCTATAGTTAAAATGAGACTCTGGGGTCCTTTTCCTTTGGCTGTGTGTATTAAGCTTAGGAGTTTCGTAGTATTGTGCTTGGCCTCCCTGCTCGGTACAAACCCTGATTGATCCGGGTGTATCAGTCCATTCAGGAATGGTTTCAGACGGTTGGCAAGAATCTTAGTGAAGATTTTCAAGTCACAATTTATTAGAGAAATTGGGTGGTAGCTGCCACATTCCTGTGGGTCCTTTCCGGGTTTGGGAATCAGTGTGATGTGGGCTTCTAGGGATTCCACTGGGAGTTTGTGTCCTAAGACAAGTGAGTTGAAGGCAGTGACAAAGGGTTTGCAAAGCAGGTTTGTGAAGGTTTTGTAATATTTGGTAGTGTAGCCATCGGGTCCTGGGCTCTTGCCTACAGGGAGGTTTTTAACTACCATTCTAAATTCTTCGTCCGTTAGGGGTCCTTCAATTGACTGTCTTATGTTTGTGGGGATCGTTTGTGTGATCCGGTTAGAGAGGAAATAGGTGATTTCCTCTGGTCGTAGCGGCTTTTGTCTAAGGTTGTACAGGTTTGTGTCGAAGGCGTGGAATTCTTTAAGTATGGCTGGAAGTAGGTGGTGCGTGTCCCGTCTCTGTGTTTGATTGTGGTTATGTATGTGCGTTGTGTGCTCTGTTGAAGGGCTTTGGCTAGCATTCGCCCGCATTTTCCTCCTTGAGTGTAAAAGGAGTATTTGGTGTGAGTGAGCATTCTTTTGATTTTGGAATTTAACAAGGTCTGTAGGGTCGTGCGTTTGTCAACTAGCTGTTTGTAGAGGTCTAGAGAAAGGTTGTTTTTGTGTGTCTGTTCAATTTGGCGGATATCTCACAAGAGGTCAGTGATTTGAGCAGCTTTCTTTTTCTTGAGTTTGGAGGCTATAGCTATGATGTGTCCTCTCATTACTGATTTATGGGCTTCCCAGGTTATTGTCGGGGATATGGACGGGGAGGTATTGTCCTCAAAGTAGTGTTTTAATGTAGTTGTAAGTGTATCGACCGTGGCTGGGTCATTTAGCATGGTATCATTTAGTTTCCATTGGAAATTGTTAGGTGTCAGAGTTGGGATTTGAAAAACTAGAGACAAGGGGGCATGGTCTGACCATGTGATCGAGCCATACTCACATGATTGAGTTAAGTGTATATGTCTGTGTGGGACGAATAGCATGTCCAGTCGAGAGTATGTGTGTTTGACCGTTGAGTAAAAAGAGTAGTCTCGTCTTTGTGGGTGTATAGTTCTCCAGCAGTCGAACAGATGAGATTTATCTAATAGTTTGGACATCGTGGTTCGGGTATTGGCGTTGTATTTCGTGAAGCTGGAAGTAGTGTCTAATTCCGAGTCAAGGGACATGTTTAGGTCACCTTCCAGTATTAGAATGCCTTCGACATGTTTTTCGATTATGTTGAGGTATTTACGTAGGTGCTTGTTTTGTTTGGTATTTGGCAAGTAGACATTTGTGAAGGTTACAATTGTGTTGCCAATTTTGCCTTTGATTGTAAGTAGCCTACCGCTTGGGTCTGTGTATTGGTTCGTGTGTGTATACGGTGTTTGTGCCCCTATGAGGATGGCTACCCCTCTGGATTTTGCGTCTGTTTAGGAGCTGAAGTATCCTGTGGGGTAGTGTCTGTTGCGGATAGTAATAGTGGAGTCTGCCTTCAGGTGGGTCTCCTGGAGAAATGCCACGTCAGCTCTAAGTTTGTGGAGTTCGTGGAGCGTTTGTGATCGTTTTGTCGGGGAGTTGAGACCCCTGACATTGAGGGTAACTATATTGAGGTTTGCCATGGTGGGAAGTGTGTGAACTGCGTGTTCTGTCGCTCACGTACTGTGTACCAGGGGAAAATAACCGATAACAAATAAACTATGTACAAAATTGTATGTATGCAGGTGGAGCAAGAAATTGAGGCGTTTAGGATTGACGGGAAGAGTTGGCAGCCTTGTCAGTCGGTGGCTTTCCCTTGAGAGGCTCTGAAGCCTTTGGGGAGTTGCACGGGCACCTCTTTGGCTGCGTAAGTCTTTCCACCTGCTGTCAAGGCTTTATTTTCGTGAAAGGTGGTAGGATGGGGTGTTGTTGCCAAGTGTCTCGTGAGAGACGGGCAATCCTGTGAGCAATTGTCGGGGGAGGGGGCTGGAAGCTGCCAGCCCCTACCTGATTATCTAATAATTTAGGGGTAAGCATTATTCGTCCCAGTGGGCGAGGGCTCTGCCTCGTAGTTGGAGGTTTGCATCTCAATTGCTTGCTCGGGTGTACACTAGGACTGTTGTATGAGGCAGATTTTTCCCCTATCATATGCAATTTTCCCAACAAACAGAAAATAGAAAACAGACAATTAATTGACATATTATGGTATACGTTTCCCAGTAAGATAGTCAATCAGATTTCAGTTGACCAAAGGTGCATCCCTTGAGGTTGTTGCCGGGATGCTGAGGGGCTATTAGTGAGAGAGTGGGGAGGGGGGAAGGAGATCGGGAGTAGTATAGTGCTTCACGAGATAATTCTCAGTGTATTTGTGGGGATGGGGGAGGGCTAGGTTAACGGGGGGGCAAAGGATGATTGAAGGGGTGAGGGGGGGCCTTATGCTTGTCAGCATAGCCCTTACGTATACATTAATTTGTGGTATAACATACATATTTCATACCCTTCCGAAGCATCATTGCCCCGTGCTCCTGCATGTCCTCGTCCCTGAAGGTAAAGTGTGGTCTTTCAGTCCGGAATCAATGTTATCCAGGGATTTCGGTAGAGTGGAGAGTCACCGCTTCATAGAGCCTGCGGTCCGGAACAAATCTAGATTGCCGTGGGAAATGACTTGATTTGTGGGTTTCCTTGTGATGTTCAAGTATCGTGTCCCTAGGGTGGGGTCTTGTGTTGCAATCTCCGTGGTCGAATTTCTGGATCGTTGGTAGTTGTTTTAGGTCTTTAAAGCTTATTTGGGTCCTTGTTGATTAGGGCAGTGGTTTCTTAGCTGGTGGTCGTCGTCACATGCCTTGGGTCCCATCAGTGGGATGAGGGGCCTGCTCTCGGTCTGGAACCTCCTTGGTGGTGTGCTTGGTCGTTTCTTCTACGTTTGGATGGGGTCTGCCCTCTTTGCTTGTGGGTCATTTGTGTGCGTTGTGAGGGTTGTAGCGGCCCATACCAGTCTGGTATGTGTACGTCCGAGGTGAAGCACGTCTTCTGAGGAGGATAGAGTTGCTGTAGTACCATTATGTGTAGTTGTAAGGGCCAGGGGGAATCCCCAATGGTATCTTATGTTCCTAGAGCGTAGTAGGTCTGTGAGGGGTTTCATTATCCTCCTCGCCTGCAGCGTCATCCAGGAGAGATCTGGGAAGATTTGCACAGGTGCCCCATGGAATAGAAGAGGTTGCGTTGTCTGGCGGAGATTTCTGAGTATGTCTTCTTTAAGAGAGTATTAGTGTAGTCTGCATACTACGTCTCTGGGCACCTCTGCCGTGGGGTTTCTGGGTCTGAGCGCCCAGTGGGCTCTGTCCAGTGTAATTGGGGTCGACACTTCTCTTTGAAGTATAAGATTAAATAGTTCTTGGAGGGTTACCTTTAAATCTTCCCCCTCTTTTTCGGGGATGTCCTTTATTCTTAAATTATTTCTGCGCCACATTCACAGTGCAGGTGGAAAAAGTATGTAAGTAAAAAACTATTTTTGTGTGTGTGTTTATGCATGTTCCAGGTGTGCCCCAATTCCCAATTCCCTTTTTTGTGTGCGTTGTTACTATCTTCACAACTGCTTCTCACAACGGTAAAACAATAAATAATGACAAAAAAAAACAAAAACATACATTTCATCTCACTCCTATCTAACAATAGGTCAGCCCAGATCTTCCCATTCCAACATCTCATCCCCTCTTATGGTCTAGAACTGTGTGAGATCCATATACCATTAGTCAGTGAAAGCATGTACAAGATCATATTGTAAAGGTAAATATTTATTTGATCTATTATGTTTGAGGACGATAATGCTTTTGAATAAAGTTCAATATGAATTCTGAAGTTTATTATGCTATTGCCATCATGAAGAAAGTTGGCTTGAGGTATATTAATCCCTTCACTACCAAGCACTTTTTGATAAAAAAAGATATTAGCATATATTTATTTACACATTTATTTGAGGCAAGTGAATCATTGCTAGCATATACACATATCATAACACAGCTCTTTTGAACATATTGCTTGCAAATGTAAAAACTAACATTATGCAAATGAACACTCTTATATTTTTTTACTTATTTATTCAGTCTTTATAAAATGTTTGGGAAATTAAATTATACAGTGCCCTTTATATTGCAATCTTTATCACTCTCTGAAATGGTAGCGTGCATCCACAGCTTTCCCCTCCTTGACTGTAGCAATGATATGACCCATTGGAACTTCCCTTACTATTTTGAAGTAGGGAGTGAGCTTACATTTTCAACAAACTTGCATGCATTATATCTGTAACTAGTAACTTTTGGCAGAGAAATTTGTTTTTGTACAGGCTGTTAAATATTCATGTAATATAAGTGAGGGTGAATGAGTCTTTATAGCTAAATTGTGCACACCAGAATACATGAAAATAAAAATGTTTATACTCGTTTCTGGTACTGAATTGATTAAGTATTTAATTTCTTTCACTATAAGAAGTAATCTGAAATTTTAATTTGGTATATATTGAGTTATAAGTCCACATCTTGCATTAATACTTGATCTTCATATCCATCCAATCAGGCCCGTCACTCCAGGGGGCCGACTGCAGTGGCGAACCTGGCAACCATGGGCCTGGGCGGCTGTGTTGTTGCCAGCAGGAGAAGAGAACTGTGCTGCTCCCCTCCTGCTTGTGTGTAGCGTGGCCGACCACTGAAATCAAGAGATAGAAAAGCAGTGGTTCTTGTTCCTTTGTCTTATTTGAAGAGAACTTTTCATCTAAGCTCAAGGAATGTACCACTGGTCTGCCATTGGCTTCCATTGCTACAATTTGGTTTTATTATATGAAGACATATATCATTAGGAAAAAATCTCTGTGTACAAAACATTGCAATTGTTTAAATTCCCAATTTCCTTATTTTTTAACATTAACACAAGCATTACAATTCACATGAAATATGTGCACATTCTGCATTTACTGTCAGTGCAATAGAATAATGTATATATGATGTATATAAGGTTATAATATGAATTAATGGATAAGGAAATCTTACATCATTTAATAATATAATTAACACTAGACGTCTTGGTCCTTTTTATAGTTAAGACCATCTGTAAACATTCAGAAATGGCTGCTTACAGGTAACACATAGCCAATATTTGTCATATTGTCCAAATTTTTTTAAATGTAATATTTACAGCGTAATAATTGTACACCAGTTGGGAAAGAAACAGTAAGTGACATTTATTTTCACAGCCACTTATGACAGATGAGAAAAAGTTTTAAACTTGAGTTTAAAAAACTCTGCAAATTTTACAGTAAATATTTTTCATTTACTATGGTTTATATTAGCAGTAATATAAAGAATATTTCAAAAATAATGCAACGCATAATGGTGCAGCAATGGTTGTAGTGGCATCCAATGGCAGTAAGAGAAGTATTTTAACAAAATGAATGTTCTGAACTTGAGTACCATCAAATATGTTGAAGTGGCAAGGCTGCTTAATTGCTTAACTTTTCCAGAGCATCCACAGCTGTTTTATTTAATTTGTATAGACCAAACTATGTAGTAGATCTGAAGATCAAAAGGTTTCAACAGAAATTCTCAGGAAAGGATAGTTTAGGATTTATTTGTTTAAATTATTAAATAAATAAAAATAATCAAAAAGTTCAAACATTAAATGCAATTCAGTATGAATATGGCTCCAAAATTTGTTTTATTTTTATATAGAAGAGGACAGTCTATTCAACATATTCTCCAAATATGATTCCTACTATCATCAGATTCCTGCATCTGTAGGCAACAACATACTGCCTGTAACAAAATGTGGTCAACAGAGGTGGAGATAGGACACGATTGGAATTATGGTCTAATAACTGGAGCTTCACTAAAAGATCTACACATTGCGTTAACCTTTTAAGGACAGATTCAATTGTACAAGTTGTGATCAAAACAAAACGTAAACAAAACCTGGAACTTGCACTATTTGTCTGTTCAACCATAATTCCCCTCTTTCATATTAAGTGCACCCACACTTATTATATATCATATTGTTTAGGAGAAACGGGGCTTTATTTTCATATCAAATATTTATATATGATACTTAATTTAATATTTATATATGAAACTTAATTTAGTGTGAATAAAACAAAAAAATAAAATATGAAATTAAGAAATGTTATTTTTCAAGTTCTGCATGGCATTTTAACTGTGAATGTCATAATACTGTTAGCTTTTACTACAATAAAATACACATATTTGTGTTCAGTGGTGTGTCACGAGTACAACAGCTCCCCTCCCTTACACACAACAGAGTAAGTCAAACAGGGGGGATATATGTATTTAAATTCTATGTGTATATTTATGTAATTATTTATGTAATTATATATTTTTATGTATATATATATATATATATATATATACATATATATATATATATATTGATTTATTTGTATTGATTTATATATAAACAGATATATGTAGAATGTAATTCTAAGTGTATTCTGTTACATATATTCTGTTTTATATATTAAAATATTAATATCAAAACACAGAAGGAAATTACGTATGTAATATTTTATAATTGTATTTATTTATTATTGTAATATTATGCATATATATATATATCGAATATATGTAACTTCATTCAAAGTGTATTTTAATATTAATATATAGAATTATTTTAATATTAAAATACACTAAGTATGAAATCACATATATATGATATATATGATATATCTACATATAATTTTTTTTATGTTTAATAATTATTTTCTTTATCATTTTACACCATTCGGGGGACTGCCTGACAGCCCAGTCAGTCCCTCTGCAGGCAGATCTGCAGGCAGCTATGCCTGCCATGTGATCACTGTTTGAGAGTGATTACATGGCCTGTGGTGGCATGATATGCCAGGGGAGGACTGCCTGGGTTAAAATAAAGGAGTTAAAATACAGGGGTTCCAATTTAAGATAATGTTTAGGTGGCACATTGTCCCTTAAATGATTAATATGTTTGATCCCCTAGACCCAAGCGATTTTTGGCGATGTAGGGAGGTTGCATGCACATATGGTGGGAGTGCAAACTTTTCCAAAATATCTGGAAGGAGATCTTTGAGGTGATCTTGAGTTTTATTAATAAAGACATCAGTCTACATCCAAAAACAGCATTGTTACACTGTGGTTTGGAGACTCTGACAGCAGCAAAGAGGAATTTAGTTATACATATCCTGATGGCCATGAAGATAATAATTACTCGCAAGTGAAAAAGTCAGAGTCAGTTAAGATGGGGAGAAGTCAAAAGTCAGATTAACCAATTCGCTTTGATAAAAAAAGATTTTTTATTTTTTTTTTGCACAGGCAAAGATGGAGGCATACTGTAAGATATGGCAATTTTAAATCAATAATATTCCCGAAAATTCAGATATTGACATTAAAATTCCATCATTCTTGTTGTGGGCTGTTAAAATGGTACGAGGTCGCAATATAGGTGATGGTGGTTATTTCGTCTACTTGGGGAATTTAGGTTACTTTTTTGTCTTTTTCTTTTGTATTTGTTTATGTTCTTTTGATACATTTTGATATATTTAATATGCAGCAATGTGATGACATGTCCAGAGACTATATATTTATATTACTCAGAGAGTTGTCTGAAACCTGCAACAACAAAAAAAAAAGGAAAGTATAGCTTAGGATTTATTTTTTTATTGTATAAATTATTAAATAAATAAAAATAATTAAAAAAAAAAGTTTCAAACATATTTATGTTAAATGCAATTCAGCATGAATATAGCTACAAAATGTGTTTCATTTTTATATAGAAGAGGACAGTCTATTCAGCATATTCTCCAAATATGATTCCTAATATGATCAGATTCCTGCATCTGTAGAGGCAACAAAATACTACCTCTAAAAACATGTGTAAATGTAGCTTAGCTTAGACAAATTAAAGGTTCAATCTAAGAACCATAAGCATGTTGCATCATCAAAAATACATGCTGCTTAGAGTACAGCAAAACTAGAAAAATATAAAGTCCCTAAAAGGTACTATGTGGTGTGTTTAGCGACCCTGTAAAGGGGGTAACCCTCCAATATTATAAACAAATAAGCACCTAAATGTCCAATGGACTTAAAGTCCAGCGGACACAAAAGGATACCTTATGGATGTTAACAAAAA
Source organism: Pelobates cultripes (assembly GCA_933207985.1). Lineage (NCBI taxonomy): Eukaryota > Metazoa > Chordata > Amphibia > Anura > Pelobatidae > Pelobates > Pelobates cultripes. The sequence continues at coordinate 155,754,554 of OW240917.1, read as the reverse complement.
ATAATAGTAGTTAATGTACAATTGTATTAGAAATACGTAGGGACATACAAAACACAACAAAGAACTATTAAAAGAGTCAAAGTGGCTCCGCAGATAGGTAGGAGGAGAGTGTATTACTGGACTGGGTGGGAGTAGGCTGGAGAGGATGGGAGTAGGAGTCAGAAGTATAATGATATGGCAGTACCAAGGGAAAAACCCAGTGACAATACCTATGCCAGATTATTTGACCTTGATAGTTGTTACAAAGGAAAATAGAGAAACCCTATTGAACTTATGGAACCAATTTCAATAGTCTACTTGGAAGTGCAGTCACAGGGTAGAGAAAAAGTATCTTGTGAATATATGAAAACGTTACCTTATGTAGCAATACGGAGAGCAAAAAAACGGGGTGCAAGAGAATACTGAGAATAGGCAGCAGCTGAAATAGCCTGCCCTTCGGTGGGTCCCCGCTCAGTTCTCAAGCTGGTTTTAGCTCATCTTGTGCCATTACAGAGAGAACATATCTGAAACATATCAGACTGGTCCCACCCATACAGGCAGTCCAGATCCAAAATGCCAGCAAGTTCCCTTTGCACGAGAGATACAGCAACCCCAGACGATCGTTTCAGCCTTGTTATACATCATCAGTGAGGCATAGCTGATATCTCTCTAGGTACCGTGAGCAAGGGGTCCACGTCTGGATTACCCTTTAAACTTATGGAGAGCAAAAAACGGTGTGCAAGAGAATACTGAGAACAGGCAGCAGCTGAAATTGCCTGCCCTTCGGTGGGTCCCCGCTCAGTTCTCAAGCTGGTTTTAGCTCATCTTGTGCCATTACAGAGAGAACATCTCTGAAACATATCAGACTGGTCCCAACCATATGGGCAGTCCAGATCCGAAATGCCAGCAAGTTCCCTCTGCACGAGAGATACAGCAACCCCAGACGATCGTTTCAGCCTTGTTAGGCATCATCAGTGAGGCATAGCTTATATCTCTCTCGGCACAGTGAGCAATATAGCTAGAAAAAGACTGGACTGTTCCAGATAGTTATCTGTTTGTTGCACTCAAAAAAGGGAACATGCATCAGCCTTCTTGTAGCTATTTAGTATATTTGACTTCAAGGTCGCTAACTATAAAAATTAGGCAAAAAGAAAGCTTGATGCAAAAAAAAGGGCGGTACTCCTGTCTCCTATAACTCCAACCAAAATCTCTCAATTGTTCCCCTAATTAATACCTGTGATGAACTGAATCTCGTCACGGGTGCTTGGAGGGGCTTGCTGGCCAGCCTCTTGCCAAAAGACTACAGGCCAAGTCAACAACTGTAAAGACATATTTTACTCCCCCTGGTTCCCCTGGTTTGGGACTTTCCATAGAACCGAATGCCAGCTCTCTGGCGGCCGTTCACATGGACCAAAACCGCGATTAGACTTCAGGGTGACTTAGCCGTGATTCTATGGAACTATTTTTGGCATGAAGACTTTGCGGTTCCCGGTCAGCCGCCAGCCGCACTTAGCCGCGATTCTATGAAGCGGTTTTGGGCATGGGACCATGCGTGCAGTCGGTAAATACTATGACTTCCATGAAATTCCTGAACCCCTGAACTGATCTGCGTGATTTTGTGGGGATTTTATGTGTTTTAAGGTATTTGGGGGTTTTTGTAAAAATGTGTGTTTTGTATTTGGAGATAATCGAATTTAGTATAGTGCTTGACTCAATTATCTCCTAAATAAAGGGGAAGGCTTATTGTATTGTATATGGTAGTGTCATGCCTTGTAACACTGTTATTACTGGTCTGTGACTTTGCAACGGAGTTCCCCACAAGGTCCATGTGGGAGTGCCCCTTGCATGGGAATTGTCATAAAAGGCCAAGTGTGGCATCATTAAAATCAGTTCCTCTTCACCCTCAACATAGAGCCTTGTCTCATGTGTGGAGGGGACAGCTATATTCACTCTGGGGATTGCTATATCACACTAATCCCTTGGGTATAATCACTAGCTCTTATAAGAGTTGTTCCTGCTACGCTCTCTGGAGTAGGAGAGGTTCACCCACTGGAAGCTGGATCCTGGTGATGGGTCCAGGGTTGGTGGAGGATGGCGAGACCCCAACCAAGCTGCGGCGGTTTGGGGGTCTACGGTGCTGATGGTGTCTGGTGGAGTGCTTGAAGTCCTCGGTGAGCACTAGGAGCATCGATTGACGGAGGAACATGGTCGGGGTGCCAGAAGGTCCGTCACAATCCCCAATATCATCCTCATGCTAACATATCACTACTCGATGATTCCTAATGGAAATCTGCCACTTGATTACATCTGTGCTAGAAAAACTGTGCGGTGATAAAAGAAAAAGAAAATAGTAAGCCGACGCGTGTTTCAGCGCTACTAGAGCACCTTCGTCCAGGGCATTCAAAAGAGCCGTCCTGTGGATCGCATTTTAACAGGGAAAGGGAGCCAATCATGTGGCCAATCTAGCCAATGAGAGTCATAGGGGGCGTTCATTACGTATGTCCCATCACAAGATCACACCCCTGATATAGCGCCCACCCATACAGCCTCCCTTCCTCTTCCACAGCACACCAACCCAAGAAGAACAATGGAAGAGGTCTCGCTTGGTGGAATTCAGTCTCAAGGGCCAGGTTCGTGGGAAACATATCTGCCCACTGTACTTCTGCCACACCTTATCTGAAGGAGATGGGAGGGGAAGGGTGGGCGTTTATATATCAATATAGCCATGAATGTGTAACGCCCATAATGGTCTTGATTATATGAAGTATATGTTATAGAAGGTTATGTACTGCGTGCTAATAAGTATTTTGTTGGATACTAGTAACAACCAAGGTAGCTGTTAGTACTTCTTGCTTGGGGACAGTATCGTGCTCCCATAGGAGAGGGTAACATCGTGTATAGATGACTAACCTGTTGTAGGCAGTGTGATGAATTCCTTGCCTATAAATACGTACTATGTACTGATAGGTATTTTGTTATATTGCTGGATACTAGTAACAGCCACAGATAACTGTTAGTATTGTTTGGGGACAGTATCATACTCCCATATGAGAGAATAGTATCACATAATAGTGAATACTATGATAAATTCCTTCCTTATAAATGTATATATTTTTATTTTTATATTTTGCTTCCAAAAATAAACCATGACATTTGGAAACCGAATTGTACTCCCGTATGAAATATGTATCATCATCATGAACTAACATTTATAATGACTAAATGCGACTCTAACTGTATTAGGTGTCCCTCCCGATTTTACAGTAAGTGTATATAAGATGCTTGGTACATTGTATTGCACACTAAAAAGTGTGTGAAGACAAATTATATACTATCCCTAAGATTTCATTATTTACAATAATAAAACTCGACACACTAAGTGCCAATAAAGTGGGTGAAGGTAAAGCCATTGTTCAAGCCTTTTTCGTGCCATTGTATCCAGTTTATGGATGCAAAATGCACCTGTCAAAAATGACCTACCAAGCACTCAATAAACCCTTCTGTAACAAACTATTTAATTCCCCTACTTTAACCCTTTGTGTCAATATGCCCCACTCCCTCTAGCATGTAAGCTCATCGAGCAGGGTCCTCAACCCCCTCTGTTCCTGTACGTCAGTGGTCTGATCTCAATTATATGTCTGTTAGTCCACCCATTGTACAGCGCTACAGAATTTGTTGGCACTATATAAATAATAAAATAATAATAATAATAATAAAAGTACTCTCTCTTTCTGAGGGCTAGATTCAAATCACCTCCCCTCTTACCCAAGATGACTTGTTCAATACCAGTAAACTTTATACATTTAGAAGAGTCTTTATGGTATGCCCTGACATGTCTGGCCACTGGAGTATCTTTAAAAGTAGTTACAGAATGGACATGTCCCATTATTCTCCTTTTCAGTGGGCGAATTGTTTTTCCCACGTATTTTAGGCTGTATTCACAAGTCAAGAGATACACCACTCCAGAGGTATTGCAATTAAAGAATTGCTTAATTGGAACCTTAAGTGTACTTGTGGTATCTATGATAGTCTTTGATTCTCCTTAGATATAGTGACACGCTACACAGTGACCACATTGATATGTGCCTACCATGATGACTCGGCACTAGCATCTCTTTGAGATTTTTTCTCCTTTTGGCTGTCAGGGAAGCAACATTAGACAGATGTGGATCTTGAGTTAGGAGGGGCCAGAATCGATCCATAACATTCTTTGTGACTTCCCAACCTCTAGATGTGTTGCTACAAGGCAATATGTGTAACAAAGGACAGGTTAAATGGAAGTGTGGGAATTCCAAAGCTACTCATGTGGAACCCAGTATTTCAAAAGAAGATGTCCAGGAAACTGAGCAGTAAGAGTATTGTATATTTGCATTCCTTAAGCCCATTTGCAAAAAACGTGATTGTGAACTCACAACTTGTTAATATAAGCAATTTATGTATGGATTGTAGTAAATTGTGTTATTTTATGGTTATAGTTCCAGCTTCTACCTTTCTCTTTTTATGATAAACTTAATGTGGTGAGACAAGAAGAGTCCTACTTTCATTTATTCTTGTAAAGATAATACCAATATAATTATTTTATTATTATAATAAGAAAAGATTCTTGTAAAGATTACCCTCTTTCCCTAAGGCTAATACTGTGAGCCAATGAAGAGCCTCCATAGAATGTGAGTAAGCCCTTTAAGGACAATTTGAACCTTTATCATTTAAAAAAAAAAACACTATTGCACATATATATAAACAGGATTTTGAGTCAGTCTTGAAGCAAAAAGATTAGAACACTTTAAAACAGATCCCACTACATGACTGCAAAGTAGACGTGCAATTTGTTTAGTTCCAAATGTACAAATTTTGTGAAATTCAGACAATCGGATGCTTACGAATGTCCGAAGTTCAAATTGCCGAATTTCCGAAGTGCTTCAGATTTCTGAAAAGTGGCAAAGCAAGAGAGGGAGAGAAAATGATGTGAATGATGACAGGAATTTTGACCAATAGGCTAATTCCTGGCACTGGGAGCCATATAGAAGTGTAAATGGTTGTGGTGGCAGTTCGGGCACTGGGAGCCCTATAGATTTGTAGGTGGTTGTGGTGGTTAGGGTTAGGGAACCCTACAGATATGTAAGTGGTTGTGGTGGCAGTCTGGGCACTGGGAGCCCTATAGATGTGTAAGTGGTTGTTAGGGTTAGGGGTTAGGGTTGGGGTTAGGGATACCTACAGATGTGTAAGTGGTTGCGGTGGCAAAGTGCTTTGGATTTCTGAAAAGGGGCAAAACAAGAGAGGGATGTTTACGAATGTCCGAATTGCCGAAGTTCCAAATTGCCGAAGTTCCGAATTTCAGAAGTGCCGAACTGAACCAGATGCCATTGGTCCAAATTGCCGAAGCAGATGAATTTGTTTACTTACCCGAATTTCCGTACTGAACCAAATTTTTTGCCCATGCACCCTACTGCAAAGGTTTCTGTTTTTTAATAAAGCCTTTAGAAATAAATTAATGTAAGCAGGGTTTTGAGTCAGTCTTGGAGTAAAGAGAACTCTTTAGTACAGATTTCACTACCTGACTGCAAAGGATGCTATTTTGTAAACACCTCTTAGAAATAAATCATTTTGGGGGGTATATCACTGATTTCTACAGATAGTAAGCAGAAAAAAGGTATATGTAAGTAAGTTTAACCAACAAAAAATATAAGAAGCCCAACCCAAGTAACTTGTATTCAGCTGCGGACTTTTAACACAATCTCTACAAAAAAATAAATAAACCTATCCTCAAATGCCACCGTGGGCCCTAAAGGGCATTTATCGCTAAATGGCAGTTAAATAAATACTTTCTCCTGTACCCAAGATTGTGAGCTGAGTGCCTGCCTGAATGCTTCCACTCTCTATCACTGAGTGGATATGAAATGGCTGATGGCTGATAGAGGGTGGGGCTGATGGAGGGCGGGATGATGGAGGGCGGGATGATGGCAGGCATGTATAATGACGCAGTCTCGCGATCATTTAGAGGCGGATATCTTGGATGTGGCGATTCACTGCCAGTTCAACCCCAGTTTTGGAACACCAATTGGGAAACGCTGCTTTATATACATACTGTATCAAACAGAAGCTTAGATATTGCCTTTGGCAAATATTGTTTTATAATTTTATTGAAGTGCTCATCTCAAAGTTTTTATTTACTTAGCATTCTTTGGGAGGGTTTTGTTGTGGACGTGATCACACAGTCATTAATTTTTGGCACGTTGCATTAGTCCATCTGTAATATCAATGCTTTTTTTTCTTTTTTGTATTTGTGACTTCTACTTAATTATTTTCAGTTCTCACACATAGGTTGCCTATTTCATGCTGGACATACTTACAAATCCTGCCAGAATGTTTGATTCCATTGATGCCATTGACTGCACTTGCTTTAAGAGTGTGATTTTCTACCCTGTTAATTTTCGACTTCTGACAGTATTCTGATTAAACTTGTCCACAGCGGAAAAATTAGGTTAAGCTGAATCACTTTATCCAAAAGATAAATTAGTTTGGGTTGCCTATTAGTTATCCATGTAGCTGTTCGGCTCATCCAGATTTTGTCCATGCAATGCCAATTCTGAATTCTCAAAATTATATTATATATCTGTATTGAAAGAAAAATAATAATAATAATTTAGAGAAATTTGTTTTACCCTTTTAACCTTTGACTGTTTTTACTATTGCAATTTTGGATGGATGTAAAATGGGAAGCAGAAGTAATTTTTTGTTGAAAAGAAAAATTTAAAGAAAGAAGTCAGTGGGCAATGGACGACTCATTCACCTCTTTCACCCTAAAAAAAACAACACTTTCCCACATGTCCACTCTGTTAAGTGAGTGACTGTCCTTCAGTATGTGCAAAAACGAAACAGTGCCCTATCAGCTTATAGCACCTCATCTGTAGAGGTAGCCACAGTATTCGTCATTCAGCCAGTCAGGGCAATACCATTGCAATGAATAAACCACTTTTATTAATAAACTATAACATCAAAACACCTTACTAATAAAATTAGCAATGCATTGAATAAAAATGGGTTAAATTAAGTAAGTTAGTACCTACACCACATAGTTTAAACTGGTGTGTACAGTGTGTATGTCAGAAGTGCATTGTGTGTCTATAGGGGATCTACTGTATGTGTAGGGGATATAGTATGTATGTGGAGGACCCAGAGTGTGTATAGGAGATCTAGTCTGTGTGTGTGTGTGTGTGTGTGTGTGTGTGCGAGCGCACGCAGATGATTCAGAGGTGTGCATAGAGGATCTAAAGTGTATGTGTGAGTACAGAGGATCCATAGCTGTGGGTGTGTGTGAGGGGTGCAGTATGTGAATGTCTGTGTGCAGGGGTGCAGTGTGTGAGTGGGGCAGTGCATGTATGGGGGTTGCTTTGTGTGTGAGGGGTGCGGTGTGTGTTTGTGTGGTACAGTGTGTGTGAGGGATGCCGTGTGTGAGGGGTGCAGCGTGTGTGGTACAGTGTTTGAGGGGATGCAATGTATGTGTGTGAAGGGTGCAATGTATGTGAGAGGGGTGCAGTCTGTGTGTGAGGGGTGCAGTGTGTGTGATGGAGGGATATAGTGTGTGTATAAGGGGAACAATGTGTGAATGTGATGGGAGGTATTCTATGGGGGAAGCAGATTAAGACAAATATATGTTTGGGGTTTTTTTAATTAAAAAAATATACTTTATGTCCCCCTCCTATCTTACCTTTGCCCAGGGAGGGGAGCTTTCACCAGAGAGCACTGGCGGTCCGAGTGGTGAGTGAACTCTAGCCAGGAGCACCTGAGGTACCCTCAGGTAGCCTCGCTGCCATCCAAATCCACTCCCAGGCTTACATACTGCTAATTTTGGGCCTCCTGCACTACTACCAACATACCCAGGCCACCAGTGTGCCATCAAATAGTTGAAAACATGCTGTCCTCTAGGAGCCTTTTATAAATCTGTGGTGAATATTACCGCCTAACCTACAGCCTAAGCCAACTGTTCAATCATTAACTATTAACACACAGAAATGGGTACAGTGATGGGACTATGCTCCTGTTGAAAGTGAATCAGAAGGGAATAACATATTACTGAGTAATGGTCTGTATCAGCTGCTTACAAATCGTAAGGGAAAAATAAGCTTCTCTTACAGTGATTAGCTGAACAATCAGTTGTATTTTGTTAGCCTGCTGTTTTAATATGTTCCTAGAATGAAATCCAACAAAATGTCCAGACTGGGCTGGTGGTCACATCGCTTGGATAATAAGGACTGGCAGTCAAACAACCCCACTGGTTTGCCTAAGGATCTTAGTAGCAGAGGAGATACCATTGGTGGTAAATGGCTACACAGAATCTAACACAGTACCTGTGGATCTGCCACCAGGCCTAGTAGTTTCCTTTTCTGCTTCCTTAAATAATACAGAGATGTGGTGTCTTTACATATATGACTTCTTACCATCACTTTGCTCTCCCCTAGTCACTTCTTTGCGCACAATTTGAACTTTGCAAGTCATACTTTTTGGAGAGATTCAAACTCTAAAATTGATCCCTCCTGGGACAGACTTAATCAAAAATCTGCAGTTGTGGGGGTATGAGTGATGACATCACAAGATTCATCACCATTAAAAAGCGACACTGGGGACACTACTTCAGTTTTCAGCTCTGCCAACTCAGTAAATATTGCCCCTGATGGCACCAATATGTCTCTGTTGAGCTCTCTAGTAGTTGATTCTTGGGGGCTACAAAAACTAAAATGTAACATTGGGAATGAGCCCACTGGTCTCACCAGTCCAAAACACAGAAGCTGCAGTAAAAAAAACTGCCACACTCAGTGCAGTGTTCACTTGTGCAGTTAACTGCCAGAAACTGTATTGTGATTTGCTGCTTAGTCTTTATTAGCATAGAGGGGGGACCTGACTAAGTGGATGGACATCCCCACAGTGGGGCCATTTAGTTAACTACTACTATTCTTAGTGTCCCCTTCTGTCTCACCCACTGTCAGCAGGTGGAAGCTATTATTATAATAAATGGAGTGACCTATTGTGCCCCCAGTCCCCATCCATGAGTGGTTCTGATTTTCTTAATACATCCAGCAGAGCATAGTGTCCCTGACACACTGGCAGTAGGTGATAGCTTTCATTATATTTAGAATGTGAGGAGATCTAATTTCTCCCACTGCCTCCAAACATTGGTGGCAGGTGGGGGCTACAATTAAATATAGAAGGACGGTGAATATGACATTGTCCAGCCACCAAAACAATTATATGCATGCTAACCCCTGGGTGGCAAGGGGTTGGAAAGCTCAAAACCACTCCCTAAATAAACAAATAACAGGCAACTAGTGATGTCCCGAACTGTTCGCTGAACGGTTCGCCAAACGGTTCACCGCGGACAGCGAACATATGACCCTGTACCTCACAGTCAGCAGACACGTTCCAACCAATCAGCAGCAGACCCTCCCTCCCATACCCTCCCGCCTCCTGGACAGCTCACTAAGAATGCAGCTTCACAATGAATGTAAAATGGATGCTGTCCAGGAGGTGGGAGGGTCTGCTGCTGATTGGCTGGAATGTGTCTGCTGACTGTGAGGTACAGGGTCAAAGTTTACTCAATGATGACATAGGGGGCGGACCAAACAGCGCATATGTTCGCCGTCCGTGGCGAACCGTTCGGCGAACCGTTCAGGACATCACTACAGGCAACCCAATTAATAGTGTGAGAGTGCCCAATAAATTATATTCCTCTAAAAAAGAAAAAGAAAAAAACACTGCCATTTAGATGCCTTTTTAAGTCTTTACTTTAACACCAAAATATGCCCCGCCAAAAATCCACAATGTCCATGCTGCTTGAGGGCTCCATGCTGACTGAGGAAAAGCCTTTAAAAGGGCTTTTGCACATTATGCATTTTTGTAGTCAGAGCGCTCTGACAAAACAAGAGCTGAGATCTGAACTTATAGCAGTGATTTATGCCACATTAAAAACTTTAAGACAGCCAATAAGTAATGGGAAGGCATACAAGAACTGTATAGAAGCAGCAGTCTAAAAACTTTATCAAGAAAACTGTTCTATATGAAGTTTTCTGTGGGAAGAGACCTACAGAAACATCTGAATAAAATGCTAGAGTAAATGGATCATGATTGTATGAAAAAGAAATTTGATGAAGACAAAGTGATTCAGATTTTTTCAAGTCTTCCAGAATTGATTAGTTCATGCACTATAAACTAGAGAGAATATCTAAAATATGTTCATGTAAAGTATGTTACAAGATTTCTTAAAGAAGAGACAGTGAGTAGAAGTGGTGAAACCAGGGCCGGTGCAAGGAATATATGGGCATATGCTGTTAATGTATATATAATACACTGCTCAAAAAAATAAAGGGAACACTTAAACAACACAATGTAACTCCAAGTCAATCACACTTCTGTGAAATCAAACTGTCCACTTAGGAAGCAACACTGAGTGACAATCAATTTCACATGCTGTTGTGCAAATGGGATAGATAACAGGTGGAAACTAGAAAAGTTACAATTTCAGGGGAAATTGTGTGAAGTGTTCTTGCCTCCACCAGGAGTCTACAACTGGAGAGGGCGGAGTAACTGTTATCATTTACATAGCACATTTAATTGCAACGTTGTTGCTCAGTTACATTAAACCATACATTTATAAAAACATTAGCAGGTGTTCAAAAGGCCCTGTCTATGACATCACTTGCTGCTGCAGCTTGACACAGGTCAGAGTATTTTGGTGGTTGCCATCTTCAAACGGTCGTATCTTAAAAACTATAACCCCTACAGTGAAGAGCTTTATATTGTGAGAATCACAAGACCCAGACCTACATTTTGATGCATAGTATGTCTCTGAAGTATTAAAATTGAAGGCACAGTCGCAGTTTAGAAATTGCACTTCAAATTTGAGCTTTGTAGAGTGAAGTTTCAATGAAAGTCAATGGACGGCGTTAGTTGCAAACAAATGATTATATTGTGAAAACTATCAGGACTATGGCTTAGCCGTTGACATGTTTAGTGGCAGCAGGGATAGCTGAACGTTTTGATATAAGATTTGTGTAGGTGGGCCTGAAAATAAGGGAGTGGTGGCAGTTTAGAAATCATGTCCTGATTTTTCAGCTTTTGCCAGCTCCCACTCTAGCTTTGCCATTCATTCCTATGGGACAAATTTCGCCACAAGAACGACGATATTCCGTGAACCATTCGGCGAAACGTTCCACAAAGTAATAGCAATCCGATCGGGAACAATCTGCACGTTTTGGTAAATTTTGTCTATGTAGTGTAAAAACTGTGGGAGGAGTTAGGGTGGCAAATTTTGCTATAATAATAATAATAATAACTAGAAAAGCTACAATTTCTGGTGAAATTGTGCGAAGTGTTCTTGCCTCCACCTGTAGTCTACAACTGGAGTGGGCGGAGTAACTGTTATCATTTACATAGCACATTTAATTGCAACGTTGTTGCACAGTTACATTAAACCATACATTTATAAAAACATTAGCAGGTGTTCAAAAGGCCCTGTCTATGACATCACTTGCTGCTGCAGCTTGACACAGGTCAGAGTATTTTGGTGGTTGCCATCTTCAAACGGTCGTATCTTAAAAACTATAACTCCTACAGTGAAGAGCTTTATATTGTGAGAATCACAAGACCCAGACCTACATTTTGATGCATAGTATGTCTCTGAAGTATTAAAATTGAAGGCACAGTCGCAGTTTAGAAATTGCACTTCAAATTTGAGCTTTGCAGAGTGAAGTTTCAATGAATGTCAATGGACGGCGTTGGTTGCAAACAAATGGTCATATTGTGAAAACTATCAGGACTACGGCTTAGCCGTTGACATGTTTAGTGGCAGCAGGGATAGCTGAACGTTTTGATATAAGATTTGTGTAGGTGGGCCTGAAAATAAGGGAGTGGTGGCAGTTTAGAAATCATGTCCTGATTTTTCAGCTTTTGCCAGCTCCCACTCTAGCTTTGCCATTCATTCCTATGGGACAAATTTCGCCACAAGAACGACGATATTCCGTGAACCATTCGGCGAAACGTTCCACAAAGTAATAGCAATCCGATCGGGAACAATCTGCACGTTTTGGTAAATTTTTGTCTATGTAGTGTAAAAACTGTGGGAGGAGTTAGGGTGGCAAATTTTGCTATAATAAGAATAATAATAATAACTAGAAAGCTACAATTTCTGGGGGAGGTGACAGTGAAGTGTTCTTGCCTCCACCAGTAGTCTACAACTGGAGTGGGCGGAGTAACTTATCATTTACATAGCACATTTAATTGCAACGTTGTTGCACAGTTACATTAAACCATACATTTATAAAAGCATTAGCAGGTGTTCAAAGGCCCTGTCTATGACATCACTTGCTGCTGCAGCTTGAAACAGGTCAGAGTATTTTGGCGGTTGCCATCTTCAAACGGTCGTATCTTAAAAACTATAACTCCTACAGTGAAGAGCTTTATATTGTGAGAATCACAAGACCCAGACCTACATTTTGATGCACAGTATGTCTCTGAAGTATTAAAATTGAAGGCACAGTCGCAGTTTAGAAATTGCACTTCAAATTTGAGCTTTGCAGAGTGAAGTTTCAATGAAAGTCAATGGACGGCGCTAGTTGCAAACAAATGATTATATTGTGAAAACTATCAGGACTATGGCTTAGCGGTTGACATGTTTAGTGGCAGGAGGGATAGCTGAACGTTTTGATATAAGATTTGTGTAGGTGGGCCTGAAAATAAGGGAGTGGTGACAGTTTAGAAATCATGTCCTGATTTTTCAGCTTTTGCCAACTCCACTAGCTTTGCCATTCATTCTATGGGACCACAGAGCGGCGGTATTCCATTGAACAGTGTTAAGTGGCCACAAAGTAATAGCAATCCGATCTAAATTCACCTGCACGTTTTGGTAATTTGTCTATGTAGTGTAAAACTGTGCAGGAGGAGTTGAATTGTAGGTGGCTATAATAATAATAATAATAATATATGTGAGAGATAACAATGATGAAGGTCTTGCTATGCAAGAACACTTAATAATAACAAGAAAAGCTACAATTTCTGGGAAATTGTGTGAAATTCTTACCTCAGTCTACAACTGGAGTGAAGCGGCGTAACTGTTTTATTTATATAGCACATTTAATTGCAACGTTGTTGCACAGTTACATTAAACCATACATTTATAAAACATTAGCAGGTGTTCAAAAGGCCCTGTCTATGACATCACTTGCTGCTGCAGACTGACACAGGTCAGAGTATTTTGGCGGTTGCCATCTTCAAACGGTCGTATCTTAAAAATTATAACTCCTACAGCGAAGAGCTTTATATTGTGAGAATCACAAGGCCCAGACCTACATTTTGATGCATAGTATGTCTCTGAAGTATTAAAATTGAAGGCACAGTCGCAGTTTGGAAATTGCACTTCAAATTTGAGCTTTGCAGAGTGAAGTTTCAATGAAAGTCAATGGACGGCGTTAGTTGCAAACAAATGATTATATTGTGAAAACTATTAGGACTATGGCTTAGCCGTTGACATGTTTAGTGGCAGGAGGGATAGCTGAACGTTTTGATATAAGATTTGTGTAGGTGGGCTTGGAAATGAGGGAGTGGTGGCATTTTAGAAATCATGTCCTGATTTTTCAGCTTTTGCCAGCTCCCACTCTAGCTTTGCCATTCATTCCTATGGGACAAATTTCGCCACAAAAACGACGATATTCCGTGAACCATTCGGCGAAACGTTCCACAAAGTAATAGCAATCCGATCGGGAACAATCTGCACGTTTTGGTAAATTTTTGTCTATGTAGTGTAAAAACTGTGGGAGGAGTTAGGGTGGCAAATTTTGCTATAATAATAATAATAATATATATGTGAGATAACATTAAGTGGTCTTGCTATGCAAAATTAATAATAATATATGTGAGATAACATTAAGTGGTCTTGCTATGCAAGAACACTTAATAATATATATGTGAGATAACATTAAGTGGTCTTGCTATGCAAGAACACTTAATAATAATATATATGGAGATAACATTAAGTGGTCTTGCTATGCAAGAACACTTAATTATAGGCAATTAGCAAGAACACCCCCAATAAAGGAGTGGTTCTGCAGGTGGTGACCACAGACCACTTCTCAGTTCCTATGCTTCCTGGCTGATGTTTTGATCACTTTTGAATGCTGGAGGTGCTTTCACTCTAGTGGTAGCATAAGACGGAGTCTACAACCCACGCAAGTGGCTCAGGTAGTGCAGCTCATCCAGGATGGCACATCAATGCGAGCTGTGGCAAGAAGGTTTGCTGTGTCTGTCAGCGTAGTGCCCAGAGCATGGAGGCGCTACCAGGTGACAGGCCAGTACATCAGGAGACGTGGAGGAGGCCGTAGGAGGGCAACAACCCAGCAGCATGACCGCTACCTCCACCTTTGTGCAAGGAGAAACATGAGGAGCACTGCCAGAGCCCTGCAAAATGACCTCCAGCAGGTCACAAATGTGCATGTGTCTGCTCAAACGGTCAGAAACAGACTCCATGAGGGTGGTATGAGGGCTCGACATCCACAGGTGGGGGTTGTGCTTACAGCCCAACACCGTGCAGGACGTTTGACATTTGCCAGAGAACACCAAGACTGGCAAATTCGCCACTGGCACCCTGTGCTCTTCACAGATGAAAGCAGGGTCACATCGAGCACATGTGACAAACGTGACAGTCTGGAGATACTGTGGAGAACGTTCTGCTGCCTGCAACATCCTCCAGCATGACCGATTTGGCAGTGGGTCAGTAATGGTGTTGGGTGGCATTTCTTTAGGGGGCCGCAAAGCCCTCCATGTGCTCGCCAGAGGTAGCCTGACTGCCATTAGGTACCGAAATGAGAACCTTAGACCCCTTGTGAGACCATATGCTGGTGCGGTTGGCCCTGGGTTCCTCCTAATGCAAGACAATGCTAGACCTCATGTGGCTGGAGTGTGTCAGCAGTTCCTGCAAGACGAAGGCATTGATGCTATGGACTGGCCTGCCCGTTCCCCAGACCTGAATCCAATTGAGCACATCTGGGACATCATGTCTCGCTCCATCCACCAACGTCATGTTGCACCACAGACTGCCCAGGAATTGGCAGATGCTTTAGTCCAGATCTGGGAGGAGATCCCTCAGGAGACCATCCGCCACCTCATCAGGAGAATGCACAGGCATTGTAGGGAAGTCATACAGGCACGTGGAGGCCACACACACTACTGAGCCTCATTTTGACTTGTTTTAAGGACATTACATCTAAGTTGGATCAGCCTGTTGTGTGTTTTTCCACTTTAATTTTGAGTGTGACTCCAATCCAGACCTCCATGGGTTGAAAAATTTGATTTCCATTTTTTTATTTTTGTGTGATTTGTGTTGTCAGCACATTCAACTATGTAAAGAACAAAGTATTTCAGAAGAATATTTAATTCATTCAGATCTAGGATGTTATTTTTGTGTTCCCTTTATTTTTTTGAGCAGTGTATAATACATATATAATACTTACTCACTGTAACCATGTTCATGTGCTCTCTGCACATTTATTACACAACTTCTCATTTTCCATAAGAGACATGCTTTCCTTTTACTATATTTAAAAGAAGAAAAACTACCACAACAAGAGGACATAGTCTTAAATTAGAGGGTTTAAAATTATTTCGGGGGGGGCGGAGCTAACTCACGATCGGACCGGTCGCATGCCGATAAAACCCAGTAAAAGCCTTAAAAAGGTAGCCTGTCTGGAGCCCAGTTTGCCCTGGACATAGCTGACGGTATCCATAAGCAGATGGGGTGGAAGAATAAAAAACCAAGGCCGGACCGGCCCGGGTACATGGCTGACATCAGTGATCTCTTTAGAAGGGCGCATGGTGTGAGCGGGCCAGAAATGGCGGACGTGCTGGACGATTTCTCTGACATCTTGGAAGAGTTCACCCCGCATAACTTAGCAGCTCTGGGCTTCCAGGGACCCCCCCCCAGGCTGCCTCCGGAGGCGGACAGCAGCTCAACCCCGCTTACCACAGCCATCCTTACTAACCTTTTGGCCGACCTCCGACAAAGCCTCTCTACAGACATATCCCAAGTACGGGAGAATGTCAGGGGATTCAAAGCCCGTTAAACCAAAGTGGAACAATCAGTGGAAGAGCATACCCCCCAAATCTCAGACCTACAGAACCTAGTGCCTCACCACGGCTCAGGCTAACTTTGACAGCCAGCTAGCAACTCTGGAGGATAAGAGGAGATGGACTCCATCACTATGGCAGAGATGCCACACTTCCTACGCAGGTTGTTCATGGCATTACTACCCCCTAAAACAGCAAAGGGCATACAGCTGGATGGCATGTTTCACCTGCCCAAGCCTCAATCTAACACTGCCCCAACCACCAGTGACCTACTGGTTACATTTCAAAATGGGCAAGATAGAGCAGCCATCTTACAAGCCACCAGGGGGAAGATCCCATACCACTTTGAGAAATGAATCTCACGTTCTATGCTGACCTCTCCTTCTCAACACTACGGTGCAGGAAGTCGCTGAGACCCCTGGCATCCACGCTCATGGCCTGCAATATCGATGGGGCACGCCTCATGCGCTGATATTCCAGCACAATGGAGTAGAACACAGAATCACAGAGGCATCTGAAATGGACGCTATCCTGTCCTCCCTGGGACTGAGTCCTAACCCTCGACCCACTACCACCACCTGGAACCCCGTTACCATGGTTCCGTTCACTCCTGCATCCCGGGGAACAGCGGGCGCACCTGCCACCTGAAAACGGCAACATCGCTGCAGGGACTTGTACCTATTCTCTTCCTTTTAAGTTATCTACTTTTTATTTCCATGCCTCAGATTTGTTTAAAAAGTTGTGCTACACTTAGGGCTCACTCTCCTTTTACTACACATGGCTGAAGGACCGTACCGGTTGAAACCGGGCTAAATGAGACCCTATTATCTCCCTTGATCATGTCCATCCCCCCTCCCCAGCTCCAATCTTTTTGACCCACATACAAAACAGTTGGCGGAGCTGCCGCACTCAAAATCTTGAGAGACCATAGAAAAGTTACCCGTTTTAGTTAACTGATCTTCAAGGATCATCTGTCCTATAATCATCCTGTACCACAGTTGTCATATTCATGGGCCCTCACCCTGTGTTAACCTTGGGCCTGCTACCTAGCCACCACAGGAATCCACAACTCGGTATGGCGCAGGACCATTAAATTAACATTTCACTTTTTTGCCTAGCATGTAACTTAACATTTATTATTATTATTTCCACTGTTCAAACTATGTCTTGCCTAGCATGTAACCTAACAACCATTACTTAACCTCGTCTAGTCAGTCAGTATAACCAAACTCCTATCTTATGTCGCTTTGTCTCTCTGCAGACTACTTTTCCCTTTTTATTTCTACATTTGAAACTGCACAGTTTAGTTACTATACCTTTACCACAAAATATCGTGCTGTTTACTCGAATTGAAACGTAGTGTTATCTCTAATTGCACCTGATGTCATGTTCACTGTTTCGTTGTGTATTTGACGTATACCTGCAATTGCTGTCGTGGCATTGTGGGTTGCACTGTATACTCCCGCACATCCAAAAATAAAGAATTAAAAACATAATTATTATTATTTCAGGAAGTATTACTTTACAGAGAGGGTATAGCCTTCCATCTGAAGTGGTAAAGGTTAACACAGTGAAGCGTTTTAAGCACGCGTGGGATAGGCATAAGGCTATCCTAGACTTAAGATACGAACACGGACTAATGAAAGTGTTTAGAAAATTGGGCATGCTAGATGGACCATATGGTTTTTATCTGCCGTCTATGTTTCTATGTCTATGTTTCTATCAAGAAGGAGATAGTTAGTATGTTGACTTCTTGCCTTGCTTCACTGATTCTCTCTTGCTCTGCAGCCATTTTGACTTTGAGATTTTCACATGTGTGCCCTGCCCTGACTTATAATATAACTCTGCTAAAGTTCAACATTATCCCTTTAACCCCTTAAAACCGCAGGACGTACAATTACGCCCTCTAATAGGCGGCTCTAAACGCCGCCGGGCGTAATTGTACGCCCTCCGGTTTTTGTTAACTTACCCGGTCGCCGGCGGTCCCACGCCGGCGATCGCGGTGGGGGGGACTCCCAGGGAGCCCCCCGCGGCACATCCGTCCTCGTTGAAGCCCCCCGGCCATGTGAGAGTGGGGTCCTAGCGAGGACCCCACAATCACATGGCCGGGTATAGCTGGCTTCTGTATTGCCGGCAGGGGGGCTGCCTGTAATTACAGGTGGTCCCCCTGCTGGCTGAAAATAAAATAAAAATAAGTTAATGGTGTAAAAAAAAATAATTATATATACTTAGATCATATGTATATATTATATATATATGATCTAAGTATATATATACACATATACATACACACACATACACCGTCTAGGTGTATTTTACTATTAATATATATATAATTATATATATATATTAATATCAAATTACACGTAGACTGATACTGATTAAATATATATATAATTATTGTTACATATATATTTATATATAATATAAAAAAAATAAAAATGTAAATACGTTAAAAAATAAAATTAAAAAAATAATTAAAAATAAATAATTAAAAATATATAGATGTGTGTTATTTCGTTCTAACTGTTTTGTGAAATTAATATATATATATATATATCAAAATACACGTAGAACGAAATAATATATCTATATACATAAATATATACGTATATATCACTATATATATATACCTATATATAAATAAAAATATTTAAAAAAAATTATATAGATATATACATATATATACACATACGTATATATATACATATATTAATTCTACATATATATTTATGTAATATTTTTACATAATTAGGTATCTTAATTAATTACAATTAGCGGGACCTGCCTGACAACCCATGCCGAAAGTAAAGGGAATTTAATTTGCTAGCACTATATTTAACCCTATAACTTTCCGAGACACCATAAAACCTGTACATGGGGGGTACTGTTCTACTCGGGAGACTTCGCTGAACACAAATATTAGTGTTTCAAAACAGTAAAATGTATTACAACGATGATATCGCCAGTAAAAGTGAAGTTTTTTGCATTTTTCACGCACAAACAGCATTACGGGACAATATTATTGCTGATACTTTTTACTGTTTTGAAACACAAATATTTGTGTTCAGCGAAGTCTCCCGAGTACAACAGTACCCCTCATGTACAGGTTTTATGGTGTTTTCAAAAGTTACAGCGTCAAATATAAGGCTTGCGTTTCATTTTTTTCACATTAAAATTCGCCAGATTGGTTACGTTGCCTTTGAGACCCTATGGTAGCCCAAGAATGAAAATTACCCCTATGATGGCATACCATTTGCAATAGTAGACAACCCAAGGTATTGCAAACAGGGTATGTCCAGTCTTTTTTAGTAGCCACTTAGTCACAAACACTGGCCAAAATTGGCGTTTTTTGCATTTTTCACACACAAACAAATACTAACGCTAACTTTGGCCAGTGTTTGTGACCAAATGGCTACTAAAAAAGACTGGACATACCCCATTTGCAATACCTTGGGTTGTCTACTATTGCAAATGGTATGCCATTATGGGTGTAAATTTCATTCCGGGCTACTATACAGTCTCAAAGGCAACGTAACCAATCTGGCGAATTTCAATTTCAAATGTAACGTGCTATATTTGACCCTGTAACTTCCCAAAACGCCATAAAACCTGTACATAGGGGGTACTGTCTTACACGTGAGACTTTACTAAATACAAATATGTGTATTTTATTGCAGTAAAATCAAACAGTATTATGACACTGACCTTTAAAATGCAATTTAGAACTAAAAAAATCAAAAAAATCGTATTTTCTCCCATTTTTTTCATATTAAATTATGTTTCATAGCTAAATATTTGATATTAAATGAAAGCCCTGTTTCCCCTGAATAAAATGATATATAATAAGGGTGGGTGCATTTACTATGAAAGAGGTGTATTACGGTTGGACAGACATGTAGCGCAAATGCCAGGTTTTGTTTACATTTTGTTTTGTTCACAATGTGTACATTTGGCTCCGTCCTTAAGGGGTTAATAATTGCCATTACTTGTTTTGGATGATTTTGTATGATTGCATACAACCATCCCATTCTGTACCTTTTTTGTCAATCTGTGTTTATTACAAATTCCACTAGTGCAATACTGCACAATATCAAGCAAATCAACACACAGCACAAGTTACTGAGTAATAATATTGGAATGCATCTTTATGAAATAAAACTAACCTTCTTGTACCTTAAATGCACTACTGTATTACCATGTTTTATGTATTTTTATGATTCTTGTTAAATGTCAGTGTGTTGTTATTTTCTATTTATCATTGCAACAAATGAAAAAAATAATAATAATAAATAAAAAGATTATACCTTTTATTGTTCAAGTTTATCATGTTATCTTCTTAGAAATATGTACATGAGAGAGGTTGGATTAATAGAAAGATAAAGAAACAACTTAGTGTTTGGCATTCTGAAATCCCCTTTTAACAAAGGATGATAATCTAGCACCACTTGTCACAGTGGCTATGAAAATACTAGAAGCTATAGGTAGTGGAAACCTGTAAAAATAAAAATAAAAAAAAAGATTGACAATGATGGCATGAAAAAGAAGAGATTAAATGGCACAGGAGGTATGTTGATAAAACGTAAACTAGAGGAGAACAACTAAATTAACAGTACAATCTATATTTCCAATACAAATTGAATGACTTAGATGATTGTTATTTAAACCATTCTTGTTAAACAATTGAACATGTTGGGACTGGACAGTTCATGTTTCACAATTAGTAACCAGTTATCAAAAAAAGTTACAACCTAGTGAATGGTCCTTTATTAGTGTAGCAGACCTGGGCACCCCTTAATCTACCATGATTTATTCTAAACTGCACCATTCTAATCAACTGTAGGTGGTTACATAAAGTAAACGTTATAATAGGAGGAGACTTGGGGACCCCTAGCCCACCTTTATTCATTACCTTCCACACTGTAGGCTAATGATAGAACCCAACCACACTGTGGAATGGGTGGAATAGAGGGCTATTTGTTAAGCCCATTGGTAAATGGAGGTTTATGAGGATTCACATTAACCTGCTTTTAGGTAGGGATATTATAAAAGTCCTCACCAGTATTTGGGGATAACCTTTTTTTAACATGGGGTCCATTGCAGGTCACATAGTTTATTTTAAAGGATGTAATATATGTTGATGTGTATAAATGTAGGTGTAGGAGTACTGTGCAAAATGTTATAAACTGTAAAAATGGTAAATACAGCCTTGATTAACATAGATTCAGTTAATCAGGTAAGAATAATCCATAGTTTGTATGTGGATATTTCTGCAATACTTTTTTTTTTATATATAATTCAGCTACAGTTTATTATATATCAATAATATTAATTCAATTAATATTCTATCAATGAATAAAAGCACATATAGTTTTATGTTCATTTAATAATGTAGGGTCAAATTCATCTGGGTGGCTTGCCCTGTTTAAGCTTTAGATAAATCTAAGGAGAATTTGGAACATGGTTTATTATATCTCTTCACACTGCTATTTCTGCCTTTCTTTGGATTTAATTAATTTTGTGCCAGAGGGAAAACAAATTAAACATGAAAATATTAAGGAAGGATTAATAGACATCTTAACCCCTTAAGGACACATGACATGTGTGACATGTCATGTTTCCCTTTTATTCCAGAAGTTTGGTCCTTAAGGGGTTAAGAAGCTCTCTGGCATAACATTTTAAATGGGAATATGAAAGTAAAATAAATGTTTTACAAATTTAAAATGACCCATCCGCCAAGTATACTCCATTTGGAGTTTATTCACTCAGCACTGAGCACTGCTAAGGGTGGCAGAATTAAGCCTGAATTAGTAGGTGCTGAAAGCCCTGGGTCTGACTATGGCACCCTTTCATTGTTAGCCAGAGTCCCCTTAAATATTGATGGAGAGAAATAACATTTCCAATCATATTGAGGTTATTCTGTGGGTGCGGAGCTAACACATGCCTCACAATATTTGGGAGTCATGGAGCCGGGAAAGGTGAGCAGGCCTTCAGGGCGTCATTGCCAGTGACACAATTTGTGTCACTGGCGATGTCCGTAAAAATCTGACCTCACTGGGAGTGTGATTGCCCACCAACTAAGGGGGTTAGTCGGCCTGATGTCAAGCAGGACATACAGCCTCCCAGCTAGCCCCCAACATATAGGACTATGCAGAGATTTCAGCTGAAACTCTCTCTGCATGGTCCTAGTGCCGATTGTGCAGTGGAACCTCTCTAATAATACGGCTGCTCTGTGCTCTCTGGGCACAGATCTTTGGTGTCCCCAGATGCGAGACACCAGAAAACTAAATCAGGATGGTAGTATCCCACCAAAAGCGTGGTAGTTGGGATCCTTAACTAGCACAGCATGGTGTGTAGCTAATACAGCAGATGTGGAGTTTACAAAAATATTTTTATAAAATACGATGAATTTATAATGTGCTCCATAGAACATTTTTAGAGTTTTAGGTTGGACACAGGATAGGGAACAGGATTATGTTTTGAGGGTTAGGTCAATATATGTTGGATGTGCTATAAAATGTGCATATATTCTCGATATAACAGTTTAAATATCCTTCTATACACAAAATAAAAAAAGAAAGAAAGAAATATATTATAAAACAGATTATGACACATGGCTTTAGAGGGTGGGCTTAAAATTCAGTGTACAAGCCCACAAAATTGTCTATCAACCGGTGAATTATATTATTAATATCCCAGTCTAAATTAATACCAAGTGGATGTCTTGTATTCAATTGGAAAATCCAAAGTGTTTCTATTTTATTAAGAATATTACTGGTGTTGCCACCTCTTTTAGGTGTAAGACATCTTTGTACACACTGGAAAGAAAGCAAAGTAATGTTACCTCAATTACATGCCTCAAAATGTCTAACTGACTGTTTTTATTTTTCTTGGAAAAATGAAAATATAATTTACTCTTGGGCTGAAGCAACGGGTATTTTTGCCACCTAGCAACACCAATCATCAGAGAACTTAGAAAATTGTCAATGCAATAGAAAAATAGGCCTAAATAACCAATTTCTCCAACTGAGTTATTTTTTTTCCAGCTCAGCCAATCTGGTTAAAATATGCATTCTCTATCATTTCCAATGAACCTGATGCATCTGTCCATATAGAAATTATTTTATTAAAGTGAACTTTATCCAACTAAATGGAAGTTATTTATTAGAATTTGGAAAGCGAGTGGAACAGTTGCTTCACAAATCTTGCCATTCCAAACCACACTGGTTTTACAGCAAAAGTACAGCATAAATGCTATTCACTAACTGGAGCAGCACTGTTAAGCAAATGGTTCTGACTGGAGCACAAGAGCTAAATAGCAAACCATAAAAACCACATCACTATTTGCAATTTGTGTTGCCATTTTACTGGCATAAAGTCAATATCTAATGACACCAACAGGCTTATTCACTAAAGTGAAAAGTTCTTGGTATTCAAAGTGAATTCCGAATTTCATGCCAAAGCAGTGAAACTGAAAACATAGCTTAATTTAAGAATTTTTCCAAATCAACTATTTTGTTCTAGAATTTTAAATTCACCATTAATAAAATTTAAATACCAAACAATTCACAAATCTGCGAGCATCTCTTAGCTATGCCAGTCTGCTTAACCATGTAGTTTCTAAAATCTGATGGCTCAGCTTATGATGTATTTAGAGCATAGTAGGTATCAACATAAGCATAGAAACTAATGAAAATCAGGGAATCTTTCATTACATGTATGTATGTTTAGAAGGCATGCTATGTACACTACCCAGTTTTCTATAAGCCAAATGATACACTACTACTGGAGATGCTACTAATAGAACGGAGTATAGAACTACCTAAAGGGACACATGTCACATTGCCGCATGCGGTAAGTTTTATTGTTATGAAAACCAGGTCCCATTTAACAGTTAGAAGTTGCTATTACTCTTTCATAGAGATGCTCAAAAGTTCAAAAATGTGTTGCACTGAAACTGCCATTAATGATAGTGACTACTATTCCAGCGTTTGCCAACTTGTTCTTAAATAAATTTGACAAAGTTTTTATACGACAAATACTTTAGGGATAAAGTTCTAAAATTTGAGAAATCACATTAGAAAACAAGGTATTATTTCGGATGAATATTTGACTTTTAGGACTTTGCTACTAAGTTCATAATCCATATTGAGTACAGTTAGATATAACCCAATTTACAAATGAAGGAGGTAGGGAAGACCATTATGACTTCAGGTAGTAGGAGCCCATACAACTTGTTTTGTCAATCACATTTTATTTGAGGCAGTAAGAGTTTACAGTACAATAGTAGCAGAGCAACAGTATTCATGTAAATATTCAATCAAGTCGTATAAGAAATATATCATGAATAATGGATAGGTACACAAGCATCTAATACTCTACTCCTGGTAATATCAGCCTAATTTTAAATTATAAACCACAAGCTTAGTTCATGCATCTAAGCATTAGAAAAGTAAAACATTAACAGGCTTAGGTGCAGGATTAAACTCAAGATACAGTACATGAGTAGATAAGTGTAGCTGTAAGGTCGGTTAATGGTAGCGGATAATATAGAAAGTAGTGACGGTGTGGTTAAAGCTACTACCTCTTAATGTTGCACACATGACAGTAGCGAAAGTAATGACCACTGGGACAAGGCATTGCAGCCATAAAGAACATTGCTATCTTAGTGTAGGAACAGTTGAATAATAAATTTATAAGGCAACAAGCCGAAATCTAAATAACATAGCAGGACAAGTCTGCAGCCTGTAAAGGCAGGAGAGTTGTAAGCCTCCATTTTGCGAGAGTCTACGTTTATCCAATTCCTAATATTGGGAAGCAGCTGGAACATTTTGGGAGATCAGTGTCCCCTCTCTCTGCTTGCTCAAATTTGCTGGGCTTTTTTATGCAGTTCATAAGCCAAACCACGGGTCAGAGCAACTGTGTGTCCTCCTGGCTCCAGGCCTGAATGGGAACCCATGATCCATATCCATGGATCCCCTGATGTGAGGTAGAAGGGCCGCATGTGCACCGGGTTACAGCTTAACCCCTGGGTATATGGACGGTGAGCTGGGAACATCTCCGAGTGGGTCCCTGGCCCAGGAGAGGGATGGTTGGATTGGCCATGCAGCAGTAGAGGTGAGTACAGCTGGTCAGAAGTTCTGGCAGACTGCATCACATTTGGCAAGAAAGAGCTCCATCCACCCCTGTCCCAGTGGGCCTGCATGGTCGTGGCGAGTATCTTGTTCAGTAGCCATTTTGGTGGGGTTACGTGGCTGAGGGCTTCAAGGAGAGTGTTTCACAATCCCTGTGGGGACAGGGATAACCCCCACCGGTCCAAGGGGGGGAGTAACAGGGATCAGGGCCGGATTAACATAGGGGCTGATGGAGCTGCAGCTCCAGGCCCAGGCCCAGGCCCATGGAATAGGCCCATTAAAAAAAAAAATGAAAAAAAAACATTTTTTTGTAACTTTTTTTTTTTTAACACACTACTCTTAGGTTTGCCACCTGACTGGCATTTTACTGGCACAGCCGGTATTTGAGGCTGCCTGGCCGTGCCGGTATCGCAGTAATACCGGCAATACAAATGCAGGTATTTTTCTCAGTATAAACGGAGATTACTCTGCAATACCACCACCGACCAGTAGGGGTCACTGTGTGTGGAGAGAGGCAGGGATAGGAAGTTACAGCATATCCCTGCCTCTCTCTACTATTCACTGATCCATGGGGGAGCAGCTACACAGCACAGAGAGTCCAGACAGCAGCTCTACAGCTCAGGTAAGTGACGGATGGGGGGAAAGGCAGCAGGGAGACATGGGGACATTGAGACACTAGGGTATACAGACATTAGGGGACACTGGGAGACCTGGGGACACTGTCCCATGTCTCCTAGTGTCCCCATGTCCCCCAGCCAGTGTCCCTAGTGGCTCAGTGTCCCCACGGCTCCCAGTTTCTCCTAGTCTCCCAGTGTCTGTGTCCCTAGTGACTCAGAGTGCCCATATCTCACAGTGTCCCCAAGTAACTGTCTTCCAGCCAGTGTCCCTATTGTCTAAGTGTCCCCATGTCTCCCAGTGTCCCCTAGTCTTCCAATGTTTGTGTTCCCATGTCTTTTAGTGTCCCTAGTTTCTAAGTGTCCCCAAATGTTTCAGTGTCCCCATGTCTCCCAGGTGTCTGTGTCCCTATGTCTCTGTGTCCCTAGTTTCTCAGTGTCCCCAAGTGACTGTCTTCCAGCCAGTGTCCCTAGTGTCTAAGTGTCCCCATGTCTCCCAGTGTCCCCATGTCTCACAGTGTCCCCTAGTCTTCCAGTGTCCCCTAGTCTTCCAGTGTTTGTGTTCCCATGTCTTTTAGTGTCCCTAGTGTCTTAGTGTCCCCAAATGTTTCAGTGTCCCCTTGTCTCCCAGGTGTCTGTGTCCCCATGTCTTTGTGTCTCTAGTTTCTCAGTGTCCCCATTTATCCCAGTGTCCTCATGTCTCCCAGTGTCCCCATGTCTGTATTCACAAGTGCCCCCATGTCTCCCAGTGTCCCCAAGTGTCTCAGTGTCCCCGTGTCTCCCAGTGTTCCCAGGTCTCTGTTTCCCCATGTCTCACTGTGTCCCCTAGTATCCTAGTGACATGGGGACACACTGAGACATGGGGACACTGGGAGAAATGGGGACACTGGGAGACTAGGGTCTGGGCGACATGGGGACACTGACACTGTGATACATGGGGACACACTGAGAAATGGGGAGACTTGCGAGACTGAGACACTGGGAGACAGGGAGACACTGGGAGCAATTCATCTATGCAGCAGACTCAAACTGTGAGTAGTTTGTTGGTGATTTTACAGAATTTTCTCTTATGTCACTCCTTGTGATTTACATCATGTGATGTCACTCATAACTAATTATACAGAGGCTGGAATTTTTTTCCAAGAAAGTTAGCAACCCTAAATACTCTTCACATACGCTTGCTTAACCCCTTAAGGACACATGACATGTGTGACATGTCATGATTGCCTTTTATTCCAGAAGTTTAGTCCTTAAGGGGTTAAAGGAACACTATACGATCAGGAATACAATCATGTATTTCTGACCCTATTATGTAAAAACCACCTTTTAGCCCCCCCTGGCCCTCTCTTGCCTCCCTAAATATAGTAAAATCTTACTTGTATTCAAGTCTGCAGCTGCTGGCTCTGCCTCTGAACTGACTCTGTCTGCTGACATAATCAGAAGTGGTGGTCTGAGCAAATTACAATGCTTCCCCATAGGATTGGCTGAGACTGTAAACTAGGATGATCAGGGGCAGAGCCAGCACAAGTCAAACATAGCCCTGGGCAATCAGCAGCTTCTCATAAAGATAAATTGAATCAATGCATCTCTATGAGGAAAGTTCAGTGTCTGCATGCAGAGGGTGGAGACACTGAATGGCAGTGCTGCACACTAGGCAGTACTGCCCCAGAAAGCACCTCTAGCAGCCATCTAAGGAGTGGCCAGTTGTGTTATTTTCTCTGAAAAGAAAGTGTTTACTGCAAAAAGCCTGAAGGGAATGATTCTACTTACAACAACAAATACAATAAGCTGTAGTTGTTCTGGGGACTATAGTGTTCCTTTAAGTTTGGAAGCTTAAGAGGGATGTATGGCAACAAAACTTGTGTGGACTGGCTGACAATAGAATTAGTTTAGGTAATGCAGACTTTGGTTTCTCTAACACTGTGGCATGTCCCCTTTCTTCTACACTCACTACATACACCTTTACTCTATCCCAGACTATATACCAGGAACTTCTAAGACGATAAGGAGACAAGTGGACATGTGAGTGCTAGGGGACAGTCCTTAGAAAGAGTGGAGTAGGAGCATAATTTGATGCATTTATGTCAAGTTCAGGGTGCTGCCTGCATAGTATGCCCTTAGTTGGACAGCCTGCATGATTGACAGGCAGCCTGACATGCATTCATGCCAGGCTGGCCTTCCAATTCTTTGGACAAACATGCCCCCTTTTTGGGCACGTTCACCCCTTTTGGCAGGTCTGGTCACGTGATTCGCGTCAGTGGCACACCCTTTTACCCTGCCCATTGACTTCCTGCTTCACTGGACACTGCTGTTAGGAGGTATGGATTTACTTAAAAGATGAAAGCATAAATTAGAGAGAGATTAGCATAGAGTATGTGTTTTCATATAGCTGCATCCTTTCCCTCCAACACCATCTCCATCAGATACATGACGCTTGGGAGGTATGGTTGTTTCAGTGTTTTTGGTCGATAAGATTCTGTAATTAGGCCCATCATAATTGTCAACTCCAGGCCCACTGGGCACTTAATCTGGCCCTGACAGGGATTCAAGGGTGAAAACCTGTCTGGCACGCACTACCGTGTGAGATCGGCCGCCTCTCACAGCGGCCTGTGCACCATCGCGGGTAGGCCTAAACCAGGAACAAGGCAGCAACATTTCAGAGCTTTATGCATATCCAGAGGAATCACTCGGTAGGCTGCAGCTTCCACCGTCGTGTATTGATAAGTTACAGGATCACATTAATCAAAATTTCGATATAATCATCAATAGTTCAGGTTTTCATTGAGGAGCTTCAGCTATACACATCTGCCTTGGTCCCCAGATCATTTATTGTCTAGGCTCTCTATTTCATGGGAATCTAAAGAAGAAAGGAGAGATGTCAATGAATGTGACTGGTCAGTAGATTGACTGCTGCTGCAACCTGTAGAAAAGAAATTAGAGCTAGTCACAGTAAACAAACTGGTACCTGAACTCACAATGTTACCACTATAGATATTGAGGTCCTATGTATAGCACAATTTGAAAAAAAGAAAACTTTATTAAATGGCAATGATGTATAATAGTGCCACAAAAAAATAATAATAAATAAAAGAGAACCACAAATAAACACCTAGTGGTGATAGTGTCACACACAGTGAAAAAAAAAGAGAGAGAGTGATTTAAAAAAGGGAACCAATAACTTTCAGAGCTGGACAGAAAGTAGGAAAACCCTAGATGTAGTTATGAGTAGATCATGGGATATTTGTAACTTTTTAAAGCCCAACTCACTTTCCATCAAAGTTCTCGTATGATCACAAGTGTTAAAACATCAGACATTAATACCAAACAAATATGTGTTTCAATATACATATTCCACTATGGTTTACACATATACCCTGAAGGAATGATCAAAGTAATTGGATGATAATTCTAATTACCAATATTATCTAGAAAGAGCTTATAAATTCAGTTTCTAAAACTATACATTCAGCTGGTTAGGTATGGGTTAACCTACTGAAAACTGCAAGTCCAGTGTGCCTGGTAATTCAGGGGATAACCGACTAGCAAGGTTGCAACTGAGATAATTTTAATGTTGGCAATTGGGTACCGCTATTGCTGATGTTGATTGGCTATATGACATAGTTACATAGCTGAAAAGAGACTTGCGTCCATCAAGTTCAGCCTTCCTCACATTTGTTTTTTGACGTAACTAAGAGGCGTGACCTACCCCTTTATAATATCGGGAGATTGGGACTTACCTCATTGCTCTTGAGAAAGGCGCATTTGAGCGCCGAAATGTGCGTTGAGTGGATGCTACAGATTTTTTTACTTTGGGATTCCAATACCCTTACTTTCATGTAGCTTACTTTAATGACTATTAGTTTAGATGCTCAGGGGGACTGCCACGAACCAGTGGGAGGGGTGAAGGAGGTAGTTTGGTGTAGTTAATTTAGTAGGGATTTTCCGGCAATCGTACCATGCATTTTCCCACTATATATCCCACTACTCCCTGTTCCCCTCTCAGTCTCCTGTCTATTTCTGCAGCAGCTATGTAATATAATAGATATACTGCTGTTATACTATGCTTTGGTATATCTTTACCCCCGGCTTCAATCTGATACTATACTAGATTGTATTTCTATGAGTCTTTTTGTCGTGATGAACAGTTCTTTTGGATTTGTAATTTGGCTTATAACTGATTAAGTGCTATTTTATGTATTTCCTTTATAGTTACTGTACACCGAATATAGCCTAGAATTCATAAGGAAACAGATATAACCAAGTGACACTGTTAAACCTTGCCACATTGTTTTTGAATCAGCCAGGTTGATACTTTTGGTTACAAATATCCCGTGATAGCCTCCTATCTACTCATAACTACATCTAGGGTTTTCCTACTTTATGTACAGCTCTGAAAGTTATTGGTTCCCTTTTGTAAATCACTCTCTCTCTTTTTTTTTTCACTGTGTGTGACACTATCACCACTAGGTGTTTATTTTTTGTTCTCTTTTATTTATTATTATTTTTGTGGCACTATTATACATCATTGCCATCTCATAAAGTTTTCTTTTTTTCAAATTGTGCTATACATAGGACCACAGTATCTATAGTGCTAACATTGTAAGTTCAGGTACCAGTTTGTTTACTGAGACCAGCTCTCATTTTTTTCTTTATTTGTATTTCCGGGTTATGCCCTGGATATCCACTTAGCCCCCCTTTGCAAGCAACAGGTGTATGACAGTTTCTGCCTTGCACCTGATGTCTGTTTCTTTCTAAATGTTGCTGCAACCTGGTCAGCTATAAGCAATTTGTGTTTTTTTCCAGGAAAATCTAATAATGATGACATATGCATCCATAAAACCTGCAGGACTAAACCATATTATATTTATATCCATCTACAAGGTATACAATAAGTTATAATCCTGAAGAGCAGGATTGTCCAACAATGGTCTTGCAGCTGTTCATTGCACAATTTCCATAATTATCCACGAGTGGCAGCTGTAGAAATTAATGGAATAAAAAAATGTCTTGCATTTAGAACTGTGAATGTATTATAATATATATCCATCTTGAATTTTAGTCTGATTTACTATATTAACACACGCTTAGGTATACTTTTTTAATGTAATACTATATAATGAAATATTTATATATGTTTTCAGGATTAAATTTATAACAATACTGCCACCTGCTGGTTAGTATTACACTTAAAACATTTGTGAATCTATATGCCGTTTATTTTTATTTATTACAGGTAGAGGGCCCTGCCCGTAAGCTTACAATCTAAAGGTTAAAATGTGGAGATGAGACATAGGTAGCAGAGGAATTTGTATGTGATGGCAGAGAGAGTTAATGGTATAACTGCAGCAGCTGATAACATGTTAAGATAATGTGGAGATGGAGGTGATTGGCTGTGGTTCCAAACAGCAGGAGGTGCATGCTAGGAAGGATTGCGGGTGGGTGGGTGGCTAGAGCCGAGTAAAATTAAATGACCTTCATGTTGCAGGGATGGATGTTTTGGGACTTTTAAAGCTGCAGTTTTCAAAATTAATTTGCCTTTATGTTGCAGGGATTAATGGTTTGGTACTAAGGAAGAGAGATAAGACAGTTACATCAAAAAAATTTTTACTGCTGGGAGTGGCAAGCGGTGGGGCAGGGGGGAATGCAGCAGGCCAGCCATTTGTTACAAACAGTTAAATATTTGCTAACCAAAATGTTAACAGCCAGATTATTAATAACTGCATGTAACAGCAAGTTCTAAAAAGTACAGTAGTAAACTACTATGTAACAATGGCATCATTATAGTAAAATAATAATCTAGTAACAAAATTAAAGAAGTCCAGTTGATTAATAGACATGTGCAATTTGGTTCAGTCCGAATGGAAATTCGGCCGAATTTCAGACATTCGGATGCTTCCGAATGTCTGAACGGCCAAAGTGCCAAATTTCCGAAGTACCAAACCGAACCGAATTGCCGAAGTGCCAAAATTCCAAAGTGTTGAAGTGCCGAATTTTGGAAGTGCTGAACCGAACCGAATTGTCGAAGTGCCGAATTTCGGAGGTGCTGAAGTGCTTTGGACTTCTGAAAAGTGGCAAAACGGGTAAGGGTAGGATTGGGGTTGGGTTAGGGATAGGGGTTGGGGTAGGGTTAGGAGTAGGGTTAGTGTTAGGGTAGGGTTAGGAGTAGGGTTAGGGGTAGCGTTTGGGTTAGGTAAGGAGTAGGGTTAGGGTAGGGTTAGGATAGGGTTAGGAGTAGCGTTAGGGTACCCCTAACCTACCCCTAACCCAACCCTGATCCTAACCCTACCCTAACCATAACCCTACTTCTAACCCTAACCCTACCCTAACCCTACTCCTAACCCAACTCTAACTCTAACCCTACTCCTAACCCAAACCTAACCCTACTCAAACCCTAACCCTACTCCTAAACCAACCATAACCCTACTCCTAACCCTAACCCTACTCCTGACCCTACCCTAACCCTACTTTTAACCCTAACCCTACTCCTAACCCAACCCTAACCCTAACAATACTCCTAACCCAACCCTAACCCTACTTCTAACCCAACCCTAGCCCTACCCCTAACACTTACCATACTCCTAACTCAACCCTAACCCTACTCTCAACCCTATCCCTACCCTAACCCTACTCTTAACCCAACCCTAACTCTACTGCTAACCCAACCCTAACACTGCTCCTAACCCAAACCTAACCATACCCCTAACCCAACCCTAATCCTAACCCTACACTTACTTAAAGTGCTGAAGTGCCGAATTCCTGAAGTCACGAATTTTGGAAGTGCTGAACCGAACCGAATTGTCGAAGTGCCGAATTTCGGAGGTGCTGAAGTGCTTTGGACTTCTGAAAAGTGGCAAAACGGGTAGGGGTAGGATTTGGGTTGGGTTAGGGATAGGGGTTGGGGCAGGGTTAGGAGTAGTGTTAGGGGTAGGTTAGGTTAAGTTAGGAGTAGGGTTAGTGTTAGGGTAGGGTTAGGGGTAGGGTTTGGGTTAGGTAAGGAGTAGGGTTAGGGTAGGGTTAGGATAGGGTTAGGAGTAGAGTTAGGGTACCCCTAACCCTAACCTACCCCTACTCCTAACCCAACCCTAATCCTAACCCTACCCTAACCATAACCTTAATCCTACTTCTAACCCTAACCCTACTCCTACTCTTAAGCCAAACCCTACTCCTAACCCAATTCTAACTCTACTCCTAACCCAAACCTAACCATACTCCTAAACCAACCCTAACCCTACTCCTAACTCAACCCTATCCCTACTCCTAACCCAACCCTAACCCTAACAATACTCCTAGCCCAACCCTAGCCCTACCCCTAACCCTTACCATACTCCTAACCCAACCCTAACCCTACTCTTAACCCTATCCCTACTCCTAGCCCAACCCTAACCCAACCCTAATCCTGCTCCTAACCCAACCCTAACCATACCTCTAACCTAACCCTACACTTACTTAAAGTGCCGAATTCCTGAAGTCCCGAATTTCAGAAGTGCCGAACCGAAGTGCCGAATTGTTGAATTCCCGAATTTTGGAAGTGTCGAACCGAACTGAATTGCCGAAGTGCTGAATTACAGTTTTCAAAATTAAATGGCCTTCATGTTGCAGGGATGGATGGTTTGGGATTTTTAAAGCTGCAGTTAGATACATACAAACACTAATTGTAATCTGTGATCAACTATTCAGTGGTTGATTATTTGATAGCGCTATTTGCATAGGACTAATACATTTCTTTTTACATTGTCTTACTCCTTTGCAACTCATTCATTTTCTCCCCCATTTGCAAAAAGTGTAAGTTTAATGATAACTGATCGCCAGATGTTAGTCAATCTGTGATGTCCCTATGTTGATGTAAGTGCGCATGAATCACTACATTGCGTTTCCTGCTTCAAATGTGCTAAATATGCGTAATTTTATGGATTGTGAGAAAAATATTAATCAGATTCACAATCATCCATTGACACAGCTTGGAACTGTGAAAAAGCAGGGCATTTACAGAAGTAGTTTTTGCTTTTACATGATTAGAAGAACACTATGCCTCTTTGCCTTTGTCTAGCACTTTTGCTGGCAAGGAGGAAAGAGAAGAGCTGGAGCACATCAGGTGGTCAAAAAATCGATTTGCCAAAAAATGGTGTAAACCAATATTTCGCAAAGTTCCAGGAATGCGTATTTCAAATAAATATTTAAAAATGATCTAATTTAGGGAAAGCCATTTTCAAAAGGAAACATTTAAACTACCAGTAGAGTCCTACATTTTAAATCACAATGAAATCACAATGTTCTGCAAAAGTCTCCCCAGGCACATTATAATTTAATAAGGAAAAAAAGCATTTGTAAAATAACCAATTTAAAGTTTGTAATTGAATGTGAAATTTATTGAATATAACATTTTTATGCTAGAACACCAGGTACAAAATATGCTTAGTAATGTATAGCACACTGGTTATCAATGATATATTTTCATATGACCTACTTTTTTTCCCGAAATATTTATTCTTTCTCTGACGGCTGATTAACTTTCCAACCAAAATTTTTTTTCCAACAAACTATCTTGTTTTCTATATATATATATACATATATATTTTTTTTCGGAAATAGTATTCTTTCTCTATATTGGCCAACGATCACACATGGACCAGTATACTTCTAGTATCGCAGCAACAAAGCTAGTATATACCCAAATATAGAAAACAAGTCACCAGTCAACCATACAACCCTTGTCAGGTTGGATGCTGGTTAGCGCCACTTCTAATTTTCAGACAATTCAGCTTTCACTTTGCAAAAAGTATTAACATCACACTCTAGAAACATATATCACTCACAGAAACCAGTGACACTATTTATTAAACTGTGTAGTCAGTGTTACTCTCGATGAATCAATATTAGAAAGTTGGGACTCGCTTCTTTAAAAGTTGATAAGTTATATATATGCAAAATATAACTTGGGAACTGTAATGCATACAGTTTATAAAGATGTGTGTTCCTAAGCCATATTAATCTAGCTATTTGAAAGACACACATTTTTCCTCCAGAAAGAACAGTTTGTTTGAGATTCATTAAACATTACAACAAACTGGAAAGCAATGGTGTTGGATACACATCTATGAAGCAGAGAGGTACATGAACTAAAAAAAAAAAGAAACACGATTGCTTCAAATATGGGACAGTACTCATTTTATGGGTTAGATAGAAAACAACTGTCAAAAAAAGTAAATGTTAAATCTGGCACTCTTTGCCGACTACAAAATGTGGAGAGTTCTACAGAAAACTCTGGAATTAAATATCCCTGAAAAACATACATCCTATTTATGCTTATATTACAAAAGTAATTACATTTCTTAGTTTGTAGGCGGCTCAAATCATCATGGCAATAGTTTGAATCTTTTTTAATGGAACGCTATCCTGTAATCACAGATTGCATAGTGGCATTCACGTCAGAAATGAATGAGAGGATATCAATAAAACAGCCACACGTAATAGCACTTTACAGACCCATGCTGACACACCACTTATTGACACCATTCATCTATAAATCTACATAAATCTGTCTTTAGAGCTTGTTCTTAACTCCTTTCTAGTTATTGACTTTTTTTTCCTGGTCGTACTTTGGGATGCCTGTTCTAATTACATCAATATGTAACTTGATCTGCATTTGGCACTTCAACAATTCAACTACATTTTGTAGAAAGGAAACATGACTTTCTACATTCAGTTGTAAAGTGACAAAATATTTAAGTTGCAAGCACTGATTATTAGAGGGGGAGACAATAAGAACCGACAAAGAGATCTCTGTTCCTACGTACTTTAATGTCCTTCCATGTTAACTGTGGCAGTAACAAGTATGGCTACAAATCAGATTCTAATACAGTACCTGAAAAACAATATTTCTCAAAAATATTTCTCAATCCTAAACTGTGAATTCCAATGGTAGCAAGAGGAAACAAGTTTTCTCTCTTTTTTTTTTTTTTTTTTGGTGCATAGTGATAATAACATACAAGTTCAGGGTGCCCCAATAGCAGTCACTAGAATCTTTTCAAACATAGCAGTAGGAGCATTAGGAAAAACCGGCACATTTTTAAGTATAATAACATTAGCAAAATATCAGTAGTAGGTTCAATCGAGCGGTTAAGAGTTTCAGGCTAGAGTATCAAGTTGATACAAATAACAGAAGATACACAAGTAGTTATCATGGTGCCAGCGGTTCGGAATCTCAGTATAAGTGTATGTGGTTATGTATGTTGACAGGGATGAGGTTAATGGGTGTGTGGTATCCTGCGTTTGGGTGTTTAGTTGCTTGTCATGGTGTAGTGGTGGTGCTGGTGTTCCCCACTGATCCCCTGGATGGTATGTGTAGTCGTCTAGTGTTTGAGGCCTAGTGGGTGTAGGTGCGTGAAGTGGGCTTAAAACTCGGCCATCGTGCTGCAGATGTGTGTGGTGCTGTTTTCTCCTGAGACTGTAAATTATGAGTGCCTTTGGAAGAGGGTGCAGTCTCTGAGTCCATGCGGATGCCCAAATGTTATGGCCGTCAGTCGATGCCCTGCGGGATCTTGGTGGCGCCCTGATGTGGTGGTCTATGTCTCGCCCTATGTGTTCCAGGAGTGCAGGGGGGAGTAGTTCTGGTGTAGAGGCCTGGCTCGCTTAACGGGTTAGTTATAGTCCTGTTTGTGCGTCTTTCTTTAAGTTGTGATTTCGGGCTGCTGCTGGTTCACTGCATATCTCTTAAAGTGTCGCTTGACGGGTATCTGCGCGTGCTCCCCAGTGTCCCCTTGCGCTGTGTGACCTTTGTTTGCCGTTTTGTCATAGTTTTCTTTGCTTAATAATCGTTTATCCAGAGCTGCTGAGGCAAGCATCCTCACAGCTCTGCAATCTGGCCATGCCCCCAAGTTTTGTCTTAATAATTCACAGGGTAAGGTGTCTAGCACTTGTTAAACGTTCCCAAACCAGAGTCTCTCATTGAGGTTTGTGTTGACGTGGCAGGCGAGCTATTGGAAGGATACTAAAAACTCCATTTATTTAAATATGCATACGGATTTGGTATAGTGCGCAAGTAACTATTTTCTTTGGTTTTTATTGTATGTATTGGGGATGTATTGAGGCTTATGTGTACCATGGTCATTGCTGCCGCCCAGGAGTAGTGGGAGCATGGCCGGCGCTTCCTATAAGGCGAACTAGGCAGCCGCCTAGGGCGCCATATAGGAGGGGGCGCCCTGCGCCCCCATCGCCGGCCTTTTAAATGCCGCAGCCGCCTGAGCACTCTA
This sequence comes from Pelobates cultripes, assembly GCA_933207985.1. Classification (NCBI taxonomy): domain Eukaryota; kingdom Metazoa; phylum Chordata; class Amphibia; order Anura; family Pelobatidae; genus Pelobates; species Pelobates cultripes. Next base: position 155,717,471 of record OW240917.1, on the reverse strand, counting down.
TAGAGAGTGCTCAGACGGCTGCCGCACTGCCTCACCTCCCCTGCCCTGTAGCGTGGCCGAGCTCCTTTCCGGTCCACGACCTGGCCAGACTGACAGGAAGTGCACACTCAAAAGATGGGAGAGGGAGGAGAAGGATACTGGGGGGAGGGGGGGAAGAAGATTATAGGGGTTTAAGATTATCGAGGAGAAGGATACTGGGGGGAGAGGAGGATACTGAGGAGGAGAGAGGATACTGGGGGAGGAAGGATACTGGGGGGAGGAAGGATACTGGGGGAGGAGAAGGATACTGGGGGAGGAGAAGGATACTGGGGAGAGATTATAGGGGAAGGGAGAGGAGAAGGATACTGGGGGAGGAGAAGGATACTGGGGAGAACATTGGGGAAGGGGAGGGAGAAGGATACTGGGGAGAGAAGGATACTGGGGAGAGAAGATTATAAGGGGAAGGGGAGAGGAGGATACTGGGGGAGAAGATTATGGGGAGGGAGAAGATTAGAGGGGAGGGAGAAAATTACAGGGAGGGAGGGTGGTAGAAGAATGGGAGGGAGGAGGTGGAGAAGATTACAGGAGGGAGGGGTGAGAAGTTTACAGGGGAGGAGAAGGTTACAGGGGAAGGAGGGGAGTGGAGAAGATTGAGGGAGGCAGAAGAAGAAGATTACAGGGGAGGGAGAAGAAGAGAAGATTACGGGGAAGAAGAGATTACAGGGAGGGAAGGGGAGAAGAAGAGAGAAAATTGGGAGGAGAAGATTACAGGGAGAAGGGAGAAGATTACAGGGGAGGGAAAGGAGAGAAGATTACAGGGGAGGGAGAAGAGAGGAGGGGAGAAGAAGAGAAGGGAGGGGAAGAAGAGGGAGAAGAGATTACAGGGCGGGGAAGAAAAGAGGAGAACACAGAGAGGAAAGAGTGGAGAACACAGGGGAAGAAGTGGAACACAGGGGAATAAGAGGAGAACAGGGAGAAGAAGAGGAGAACACGGGGTGGGAGATGAGAACACAGGGAGGGGGGGTTGAGGAGAAAATGGGGTAGGGAGAGACCACTAAAGGAGGGAGGGGGTGGTGGAGAGACCACTAGGGGAGGGGGTTGAGGAGAGACCGCTAAGGGAGGGGGGTGGAGGATAGACCACTAGGGGAGGGTGGGGGACAGAGGAGAGCAGAGACCACTAAGGGGGAGACGAGAGACCACTAATGGAAAGTCGGGGATAAAAGGAGACCACTAAGGGAGGTAGGGGGGAGAGGAGAGGAGAGACCACTAAGGGGCAGGGGAGATCTCTAAGGGATGGAAGGGAGAGCTCTATAGGACAGGGGGCAGGACAGGGAGCTCTTTCACACCCCACGCACACACACACACACACACACACACATCAGAAACACAACATGCTTCCCTTACACACAGAGAAACAAATAATGCAACCCTTACACATAAAGACAATACATCCTTTGCACATATACACAGAAACGCACAATGCATCTCTTACACACACATGCAAACACACACTGCTTCTCTTACACACACACACAGAAACACAATGCATCTCTTACACACACTCAATGCACCCCTTACAGACACACACACTGCATCCCTTACATACACAGAAACACACTGCATCCCTTACATACACAGAAACACACTTTGCATCCCTTATGCATACAAACACAGATTCACACAATGCATCCCTTACACACAACAAGAAACACACAATACATCCCTTATACACAAACACTCACTGCTTTCTATCCCTTACACAAACACACACTGCATCACCTACACAAACTGGTATCCCTATACACTACATTCCGTAAGCACACACATTAGATCCTCTACAGTAACACATAACACATCCCCTACACACTCTACTCCCTGTGAGTTCATGGGTGGAACATGTAGGTGGCCTTATGGGTGGGCTTTATGGGCATACTCACCGTCAGGCCCTGGGGCCCAGACCTTGAGCTATGTAAGAGGCCCCCAAAAATGGAGCTGCTTCCCGTTCTCCCAGAACATTGAATTTTGTGACCACAGTTACAGCCTCCAGAGATCCTGTTCTACACCAGACCAGTGGAGCAAGAGTGCAGCCAGAGCCCATCACCATCCTCATCTAATTGTAAGTAGGCAATCTAGTATATTATTAGTGACACTAATCTCTAATTTACCTCACATTAAATGGACACTATAGTCCCCAGAACCACTGTAGCTTAAGTTGTTCTGGTGTCTATAGCCGGTCCCTGCAGGCTTTTTAATGTAAACACACACTGTGTGCAGCACTTGCATTAGTTCATATGGCAGATCATATGGGTGGGGCATTGCGATGTCTCGGGGGGGTGGGGGGCGGCAAATCTTTCTTTTGCCTAGGGCAGCAAAAATCCCTGCACCGGCCCTGAGTGGGAGTCTGAGTGCAAGACTTATCTCTATATATTTGTATTAACTTTTGTATCACACAGCCATGTCACAATGCTGCCACCCACCGCATGTGTTGCCTATTAAGGTTAATAAGTATGTTGGGGTTTAGCAAAATATCCCTCTCTGTCTCATTGGAGATTTTTTTTACCTGAATCTGAAGTTAGCAAGGTGAATTGTTAGTGTAGGACTCACCTAACAGGTTTGCATTGACGTGGCAGGTGAGCTTCCATCTAATGGCCATTGGAGTGATACTAAAATCCTCCAGTTATGTAAACATGCATAGAGATTTGAGATAGTGCACAAGTAACTCTTTCTTTGGTTTTTAACTGTATGTATTAGGGCTGATGTATACTATGGTCATTGCTGCCGCTCAGGAGTAGTGGGAGTTTGAGCACAGGACTTATCTTTGTATAATAGTAATTTTGTGTCTTCCTGTAAAGTGTTTTGATCCTTCCACAATTAATCTAAAGATCTTTGCACATTTTTTTATACTGCAACAGCATTCTCCCTTTGAGAAAAGTATTAAGATTATATGTATTTATTAATTACCAACCATTTCTGTTGCTTTTTTAAGAGATGACTGTCACAAACGCACCCTACTTCAAGAGTGTGGGTGAAAGGGTTAAAGTTCACTATTTGTCTGCACTAGACCGGAAATAATGATAAAATCCCTCTTAACACGACCCACACTTAACCATAATAATATAAATATTACTATTTTAATGCTGCCACCATCAAGTTACCTTGGTCCCCCAGGTAGCTTAATAATAAAAACCCACCAAATCCAACTAATTAGTCTCTTCGGGTAATGTGATTCTTAACCAGAAAAAGGCTGGTATTTCTCAATAAAGGAATATTTATTATGAGAAAAAAATATTCACAGTGCATACAAAAAATAGATGATAAACAAATTATTGACACCAAAAACAGATAAAAATAAAAAAGGGATAAAATAAACAAAATAAGTCCTAATCACTTACTCAGGTTTTTAATGTAAAACTTCTGCCCAGGGGGCATATGGCAAGGATGATGGTGACTAATTTTGGCCCCAAGCAAGTACAATACACATCTTAGTATCATTGGATATATACCCTGTGGATTACAAAGCCTGGCCCAAAGGTGGAGATAAGGTGTTACCTATAGAGACAATAAGTGACCACCCCCTTGTGTTCCAGACCAAATCAATCCAAATGGAAACATTTGGTTCTATCTCCTCTTATGTACTTGCCACATAAATAATAATTTAATCTATGAATGTGTTACTATTTTTCCATTCCATAGATACGTCACACTCCATACTTGTGACCCAGTATAGTGGACATCACAATCCCTTCCCCTTTGGTTAAGTTACGCCAATCATGTTTAGACTTGATTAGAAGATAGTGATTGTTCCATTCTAAATATAATAAAAATAAGGCTTAATTATCCATCTGTGGGTAAGTATAAATGTTTCTTTTAGATATGATACTGGAACACAAAGCTACTAGCCATTAACATATCAAAGGACACCCTTTCTAAGAGGGAATCTAGACATAAGGCAAATTAGAGAGTTAGTTTATATTTAAACCAGACTACCAGGCCACGTATGTGTGACTTCTCACACCTTACAGAGTAGCTCTGTTGGGGTCCAAGCTTCAAAGAGGAATTTACGCTGTAAACCTTCTGCCATCCCATACAATAAAATTAACTCCTTTTGGAATTGACAATACCACCTCTACCAAGCAGCCAGTTCATCTATGCACTACACAAATTACAATAAATGACAATATTCCATAGTGCAACAATGAATTATGCACCCTTGCCATGACAATGATTAGGGTCTACTGGATTTACATTCCAGGGTAGAAGTGCAGAGACCCCAGATTTCTAGGTCCATAATTATATCAAGTTTATACATTACAGGTTTTTTTCTTAAACTGCATCACAACTACAGTAGAATATCATGGTAAAAATAAAAATTGAAGTGGATAGTAGGACAGCAAATTGCACATATTATTATAATTGTGTCCATTAAAAAATCTTAAGCATTCCTTTATTTTCATTTATTTAATTCTGTATATACCCTATTGTTCTTTTGTGAATTATGTGTACCAAGGCAGAGGAAATGTTAAAAATGCATGACACCTGTTGTTTGATATGAATTTTGTTGTGCTTCTCAAAGCTAATGTTATGACTCATATGTTAAAGATCTTTTTGAAAAGGGATGCTTTATTCTTTCTATAAAACACTATTTTTAAGTACTTATACAAAGCACATTGCTGAAGGCAGAAAACGATTTCAGTTTAAATGACAATATTTACCCACTGTGTTATACAAATGAACACATCATCATTTTTCAAAATACAGCTCACAGAGTAGAATGTGCATTTTAGGTATATATGTTACAATGTCCAATTGACAATGAATTTCAAAGATAATGTTGATGTAGATAGTGGTATCAGCAAAAAAGATTAATTAAATATTCGAAAAGATAGTTTAGAGCAAGAAAAAAATTGTCTTTTTTGCTGTTGGCCCAAAAGAAGGCAAGAAAACCAGTTTGAAGCTGCCACGATTCGGTTTAATCGTGGTCTGGTGCAGTACCTTACAATGCCACTACCTGTCTGTGGTGCTATTGCAGGCTGCTGCACCCAGTCTGATATCTCTCTCTGTTCCCAGTTGTTGTGCTTTGCAATCATCTTCTCCCTATTTAGTTGAGCCTCAATCCTTGTTTGCGAGTTTTATTAATAATAATAATGGTGTTGGTCTAGTCCTTTTGTTATGCGTAACAGTTTGTATACCTGAGCTAGCTGCCTTTCCTGAGTTACTGAGCTAGCTGCCTTTCCTGAGTTCCTGTGCTAGCTGCCTTTCCTGAGTTACTGAGCTAGCTGCCTTTCCTGAGTTCCTGTGCTAGCTGCCTTTCCTGAGTTACAGAGCTAGCTGCCTTTCCTGAGTTCCTGTGCTAGCTGCCTTTCCTGAGTTACTGAGCTAGCTGCCTTTCCTGAGTTCCTGTGCTAGCTGCCTTTCCTGAGTTACTGAGCTAGCTGCCTTTCCTGAGTTACTGAGCTAGCTGCCTTTCCTGAGTTCCTGTGCTAGCTGCCTTTCCTGAGTTACTGAGCTAGCTGCCTTTCCTGAGTTCCTGTGCTAGCTGCCTTTCCTGAGTTACTGAGCTAGCTGCCTTTCCTGAGTTCCTGTGCTAGCTGCCTTTCCTGAGTTACTGAGCTAGCTGCCTTTCCTGAGTTACTGTGCTAGCTGCCTTTCCTGAGTTCCTGTGCTAGCTGCCTTTCCTGAGTTACTGAGCTAGCTGCCTTTCCTGAGTTACTGTGCTAGCTGCCTTTCCTGAGTTACTGAGCTAGCTGCCTTTCTTGAGTTCCTGTGCTAGCTTACGTTCCTGTGTTCATTGTTTCCCTGTATCCAGAGGACCTGTTACCATGTATCCAGAGATCCTGCTCTTACATTAAGTTATCTGTAAATAATAATACACTTATTTCGTGCCTTGATTTGTGTGCTTGTTGGTTTCTTTGCATTCTGTGTTCCACTTTATAGAGGTGGCTGCACTGGTCAGCACCCCTTTCAGATCAGACCCCTGACAGAAGCACTTCCAATTTTGAAACAAACTAGGAAAAACTTCCTTCTTGACCCCAGAATGGCAGTCCAATTTATCCTTGGAGTAAGAAGCTACTAGCCCACAATTAAAAATAATATCCCTGAATATTAGGTTTTTGCAAGTATTCATCCAATTGCTTTTTAACCCCATAGTGACCAGACAATTTTTCAATTTTCTTACCGTTTCCTTGATTATATTCTTTTAAAGGATTTATTTTTTGCCAGTAAAAAAAACATTTTACTTCAATATTATCTGGAGTTTGTGATTTTCCTGGTATCCGGATTGGAAATACCGTTGGCAGTGGGATATACCTCCCATAACCATAGAGGAGGCACCCTGAGGGCTCGCTTTAAACAACTCACCTGTGAGTGAAACCATTAAGTGTTTGGCGATTGAGAGGCTATAACAGTATTACATTATGTTGTATTTAATTTATTTGTTACAGTGATACTAGCTGGATCCCTATTCTGTTTGTATTTTATACTATCTTGTATGTGGTTTCCATTTTGGGTGGTAACCTGAGGGAAGCTGAGTATCCAAAAGTTAAGTTGATTTCATTATTTCCACAGTGAAGAGGTGGAAGTTGTATATTGCTCAGTTAAATCCTCATAGGAAAGCACTGAAGCAATGCTTTCCTATGAGAAAGGCCTAATGCGCTTGCTGAACTTGCTGCATATTATCCCCCACAAACCAGGTGACATCAATGTTAAAGGGGCACGTCAGACCCCAAGAGCACTTTAGCTTGATGAAAAGCTTAATGTGTGAAGATTGTATCCTATTTTTTCATTTGGAAAAAGTGATGATTTTAATTGAAATTTACACTTTTACACTTTTATAAATGATATCGTCCCCACAGACAACATGTACTATTACTTCCTACTTTGGTTGGCTTGTTTGCAGTAATTACCAGAGAACCTGCCTTGCAAATATTTCTCATTGAGATGCATTGGGAAATCTGTGATTGGACAGCCACAATAAATCTGGGCAACATTAGAAGGGGAGGGCTTACAAAGGCTGCAGACAAGAGATCTGCCGTTTTTGCAAACTGTTTTTAGATATAACTTCAAAGGAAAAATGCATAATTAAATGAAGTGAAGTGTAAATGTAATATGTCTATTTGTTGCAGTGTAAGCATGCAGAAGCCAAACACAGAAATATTGGACACAGGTCTTCAGGAAGTAACAGGCCTTTATTCACATTACCGATCGGGTCTCAGATGAACTCCTGTTCCAAAGGATCTGAGAGACCAACACATAGTGTACATTCCTTATATAGCACTATAACTCCTCCCATTAATAGCTACACCCACATACACCTTTAACCAATCAATGAGCAGAATATAGACTTGTACATCTAGTCAAACCACATGGCTCATCCAAGACAAAGGAAATAAGTGCAATTTCAGTTCCTGCATTCCTGCACATGCTCAGTACACTGATGACAGTATCCTAGCTACATGTAGCTAACCAACTGACACAACATACACATATGCCACATGGAGATTTTGGCCTACTAAATTTTAACCATGCTGGAATCCCATCACATTCCCCCCTTTGATGCCTCTGATATAACATTATTCCAGATGCATCACCAATCACAGTTTTACCTACATCTCTCAAGTAGCCATTGAACCAGAGTAGACCTTGTAAGCATCTTAAAAACTCCTTCAACATTCTTCATCCTGAATATATTCTCTTCGGGCTAGGGGATCATATCTTCCAGACAGCCATTACATGGGCAGCTGTCTTTCTCTCTATAGTACTCTCTATAATACTATGTAGGGACCTTACCACTAGTGGAATTAGACAGGGCAGGAGGAGGCACAAAAAAATATAATAAATTCTACTCCTCCTACTAATGTCTTAATTCCTCCAAGCTGCTCATACCAACTTCCAAACCAACTACTTAGGTTATACCCATTCCAGACCTGAGTAGGTACATGCTCAAATTTAACCATGTGGCTTGTAAGTTCAGCCACTGCCTGCCCTTCATCATCTATGTGCAGACAACAGTTACTTAGATTAAACTTTCCGCATACACCTCCTTCTACTGCTAGTAAGTAATCAAGGGCTAGCCTATTCTGGTATATGGCTGATCACATCTTGGTATTTTGCCTAGCTAGAAGATTAAGCACTTGAGCTGTCTCATTAGTAATAATCTCAACTACCGCCTGTAGTCTAATAATGCGGTTGAGCATATATAATCGGAGTTCTATATCCATAAGTGCCATCTTCTGCCCAAGTAGTAGGTCCATAATAATTAATAATACGTTGAGGGGGCCACTCATTATCTTCCCAGCTACCTATATTCAAGGATGCTCTCTCCCTTTTATGATTTACATCGTAAACCTTAACTCCCAAGGTCTCTCCTGTTTCGATTGGCAACAAGAAGAAGGATGGCTTTGGCATACCTAATACACATGCCCCTTCCCAATCTTGTGGTAACTCCGAATAAGTTTTCTTACCACAAATCCAGTTATAAATTTGCTGGGGCTTTCCAACTAGATGTAGCCGATAAGTCAAACCATACCTCCTTTAAATGAGTGTAATTGGCAAACGGATTAGTAGGTTCCGAGACATTTGAAGCTGACCACCAAGTAGTATTTTTAGTATTAACATTATAGGCTTTTTGTCCCAAGCACGTTAGCTCACCTACAGACGTGTTATACATTGTCCCTTTCCTGGCTATACAAACATGACCTATAATGGAGGTTTTTAACCACCATTCCAATTTACTTCTAGTACTTACTTGATGATCAGACTGGAAAGGTATCTGTTGTTCATATGTCTCAGAGCCAGGGTACCATATTTCCTTTGCCTCCCATGGCCACTGGTCTCCCATATTAGTACCTCCACACACATAGCAATTAGTTACATTAAGACTACCTGCAATACCCTCAGCCAAATCAATAAATAGGTTGTTAACATTATGGGGAATTTTATCCTCAATACTCATCTCCTCATAGAAGGAATGAGAAACCTGATGAGTTTGAGTTGCCACTGTCTCAGTTTCAAGACCTACATATATTATTGTTCCTGAATCTACTCCTGTGCCATATATTTGAAACCCAAACAGACCTCCAAACCTGTCAATAAAGTACTGCAGATTGGAAATGGTCATGTGAACGGGGTTACACACATAGTTTTACAGTATGGTGTGGTAGGCAACCTTTGGATAATCATATCTTGATCCACTGTTTTTCCCAGGTTGCCCAACCTACACATGACCAATAGGGGCAGAAGTTAGTCTCTATTTGGGCAATCAGGATCAGTAGATCTTTTACTGGGACATAAGTATTTATCATTAAACCCATAAGTTCGTTCCCATTTAAGATTACCACATACATTCCAAAGTCTTCCACTACCCGAAATCGCCTTACATGCATCAAATAGTAGAATACCCGCGGAATGTATGGTGCTTATCACAGTCCTATTTATTAATGTCCCCTGGGAGTTACTATTCCGAATTACCAACCAAATTGTACGGGGTTGGAAATGGGGATCAAAACATTTAGACTCTCCTGATATTGGCTTGCACACACTATAATCAATATCCAAATATCTACATTTAGATACAGATCCCTTACATTCATACTGTGAGTGCCAGATGAGAGTTTGGGATATTTGGTTACCTGTTTTAGTAGTCTTAATGCAACTATCGCAATTCGGTATGTCTGTACTCCTACCTTCCTGAAAAATCATAAAAATACTAAGACACAATAAAACACATTATTCCTGAAATCCTCATTTTTCTTCGACCGTGCGATGGCCTCTCAGCTTCCCGATTGTGAGGGCTGCAAGGATGTTGTTCTTCTGATCCTCACTTTCCTTCACAGAGATCCCTTCAAGATACTCTGGCTATGACACGTAGGCAGGTGGTCAGGCTTTATTATGGCCGTCAAAACACCTACTTGATGATCTTTGTAGACTTTTAACTAGAATGTCTCGATATCCCCTCGTCACTCCGACTAAGTTGCACGCTTCAACCGGGTCCTGCAAGGATTCTCAGGATCTGTAGTAGTTTGCCAAGAGTCTGCTGCTGGTTTAACCTTAGAATGATGAATCCAAGGAGTCACTTCCGCCACCTTTACAGCTGTTGGGGTAGATAAAAGAACAACATACAAAGGCTAACAGGATACACCCCGAGCTTTAACTCAATATGTATTGGTGGGATATTACGAGCAAGTCCTGGAGGATTATTTTCTTCCCATACTCCTGGAATGTCAAATAAGGATTCATCACTCTTAGGGTTAACACTTGTCACTATGGAATAGAAGCGTCATTCTTCTTCCCTTGGCACCGATATCACCATTATGCCTGGTAATCCCTTAAACTTCAGAGATGTTAATCCATTAGGTAAAAGGTTATCTGAGCTTAAAGCTTCGATAATAGATCTCGTCCTAAAAGTTGAATCGGACACTCTGGCATATATAGGAACTAATGCTTCACCACATGGCCTCCCAGAATACAAGTGCGACTCTTAAGAACCGGTCTAGCTGCACTTCTCCCAGTAGCTCCTATCACAGTTATAGTCTTTCCCGAAGGCGGAGCCACCATCTTAGTCACCACAGAATGTTCAGCACCTGTGTCGATCATGAAAGAACTTCTCTTTCCCCCTATTGCTACATCGACCATAGGCTCCGCTTCACCAAGTGGGATGGAGCCCAGTCGGTATCAATAGTCTTCCATGATAGTGTCAGCCAGACCCACAAAATCTCTATCCTCTCTTTCTCTAGGTCTCTGCGTGGGTGGATAGTATCTGTCTCCTTGAACACTTCCTCTACTATTCCCATCATTCCCTCTAAAACTTCCTCTTACTCTATAACTACCACTATAACCTCCTCATACCCTTCTCTCTCCTTGTCTATCACCTTCATACTACTCTGTCTGTGGACACTCACTCTTCCAATGTCCCTCCTTTCTACAATACGCACATTAATTCCTACTTAAAGTCCCTTGCTCAGCCTATTCTCATCTCCTCTATTCACTTCCCTGTCTTTCTACAGTTAAGATAGCTACCGCTAGCATATCTGCCTTTTTCCTCATTTTACGTTCTTCCTCCATCTCCCTATTCATATATACTGTATTTGCAATCTCCATTAGCTGTAATATGGACATCCCTGCAAATCCCTCTAATTTCTGTAATTTCCTTTTACTATCACCTTGGGTCTGGCTGACAAATGCTGAGTTAATCATCCTAGAATTCTCAGGAGCCTCTGGATTAAAGGGAGTATACAACCTATTTGACTCAAGCAGTGTCTAATATGGGACTTCGGCAAGGCTGCCCAATAATAGGTTCCAGTCTATGAGTAGTAAGATAGGTGTAAGGGGGTGAGCTAATTTTATTAGTCAGCATTTGGTGGATGAAAAAACGTTTTTGTTTAAAGTGTTAAACCAAAAACCTACCAGTAGGGGTCACCAGAGGGTAATTGTATCAAAATAATCTTTATGGGTCTAATAAGAAAACTCAACTTTTAATATATTTATACATAAAATAAAACCTTATAGCAATAAATATATTAAAATAGGGTAAGCAATCCTACATCTGTTATAAACAATGTATTATCAATGTAACTCCCAAAGATGGCCAGTAGGTGGCCTAGAGTGCCTCCCTAAAGTCAAATGAAACAAATAGACTTTAATTAATTATGTCCTATTTTATTATTACTTATTTTAATCAATGTCCACCCTGCTAGCTAGGCTTGATTAAATCTTTAGTTCTAAGGTAAATTAAACATTTCAGTTTGTAGTTTAGTAAAAGGGGACATTTTGGACAAAGCTGGGAGGGGCCCATCCAGTAACTAAAATAAAGACCATATACCATCTGATACCATTGATCATTGATTAGGGGGAGGGGTAGTACAGAAATACAAGAGTTTGAAACACAGGAACAGATAGGTATGTGGGTAGGCGGGGACAGTAGAGCAGGGGGAGTGCAAATACTGACTATATACCAGTTCTTAGCTTGGGAAGAAGAATAGGGGCGTGGCTACTCTAGCTCTGGAGGATGTTTGGGGGGTTGGTAATCAGATGCCAGGGGGGGAGGGGATGTCCAAAGCAGTTGTAATTAAGTCCTTAGTTCTGACCACCATATGGCTACATTGTTTCTCATATGACACAGTTTAATTCACCAAGGCAGTTTTTCAACAAATCAGTTTCCAACAGTCAATATATAGAAACTGATCATAGAATTCCAGCCTACTAGTTACAGCCACATGTACACCCTGCACTAAATTTAAGTGAAGACTGCTACATGGAGGCCATGCGGCCACCAGGACAAGCTACTCCCTACTTTTTTTTTTTTTTTTTTAAACATACAAGACTAACAGCCTAGTGAATCAGAAGATTATTTCAACAGAGCATCTGATTCAAAAAGCTGTACAAATATACACACAGTTTCAACAGTCACACCAATCTCCTTATCACCAGCAACACATTGCGCAGTCACTAGGCCCAAACACACACACAGGATCCTCACATGCTCAACAATATCACGACGTCGCACACACAAAATTAAATCAAAAACCCACCAAAGACTATACACTTATCAATGTAACTATTATTCAAACCATACAACTATCCACGCTATTAATCCATATAAACTAACCGATCACATAACATTTCAACAAATTCATCTCTACAATTATCCGTACTATAAATCAACTCTTGACTAACCAACTATATCACATTCTAGTAACCTCATCTTTACAGTCAGTGGTTATGGTACAGTTAGTAAGTGGTTATAATACAGTTTTAAAGTCACAGATCAGTTAGTAACAGTTATGGTATTATACATATAACATAAAACAGCAATTGTTAGTAATTTTTACACAATGTCAGTGGTTATGGTACATGTCAGTAGTTATGGTACCGTGCGCTATTTTACAGTTATACACACAATTTACACTCCCACTAGACAGCAGAGCTCTAACTTTCTAGTAGGACATACAAGTTAACCAATTCACCAACTACAATATATTTAACAACATTTACAATAATCCCAACTATTCTAACTGGCCAGCACCTCGAGAGCTTTCGATCTATTTATACACCAGAGATTCGATAAGTTCTTCGCTGCCCAGACACCACGTATAGCGAACTAGAGGGCAGAATTTACACAGTACCCAGCTAGTCTATTAAACTATCAATAAGCTAGTGGCTGGATTTACAACAGAGCACACTTAGTTAAGATAGGGTGAAATCTAGCAAACTATAATATACAACAGAGTATGCTAGTCTCCCGGTCCCCCCGACCTAGCGAACAAAATTTACACCCTAGATACGCTAGTCAAGACAGGACACCGGTGTCCGACATGAGCTATTTACACCAGAACTCAGTCTGACCCAAACCACCTATATTAGACGGCTGACTACAGAGCGTCTAATTTCCAGATAAGTGTTGCGCTTTCACTTCTTCCTTCTATTGAAGGGGCCAATACCAATAACCGGTTCCAAATATAAAACCCCTTGTGGGTCTACCGCTCTAACGGTATCAATCTCACCTGTTAGTCCTGGACCTGGGTTCACTCATAGACGGAACAATCCGGGACTCACTGCGCAGAAGCCGATGATCTCCTGGACAAAAGGCCAGTGGCGCCGAGACGAAAGGAGGTCCACGCAGTAGAAGTCCAGGATTGTAGCGTAGAAGGTTTGGTAAAAGTTTACCGTCTCAAATCTCTGTGCCAGCTTCCGTGCGATGAGGTTCCCGGCCCAATTGCACCAGAAATGTTGCAGTGTAAGCATGCAGAAGCCAAACACAGAAATATTGGACACAGGTCTTCAGGAAGTAACAGGCCTTTATTCACATTACCGATCGGGTCTCAGATGAACTCCTGTTCCAAAGGATCTGAGAGACCAACACATAGTGTACATTCCTTATATAGCACTATAACTCCTCCCATTAATAGCTACACCCACATACACCTTTAACCAATCAATGAGCAGAATATAGACTTGTACATCTAGTCAAACCACATGGCTCATCCAAGACAAAGGAAATAAGTGCAATTTCAGTTCCTGCATTCCTGCACATGCTCAGTACACTGATGACAGTATCCTAGCTACATGTAGCTAACCAACTGACACAACATACACATATGCCACATGGAGATTTTGGCCTACTAAATTTTAACCATGCTGGAATCCCATCACATATTTATTATGTAAAAATATACACTTGCAAAGTAAATTTAAAACAAAGACAATTACATGTTAAGCATTACAATGGTAATGTTAAGTGTTCACCTGGTTCAAGATTTAACTTTTATATGTTATTATAAATGCTGTAACATGTAAAATAGAATGCGGACCTTTACAGACCTTTGAATAAATCCATTCATTTTAACATCTTGTTGTGCCCAACAAAGCCAACACGAATAGTACCACACATTTTATTTGAAGCAATATTCATTACCAAAGATGATTCCTTCGATAGCATCAAGGTTCTTTCAGTATTTCTAGCTCACAGGTTGTCAATATATAAACATGAAATGTACTTTTTATTGTACCTATAATTACACTTCAATTTCAATCGTCATCAGTGGAAGAACTGAAGTGAAACAGGGTTTTATATTTCCACTTAATAAATGTTCCTCTTCACTATATATTTACATGATGTTCAGCAGCATTAGTTTGTGTTCGAATTGGGTTTGAAATATTGGATGCTAATTCTAAAGCAGTAATAGTAAGTAAAGCAGTAGAAAAATAAGTAGCTTGTTAAAGCTGATGTGGGTAAAGGGAGATAACAGATTTTTGAATAATGAGTAATGAATAATAAGTAAACTAGTGATGAAGCAAGAAATACTATGTAAACATTAATGGAAGGATTTTTAACTAAATTTCCTTCTTGAACCAAGAAACAAAAAAAAATTTCTACTGTGTTTAAATCTTGTAATCACCAACATGATGACTAGAAATCATCACTGGTATTGTAAAAGTTCAATTGCTAATAATGAAAGAAAAGAAAGAAAATGGGTATTTATCCATTGGTCAATTGCTAATAACTTTATTGTGTTATCCCACTTAAGAGCAGATTCAAAAAACCTGCACTGATTTCGATTTAGGTTAGGATGATTAATATTTAGAAATAAGAACAAACCTGAACCAGTACACACATCTATATCCCCGAAGAAGAAGGAAAAGAAGTTTAACTTTAGAGGAAGAAGAAGTGGATGAAGAATGTAAAATAGAAAGAGTAGAGAGACCCTAACAAATAAAACAGAAAGAGAACAAGGTATTTTATTCCTACTCAGATTTCTGTTTTAAATAAAGGTCGTAGATTTGCTCCCACTCATACTTTTAAACCCTTCCAGAATTTTATAGTTATAAACTAATGTGATGAGAAAGTCAATTCTTAAAAGATTTTTTATTAGTAGAAATTCCAATCCTACCGCAACTCCTACAGAAAACCCTCCAGTAATAACAAGTAATTGAAAAGAGACATCCAAATGTTACCCTTCTGGTTTTAAATCGGATCCAGTTGATGTTTTTGAAAAAAAGGTAAATAAAAAATATGAGCACCAAAATTTAACCAAACAAGAAAGAGAAACTAAAAGAACAACAACAGGATGAAACTATCATCATAAAAGTAGCCAATAAAGGTGGAGGCATAATCAAAATGTCTACGGAGATGTACACCAAAGAAGCTTTTAAACTGTCACATGTTCATCCTCACCTTGTGGTGTCTCCGGGGTTAACTACCGTCCGGGCATTGGTAGAAGTGCCGTTCAGTGGCCATGCGTTAATGTATCTGACTCCTGCAGCATGTTGATGGACACCGGCCGCTGCGGATCCACACCAATTTGTAATTGACGACGTCGGCGTGCATGTGACGTCACGTAAAGGACGCATGCGCACGTTCTGGGGTCAGAGGCCGGTTACGGCCAATCGGTTCTGAAGGAGGCTTATTTAAACTCCTTTTGCCTTTTCCTCATTGCCCTGTCGTGGTTTCCCTTAGTGGTTGTCCGAGAGTGTGTTCCTGAGCGTTTATTTCTGGTTATTGACTTTGGCTTCATTTTTACTTCCCTCTATTCTGGTATCCTTGACTTCTGGCTTTCCCTCATTGTTGTGACTCTTTCTGTGTCCCCAACCTCGGCAAGTAGTCTGACTATTCTTTGGTACGTTAAGTCCGGCCATTCTAAGGCCCGTTACCTTTAGTCCTCAGTGTGATACATTTCTGCGTGCTGTTTCAACTAGTAATCCTGACATAAACAACTAAATGATACTGGAGTATATGAAAATCTAAATGGTGAACCAAACCCTAGAATTCATGATATTTTAACACAATACCTTGAAAGAGGAAAGGAACTTAATATCCTTAATAAACAGGAATTCATATATTTAAACATTTTACATCCGAAAATACCTGCCATCTACTTTTTTCAAAAAATACATAAAAATTAACAATCTTGGCCAGTAGGATCTGTGATTAATTCCCTTTTCTCTAATCTATGGGATACTTAGATAATTTATATATATATATATATATATATATATATATTTGTGTCTTTTATTGGGTATATACACCTCCACTGTGTATGCATTGCATCTCACTTGTGGTATTACGTATTTGTGCTGCACACTATTTTGTTGTTTGTTATCACATAGACTCTATGTCTCTTCTTCAGACTTTCCAATTATATTTTGGTCACATGTGATCTGCATACCATTATAAAATAAGGGCTGCAAAGCTAAAACCAAAATACTGAAAACAGAAAATTTACTTTCCTGTACATCAAATCGATTTTATCACTGAAAGCATAAATATTATTTTGAATGACAATTATTTAAAGGGACACCTTTCAATAGTCAGCAGAACAGCTTAATGTAGTTGTTCTGGTTCTCTCTTCAGGCATTTTCATGTAAACACTGCCTTTTCAGAGAAAAGGCAGTGTTTACATTGCCCTTAGGGACACCTCCAAGTGACCACTCCTTAGATGGCCACTAGAGGGTCTTCCTGGCTCTGGACTGCACAGTAAGCAGCCCTGCCATTCAGCGTTCCCACGTTCTGTATGGAGACGCTGAATTTTCCTCATAGAGATGCATTGATTCAATGTATCTCTATGAGGAGGTCCTGACTGGCCAAAATGGCATTTGTCATGGCCCCTGTGCCGACTTTAGCCAATCCAATGCTTTCCCCATGGGAAAGCATTGGATTGGCTAAAAATCGGCCATTTTGACGATGTCACAAAGAGGGCGTAGCCATCGCCGGCGGACCCGCACGGGGATGGAAATAAGGTGAGTTTTAAACTTTTATAGGGGTGGTTAAGGGGGGCAAGCCACTTATATGGTGGGTTTAGCACTATAGGGTCAGGAATACATGTTTGTGTTCCTGACCCTATAGTGATCCTCTAAGGTTTTTAAAAACCTTTTACCTGCAGAAACAAGGAACAGCCAGGGGGCCAAGGCTTGTACCTAGTTACACCAATCTCTTCATGGAAGACTTGGAAACTACTGCCATCTGGGGAGAACATGATGTTGAACCTAGTCTCATACTACTAGTATATAGATGATTTTTTTTTTTATCTGGGATGGCCCTATTGAATCTCTAGTTTTATTTTTAGAGCACCTTAATTCTAATGATAGAGGTATTTTTTTTAACCTGAAAATATAGTTAAAAAAAACTATTAGCTTTTTAGATTTACAAATTTTATTTTTTGTGAATTTCTCTATATTTGAAATATTTTGTAGGAATTTTCAATAACCGTAAATTGTTACACACAGGTACCAGATACAACTGGCAATCAAAGAAGGTAATTTGCAGATATATAAAATATGCAATACAAAATTATAACAAAACTAAAGGGTCTATTTAAGTTGTGTGCAGTTACATATTATAAATTATTAAATTTCAATGGATCCCCACATTCCAAAGAATCTTCTCTATCAGCGCGCAGTTTTATTCAGAACCAGATTTATCTGTAGTGGAGGATTACCTGTTGGTGCTCTGCTCCCGTGTGCGTGGCAGTCCCGGACCTGAGAAGGGCAAATAGAAAAGGAAAAATATTTACACATTTTTATTCAAGACAGAAAAGTCAAAACATGCACTTTTTTAAAGAAAGGTCATACCAACACTGTTTTGGATCAATTGAGTTGTGAAGTGGGATTAATTAGGTGTTTAATCTTGATAATTTAGAACCAGAAGGCCTTAATTCTCAGTTTGATTTTTACAACTTGTTATGAGGGTTTTTTTTCCCTCTCTTATTTGTATTTTGCAGTGTATTTTGTTCGGTATATATATATATATATATAGTAAAATGAGATTCAATTAAAATTTCTATATTTATTTATATATTCTCTTATCCATGTACTATTAAAATATTTTTTTACTTGTTTTATTATATATATATATTTTTAAATATCATTATTTATTTATATATTTTATGGTTATTTATAATATATTTTATGGTTTTTTATTTCTGACTTACTGTTTATTATTGTATTGTACTGTATATTTGATATATATGGATAAAGATATATATCTTTATCCATTCTCTAATTTAAATATTATTTTACATATATATTTTTATACAATTTTTTATATTTGTATTTTTTTATATTTAAACAAATAATCAAATTATTAGTTTTCCATTTTCAGGCTTTTGCTTTTTTTTTTTTTTTTTTATAATTTTTTTTTTTTTGGTGCAAATAATGAAAATTGTGACACAAGAATATGCCACAGCGGCAAATACAAGTCAACAGACAAAAGTCATAATGGCATGAGGTGTGCCATTAATGGACATTGCACATTTTCTTTTTTAGGTAACTGTCTAGACAGTCGTTACGGGCAGTCGTTAAGTTTATAACGCCAATTACTACTAGGCAAATGCAGCACTCCTGATGCGAACATAACTAAGGGCACATCTGTATGTAGGTGGATTGTCTACAATACCGACTGTGTTGACAAGTCATGTTATAATACATTTTATTACTGAACAAGCATATTGCGTGTAGTTTAAGTATAATGAAGGACACCTATATGTAGGTGGGATTACCCACTTGTTTAGGCTATTGTTAAGCAAGAGAGGCTGTGCTAGTTTTATTATAAAACACGTTACTACTAAACAAGTATAGTACCTATAGTGTAAGCATTCCAAAGAGCATATTTATATATACGTGGGTTGTCCACTCGCTTGGGTCATTGTGAAACAATACAGGCTGTGTAGTCAAGGCTTGTTATCAGCTTGTAACTACGAAACAAGTTCTAACTTATAGTATATGCATTAATAAAAACATATCAGTACATAGTAGGATTTATCCATTAATTCAGGTTGTTGTTAAACAATACAGGCTGTGTTGATTACGCCTATTTAGTACCTCTTATTCATGTTATTGCTAAGCATGGTGGCTATCTCGGTTTATTGTGGGTGGATGCATTGTGGTTAGGCTAGTGTAGTAGGACCCAAAGCAGGGTCACTAGAGCTTGGTATACCCAGTCTTATCTGTCATGGTACTTTCTATAGTTTGTGGGAGGTTAAATTTGGACTCCAAAGCAGGTAGCACCCCTTTACCATGGGGCAGTGGGGGGGGGAGGGTTTGTCACCGGAGTTTAATATGATAGATTCTGGAGGCCTCACTTGTGGTTTATGGACACTTGGAAGAGCGGGTTGTTGTAGAAACTTATGGCTTTGTTATTACAGCGTCAGGTCGCGGAGCCTCGACTGTCTCTGGGTACAAATGGTGGTATGTCTGCCACATTCCATTAGTGAGTCCGAGGTAGATCTGACGAGGGTGCGTTGTGGTCGACCAGACCCAGGGCCATTAGTAGCGCTGACCCTTCTTTGGGATCAGCTTCCTTGTACGTTTTTCCATCCTTGGTGGCCAGGAGAGAACCAGGAGTCGCTCATCGGTAGGATAATCCTGCTTTTTGTAGGACTGTCATAATGGGTTGCAGCAGCGTGGATTGACCTAAGTACTGAAAGAGGGAGACAGATCACCTGGCACCCCGACTGGGCACCTCCGCCAACGGATGCTCCTAGTGCTGCTCGAGGCCTCCAAGCACTCCACCAGACACCACAAGCACCGCAGACTCCACAACCGCCGTAGCTTAACTGGAATCTCGCCAACTTCCTCCCACCCTGGACCAACCGCTGACATCCAGGACCGTGTGGGAAAGACCTCTCCTCCAGGAGAGCGTGTCAGGAACAGCTCTTACAAGAGGTAGTGATTATCCGATGGAGTATACGGAGTATAGAAATCCCTGGTAGTGATATAGCGGTTCCCTACAATAAGAGACAGAACTCAGTATTGTCCCTGGGACAACGCCCTGCTGGGGAAACAATAGAACAGGAAAAAGGGGGAGGGGAAGAGGCACAGACAAGCAATACACTAATTGAGTCAGGAACTGTACAAACTCAATTATCTCCAGGTACAGAAAAACACACAATATACAAACACCCTAAAAGCACCCCCAAGATAGAATGAAACCCCACAAGAGTCACATCCTTGGATAGCCCTGATCTGGGTGACCAACGTATCCAAAAATCACCCAGATAGGTTCAGTGGTTTGGTTTTTCCATGCAAGTCACTTTTTTAACGTCTTTTTGCAGGGCCCATAGTCTTTGGGCAGGAAGATAGCCAGCAGGCCCCTCCAGCAACACATGGCAGAGGCATTTCTGCCACATAGGGGTACTGTCTCAGGGACCCCTCTGATCTTTACAATCTTCCTCCTGCCTCTGTCATCAAGGGTATTAACTTGCCGTGTGATGGCAGTGTGTGTCGTTTGTAGTTGTTGCCAAGTGTTTGCAGTCCCTTTTTAAGTTCCAAGACATCTTCCTCCGTGGCTCGGGTGCGCTCTGTCACAGCTTGTACTTCAATACCCAATAACGACAGGTCCGCTTTCCATATTTGCTATAGGTTATGTTGCAAGCCGTTTATCATGTTTTGGATGTCCTGCTTAGAGGCTGGGGCAGAGTTATCTGTCGCCTGTAGGGTTTCTCAGTCTGGTGCAGGCTCTGGGGTTTCTCCCCAGTCAGCATGGTAGGTGAAGCCTCCCGATAGGCCGGTGCCTGGGATGGTATGGGCAGCTGCAGCATTAGGCCTATGTCTCTTTGGGCCCTTGGTGTGATGGTAGTCAGCTTTTGCGACTGTCTTCCCATCACTTTGGCAGTATAGCTGTCAGTGTTTTGGTCTGACTGCACCATGGCACTCCACACGTGATATATCCCCTCTGGCTCCCAGGTCTGTCTGCCCACGTGGTAGGTGTTGGGAACTCGGGTGTGGTATTTCGCCTTTGGGATGAAAAAGAAAGGCATCAGCGTGTGCAGCAGGGCTTTCTAAAGCTCGATCCGCTCATCCCAATGTCGGTGATGTGTCGCCGGAGCTGGTATCTTGTGTGAAATGGCATCTGCTCCTGTGTGCTGGCAAGCTCCGCCCCAGGCTTTTGCTTTTTAATATATTTGTGTTATTTTCCTCTATGCACAAGCATGTGACTTTTTACTTATATCTTTTATTGAGTTTTTAAACCTTGTGTTTAATTGTACCATTCACATTCAGGCCCACTGGTAATTTTGTAACCTTTCCCTTACATGTTTATTTCCTTTCCCTACTTATTTCTATGTTTCAAAATCTAATTCTTATGTACTAATTTTTAGTCAGTTTTCTGCCTTTTTTTAAAGATGGCCACCGCGTCTAAGCTCAAGATGTGCGACCATCGCATACCTTATTCCTGGGAGTGTGGTTCATTTTGGCACCATGCCCCTTGCTACCATTGTGGCCCAGTCCACTGGACACTTCTAGTGACTCTTTGCTGGTCACGTGACATGCAACTCAGTTCCCTTACATCATTTTCCAGGCCAATTACATAGTAACCTATTGCAGGTCATGTCTCCAGACATGTAAAAATAAAAGGCTCTATTTCTATTTCTCCTTGCTCTTTTTAACTTTTGAACTTAATAAATTATGCTGTTTTATGTCAAAGTTCTAATAAGATTCTTGCTAGGTATTACATTAAGGTCATGTGGCCACAGTTTAGTCAAGTAACCATGACATAATTTTGCCGCAAATTTCACATTTTTATTCCATATGAATTGTCCTTGTCCTAAGGTGAAACGCGTTGTGATATATTTTATTTCATTGTTCTTAGGGTTACCGCATCTAATAAAGTATTTTTGGCTCATACCTACACTGTATTTGGCCATATTGTGTTATTTACCTGTTTGAACTATTACCGTGTACCTAATTGCAGCTAGTTCCTGTTTTTGCTGTTTTTCTGTTACCCTAACCTTGGCTTGTTACTTACTACATTTTTTCCCCTGTCTAACGTTAACCCCAGCCATGCTAAGGCCCGGTTATATGTTATTTTCTTGTCTTGCCCCTTGCAGTCCTGAACTCTGTGTGTTGTGGTGTTATACTGTGATGCATAATTTTTAGTTACTTTTAGTATTTTAACCTATTTTAATTCTTTATGTTACTGGCATGTTATAAAGAATCCTACCATTAGCGGCGCACCATCTAATCCTCAGTGGGGATCATACCACCAACGCTGAATATTTTGAGCAGGTTTGGCTTCTCAATAGATTGTGAGTATGAGTTCACTCTTTCTTTTACTTTTATTTATACAGAGAGCACTATCTTGTGCTTTCTTTCTGCTACATGTGTTGCTAAGACTGAGTCTGATTTTACCACCAGTTGCCTGATACATTGAGCTTATGTTACAAGCTCTCCCATTGGGAGTGTATTTTTTTTTGTTATTCATGGGGGAGTGTATTTTTTATTCATCACACTGCTCACATATATTTACAGTATTACACTATTGTTTTTCATATTTCTTTTATCGAGAATCATACTATTTGTTTACCTCTGGTCATCATTGGCTGCTCCTCACAAGGAAATTACACCCATCACTGTATTCACTTTATTGCATGCTATTGATACAATAGCTGACTTGAAGTTCCTTTAAATGTGAGTTGGCATTCATACATTGTACTTGATCTGTGTGCCCCTCCTGTTGCATAAATCTTAACCATTGTTTATTTTTTATTTTAGTTTATTTTGTATGTACCTGTGGATCAAAGCCCAACTTCGTGAGTAGCAAGAGTGCTGGATACATCATGTCAGTGTTCTTCTCTCAGGTTTACACATGCTCACACACTGTCAAAAACACATGTACAAACAGTCCATGTGTATTTGTGTGTCAGTGTTTATGGTGGTTTTCCTGGCTGATTGTGTTGTAAGAGGCCCCAAGTTTTCTAATGGCAGCCCTGTCTGCATTAAATCAACTGATATACCAATGCATATTTAACGGATACATTTTAAAATCACCATGTCCCAGTAATGTTATTCGCTTTCCACAGCCACTTTTTATGGTGCTTTCTGTGTTAAGAAATTATTAGATTTTAAAACCCTATTCCACCCTAATGTTTTAGGTCAATTTTACCATAATAAAACAACTTAGCTCAGAACTATCTGTTTTCAACTGTGCTGACAGAGGAGAATTACCTAGACTTGATAAGTCTCCTTTAAATGTAAATTCATCTGATTTTTGTAAAATGAAATTTGCAAAGAACACATTAAAATGATTTTAAAAACTAATTAACTGTCTGTCGTTCAGCTACCAAGTGAAGCTGACTTGAAATGTCACCTGCAAATTAACATATATTGGTGCCAAGTGAGGTAAGAGGTAATAGAAGGTTATCTGGCAGAGCTCAATATTACCAAAACCCACAGACGGCACATGAAAATATGAATACAATTATGTGGAAATTAATGTTAACAATTTGCATGTGAACATACTCACTTATCATACTCAAACTGCTCTAGAGAAGGGATTCAAAATCTTGGTCCCAATAAAAATACCAATTTATTACATGAAAGATACAAGGTAAACATCCATCTGGTTAAAGCACTCTACACAAATGTGCACTTACTTGAGTAGTGCGCTATTCCAAAAGCACTATATATATTATATATATATATATATACACACATTTTATAGAAACGTATGGCTCCTTTTCGATGCTTCTTGTGCCTCCTCTGGCCGTAGTTTATGATACCTTCCTATTTTCACCAGGCCTCATTGTGAGGGACTTTCTGATAATTGGAACACTACCAAGTAAAAATGCTATGTGTTTGCAAGTGTCAAAGTGCAAATGACATAAATTTAATAATGCTGTGGCATTGACTTTTCGACTCTTACTTACCAAGAACAAAAATGTACATATAGTATACCTACAGTAAGTTCCATTTTTGTTTGATTTCTGATATTGCTGGTGACCTGATTCTCTTTTTCTCAAGTTCCTTGTTTTTCTCTCCTCATCCACCATATGGTCCTCAAAGATTGTCAGGTTAATTTACAGTTTTGTTTGGTACTTTAATTAATAATTAATCTACAACAAGCATGTCAAACACAAAGTCTGGCACGGGCCACATAAACAAGCCAGTATCTTTTTTCTGTATTTTGCTAGTTGAGAATAGGTTGCATATTAGCTGACTTGGAAGAGCCATAGTGAACTGACTTGGAACAACTTTTGAGAACAGACTTTCTTTCTTAGGTCAGATGACTAAACTTAATTGACCCAAAATAATAGATGGGGTTTTTTTCATTGACTTTGCAGTGTGCAATTTACGACAATCTTTTTGATCAGGCAAGGCTAAAACAGATTAAAGGGACACTATAGTCACCCAAACCACTTCAGCTCAATTAAGTGGTTTGGGTGCCAGGTCCCCCAGGTTTTAACCCTTTAGATGAAAACAGCAATTTCTGAGAAACTGCAGTGTTTACATTGCAGGGTAAATCCAGCCTCTAGTGGCTGTCTTCCTGACAGGTGACCAGCGCCGAGGGAGCCCAGTGCTGGATTAAGGTAAGTGGCTGAAGAGGTTTTAACCCCTTCAGTGCCAAGGAAGGGGGACCCTGAGGGTGAGGGGGTCCTAAGGATGATATAGTGTCAGGAAAACTAGTTTGTTTTCCTGACACTATAGTGATCCTTTAAAAGTAAAGTTACACAATTACAGTATATGCAAATAAACCATTATTTGTGCTTTGGAACTCCATTCTCTTCTCCGTTAGACTTTCACCCAGTCTCCACTCCTTCAAAAAAATCTTTGAAAACAGACTTCTTCAGAAAAGCATATCATTTAAACTGTTAGCAGATTTCCATTCTCCCCCCCCATTGACTCCTCTTCTGCAACTGTCAAAAATAATCTACTAAATTCTCAGTGATTACTCTTCTAGCAACCTATTTTATTACCCCTACTTATACCCTCTGTGTCACTATACCCCACTCCCTCTAGCATGTAAGCTAATTGAGCGGGGCCCTCAACCCCTCTGTTCCTGTGCGTCCATTTGTCTGGTTACTGTTACGTGTCTGTTAGTCCACCCATTGTACAGCGCTATGGAATTTGCTGGTGCTATATAAATAATAAAATAAATAATATGTTTGTAGATTTCTTTGTAGATCACGATGTCAACTGCTCTATGCTCCCTAAATATGTTTAATGTGTGTTCTCTGAAATACAGTCGTCAATTGTGCAAAAGGCACGTACTAGACAGGAAAATTAGCTGACTCAGCTTGTCATTTCTAAGTTTCTTTCTTTGTAAAAATCCTCATGTTTTAGTCTACAATTTTATGTATCTTATGCTTATATAGAAAAGGAAAATGTGCCACACAACAGTACATTGAAGCTGCGGGAAATGGAAAGCTTGTGGGCACAAAAGCAGGAACCCTATTGCATAATCCACAAACGTAGAACACAGAAGCTGCATGATAAATTTTGTTTTGTATGTTATATAATTGCTGGAATGAGACATTATTGACTTTACCGCCATAAGTAGTTTCCTGCAGTCAGTGAACATATGCAAACACATCTCAACTTTGAAAAGCAGTTTAAAGAAATACTCCTATATTTCCAACAAGTGCTATTCTTTATTTTGCATAATTGTGGCAATTTGCCCACAATAGTAGTTGTTGTTTTTCTTGTGGTGCATAACGTAGGTGGATAAAATAGTGGCCACACTTCATTCAACTGTTGGTACTTAACCTTATGAATGCTGCAAATATTTTAAACAGATTGTAAAACAATTATGGGACTAAACTATATTTTTCTTGCATTATAATAATTAGAGGGACAATATAGTCACAAGAACAACTACAGCTTAATATATTTGTTCTGGTGAGTATAATCATTGCTTTCAGGCATTTTACAGAGAAAAGGCAGTGTTTGCATTGCCCCCTAAGGACATCTCCAAGTGTCCATAGGGGGCACTTGGAGTTGTCCCTAGGGGGTAAAATTCCTTTGTTTGTGTTTATGCAGCCCTAGCCACACCTGCCCTGGCTGTGACGCGCAGAGACTACATTAAAAAAGCGTTTAATTTTCAATCAGATTTGACAGCACAGTGTGTTTTTATCTCCTGCTCTGTTACTTAAACTTTAACCCCTTAAGGACGGCGGCACCGGGTATCAGGATGGGGGAACTTACCTGACATCCCAGGGAGTCCCCTTGCTGCCGATCTGGTCCTCCTGGGCCATGTGATCGCAAGGGTCTCACAATCACATGGACGGAATAGCCGTCCATAGCAGTACCAGCAGGGGGAGTGCCTGGAGTACGTTGTATGAATGCCCTGCAGCCTGAAATAAAGTTACACGTACACATATATACACATTTGACACTTTTTATGTAGCCATTTCATCGCCAATCTCTGCTAAATATTGGAGTAAAATTGTGTTTTTTAAGCTGCTTTGTGCTATTCCTGCACAGAACCCCATATTGTGTTCAGCTACATCTGCGGAGTATAACGATACCATCATTGTATGCCTTTGGCACTATTCTGTAAAGCTACAATGCCATATAAGAGACAAGGCTATTTCATTTTCTATAGTTAAAATTTTCGTAGATGGATTTGACAGGCCTTTGTCTTATTTTAGGGTATTATAGCAGTGTAAAAAAGGGAAAAATCAGCGCTTAACTGCCACAGAATTAATAAGAAGGCAGCACACCTCAAAGGGGAGTCCCCTATGATCCCCTAAAATATGTAAAACAATAGACAGAAAGGAAGGTAAGGTAAGATATTATTAGTATTTATTTTATTTATCTCTAATAAAGAATTTTATTTGGCATAAAATATTTTATTGCCATTTTCTTTATATTTATTTATTCTATTTTATTTAATACCTGCACCTGACCTACATCTACAAAGAATTGAAAGAATCCAGGGGTGGGGATTATACCACCTAAGCGCCTATACTGAGCAGTACAAATCTGCCCTATACTGTGTAAGTAATTTTCTATATACCATCACTTTATATTACAAATAGAGAGCACTATTTTTTATTCTCTCAATTTTGGGTCAAATTGATTGGAACACTGAACACGGACCAAGAACTCTCCAATCAAATACTACTCTACATATCCATGAGTGGGGATCATTCCACTTCATGCACATATATTGGAGCTAAATTCTAGCTCCAAAAAGTGTGAGTAGGACCTTTTGCACTATCTCAATATTTATATTGTGATTGATATACTGTACCATTGGAGTTCTCCTTTTTTTCTGTTTTCCTTTTATATACATACCTAACCGGATTCAAGTACATCACTGTGAAGTCTCAACCCCGTCTGACGTCCCAAGATTTGTTGTCCCTACAAGGAGAAACCACTATAACGGACTTTCGATAAGTGTTTTGGACTTTTATCTCACTTATTTAAAAATTAAAAAAAAAAATTATCCTATACTTTATATAATTGTTATATTTTATATATTATATATTGTTTATACATTTTAGGCGCACCCTTACCTTCCTTTCTGTCTATTGTTTTCCATATTATAGCAGTGTGACTGTTCAAATGACCCCACAAAGGGCTTTCATTTGATAAAGCAGACACCCCAGGGTATCTTATGTGGTGTATATTGTGACTAGAGTTTAGCGAACCTGAACTGACAAGGTTTTTTGGACCCCGGACCCGAACGCGGACATATCACTGTATGCTCGGGTTGGAGTTCGGCGATTTAATGACGCGTTTTGAAAGGCATATACACATGCGCGAGTGGGGGCTTTTAAACTAAAGGGGGGCCTATTGCCCCCCCGGCCCCCAACCCTGAGCAGCAGATGGGGGCCCTAAATACCAATGGGGGGACCTATTGTCCCCCCCCCCGACCCCCATCCCTGTGCGGCAGGTGGGGCCCTAAATAACAATAAGGTGGGGAGGACCTATTGTCCTCCCCCTGCGACACCCACCCCTGAGCGGTGGGTGGGGGCAATAAATAAAAATTGGGGGGGGACCTAGTGTCCTCCGCCCCAGCCCCCACCCTTGCGCGGTTGGTGGGGGCCCTAAATAACAATAAGGGGGGACACCTAATGTCCTCCGCCCCGGCCCCCATTCCAAAGAACTTTCCCACGCTGTGTAAAATGACACAGAGCACTCTGATTGGTGGATTTCAAGCCAACCAATCAGAGTGCTGTGACAGGTAAATGTAGAGACTTACCTGTCAGTCTCTTCATTTACTTGTCAGAGCACTCTGATTGGATGGCTTAGACCTACCAATCAGAGTGCTCTGAGCCTAATTGCAGGGCGGGGCAAGGCTTTATAAGCCTTCCCCCGCCCAGCAGAGCTCAGTCTGGCGGAGCCCTCCATGGGTGAAGATGGATTATTAATTTTTTGCCCTCGTTTATTTATTTTATTTTTTAAGTGCGTCGGTTATTATGGATTTTGATTTGGCCTTTGGGGCTGAAAAAAGAAGATTTTAGAAGAAAGAAGACATCAAATAGTAAGTTTAGTTTTTTTTTTTCAGGTATTTAGACAAGGGTCCCCCCTCATTATTTTTATGGATGAGGGGGGGTAGGTAGGGGTAATTTTTTTTTGGGAGGGGGGTGACTAGATGTTTGGGGACCCCTAGTCACCTGGGGGGGATTTTTATTTATGGCCCCCAGCCACCGCTCAGGGATAGGGGCCGGGGGGGAGGACATTAGGTCCCCTCCCATTTTTTATTTATGGCCCCCACCCACCGCTCAGGGGCGAGGGCGGGGGAGGACATTAGGTCCCCCCCCAATTTTTATTTATAGCCCACACCCACCGCGCAGGGGTGGGGGCCGGGGGGGAGGACAGTAGGTCCCCCCCTTCACATTTTTATTTAGGGACCCCACCCGTCGCACAGGGGTGGGGGCAATAGGTTTGTTTGTTTTTTTACAGTGAGCAGCCACTGGCTGCTCACTGTTTACTAGACACGCCCCTACTCACGGTATAGCAAGTAGGGGCTGACTTTACTAATACTAAGTAGTCTTTACTTAGTATTAGCAAATGTGGCTGAAAGACCAACTTAGGTCTTTCAGCCTTTTGGTAGATAGCTCCCTAATACATGTGTGAATTAGGGAGTTATCTACTAAGCGGCTGCTTATTTTATGTTATTTTTACGTGATTTCCATATCCACATTTGTTTGCAGGGCACTTGTCCTACTCTTACTCCCATTTAACTTCCTTTTGCAGCCCTCTAGCCCTTTCCAGGAGTTTTTTAGAGGCATTTTTGTGGCCAAAAGTTGGGGTCCCCATTTACCTCAATGAGGTTCGGGGTCAAGTTCGAGCCCGAACCCGGACTTTTTTTTTTAAAGTTCGGCTGAACCCGCCAGACCCGAACATCCAGATGTCGGCTCAACTTTAATTGTGACTTAACTTGTCACCATTTTTTCGCCAATATATGTCAATGTTTGTGGTGAGGGGGAAAAAATTGCATTTTTACATTTATGTCGCATTTTTGCAGAGTATTTCTTACACTTGATATGTACCACTGTCATAAAAAAAAACAATTATGCTAAGTTAAATCGTCTGAGTAAAACAATATGCCCAATGTATGACCTAGACACTATTTTGTGAAGTTACAGTGCTGTAAAAGAGACGTGACAAGTTCAGGTTTTTAAGTGTGAATTTTCATGGAGGGTTTTGATGCATTCGTGTCCCACTTTGGAGCACTTAAGCAGGCTACATATTCCAGCTACACCATAAAGGCATACCATTTCTTAACTAAGACATCCCAGGGTACTTCAAAAGGGTATATTTTGAACCTTGGCGTGGGATCATTTTTCTGCTAGCTTGTACCAAGTGTAGTGGTAATAAGCATTTTTTTCTGCCTTTTTGACACACAAAGTGAGTTTGCACAGTATATTTTGCAGACCTTATGTGTGCTAATATATAATATATAATACTACATATGTTGCTCAGTTATGTCATCTGAGTACAACAAAACCCCCGTATCTACCTTTGCTAGGTATATGTGGATGTTGAAGGGGCACATTTGAGGCGCAGCCATTTAGGTTTTTTTCTAACTTTAAAGTTTTACGCTGTGTCCATGTTCCATTTTGGAGTAGGTTGGTTATTCAAACTTCCCCACAAACGCATACTATTTATTAAAGAATTCACCCTGGGGTAATTCAAGGGGCATATTTTGAACCTCAGCATGGGATCAACTTTTCTCTAGTTTGTTCCAGGTGTAGTGGTAATGAGCATTTAAAAAAAAAAAATTACTTTTTTAAACTTTTTTTTTCATTTTTAAAACTCATTTTTGATTATTTTTTTTCTTATTACATTTTTTAAACTTTCCTAAACCTTCTTAAAACTTTTTTTTACACATTTAATATTTTTATATACTTTTTTTACCATTAACCCCTAACTAGCAGTAAGCAGCACTAACAGTAAATTCCCTAATTTCCCATAACTCCCACCCACCCCAACTAGCAAAATATATAATTTTAAAATATTTAAATTAATTAATGAAATAAATTGAACCCTTGAGGGTTAAAAAAATTAAAAAAATAAGTTAACCCTAAGGGGTAAAAACAGCAAATTAATGCAAAATTTTAGCTGAAAGAGATAAAATACTTTTGGCATTATATTTATTTTTTACTTCAGAAATTCATATTTACACATCAAACAGTATAACCCCCTACAGCATAACTGCAACCACCTATTCTCAGGATCCAGGAAAGCTATAAAGCTCCTGTTTAAGTTCTGCTGGCCCTCATCAGCTTAGTCTTGAGTTACAGCTGATAGCATCAACTTCAGATCTCTCTCAGCCAATGAGCTTAACCTCGCATCACTAGGTTTTGCTTAGATAGACAGGCTCTATAGAGGAAGCGGAAGCAGTGCCCAGTGGATTCCAGATACTAAGTTAAACCACTCTAAAAGGTTTGACTTACAATGGGGGGAGCAGGGCCACTCCTGGTACCATAGCCACTAGAGTGCACGCTGGTAGGTATGTTTCTTTGAGTATTTGTTTTACTTCTTTTGAAGGTGTTATTAGTTGACCTCCATAATGCCGGGTATTTTTATATTTAATTAATGAAAAATGCTACAGTTACAAATTACTGTTATACATAGTTTTGTATAAAGGAGAAATAAAGCTGCAAAAGCGTAATATACATAAAAACCTTCATAACCAAGGAATGTTCCCTTTATTGAATGTTCCTATATTTGAGGGTGATGTCATAATACCTGTAAGGACCCCACCTATCTTGCATTACCATAATACATCTTGCCAAGTTGTATCCTCTAATCATAACATGATTCTGTCCCTCTGCATCCTTTCTGCATGTACATACATCTTTTTAAACACACAGGGGTATGTACTAAAGTGAAAGTTTAAAGTGAATTCCACATTTAAGGCCAGAGTAGACGAGTTGAAAGCATAACTGATTTTTTCATGACTATTTAGATCTTAAATTTGAAATTCTCACTTAAGTGAATCAACCTGGCAGAGTCTGATGGGCCATTCGTGCAACACTGTACTGTATCAAAAAAGTAAACATATCACAATAAAATTATGGGAAGAGGGAATTGTTAGCCATTATTCTTACATTTAAGGAATAGAGACAGTTATTGGAGGGTTCTAAAAATCCAATCATGATAATAATACCTCACAAAAATCTATCCTATTTCAGTGGAGCAAAACAACTTCCCTCTAGGCAAGCTAATTGGTCCATTTTCTGTTATGGTTAATTATGTCATAACAAAGTAGACTCTCATTCTAGGCAATTTAACCACATGATACTATAAAACCAGACCTAAGTTCCATTGTCCTTTAGGAAAGAGTCATAGACACTAACCTCCTAACCCTTTCCTTGTCTGTGCTGGAAAAAATCCAAGTCATTTATATTCACAAGCCTGACAATAAGTTCATGTCATACATTCCAAAAAGGTAGTATTGATACCACATCAGGGATCAAGAAAACAAAATCTGCCCTTAATAAACAATATTGTTGGCCAAGACTACATAAAGATGCCAAGAAATGTATTTACAGCTACATACTATTTCATAACAGCAATGGGTGTCTGGGATAGGCTGAAATCAGTCAGTTGCCACATTCAGCCAATTACTACACATTAGTCCATGCGAGGCAGGCTGCAGTGGACGTCCGTTTAGCATTACTGATCATTTGCTGACCGCCAAGGGTCTTCAGACTCTACAATTACTTCAGTTAAATCACATACAATGACTATTTAAGTTTATGTTATAATGAAATATAAATTTCAATGTATATTTTTTCAATTATGTTGTGATGCTTGGTCTAAAATATGTGAAAATGTCTTATTACATGGATTCAGATCTTGTTTTCTGTCATGGTGTGTGTCTGTCTGTCTGTCATGGTGTGCGTGTCTGTCTGTCTGTCATGGTGTATGTGTCTGTCTGTCATGGGTTGTGTGTCTGTCTGTGTCATGGGGTGTGTGTGTGTCATGGTATGTATGTGTGTGTCTGTCTGTGTCATGGTGTGCATGTGGGTATGTCTGTGTCATAGTGTGTGTCATGGTATATGGGTGTGTGTCTGTCTGTGTCCTGGTGTGTGTGTGTGGGTTTGTCTGTGTCATGGTCTGTCATGGTGTGTGTGTCTGTCTGTCTGTCATGGGGTGTGTGTCTGTCTGTGTCATGGTGTGTGTCATGGTATATGTGTGTGTGTCTGTCTGTGTCATGGCATGTGTGGGTCTGTCTGTCTGTGTCATGGTATATGTATGTGTGTCATGGTGTGTGTGTCTGTGTCATGGAGTGGGTCTGTCTGTGTCATGGTGTGTGTCATGGTATGTGTGTGTGTGTCATGGTGTGTGTGTGGGTCTGTCTGTCTGTGTCATGGTGTGTGTGTCATGGTATATGTGTGTGTCTGTCTGTGTCATGGTGTGCGTGTGGGTCTGTCTGTCTCATGGTGTGTGTCACTGTATATGTGTGTGTGTGTGTCTGTCTGTGTCATGGTGTGTATGTGGGTCTGTCTGTGTCATGGTCTGTCATGGTGTGTATCTGTCATGGTATATGTGTGGGTCTGTCTGTGTCATGGTGTATATGTGTGTTTAAAAATAGTGTTTTTGCTCACCTTTTTTTCCCCCACGCAGCGTGCTGGTCTCCCCTCGACTGGCCCTGCCTCTATGGCTAAGAACATCAAGCTTGATGATCTCAGCCAATCCAATGCTTTGCCATATGATTGGCTGCAAAATGCTACACCAATCAGCATCTCCTCATAGAGATGCATTGAATCAATGTATCTCTATGGGGAACGTTCAGTCCTCCAGAGTGTGGAGGCCCTGAATGTAGGTGCACTGACATCGGAAGCACCTCTAGTGAGCGTCTGAGTGACTGTCACTAGCAGTGTCACTTTGAAGCAATGTAAACACTGCCTTTTCTCTGAAAAGTCAGTGTTTACGTTGAAAAGCCTGTAGGGACATGCTATAGACACCAGTACCACTACATTAAGCTGTGCGTGTGTGTGTCTGCTAGTGAGTGAGCTTGCTTGCATGTGTGTGCCTGCTAGTGAGTGAGCTTGTGTTTTTATGTCAATGAGCTGATGTATATCAGTGAGATTGTTTGTCTATGAGGCTGTGCATCAATGAGCTTGTGTGTGTCATTGAGATGTCAGTGTCTGCATGTGAGTATGCTTACAGTATAATTAAACGTTTTACTCTGAAAGGACCAATATTTTATATTAGAAAAAGCTCCCTCTCTCTCTCTCTCTATATATATATATATATTTATATATTACTCAATCATCTGTCATCTGGGGTGGTAAGACATAGCCTTACATATTACATGCGACAATATATGGCGCAGTGACTTATGGGGCTGGCATAACATTTTTTCCAGGGCTGCTTTGTATCCTCATTCCGGCCCAGATACCTCTCTTGGATGATGAGGCAGATGCATTCATGTACAAAATTTCTTTCAGCAATTTTCTTGGAGAGTGATGTGGCAGTTATTAATTTCCCTAGTGAAAGCATGCCTGGCTAGCAATAAGATAAAGTCACTTTGCGAAAGACAATTTTTTTTTTTATAGGCAACAACTTTTGATATTATTGTGTATCTCACTAACTAGATACCATAAATCTGCTTTTTAAAATGTATCTGATGCATCTTTCATTCACCATTGATAGCCCATATTTTTTTTTTATAAAAGATTAGACTTGACTTCCTCACTTAAAACATCTATTTCTCCCAATACAAAGTGTTCTAACATGCCTCTTGGTTTAAGTCATTCAAGTTGACTGATGATGCAATTGAATAGGATTGTCTTTCAAAATGTGTCTTGTAATGGAACAGATCTCACTATTACATTAATATTTTGAGAGTACTTTGTATGAATGCTTTGATCCGTCTAGAATTACAGTGTTTACAAAGGGTTTTCTACATCAAAATTATAATTGCAACACATCTTATTTTGTTAAAAGTTTGAATCAGGATATTGTGTTGAAACATATTTTATTAGATAAAGGATGTATATATGTAATTAAAAAAATGAATTATTACAAATGTTATATTAACCCCTTAAGGACACATGACATGTGTGACATGTCATGATTCCCTTTTATTCCAGAAGTTTGGTCCTTAAGGGGTTAAAGAAGAAAACAACTGAGAAGCTGTGAGAGAAGAAAAATGTTTATCTTCTTTGACATGAAATGAACTATACAAAACCGATTTGACATTTGACAATATAAGATGTATATGATTATACAACGTTTCCAAGATATCTCAGCTTCTTGTGTTTGTAAACAAAAATATTAGTGGTCTTAAAAATCAGAATAAGCAAGAAAAGATTTACAATAGTATTTCTTTTAAAAGATCCATGAGATTTACTAGTCTGACTGGAAGTATTCAAAAGTAACATAAATGTACATTTGATAAGTTTTTCTAGCAGCCTGTTATTTTTGAATTGATTATTTTTGAAAAGCTTATCCAAAAAAATTCAATTGAGGCCCCTCTTCCTCCTAAACAGCACAACCTATATATGACCCATCACAAAAGCGCCATGTGCACTTTTGATATCTGCCCGAATAATGCGATCAGGGTTTAAAATATCAAGTCCTATGCCACTGGCTAGTGGAACTTTAAGCACTGGTTATGAAATTGTATGATGTTAAATACCTGCATTGTGCCATGAAGTAGTACTGA
This sequence comes from Pelobates cultripes, assembly GCA_933207985.1. Lineage (NCBI taxonomy): Eukaryota > Metazoa > Chordata > Amphibia > Anura > Pelobatidae > Pelobates > Pelobates cultripes. Next base: position 155,682,154 of record OW240917.1, on the reverse strand, counting down.
GATGTATGCAGTGGATAAATTCACACCTTTCTGCTCCAAAAATGCCCCATTTAGGGGTAAAATAAAACAATAATGAAGAAAAAAACAAAATGCTTCCGTTAACAGTACCTTCAAAAATATGGAGCCCAGAGCAGAGGACCTGCTTTCCATTAACCAAGGTCAGGCCTTGTATGATAACTGATAGCATCTCTTCATTCTTTGTACTACACTGGAAGAATTTTGTAACAAAAATCACAAATACTGATGTATTAAGACAGGTCGGCTTTCTTCTTTCTAAGATGGGGCAGACAACATGCAGTAATCCCAAAGTGAAGTATGTTAATAAAAAATGGTCACGAAATCCTCTAGTGTAGGTAGCGTGGTGACAATTTAGTGTGGCATTTCGTCAAAGCTAAACCCCTGTTAATGAGTTGTCAAACTTCAGTCTTCAATAGTATGTTCATAAGGAAGAATCTTGCAAATTCTATAGAAGACATATACTCCAGAAATTGCCTTAGGCTGCATACAGTATACATAGCCTCCTTTGGGTAGAACTATCTACAGACACACTAAATAAATGATTGCTTACCACACTCCATTCATATAGAATGTGGTTGTTGTGTAAAATTTAACTACAAAGTATGTTCATATGATTTATCACTTATTCTTAGATTGGTCACATGGGATGGAGCTTTCTAATGGTGGTAGCTCATAACCTTGAAAATGGGTGCCACAAACATTCCATTTAGACATATCTTAGTTAGTCTCCTCTACTCCAGTTTTAGGCGTATATCATAGGTTTGCAGTCAAATACTATTTACACATTATTGGTATTAACAAACTGTAAGTTACAATGTGGGTTCCAATATATTTGGAAGAAAGACCTGGGGTGCAAGTCCACTAAGGTGGAATGGCTGTAAAATTATCCAAACATATATTTTGTGGCTGCTTATACCCTGAAGGACTGTGTAGTTTTGGCTCTAAACAATGAATAAGTGTCAGGTCCCCTGCCCCTGCGCCGATTGCTTACCCCATCACCGCGAGCAGTGTCTTCCAGTTCCTGTCCATGGCTTGCAGCTGTTCCTCCAGCCGCTCCCCAACCTGACAGTGTTTCTGACGCTGCACGCTCCAATACAGCTTCCTTATATGTGTGTCAGACCCGGTCATGTGACCCGGCACACAGTGATGACCTCATTGATCACAAGAGAGGGAAAAGACACCTCCCATGTGTTGTAATGAACACTAATTGGAAGTTAGCCAATCAGACACACCCTGTGTATATAAGTTTACCTCCCCCTTGCCTCAGTGCCCTGTTGTGGTCTTTCATAGCCCAATAGCGCATTTATATTGTAGTTCATTCTCTGGTTACTGACTTTGGCTAATTTCTCGTTTACTCTGTTTTCTGTGATCCTTTACCTCGGCTTGTACCTTGACAAAGTCTCTTTTGCATAGCCCGGCCATTCTAAGGACCGGTATTGCAATTCTGTGTGTCTATGATCTGTCTGTGTGTTTGGGTTCTCCTAGTAATCATGACAATAGGGAATATAAAGTGCGCCGATCAGTCTGATTGGCTCCTTATGTAAAGAGGTTTGTACCAATACAGGAGTAGTACCTCCCACTCCACAGCAAGACTGGAAGTTCAGATAGGCATTGTGTCAATTATAAATAATATTTACTAAATAAAATAAACTAAAAAAAAATCAATCAAAATGGAAACACAAATCCATCAAAACATCTAGTAAATGACACAATGTCTTGTCTCGTAAGATATGTTACACAGATCTCACAAGGTTTTCTCAATCACATTACTCAGGTCGTAAGTCCCGCTATTTAACTACCTATACAACATCACACATCACCATCTTCACGGAGGTTCCTCACTTTTCAACCAACAAACAAGATCTTCACGTAGGTCCCTCCCTTTTCAACAAACACTCTCTGCTCCATAATGTTTGATTCTACCAATCACATTTAAGATCGATCATCTCCTCCTCCCTACATCCACTTATAGGTAAATATCTATTTGTTAACTCTCTCCATTGGTGCGAATAAAGCTCTCTGGTAACCAGACAAAAATACAAACATAAATCACAACCAAATTATAAAGTTGGCTACATAATATGCATCATTACCAAATTTAAGATTGTAGGATAATTACAGCCTGAAATGCAAATGAGACTAAAACTACATATGAAAACCCGCTTCTGCAATTAACTGCTTTGATGATCAATACTAAAGTAACAATTCACTTGAATGTAATGGATAGCAACAGGATAAATGAAGGATGAACAGGCAAACAAAGGAAAACTTGAATCCAAAATATAGATTTTAAAAAGTCTATTAGTAAAAAAAGACTTAGAAATTGCATTCAAATAAAAAATAGAGGCAAATCTTGTAAAGCTCATGTATATTTTAAAATATAAAATATAACATATTAATAGCGACATAAAATATCCCATAAAAGTTTATTAAAAAATCATAAGCCTAAAACATGCATAATAAAAATTATAAAAGCAACTTTCTTGGAAATACTTTATGATTTGGGATATGTAGAAGGTACTAAATAAGCTATAGTGGGGGGGGGCCTGACTGTAATGGCACCTAGGCGTGTTTCCTAAGAGCTCCTGGGGAGAAACTCTCTATACCCTGATCCAAATTATTATGCAAATTATATTTTTCTCATTTGGCTGTCCACCAACCATCCACTACTCCATCCATCTAAACCATCCAGGGTTGCACGGCACTCATTAGTGAACAGGACTGTTTGAAAATTAGTCTTCATGTATTTTTCTGCCTAATGCAGCCGTTTCTGCTTGTGAGCATTAGTTAGTGGTGGCCGAATAGAAGGTTTTTTGCACAGTTGCAAGACTCTGGAGGACTCTACACCTTGATGTCCATGGGACTCCAGAGGCACCAGCAGCTTCAAATATCTGTTTGCTGCTATGTAATGGTATTTTAGCAGCTGCTCGCTTGATCCGATGCAAGGATCTGGCAGAAATCTTCCTCAATGTGCCTTTATCTGCACGAACCCGTCTGAGCTCTGAATCAGCCACAAATCTCTTATTAGTACAATGATCACACTTAAAGGGACACTCCAGGCACCCAGACCACTTCTGCCCATTGGAGTGGCCTGGGTGCCAACTCCCACTACTCTTAACCCTGCAAGTGTAATTATTGCAGTTTTTATAAACTGCAATAATTACCTTGCAGGGTTAACTCCACCTCTAGTGGCTGTCTAGACAGCCACTAGAGGGCACTTCTGTGTCCCTTGCACTGGAAACCTGTGCTAGAGCATCGCTTGACGTCCTCACGCTGTGTGAGGACCTCCAGCGTCACTCATTTCCCCATAGGAAAGCATTTTTAATGCTTTCCTATGGGGAGCTCTAATGTGCATGCGCGCGCATTAGGTCTCCCTGGTCGGTGGGCAGGATCAGTCTCACCGGCCGATGTAATACAGAGGAGGAGTGGCGGCAGAGGAAGAAGCAGCAACGTGGGACATTGTCGCTGCCTCAGGTAAGTCCCTGAAGGGGTTTTCACCCCTTCAGCAACCAGGGATTGGGGGGTGGAAGGGAGAGGGGACCTGCAGTGCCAGGAAAACGGATTGTTTTCCTGGCACTGAAGTTTCCCTTTAAGTTTTCGTGAAATATCTAATGTTTTCATACCTCGTCCAAGGCATTGAACTATTTCACTCTTTTCGGCAGCAGAGAGATCCTTTTTCTTTCCCATATTGCATGAAAATGGTGCTCTGCTTAATAATGTGGAACACCCTACTTTAGTAGTTTTTCCTTAAATTGGGCTCACCTGGCAATCTAATTATCACAGGTGTCCGAGATTGTTTTCAGTGATCAAAAGAGCCCTGAGACACAATGCCATCCATGAGTTGAACTGAAAAACAAAATATTTAATCTTTGTGACACTTAAATAGAATTTGCATAATAATTTGGAACAGGCTGTATAAGCTTGATCTGGCATCTGTCTCACAATTGAGGCCTAGCTGATGCTGAAGAAGGGAGAGGCGGCCACTCTCCTCAACTGGCGAACGCAGGGCTCTACAGAACAAAGCGAGTGCCCCGTAAACCCCCCTTTCGACCGGAAGGGGTGATCCTGGTCCCCACCCTGAAGGCTACCCTACCTTCATAGGGCTGTGTGTCAGTGCCGCAGATACTCGTGGCTCTGACAGCAATGCTTGCAAGATGGCAGGCACTGGATATGCCCCAAACTCCATGGGTGAAGCATCTAACCGCCTACAGCGGCTGGATGCCCTATTCAAAGCCTTCTGGAAAAAGCCCACAAAAAGTTGAGGGCAGACCAGTATCAGCTCTGCATACTCTACCAGCACGCAAGGGGAGAGAGAGCAGCTGGATGGAGAGGACAGCATCTACACATTAGGGAACCACAGATGATACCTTCCATGCTAGACTCGCATAAAGGCAGCCTTGGCTGGGATAGTCTCATCCCCATCACAGGAATAGGCTCACCGTAAGAATGGAACTTATGCTGCTTGTGCACACACAGCCTATAGGTATCCCTTACTGATTACGTATTGCCAAGTTACCTTATGTTTTATCCCATCTTGCCCAGAAGATAGTTGTCCTACTGTTACACTTAATGGATAGTCTCTTCATGTCCATGGAGCTCCCTAGGGTGGTGCACCATATTAATGTTTTTTTAATATAGATCCAGCATACTTACCCGATCACTGTTTCGTCATGCATATTTAAACTGTCTACTTCATTGATGCCTATTCATGTTTAGCCTGTTTACCCTATTATAAAAAAAAAACAGTGCTGTTTTTCTAGTATGCCATGACAATAATTGTTTCTCATGTGCTTGCTACTGCTGTTGTGGCACTGCAAGATTTGTGATCTATATCCTTGCACACAGCAAAAATACAGAATTATAAAAAAAAAGTCTCTAGTGAACAAAAACATTTGATTTGAGAAGTCAACAGTATTCTATTGCAGAAATACACATTACTCATTTCTGAGTTATCTGATACGCCTAAAAGTCTATTTGTATCCACTAGAACTTTTACATTTTTAACTTTCCGTATAAAACTACATAGATAATACCTTGGGTTTTCAGCAGGTAGAGACATTTAGATTTTCTGAAAGGACATTTAAATTTGATGGAGGAAGAAAGGTTCAGTACTTGACCAAGTGACACTGTCTGCTTGCACAAAGCAATTACTTCACTTTTGCATGCTCATTTGCTCAGCGAGAATATTGGAAAGCTGAATGTTTAAAACTTTTTCAATGATTAACATTTTCCTTTGTTTAACCACTTAAGGACATATGCAATTGTACACATTCTAATCAAAACAAAATGTAAACAAAATCTTTCATTTATGCTATGTGTTTGTTTAATCACAATTTACCTCTTTCATATTAAGTGCACCCACACTTGTTATACACTGCTCAAAAGAATAAAGGGAACACAAAAATAACACATCCTAGATCTGAATGAATTAAATATTCTTCTGAAATACTTTGTTCTTTACATAGTTGAATGTGCTGACAACAAAATCAGCACAGACAGTCCCCCTGCAGGCAGACACATGGACACCTATTGTGACCATGTGATCACTCTGTTGAGCAATCACATGGCCACAGGGGTCCTAATCCGGTGTGGGGAGACTGTCTGGGTTGCAGGCAGTCTCCCCACACCGGGAGCAACGCTGATCGCCGCCGGGGGAACGACAGCGATCAGGTAAATAACTAGGACCGTTAGGACGGTTCAGGACCGTCAGCGGTCGGCAATGGGAAAATGCCGATGACGGTCCTAAACCGTCCGCGGTCCTTAAGGGGTTAAAGGACATCCTCCTATCCTTGATACACGTTAGTAACTTTAAACTGAACTTCGACAAGTCAGAGGTGTTAAATGTTACAGTCTTAACACCGGACGTAGACAACCTGAAGACACACTTCCACTTCCGATGGTGCACAGACCGCATCAAGTACTTAGGGATATGGGTCCCTCGAAACTCACAACAGCTGTAGCAACTCAACTTTCAACCCTTGCTCTCTTGCCTATTTTCAGATCTTAAAACATGGACCACGCCTCATTTCTCCTGGACTGGTTGCATCAACTCCATCAAGATGAAAGTACTACCTCGGATCCTCTACCTGTTCTAGACAATCCCAATCAGCCTTCCATCCACCTTTAGATCCCTAAACTTGGCCTTAGTAAAGTTCATATGAAAAGGACGCAGACCACAACTATGTCTAGGGCAACTGACAAGACCAAAGTGTGAGGGATTTTTTGGCCTACCAGACATACTGGGCAACGCATCTCTCAAGAATTGTGGCTTGGCATGATAACAGCTCTCGAAAGATCTGGAAAAGACTGGAAAGGGAAGTCGTGTGTGGGGGTATCCCTGGAATGATGTGGCTGATGAAACGTCCAGAAGATTGGTACGTGAGCAACCTTTTATTGGGGCGACCTTGAAGGTCTAGTGCCAAACCAATTTTCTGCTCTCCCTCACAACGCTAACCGGCCCAATGTACCCGGTCACTGGCAAACCAGCATTCCCTATCGGACAAGTAATACAGGCCTTGGAGTTGGGGAAAGGCCTTCACATCCATCTCTTGGAACTTTTCAGGGGAGATGCTTTGATACCTCTCCGGGAATTCCTGCAAGACTGCTCACCCACTCTAATTGGATGCTTCAGGTACCACCAACTGACCTAATTTTTTTTTTATTATTTTTTTTTGGTATGCAAGTAGGTATAACAGTGCCTGTGTTGCCACAACAGCGTCAGCAGGCTCAATTATCATAGTTATAACAGCTGTGTGGCATGTTAGGTTTGCATACATGTTTTAAAATAATATAAGTAATGGTAAAGTAAAAAAAACTATTATCAATATGATTTTGGGTACAACAACAAGTTTTGTTTCTTTCTAGGCACGCATATGGCATTCCTAGGTACTTCCAGGTTTAATAATATGTTGAATGGGTTAAGTTATTTTTCAAGCTAGAACAACAACATTATTTTCATAGTAGGGTTAGGTAGTTGCTCTGAAACAGGTTAACAAGTTTAGTTAGAACATATCTAATCTAGTAATGACTCTTATACTGTAGGTACCCATATCGAAGCAAGCTTGTAGTGAGAAACTTGTACGAGATTCTGATATATGTGGACAAGCTAAAACTCAATAAAGATTAATCATTAAGTTAGCTCTGGTTAGGTCCCTGAGGGGAACTAAATAGATGAGTAAGTGCAATCTGCTGAAATTCGACCAAGCATAAAATTTACTTTGACATATGTTTGTTAATATTGCCTTTTCCGGTACCGGCAAGCTGGGTATGGCTGTAAGTCCTGAGGGTGGCACGGCTACCTCGCTCGAGGGCACATGGCACTGTCAGCCAATGCCTCGGCTCGGCAGAGCCATACCGTCCCTGGAGGATCGCCTGGGTGCGTGTCTGTGGCAGATCAAGCTGTGGTTTTCGTCTGGCTGCTCGTTTGTCCCACTCTTTCTCAACCCAGGCTTGCTCAGGAGCTGTAAACTTGACTTCTTGGGCTCGAGGGCTCTCTATGCTGAAAGCCTGCTTGCTGGCATGTCTCAGCCTGGACCGTGTGACCTTTCTGGCAGCATATGAGCGTTTGACCTGTCTCCTCTGTAGAGCGGCTCTCTGCCGGCGAGGACGGCATGCTGGGAGCAAACTGTGACGGCCACTCAGCCCTCGTAGGCACAACCGGGCGGGTGTTGGGTGTTTAGGTATTGATATGCCCCTTATAGGTTTCTGGAGCCCATTTGCCCCATGCTTCTTACCACGTTCGTCAGCTGCAGGTTGTGATTGTGTCCGGCCTGAGCGCTATTCCAGCTTGGCCCAGAAGTGCCTGCATATGGCATCAAATCTGGAAAGTATGCTTGCGGAGTTGAGGCCGCGTGGTGTCTGGCTCTGGAGCTCATGCTTGTATACGGTAGCCATTTTGAGTAGCCCAGTCTCCGGATCAAACTGAGGTGAGGCAGTCAGTGTTTAGGTAGCTATTAGGCTCGTCTGGTCTAGTGGCGACCGGGATAATCCCCACTGGTCTGAGGGGGGTGGAGAAACGGGACAGCTGGGTATCGCCTCGAGGGCAAAGCTTGTGGAGGACGGGAGATCGGCCGCCTCTGCCGCCCGTTCACTGCACTAGACCTCGCTGGAAACCCCCTGAAACGTGCAGAGTGAAGTCCACAAAAGGTACCACCAGGTTTCTCTGTAGGCTCCCAAGTTAAGTAAGTCGCTTGGGAGTTGGTGGAGCAGCTTAATCGTGGGATCAGGCCGGGAGCTTTCACCAGACACGTCCAGCCGCCATGCAGCTCAGGCCCCGCCCCCCCAACTGACCTACCTTAATGACTCGGTTGCCTGCCAACTAAAACTTATGAAGCTGTTGCTCCCATTTGAACACATATGCTAGAAAAGAGAAGACCTCCACCATAGTATCTTAGTTCCATATGCCCTTTTGCAGATGGCAGAAACAATCCCCCTACTGAAGTAGCAATCACTCTGAGAAGATGCCTTACCTACCTCGTTCACTCCTCAGGAATAGGACAAGATGTCCACATGCATAACCCTGTCAGGTATACCTAACATTCATGCTGCCGCCGGAACCCACTTCCGGGTTCACGGCGCTTAGCTCCGCCCTTTTTTCTGACGCGGTCTTTCCACGATACTTAGGAAGACCGCGCCAGATTCAAAGGGCTGGATTATTCACTCAGGTGCAGCAGTAAGATCAGCTGCTCTACTCGATGCTACCGGCTCCTCTCTCAGACCTCGGCTTGTAAACGGATTTCTACCTTCTCATCTCTCAGACCTCGGCTTGTAAACGGATTTCTACCTTCTCATCTCTCAGACCTCGGCTTATAAACGGAATTCTGCCTTCTCCTCTCCTCAGACCTCGGCTTGTAAACGGATTTCTACCTTCTCCTCTCTCAGACCTCGGCTTGGACAAACGGACTCCCTTTCTCTCACTACTAACTGCAGTTTGTTAAAAGAGACTCCTTCCTCTTCCTCCATTGGGTGAATTAACCCTTCCAGTGCCAGAGTGCTTCTAAGTTAAGTAAAACTTTTGCCAAGGAAAGCAAGTCATATTAATTTATTATAGTATTTATTTTCTTTTGACAAATAAGCATTGCATTTTTTCCTTGCATGTGTATTTAAAGATGCAGTCAACCTTGTTCACTTCAATAAAATAAAGGAGGTGAAACTTATTGTTTCTGCAGTTGAGTTCCAATTAAAGAGACATTACACAAAAGCATCACAGAATAATCCAGCCTTTTTCAATGGAACCAGCAGATATTAACTCTCAAGTTTCTGCCCTAACCAATAGAGTAGATACAATTGCTCAAGGGTTACAGGAATTGCAAATTACAAATGAGAGAATATTAACCTATGTTAAAGACATGCAAGGCCATCTTCCTCATGCCGCTCTTCAATCGGCTGGTGATCCTGCTGTCTGTAATCCAGAAAAATTTTATGGAGATAGAACAAAGTACAGAGAGTTTTTAAATTCTTGCAAACTTCTGATAGCTTTGAAACCTCGATCTTACCTCACTGAAAGGTCAAAAGTTTGTTCAGTAATTTCCTTTCTAAGAGGTGAACCTATGGCTTGGGCCCATTCCTTTTTAGAGAATGATGATCCCATACTAGATTCACTGGATGAATTTTTTGAAGCTATGTCTTTATTATATGAAGATCCATATAAACAGGCTACTGCTGATTTAACCATCAGAACTCTCCACCAAAAGAACAGACCTGTTGAAGATTACATCGCCGAATTTAAAAGATGGGCTACAGAAACCCAATGGAATGACATTACACTACGCAATCAATACCGTCTCGGATTATCAGAAGCTGTGAAAGATGAACTCTCTCGTATTGAACTTCCTCCCACCTTAAATGCATTGATTCAACTTTCCATTAGTATTGACAGACGTCTAAGAGAAAGAAGGGCTGAAAAAGTTCTTACTACTTCTAACTGGAGAAAACATTTTACTACTCCAAAATTTCCTGAAAAATCTCTTCCTCACAATGAACCTATGGAAGTTGGTATAATAAGAAGCCCTCTTACTTCGGAAGAAAGGATAAGAAGGAGACAACTAAATTTGTGCATGTATTGTGCTTCAAAAGAACATCTAATCCCAGAATGTCCCCTACTAATCCATTCGAAAGCTGATAAGCTTCATTCATCTACTTCTATATTGAACGTTCTTCACAAAAGGAAAACATCTACTTATTTTTCTATATCTCTCATATTACAGTGGGATACAAAAAGAATCGTGACTGAAGCCATTATTGATTCTGGTGCTAATGGAACCTTCCTTGATTTTTCTTTTGTTGCAAAGAATAAAATTCTGTGTGTTCGAAAAACCAATTTTATTCCAATCAGAGTTATTGATGGTTCATTCATTTCCTCAGGACCCATAAAAGATGAGACAATTCCTCTAAGAATGATTACCAATAACGTCCATACAGAATTCCTTACATTTGATGTTATTAAATCTCCACTTTATCCCGTCATTCTAGGAATTAATTGGTTAAAACTCATGATCCTTTAATTAAATGGTCACCCTTTTCCATTTCTTTTCCTTCTGACTTTTGCAAAAAAACCTGCTTCCAACATATTCCTATTCTCCAAACTACTCAGGAATCAATTATACCTCCATTCTACTCTGACTTTTCAGATGTCTTTTGTAAAAAAGAAGCGGAAATACTTCCACCTCATCGAGCATATGATTGCCCAATAGATCTAATACCTGGTGCTCCCATTCCTTATGGACACATTTATCCACTTTCTGAAAAGGAATTGCAGACCTTAAAAGAATATCTTAATGAAAATTTACGTAAAGGATTCATCAGACCCTCGACTTCACCGGCTGCCTCTAGTATATTTTTTGTGAGGAATAAGGACCAAACCATCCGACCCATTATAGATTACAGAGCCTTAAATAAAATAACCATAAAAAATCGTTATCCTCTTCCACTAATAAATGAATTAATTGAAAGGTTAAGAACTGCAACTATATTCACTAAACTCGACCTCCGAGGCGCATATAACCTCATTAGAATAAAACAGGATGATGAATGGAAGACCGCCTTCCGGACTAGATATGGTCTCTACGAATATCTAGTGATGCCTTTTGGGCTTTGTAATGCCCCTGCAACATTCCAACATTTTATAAATGATATCTTTAGAGATCTTTTGGATGTTTGTGTTATTATCTACTTAGATGATATTCTAATATATTCTAACAATTTGGATGAGCATAGGAAGCATGTAAGATGGGTTCTATCTAGATTGAGAACTCACAAATTATACGCTAAACCAGAGAAATGTCTTTTTGAAGTTACTGAACTCTCCTTTCTTGGATACATTATTTCACCTCATTCTCTGAAAATGGATAACTCTAAAATCGAATGTATTATTAACTGGCCCGTTCCTACTACTACAAAAGAATTGCAACGATTTCTTGGATTTGCAAACTTCTATAGAAAATTCATTAGAAACTACTCAGAGGTATCACATCCACTTAACCACCTTAACAGTACTAAACGTCCTTTCAAATGGAATAAAGATGCACAAGCTGCCTTCGACAGTTTAAAAAAAAGATTTACAACTGCACCTATTCTACAGCTACCTAATCCAACATTCTTGTATGTCCTAGAAGTCGATGCATCAGATTCAGCTATCGGAGCAGTTCTTTCTCAGCAAAAGACTCCTCAAGATCCACTTCATCCAGTCGCATTCTTTTCAAGATCCTTGAGCTCTGCTGAAAAAAATTATCCTATTGGTGAAAAGGAATTATTAAGTGTTAAAGCTGCCTTTGAAAATTGGCGCCATCTATTAGAAGATACAAAACAACCTATCATAGTCTATACAGACCATAAAAATCTTGAATATCTTTATACTAATAAAACCCTTACGGCTAGACAAGTTAGATGGAACCTATTTTTTAACCGGTTTAACTTCCAATTAATATACAGACCTGGAACTAGAAATAAAAAGGCTGACGCTCTTTCTCGAATTCCTTCTAAAACTTCTATTGAAGTTTATCCTCCTAACAAAATAATAGGGATCCTCTCTTCTCTTCAGGATGACTTAAGGAACTTGAATCAAAAGGATCTTGAACTTCCCAAAACACCTAATTTAACAAAAAAGGATGGTGTATTTTACTTTAAAAATAGGATTTATATTCCTCCCATTCTTAGGAACAAATTACTCAAAATGGTTCATGATTCACCCCTAGCTGGACATCCTGGAATAAAGAAAACTCTTGAACTAACTTCACGATATTATTGGTGGCCTCGCCAAGATAGAACCATTGAATTATATGTCAAAACTTGTCCTATCTGTCAAAGGTCCAAATCTGAACATAATCAACCTTTTGGATTACTACTTAACTTACCTATTCCAGAAAAACCTTGGCAATCCATTTCTATGGATTTTCTTGTTGACCTTCCTCCATCCCGACAGTTCACCACTATTCTTGTTGTTGTGGACCGCTTCACTAAAATGTCCCATTTCATCTCTTTAAAAAAATTACCTTCCTCCGTAGAATTGTCCAAAGTCTTTATTGATAATATTGTAAAGCTTCATGGTCTTCCAGAAGAAATTATTTCTGATAGGGGGACACAATTTACCTCCAAATTCTGGAAAGAGATGTGTCTCTCTCTTCAAATTCAACGCAAACTCTCTTCTGCCTATCATCCCCAAACTAATGGGCAAACAGAGAGAGTTAATCAATGTTTGGAACAATATCTCCGATGTTATTGTTCATACCTGCAAGATGACTGGACCACTTGGTTACCTATGGCTGAATTTTCTTACAATAATACCATTCATTCTAGTACGAAAATGACTCCTTTTTTCTCCAACTATGGTTTTCATCCGTCCTCATTTCCCATCCCATCTAATTCTTCATCCAATCCCACGGTTACTTCAAAAAATGAATTTATGTCTTCTCTATTCCTTAAATTACGGGAGAATCTTCAACTCGCCCAAAACTACCAGAAAAAGTTTTTTGACCATAAAAGAAGAATTCCCCCTCCTTATAAAGTGGGGGATCTTGTCTGGCTCTCTTCAAAAAATATTACCACAAACCGTCCTTCAAAGAAATTGAGCTCTCTTTTTCTTGGTCCTTTTCAAATAACTACAATCATCAATGATAACGTTGTTAAATTAAAACTTCCTCCAAGTTTTAAACTTCATCCAGTATTCCATGTCTCTTTGCTTAAACCACACATCCCTGATCCTTTCCATAGAGAAATAGTAACAACTCCTGAACCTATCATCGTCCAAGGTGAAGAAGAATATGAAATTCATAAGATTTTGGATTCTCGTATCCACCGTGGCTCTTTACAATACCTTATCAGATGGAAAGGTTATGGAGTTGATGAAGATACCTGGGAAGATTCATCTAATGTTCATGCACAGAGATTAGTTGATGCTTTTCACAAACGCTACCCCTCTAAACCGAAATAAGTGCACCCAGAGGATGCCCCATGAGAAGGGGGTACTGTCAGGTATACCTAACATTCATGCTGCCGCCGGAACCCACTTCCGGGTTCACGGCGCTTAGCTCCGCCCTTTTTTCTGACGCGGTCTTTCCACGATACTTAGGAAGACCGCACAAGATTCAAAGGGCTGGATTATTCACTCAGGTGCGGCAGTAAGATCAGCTGCTCTACTCGATGCTACCGGCTCCTCTCTCAGACCTCGGCTTGTAAACGGATTTCTACCTTCTCATCTCTCAGACCTCGGCTTGTAAACGGATTTCTACCTTCTCATCTCTCAGACCTCGGCTTATAAACGGAATTCTGCCTTCTCCTCTCCTCAGACCTCGGCTTGTAAACGGATTTCTACCTTCTCCTCTCTCAGACCTCGGCTTGGACAAACGGACTCCCTTTCTCTCACTACTAACTGCAGTTTGTTAAAAGAGACTCCTTCCTCTTCCTCCATTCGGTGAATTAACCCTTCCAGTGCCAGAGTACTTCTAAGTTAAGTAAAACTTTTGCCAAGGAAAGCAAGTCATATTAATTTATTATAGTATTTATTTTCTTTTGACAAATAAGCATTGCATTTTTTCCTTGCATGTGTATTTAAAGATGCAGTCAACCTTGTTCACTTCAATAAAATAAAGGAGGTGAAACTTATTGTTTCTGCAGTTGAGTTCCAATTAAAGAGACATTACACAAAAGCATCACAAACCCTCAGCTCTCCTCCACATATTCTGGTCCTGTCCACTCATAACGCCTTACTGGTAATAAATCTATGAGGCGATCCAGAAGGTAGCTGGTGAGGAAGTTGCTTTTGACCCGGCAGATATCCTACTTAACAAATCAGCCCTGCCCATATCGACATATAAAAAGGCAGTATCGAATCACCTACTCATGACAGCTAAAATCACTGATCCCAGTTCTGTGGCGGCAAAGAGAACTGCCAACGTTTCAAGCCTGGCTCCAAAGAGTGGAGAAGATCAGGTAGGTGGAACCAGAAATAGAGGCGGTGAGTGTAAGACTGGAGAAACATGAGGAGATCTGAAGAACGTGGACGTGATACCTGTGCACAAGAGAAGAACCTGGTAACCAACCGAGTGAGACGATGGCAACATCTCTTACTAGGAGGCACTGGCTCTGAGTACACATGCGGCAGAGTGGGCGGGCGAGGCCAGCGGGACAGGGGACGTGTACTCTATTCCCACCCATCCTTCCCCCACATTAATTTTTTCCCTCCTTTTGAACTATCATATCATACGTGTCTGAAATGTTTCACCAGCCTTTCTCATCTCATCAGCCCACCAATATCAAACGGAATTTACCTGGATCTAGCATTGTACTTCATTCTTCCCTCGTGAGCTTCGCTTAATGGATGAGTAGGTGACACACACATTGGGTTAACAATAGAAGCTTCCCTCGAGCATACTCAGGTCTGAGGTGCTCCTACGATTCTTAAATAGGACCAATATACTCTCATGTTCCCTTCCAAGGGTATAACCCATACGAACGACAGAGCAGGGGGACGACAGGGGAGACACCTTCAAGATGGATGAGACACTCCCCTAGTCCACGTAACCGCGGGATTCCCAGAAGATAAAAATGCATTTTTAAACTTATGGGGAAGTACTACGGGTATATCCTGGGCTATAGTGACCGGGCAACCTCGCATTAAAAAAAGGTTTTAATACCACAATACCTGAGCTAACTTTATCGTACAGATGGCTTCAGAAAGCTGAATTGTGTGAGATTGTACGTAAGAAACTCTAGCCTGAACCAAAAAACATTTAGTAAATTTTGCATTGCGGAATTCCCATGAGGGAAATGTTTACTTGAAAGCCTGTAACGACAAATTTTGTTTCACTGTCTTCTTATTTCTGTATTTCTAACTAATCTTGAAAAAAAAAAAACGAATAAAGATTGACAAAAAAACAACAACTTTTATTAACTTTTACAGAAATTGGTCTAATTAATTAGTTTTGTGTATTATTGTTTTATTCAATGACACAGATTCTCCTATTTTTAGAACAGGGGCTCTCTTTTTTTAATATAAACCTTTTTTTTATTAACTTTTATAGAAATTATTTAAATTTAATACAGATTGTGTATACTTGAATTTTTAACTACATTTTGATAATTGATGGCTGCCATTTCTATGGACTATCTGTGTTAGATTAAAATGGACAATACACCCTGTTCCAAATTATTATGCAAATTCTATTTAAATGTCACAAAGATTAAATATTTTGTTTTTCTGTTTAACTCATGGATGGCATTGTGTCTCAGGGCTCTTTTGATCACTGAAAAAAAAATATAGGACACCTGTGATAATTAGATTGCCAGGTGAGTCCAATTTAAGGAAAAACTACTAAAGGAGGGTGTTCCACATTATTAAGCAGAGCACCATTTTCATGCAATATGGGGAAGAAAAGGGATCTCTCAGCTGCCGAAAAGAGTGAAATAGTTCAATGCCTTGGACGAGGTATGAAAACATTAGATATTTCATGAAAACTTAAAGGACCACTATACTGCCAGGAAAACATACTCGTTTTCCTGGCACTATAGTGCCCTGAGGGTGCCCCCGCCCTCAGGGTCCCACTCCCGCTGGGCTGAATGGCAAGGAAATGGGTTAAATGTACCTTTTTTCCAGCGTCGGGCAGGGAGCTCTCCTCCTCCGATCCTCCTCTTCAGCTGAATGCGCATGCGCGGCAGGAGCTGCGCGCGCATTCAGCCAGTCTCATAGGAAAGCATTCATAATGCTTTCCTATGGACACTGGTGTCTTCTCACTGTGATTTTCACAGTGAGAAGCACGCAAATGCCTCTAGCGGCTGTCAATGAGACAGCCACTATAGGCTTTAGAGGCTGGATTAACTCATTTATAAACATAGCAGTTTCTCTGAAACTGCTATGTTTATTAAAAAAAGGGGTTAATCCTAGAGGGACCTGGCACCCAGACCACTTCATTAAGCTAAATTGGTCTGGGTGCCTAGAGTGGTCCTTTAAGTGTGATCATAGCACTATTAAGATATTAAGAGATTAAAGGCACATTGAGGAAGATTTCTGCCAGATCCATGCATCGGATAAAGAAAGCAGCTGCTAAAATACCATTACATAGCAGCAAACAGATATTTGAAGCTGCTGGTGCCTCTGTAGAGTCCTCCAGAGTATTGCAACTGTGCATAAACCTTCTATTTGGCCACCACTAACCAATGCTCACAAGCAGAAACGGCTGCATTGGGCAGAAAAATACATGAAGACTAATTTTCAAACAGTCCTGTGCAGTGATGAGTGCTGTGCAACCCTGGATGGTCTAGATGGATGGAGTAGTGGATGGTTGGTGGACATCAGCAAAGCGGTGGTGGAGTCATGTTTTAGGCCGGAATCATGGGAAGAGCGCTGGTCGGCCCCTTTGGGGTTTCCGAAGGTTTAAAGATGACCTCTGCAAAGTATGTGGAGTTTCTGACTGACTACTTTCTTCCCTGGTACAGAAGGAAGAACTATGCTTACTGTAATAAAATCATCTTCATGCATGACACTGCACCATCTCATGCTGCAAAGAATACCTCTGCATCAATGGCTACTATGGGGATAAAAGGAGAGAAGGTCATGGTGTGGCCTCCATCCTCCCCTGACCTCAATCCTATTGGAGCATCCTCAAGCAAAAGATCTATGAGGGTGGGAGGCAGTTTACATCCAAACAGCAGCTCTGGGAGGCTATTCTGACATCTTGCAAACAAATTCAAGAAACTGTCCAAAAACTCACAAGTTCAATGGATGCAAGACTTGTGAAGCTGCTATCAAATAAGGGGTCCTATGTTAAAATGTAATGTGACCTGTTAAAATGTTTAAAAAGTTAAAATGTTGTTATAAGTTTGATTGAAATAGCTTTTGATTTCAGTAAATTTGCTGCAAACACAACAAATGACAATTGTCAGTTCTTCACAACCTATAAAGTGTTTTGAAACTTACTGTGCGTAATAATTTGGAACAGTGCATTGTAAGTTTATGTTTTAAAAAAAATACTGTTATCATTAGGAGGTTTGTTCAATAAAATTTGAATTGAACTTTTAATAGCTGATAACATGAGCATTATGCTGACTGTTATTTACATGAATTATTTAGGTAAATGAGAAAAATATCATTTGCATAATAATTTGGAACAGGGTGTATATATAACTTATAGCATAATTTTAAAGCATTTGAAAGCCTCCTGCGATGTCTGTGTATGAAATGAGGGCAAAAAAATATATGAAAGATGGCGCCCGCAGTGTGCTTGACTGAGGGCAAAAGAAATCTGTTGATGTATTAACGTTTTTTTTTGTAGGAGTGGGATTGCGTAATGACACAATGACGTGAACCAGGAAGAAGGAAATAGCTGGCTGGGTAAATGAAGGTAAATGAATGAAAATAAGCACTCCAACTTTGAATATAAATATGGGGACAAATTTGACTTTTAAACATTGCAAAAAGACCCACTTGTTTGTGGGATACAGTAAAATGAATTTTTTTGCGCTTAATTGAATGCACTCATAGAGTTAGGTGAAAAACACGCTCCCCAGTTGAAGATAATATCCATTCATGGGTCAGTTTAAACCACCTTCAATCAGGACTCCGAGTGGTCAATATATATTAAAAGCATCTTTTTTCACATAGATACAGCCAGTATGAAATGATTTATAAAAATGAATAAAAACAATGGGCCCTTCGAGTTTCGTTGTCTAGATAGGGACTTCCTCAGGGACCTTAAAATTAGTGACAATCACAGAATAGTAATGCTGGAAAAAGACAGCCTAACAACCTCCACCCTCAAGTATCTTTAAATAGGGCTAATTCCCAAGTTCATTGGTGGTTCCATGTGCGTTTTCTTACTTTCTGGGTCCAATTGGTCAAAGTTTTCCTTGAATCACCTGTTCTCTCATTGCCATTATTTCATCCTCCCTCCAGGTGTTGTTACTTCTCCAGCCGATGCAGGTGGCAGAAGTGCGTTCCAGTGAGCACTTTTATGCGTTCCACTGATAACTTCCGTGTTCCTCAGAGACCAAAGATGGCAGTGCGTTCCACCCTGGTTCTGTAACCTAGTGATCACATCCCCTGGTTATATACTGATTACCACATTGTATTGTACCTTGGACTTTTTTATTAATGCATTATATTTGAAGTGCAGATGTACACACATATACTTGCAATACCTTTTGATGTAGTAACACAATAGAAGAAAATAGATTTGCAATAAATGTCATGAGAAGCTGGACACCCATGCGTTACATCTATCTACTTTCTAAATCTTTTCCAAACATGTCAGCAAATGGCTGCCATATGCCGTCCAGTAATAGACTGTAGCTACTAGAAGCTAAAAATTGCGAACAGGTTTCCAATTTTGTTACTTTTTTTTTTTACTGGCTGAAAACCAGTGTTCACACAAAGATTAGCTGCTCGCTGGTAAAGCATATACATACACTGTATCCATCTGCTATACCAGATATAAACCTATGTAACTTTTGAGGTTCACTTTTGCTATGTGAATTATTTTTTTAAAAGGGTTGACTCAAGCACCACGACCACTTCAGTGATTTGAAGGGGTTATGGTGCCTGGAGTCTGTATGTGCAGCATTTTGCTTTTAAATGCGCACATATGGAGATTAACCCCTTCGCTGCCAAAGATGTAACTCTAAATCCAGCAGCATCAAAGGGGTATCCGGGCTTGTTAATTTTAGTTGCACCGAATGAAAGTCATTTGCCGAGAGCGGTTAGCTGCTGCTCTCAGTCAATTAATGTAAACAGCCGCAGCTTCCAGCTTCTGCAAACTGGACCATCAGGTAGTCTTGGAGCCTGATCGGAACCCAGGTAAGGGGACAAGCCAGGGTACTCCTTCCATTGTAATCACTACAGTGGGCTGTAGTGATTATGATGCTTGTAGTAACCTTTTAAATGACACATGCACATTGCTTAAATAAAGAATGTTAATATTTTACGTATAATACATCATTTACATCTCTTACATTTTCCAAGGTTTACCCAAAATTAATTCATACTTTTTTTTTTAGCTTGCTCTGCCTACCTATAGTACTTTAATTATTCAGATTTTATGCAGTATAAATAAAATGTAAGACAAATTATGAAGTACACAACCGATGTACTGTACAGCATGGTTGACCTCCTCACATTTGCATTCATACTAAATTACTTTAACATTTATTATAAAAAGATGTGCAATGTGTTTTTTCAAGGTCAGGTTATATTTAATGTCAGAAGTGACAGAACTAAAACAGCCTTGCTCACAGAAATCATTATTTTAAAAGCATGCTACAATCTTGAGTGGTTAGATTAAAAGTTGTTTTTTTGTTTCTTTTCGTTTCGTATTTCACAGTACATGAGTAAGGGTACAGGAAAAAAAAGGAAAATTGCATTAGGAAATATTTTTATGTTATTCCAATGTAGGCAAAGAAAGTACAAATTTGAAAAAACATGGACAGGAGTATAGTAAATACTGCCATGATAAAAATTGTCAGGGAAGACTATACAGCTAGAAGATTATATAAGAGAAACGCATCCCAGAGAGTTTGCTATTGCATAATACATAAACAACTGTGGCCTCTTCAATTATTAACTATTTTCCACTATACCAGGCTATGGGCAAATGCTGGATAAGATCGAAAAAGGAGCAGAGATAGCGGTCTCGAATTCTAGAGCTTGAAAAGCAGACATCTCCCACTCTCTAACCCCAGCGCAGTAGGCAAAGAAGAACACGTAATGGGTTAATAGTTAATAGGAGTGGGAACACGAAATTGCAATTTATTACTCAGACCCTCATTTAACTGCAGGTTCATAGGTCACCACCCATCTACCTAGGAATAGACAACAATAACAGCTAAATCTAACAGGATCACTTAATATACGTCAGATCTACTTCAACAAGTGTAGATGCACTCAACTGTTAAATTGATACTTTAGGTTTATATAAGGGTTATATATAGGTTTGTCTAAGACAATTATATCCTAACTCGGCTATACACTGTTAAGTCACAACCTTGAAACCACCTGCTTAATCATATATGCCCCACTCATGATGCAAAAACATTGAGGCATGATCTCCACAAAACCTCTGAACATGTCATGTATCTGACACCAAGACATTAGCATATCTTTTAAGTAATGCACTTTGTGAGATTGTGCCTGGCATTATTTAGAATTTATTTACTTAATTTATTGTAAAGATTATCATTATGGGAATGTCAGGATGCATTAGATACAGTACAGGTGTTAGGGGTATTTTTTTTAATTTTATATTGTAAACAGAGAGGTCTTGAAACAAGTTGTGAAATGTAAGCCAGCTTTAGGTAGAGTCTGTAATTTCAGCAGTCTAGCCATATGATGTTTGTGTGTCTGACATTGTGCCAAAATTTGTCAGGCAGCATAGCAAGAAACAGAAGGGCTGAAGAGCCTGAAGAAAGGGGAGGAGTAGAACTTGAATGCCCAAAAAATAAAGGCGGTAAATAAAAGTGATAAAGGAGAGGTGCAAGCCTGAAAGTAAGAGAGGAGAATGTGAGAGAAGTGAGAAATAAAAGAAGGAAAAGGAAAGGTGTGTTATTTGTTTTTTTCAAGGTCAGGTTATATTTAACCCCTTTAGGTACGGCCTGTTTTGGCCATGTTGTACGTTAAGGACCAGAGCAATTTTAACACTTTAGTGGTGTTTGTTAGTGATGTCCCGAACGGTTTGCCACGGACTCATCATTGAGTAAACTTTGACCCTGTACCTCACAGTCAGCAAACACATTCCAGCCAATCAGCAGCAGACCCTCCCACCTCCTGGACAGCATCCATTTTGAAGCTGCATTCTTAGTGAGCTGTCCAGGAGGTGGGAGGGTCTGGGAGGGAGGGTCTGCTGCTGATTGGCTGGAATGTGTCTGCTGACTGTGAGGTACAGGGTCAAAGATTACTCAATGATGAGTCCGCGGCGAACCATCCGGAACATCACTAGTGTTTGTGTTTAGCTGTAATTTTAATCTCTCATTTCCTGTTCCCATACAAATTATATATTGTTTTTTTTCAGGACAAAAAGGGCTTTCTTTACAAACCAATATTTCTATCATGTCATATAATTAAATTTTTTTTAAATTATAAAATATGGTGAAAAATAAAAAAAAACATGTTTTTGACTTTTACTTGAAAAATCTTTTATTCATCGACAAAAGCTAATGAAAAAAACTGCTCAATAGATTCAAAATTTTGTCCTGAGTTTAAAAACACTCAATATTTAAATTTTTTTGGCATTTTTTTTGTTGTTGTAGGGCTATAAGTACAAGTATGATATTGCTGTTTCAAAATATACATTTTTAAAATAGTGACATTGTAACACTGTTATCTGTCATAAACCTTTGAAAAACACCCCATATGTACATTTTTTTTTTTAAAGTAGAAAACCCAGGGTATTCATCTAAGCATTATTTGACACTTAATATGCAGCCATTTTATCACCAATCTTTGTCAAACTTCGCATATTTCATTTATTTTTTTCACATACATTGCAATTCAGGTATAAATTCACAGATAATGCAATGTGTTGCTGCCAAAAAACACACTAATATGTGTTCAGCAACATCTCCGGAGTACAGTGATACCAACCATGCATAGGCTTGTCGGATTGTTAGGGGGCTAAAAGGCCACATTTGGCAGGTGCGCATATCCGTTTTCCAACTTGGAATTTTGACATGTAGTCAATCTGCACCCATGTCTTATTTGGGAAATTTTTTAAGCCGGCCAAAGTATTTTACCTCCATCAAACCATATATTTTTGAAAAGCAGACAACCCAGGGTATTTTAAATAGTGGTATTTTAACACTTTTCATAAACAGAATTTACCACCAGCCCTTGTCAAACTTTTGGGTAGTAATTTTTTGTGTTTTTTTTCAAACACATTGTACTTTAGGCATGAATTAACAGATCCTGTTATGTGTCACTGCCAAACAACACCCGAATGTGTTCAGAAACATCTCCTGAGTACAGTGACACCACCCATGCATAGGCTTATCGGGTTGTTTGGGGGCTAAAAGGCCACATTTGGCAGGTGCGCATATCCATTTTCCAACTTGGAATTTTGACATGTCGTCAACCTACGCACATGTCCTATTTGGGCCAATGTATTTTACCCCATCAAACTATATATGTTTGTGTTAAATCTGTTTTTATTGAGGTCAACAATAAGCAGTTTTCCCACGCAGGGGATAAAGCGTAAACAATGCATTCGTTTTGGAAAAACATGGATAGATATGTGTACAAGTTTATCATAGCATGTTATAGCACTGTAATGTAGTACACTTTTCATATTATTATTGCCATATATTTTTTTCTGCAGTGGCTAAGTTCAAAATGGGGCCTCGTATTTTACTACGTGGTTGAGTTGTGTTTAACTAAGCATGCGGTGAAGCTTTCAGTATAACCTTATTTGTAATTAAGTAAGCTTTGCCTTTTTATTGTAAGCGTAATATAGGTCAGAAGATATATAACAAATTACAGCAGCGTACCAGATAGCCTCTGGATGCTATAGGGTGCCAATATCTTATGTGCTCGCAGAAGCCACTTGTAACGTCCTAAGGACAATTTCAATATAGGTTGTACCACGTGTCACATTTGCATTTGGCCGTGCCCCGAGCCGGCGTTGCCCTCCATAACAGCAGGTGTCTCCGGTATGTGTGTTTTTCCATGTATTCATCTGTTGCAGGATCTTACTTGTGTAATGTCGTTGCTTGTGGAGGTTGGTAGGCCGACTATGTCAGTTTCAGCGCTCCCTGTGCATTGTTAAGGTCATATTCGGTATTAAAACGGAGCTGAGATGATTCTCTGTTTAGTTGTGCACTGATATCCGGCTTTGAGGCAACGCATATGTGGGTTT
Source organism: Pelobates cultripes (assembly GCA_933207985.1). Taxonomy (NCBI): domain Eukaryota; kingdom Metazoa; phylum Chordata; class Amphibia; order Anura; family Pelobatidae; genus Pelobates; species Pelobates cultripes. The sequence continues at coordinate 155,658,809 of OW240917.1, read as the reverse complement.
AGTGCGGCTCGGGCCCGGAGCTCTGATAGTCTGCTTCCATGCGGCTCGGCGGCCCAGCCCCACCACCTCAAACTATATATTTTTGAAAAGTAGATAACCCAGGGTATTTTAAATGGTGGTATTTTAACATTTTTCATGCACTGAATTCTAACACCAGCCTTAACTTTTGGGTAGCAATTATTTTTGTTTTTTTCATACACATTTTACTTTAGGCATGAATTAACAGATCCTTTTATGTGTCACTGCCAAACAACACACCGTTATGTGTTCAGCAACATCTCCCAAGTACGGTGATGCCACCCAAGCATAGGCTTGTCGGGTGTTTAAGGGGCTAAAAGGCCACATTTGGCAGGTGTGCATAACTGTTTTCCAACTTGGAATTTTGACATGTAGTCAACTTGCACCCATATCCTATTTGGACCAATGTATTTTACCCCCATCAAACTATATATTTTTGAAAAGCAGACAACCCAGGGTATTTTAACCCCTTAAGGACACATGACATGTGTGACATGTCATGATTCCCTTTTATTCCATTAGTTTGGTCCTTAAGGGGTTAAATGGTGGTATTTCAACACTTTTTATGCACTGACTTCTACCACCAGCTTTTGTCAAACTTTTGGGTAGTAATTATTTTCGTGTTTTTTTTCATACACTTTGTACTTTAGGCATGAATTAACACATCCTGTTATGTATCATTGCAAAGCAACACCCCAATATGTATAGGTGACATACATAGGTTTGCTGGGCTAAAAGGCCACGACAGAGACTTGTGCATGTCAGTTTTTCAATTTCATATATAGGTATGCTTGGTCTATCTTCAGTTTGGTGTATTTTTGCATCCCCAAGTTAGTGTTACCATCATGAAAGTATATATTTTTACCAAGTAGACAATCCAGGGTATTGTATATGGGGTGTTTTTACATTCTTTCCCCAACTATTGTGCTAAAATAATTTCAGAGAACCTGCATGGTGATAATTTGTGAATTCTCTCTTTTTTTATTTTAGCCAGCTGGTTATATGTTACTGCCAGAAAACACCACAGTTTTTTTCTGCAAAGTCCCCTGAGTACACCTATGCCCCCCATGCATTGGTTTGCCACGATTTTACAGTAACAAATTTTGGACTTGCCCATTTTGGCTGAATATAGTTTGCTTGCTTTGCTAGGCACATGTTGAGTGTGGTGCATTTTTCCATCCTCCAAGTTGAATTTAGGGTTTGAAAGTATATATTTCTATAGAATACACATCCAAGGTTTTGACTTCTTTTCCCTAACCATTTTGGCCAAAAAAGTGTGTGGTGGTAATTTTTTAATTCTGTTTTTTATACACACATTGCTTTTAGATTTCTGCCAGAATACTTTAACTTTTTTAACCAAATGTGCAGGTGTCAAATGCACCTTAAGTAGCAATCTCTAAACTAACTCCTGCAAAAAGAATCTAATGGAGATTTGGGGGAAGGAAACTGACTAACTTAAATTTTTCGCTTTCAAAAGAAATAAAAAAAAATAATAATTCAGGAACAAGTTATACAAAAAGGTATGCTCTGTGTGGTAGAGCTTAAAACATGTTCCAATACACAATGCGTGTTTTGAAAGGCAATCGGTACAGTGAAAGGGGGTGTCTGACCTTTTCCCTTTTCTCTAACAGACCTGGCAACGTTTCTGGGGATTAGTTTTATTTGCAGTTGGCGGGATTTAAAAAATATAATGCATACCACCAATTCTCGATTCCTCTGGCACCGTTGTTGGAACTTCAACGGAACCATCTCCATAAATAATTGCTGAAATCACTTTGAGTTGAAATTGGAGAAAGGTGGTTCTTCCAGGATTCATTTTTTTAAAAAGTAAAAACGAATTGTGGGTTGCTACTTGCCTCAGATAGATAGCCACCTTTTTATACCAGGCTTTAGTTTTTCTTAAAATAAGATATGGCTACATCAGCTGATCAGCCAAATCTCCCCCCCTCACGTGCCTGTTATAAGCCCTGACACAAACCGGTTTGGAATGTACTCTGCCTCGGACAGTGACGTCTGACATGCTTTCGTCATGAATGGTGGTTAGCATGTTAAAATCCTTCCTGTCCTTAAATTTAATTGCAAGCACTTCAGCTTTGCGCAGAGCTTTGCATTAACCTTTTTTTAATTTGGCCTCTATGAAAGGTCTGGGGAAATCTTTGGAATTTTTTCTCACAGTGCCTCAGGCCAGTGTCTGCACACCATAAAGCGATTTAAACAAACGGAAACTGCTATAGAAATTGTCCACATAAAGGTGATAACCCTTATTGAACAAGGGGATCAGTAGGTCCCAAACTATTTTCCCACTTGGCCCCAGAGAGTCAGGAAGCCAGGAGGGTCCAGTTAACCATCTTTCCCATCATATACGCGAAAGGCAAACATATAACCACTTTCGCTCTCGCACATCTGTAAAATTTGACGCCATACCTAGCGCGCTTTGAGGAAATGCACTGTTTTCATCAATGGATTCATCAATGCATACATTTTGCTGGGGAGTATAAACTTCAGAAAATCTATGCTGAAGATGGTCTATTAGTGGGCGTATTTTATGAAGCCTATCATATTGGGGGTGATCCCTGGGGTGACAGAGGGTATTGTCGTTTAAATGTAAGTATCTCAGCACCAACTCATATCTTGCTAAAGACATTGTTTGGGAGTATATAGGACTAGAACAGATTGGGTTGTTGCCACCCCTAAGAGCGGATTGATGGCTTCTTTATTATCCCCATGAGCATTCTGGGACATTTGTGGGATGCCAAGCATGCTTCCTGACTACAAAGCTACCTGGATTTGCATAAAAAAATTGCGTAGCATATAAATTAGTCTGGGAAGCAATCTCCTCCCAGATGGTATCCCCTAAAAATAGCCACCCACCCTCCATTTAGGGTCCCCACCTGCCGCTTATGGGTGTGTGCCAGGGGGACGCTAGGTCCCTCCCTTCATTGTAATAGGCCCCACTCACAGAGCGCGGTTGCGGGCTCGGGAGGGGAGCCACAAGGTTGTGTTTTTTTTATCACAGTTATCAGACTGTTTGGAGGACATGCCCCTAACTTATGCTATTATGGGGGTCATATTGACCCCCACAGAGTGAGGACATGGGGGGCTTAGGAATTGGCAGGGAGCACTGCTCCCTGACGCTTCTATGTTTCATATTACAAGGAGGGAGCTGTGCGCCGGTAGCTCCCTCCTTGTAATAAACCAAATGAAGGAACAAAGAGGTCTTTCTGACGAATGCATGAATAGATGAAATTCCGGTTCTGATAGCCTACTTAACCTATCATCTCTTGAAAGACGAATGAATGAATAGCATGGTCAGGCGAACAAACAAACACTGAATATCCGTGTTCGTTTGTTTGTGCAGTTTATTACAAGGAGGGAGCTACCAGCGCGCAGCTCCCTCCTTGTAATATGTAAAGATAGAAGCGGCAGGGAGCTTATGAAGTGTCCCCTTCATAAGCCCCCCCATGTCCTCCCTCACTCTATGGGGGTCAATATGACGCCCATAATAGCATAATGGAGATTAAAATCTCCCGAAGGCCCCTACTCGCTATACCACGAGTAGGGGCATGTCTACTAAACCGTGAGCAGCCTGTGGCTGCTCACTGTTTAAAAAACAAACCCTACTATCTGGCCCCCACTATCTGCGCAGCGGGTGGGGGCCCTAAATAACAATACGGGGGGAGAGAAGGGGGGAACTATTGTCCTCCCCCCCCCCGGCCCCCGCACCTGAGCGGTGGGTGGGGGTCATAAAGATTATAAGGGGGGGAGGGAACCTCCCACCTAGTGGTGGGGCCCTAAGACAAATTGTCCCCCATCAAAGGTGACTAGGGGTCCCCAAGCCCCTAGTCACCCAGCCCCAAAAGGTTAACCCCTACCGACCCCCCTGACCCTAAAAAATAGTGAGGGGGAATAAAATAACTAACCTGTAGAAAAATTAAACTTACCATTTGACGACATCTTTTTTCTAAAATCTTCATTTTTCAGCCCCCAAAAAGGCCAAATAAAAAAACCATTATACCTATCGAAGTTAAAATAAAATAAAAAACCAGAGCGCCAAAAAAATAATCCTTCTAAACCCATGGAGGGCCCCGCGCAGACTGAGCTCTGCAGGGCAGGGGAAGGTTTATAAAGCCTTCCCCCGCCCTGCAATTAGGCTAAGAACACTCTGATTGGTTGGTTTAAGCCAATCAGAGTGCTCTTTGTCATTTTACACAGCGTGGTAAAATTCCAAAGAACTTTCCCACGCTATGTAAAATGACACAGAGCACTCGATTGGGTGACTTGAAATCCATCCTATCACAGTGCTCTGTCATTTTACACAGCGTGGGAAATTTCTTTGGAATTTTACCACGCTGTGTAATTTGACTCATAACACTCTGATTGGTGGATGTGGGGGGAGGACAGTAGGTCCCCTCTCATTATCTTTATGAACCCACCCGCCGCCCATGGGTGGGGGACAGGGGGAAGGACAGTAGGCCCCCCCCTCATTATCTTTATGGACCCCACCCACCGCTCAAGGGTGGGAGGACAGTAGGTCCCCCCATTGTAATTTATGGCTCCCACCCACCGCGTAAGGGTGGGGGCTGGGTGGAGGACAGTAGGTCGTCCCCCACTCATTATCTTTATGGACCCCACCCACCGCTCAAGGGTGGGTGCCGGGGAAGGACAGTAGGTCGTCCCCCACTCATTATCTTTATGGACCCCACCTACCGCTCAAGGGTGGGAGGACAGTAGGTCCCCCCCCATTGTAATTTATAGCCCCCACCCACCGCGCAAGGGTGGGGGAGGACAGTAGGTTCCCCCATTATCTTTATGGCCCCCAGCCACCGCTCAGGGGTGGGGGCAGGGGGTAGGACAGTAAGTCCCCCCCCCTCATTATCTTTATGGCCCCCACCCACCGCTCATGGGTGGGGCGAAGAAAATAGGTCCACCTCCCCATTATCCTTTAGGGTACTAGGGCTTGCTTTTTTTTTTGGGCTGCTCACTGTTTACTAGACATGTCCCTACTCGCGGTATAGTGAGTAGGGGCATTTGGGAGATTTTAATCTCCATTATGCTATTATGGGCATCATATTGAGGAAAGACATGGGGGGGCTTATGAAGTGACGGGGACACTTCATAAGCTCCCTGACGCTTCTATCTTTACATATTACAAGGAGGGAGCTGCTGGTAGCTCCCTCCTTGTAATAAACTGCACGAACAAACGAACACTGATATTCGGTGTTGTTTGTTCGCCTGACCATGCTATTCATTCATTCGTCTTTCTGACGAATGAATGAATAGATGAAATTCCCGTTCGCATGCCCAAGTGTTTCACTGGGCATGTGCAGGAATCTCACAACGCTATCTTGTGTGGGCAGATGACGTGTCCCACAGGGACTTCCTCTACCGACACAAAGATGGCGGCGCCCTGAATATAGATCGGGGCAGAAAATAAAGATAAAAAATAGGTAATATGGGGGGCTTAGCGGCACTTGGGGGTGACTAGGGGGTCAGTTAGATGTAGTGGAGTAGGGAGGGTGGTTTAAAAAAAAAAAAAAACGGGATTCGGCCATGACAGTGCCGCTTTAAAGAGATGATAGCTTAAGTAGGCTATCAGTAGGTCGCCCTCCCCCCCCCCCTAATGAAATTCCGATCCGAACAAAGTGGAGAAACTGTTAGAACGCAATTCGGCAGTTTTGCCGGCGTCCTGTCTAAGTGACAGGAAGCATCGCGGAAACAGGGATGAAATGTAAGGATTGTGGGAAAATTGCTGTGACCACCGGAAACGAAGCACACTTTGCTCCTCCGCTGGTCACTGCCTAGGAAACCTCCATAAGAGAAATAATCCCTACTTTTTCTTAGGTTTTAAAGAAAACTAGAGCAGAAAGGAAGAAATGAAGAACAGATCCTGAGAGAGGGAGAGAAGAGGAATCGATTGGGGAAAGGTAAGTACGGCATGACAGTGCCGCTTTAAGGATACGATCAGTTATCATTACTGAGAATCCTGATGTTGCTCTTTCAGAATAACTAAAGTTGTGGATAATAGTCATGATTTCAGATACTATTACTAGTCCTAGCTGCTTTTTGTAATACCCAAACCCCTTCTGGTTCCACTGATGACACACATGCATCAGACTCGATTCTCACCAGTCAGACCATGAAACCTCTTCTAGAAAGAGCCCGTGGAAGTGTCACACTGATGCCAAAGCATCCAGACTCACCTATCATTATCACATAGAAAATTGGGATCCCCTGGAAGTGTTGACTTCCTATGACATGGTAGTTATACATGAATACTGCACTGATTATTCAGACGAAGATGCTAACACTTTACAAGATATAGATACCACTACCATCTCCTTTCATCAAGAAAACAATGATTAATAAATCTTCCAAGACAACTAATATTCTGACAAATCCACCTTGAACAACTGACAAGTACAACATTGAACTGCTCGATACTAAAGATCGTCCTCTGATCAAACACGAATATGCCAACAACGTTCAGCCAATTGGAAACCTCCAATCCACATTGTCAACTACCTGAAACTAAGGCTGCACCAACCTCTTGACAAGAAGGTATGTGCTAGATTGAGGACAGCTTGCACGAGGCCAATGATCCAAAACAAAGTAACTAATACTTCAGAGTTTGATCCCGTACTGGTAAATTTTCTAAGTAAATCGGGTCGTGATAAAAGAGGCTTTAGTCGGCCCAAGATAAATTACTGGATGTGGCAGGTCCCCTCAGCCAAATTTTATCCTGGCATACAAAGCTCTCTCTGGTCAACCTTTTGATGTTAATTTGATATGTTTGCAAGCCAATGAAAATGTAGAAATATTTACTGAGTGGAGACAAGTTGCCAAATTGGCCAACAGCCTTTGTTTTGGCAATACATTTATAAAGGACTTCAAGCATGCAGTTATCTACACTTGTTGACAACTGGGGTTCCAACAAGTTCCAATCTTTCAGACACCAACCATTCCTCACACAGATTCCCAACGCCACACCATCTTCCAATTCCCCTGCACAGGTCTTCTTCCAATCTGGCCATCCTACACAATTAACGGTCAGCTTTCCACATCATGGTGGCCATTGAATAATAAGCACACCCACATATTTCTCAGCAATCTCTTTCTGGTGAAGAACGATACCAGATATTTTCTTACAATCATAAACTTGTAAGAACTTAACAATTTCATTGTATACCGTCACTTCAACATGGAAGGCATCCATTTCCAACACAACCTTCTCTTCGAAGGCAGTTGGTTTTCTTGCTTTGACATCAAGGATGCATATCTTACAATTCCTACAGATTCAACCTTTTAAGCTTTCTGTGGGAGTATAAAATCTGGCAATTCGCTTGCTTTCTGTCCAGCTTGAGCTTATGGTGCTTCACCAAGCTGATGAAACCCATCATAGCCTTCCTTCGAGTACAGTGAGCCCAATCCATCATTTATTTGGCAAACATCATACTTCTGGTACAAGGTCCAGACACAATGAGAGCACACGAATATGGTGATTACCCTCCTTCAGAATCTAGGATTCATTCTCAATACATCAAAGTCAGAAATCCAGCCATCCGAGACCGTCCGTGTCCCTGAGTTTTTCCACAGATTCAATTTCAGAAGTCCACAAACTGCCTCTGTCCATGAAGTCTATCAAGAAGAATATTCGCAAATTACTAAACTCCATGTAAATTTGACTTCAGTACCAAAATGATCAGTCTCCTCTCCTCCTTTATACAGGCAATCTTTCCTGGCCCTCTGCAATATCGAGCTATGCAATGGATGAAAATGAATAATGGGAGGACCTCAATTCTTACGATCATTTGATTACCCTGTCAGGAGGTCCACTTCAATGGTGGCTATGCTGCATGGAAGCTTAGAATGGAAAAGCGATTTTTAGACGTTATCTTCGAATTGAACCCCAGAACCCTGGAAAGAAGAACAAAATGTGCAGGTTGTTTCAGAGGATCAGCAGAGGAATAGTCTCTTTACATAAATTGCTTGGAATTGATTGACTTGCTTGCACTTCGCAATTTTGTGATAGACTTCTCGGATTGTTTACTGGTTCTACACAAAGATGATATCTCTGCAATCCGCTACATGAATTGATTGGGCAGCTTGAACTTCAAACTTTTTTCAGGCTTTATGAAGGAATTGTATCTCTTCTGCAGAAATCTTTGGATTCCAACAACCTTGTGACGGACTGGGTCTTTCGCCACGGGAAGAACTTGGAATCTAGACTCGCAGATCATTGCCTTACTTCATTACTGTCAGGGTTCTTACCTGAGATGGGAGTCTGTAGTGCAGATATGTTGCTCACACTTGCAGACAGACACAGTCCAAGGTTAGCCAGAGAAGCCACCTGAACTGTGAATTTGTGCATGAGGGCTGTGCAGGAAAGAAGATTCCAATGCAGTACGGACAAGGACACAAACAGCAGGATAGTCAAGGGACAGCCGAAATCAAAGGATGCCAGGACAGGATTACCGAAGTGTAGCCGAAATCAAGGGATGCCAGAGGTCAGGATAAACAAAGTCAGAAGCCAGGGTCAAATTGGAGTAGAAGATCAAGAGACTGGAACACAGGAACAAAACACACAACACGATCAAAGACTTGATAATGTTTCCAGGGTGAGGCAGTGCTTATATACCCAGCTAATGACTGAGCAATCTCAGGTGAAGCAGAGCCATAGATGAAGTCCAGTCCCCAGTGCTGCAGACAAGCCAGGATGAACAGGAACTGCTGTGGCTCAAAGATAGATAGCAGGAGCAGGACAGCAAAGTACCTAGGTTCAAACCCCGTCGGGCACCCATGGGGTGGCGACCGCTGGCTGTCTGGATGGCATGGTGATCATTGGATCTGTTCAGTCGTCAAAATGACCAATTCTTCATCTGGCTCCAAGATCCCTTCGGCCTGGAGGTGTATGCCTTCCTTCAATGCTTGCCAGACAAATGCGTTTATGCCTTTCCATCCTTTTTAAGGCTACCTCGTACCCTGCATTACCTTTAAACTTCTTGTTGTAGAGATCGTGCTGATCATCCCCAAAGGCATCTCAACCATGGAACCCAGTGCTACTGGAGATTTCAGTGGATCACCCTCTCTCCTTCATTGTTCTCTTCTAAAATCCGGCAACCTTCATCGCTTTCAAAAGGATAATTTCAAGGGATCCTGGTCAGTCTCAGGCCTCCTGACGGCGGTTCAAGAACTACTCAGACTCCTGGACACCAGATACCCACACATCTTCTCAACTTGGCAAGTTTAGGATGGCTGGTGTGGAACGGAACCTGGATTCCATTTCAGAAACTATTAGAAACATAATCAATTTCCTGTCATCTCTGTTTGAGCAAGGGAAGTATTACCAGACTATTAAAATTTTTCGCTCAGCTCATATTCCTATTAAACGTTCTTGTGTAGGTAAGAACCCCCTAATCTGCCGTTTATTTCAAGATTCAACTAAATACTCCTATTTTTAGGATGTTACCTTGGTCCAGTTTTTTCTAAAAGCCTGGCCGGATAAAACTGATCTGTCTTGATGACAATTATCAGCCAAACTAGCTCTTTTATAATGCTTAGTCTCATAGTGTTTCAGATGTGAAAATATTTTATGTTCATGCTTTTGTTTTCTGCAAAGGGCATATATTTGTTTTTCTAGTTCTCAACGTAAGAAATACATATCAATATTTGTTTTCTACCCTTATATTCCATCTTAAACCAGCTCTCTGTGTGTCCTTCTGTGTTTAACAATATAGCTGTGCTAAAACCCAACTTTCCTGGTTCCACCTCGGCCATCTCCTTATTTCATATGTGCACCCACACAGACTGCCCATTGGATTCCACAGATCCTTGCCCTTGCTGGTGTTGATATATCATTCGGTCTAAAGGGCAGCAGCCTCAGCTGTCATGCTGGCTGGAAAGTCTTAGACCTTTCCTCGACAGATTGGTCAAAGGAATCAACCTTTCAATCCTTTTATTTTCATCCCTCTTCTCATGCCTCATTTTCTCTAGAAGAGCGTTATAAATTTAAATTTGAAGCCTCCTGTCTTGTCATAAAATTAGGGATTATTCTAAACTTGGTGACCGAATAATCTAAATATTTTCCCACCATTTGGTTATCTCCCTTCCATAGTATTTTCACTCAATTCTTTTGGATATTTTTTTATTTGTCAATATCTTATTCAAGTTGTTGTGTTATCCTCACACTCCATTGTGTCTCAGAGATTTATCCAATGTCAATTTCTCATGTTTGTCATGCCTTTTACATGCCATTTCAGTATGAAGTCTTTCATCTTTATATTTGTTCCAGTTTGAGTTAAAGTTTAATGTTTGACTGCTATTCTTGATTGAAAGCTTCCTCCTGCTTGTCTATATTTGATTGTGTTATTTTTTCTCTCACTACTGTCAAGTATTTCTTTGCTATTCGGTAAGGATAATTAAAGCAAATATTCACCTCCTGTCTTTCATTAAATTTAGCTTATTCGGTCAACAACATTAGACTAAACAGTTTTCCAACATATCCAAATAAAATGATAATAATTACTCCTGCATTTAACTTTTTAGCAAAACAGTCAACATAACAGTCTGTTACTTTACATTTTAAATAAACAAAAAAAAAAATCACCTAATTTAATTGTAAGTAAACAGCAATGAATCATAGTTTTTAAAACAAGATATATAATATGAACACCTAGTAACTTTCTTTATCAAAGATTAATTTTTATATTTTTCATTAAACAACAGAAGTGTGAATAACATGGCGGAAAAAAAAATAACATGGCAGAACTTTGTTTTCATTATAAGCATTATGCAACAACACTTGAAAGTTCTTGCTGTTACTAGAAATCAAACAATAGTTACTCATTTTGATGCAATTTATTAAAGTTAAACACATAACAAAATGTTGATGTTTTCTGTCATTTAAAAATTTGAAAACCTTTTGACATAATGGGACTGTTCCACTTAATGAATACCCCGTGCTCCATAACGATTTCATCTTAATTAGGTTTAATCTCAATTAAGTTGGTACGGTGACAGGCGATCATGGTAGCTGCCATATCCAAGGGGCTAAACTGTTTACAAACAATTTAACTCCATAGTTGTGAAGACGACTGCTTTTTAACCTGCTTTCCAGCGATGTCCAAGGCTTCAATGAGGAAGGAGAGGATTGGGTGCCGCCGATAGGCAGAGGACTTCAGCTAACACTAAGAAAAATATGTAATTTCTCACACAGTATTGTGAATAGGCGGCTAGTTAGTGTCAGTTGCTACTCTCAGCAGTGCCCAGTCGGTGGTTCCTATTTGAAGCCCTAGACATCAACGGAACCCAGCACGGTCTTCACAACTTTGGGGTTAAACCATGCGTAAAAAAAAATTAACCCCTTAAAGTATGACGCCCCCTAGGACCAACTTCATTGAGAAGTTATGGTGCTCAGTGTTCCTTTAAATCTCATAGTTGTAAAATTATTTTTATGTATTATTTTCACATTTTTAATCTATAATTTATTACACTCAATTCGGAGACACAATAAAAATAAATTGAGTTTTTTGTTTTCATCGATTTCATACAATCTACATGGTGAGCTGTATTTATGAAACTATCTGGAGAGGTGTTTGGAAGTTTAAGAACAGGAATTGTTAATTACATTGATTAATAGTGGAACTGTACAGGAGAATTAATAGTAAACAATTTAAAGAGTATACATCAGAACAGTGCATCAATTTCTACATAAAATATTTTTAAAAATCTAATGGATAAAATGGTCCATAACTTCAAAGGGACACTCTAATCACCAAAACAACTTTAGCTTAAAGGACCACTATAGCCACCCAGACCAATTCAGCTCAATGAAGTGGTCTGGGTGCCAGGTTCATTTAGTGTTAACCCTGCTGCTGTTTATACTAGGGTTAATCCAGCCTCTAGTGGCTGTCTCACTGACAGATCACAGTGAGAAGATGCTGGACGTCCATAGGAAAGCATTGAGAAATCCTCTCAATGGTCATTTGTCTGTGCTGGGGAAAAGGGGGAGGACTTGCAAAGGTTGTAAACAGATAATCTACGGCTTTAACAAGCAATGTTTCTTTTAGATATACCCCAAAGAAAACAAACATAAATAAGTGTGTGTTTTCATTGGGGGAGTTATCTACTAAATACTGGGATTTTGTTTTGTTTTTTTATGCCTTTAACATAACAGTAGATAAGCACTGTTAAAGTTAACACACTGTGCTGTAAAACAAAACCTTTTTTCACGGAGGCTGTGTGAGTCAGTCAGGGATGGTGTGGCTAGGGCTGTATATAGAATATGATTTTACTCTGAAACAGCAGAAAATGTAGAACTGAGACTACCGGGGCATGATCTAACCAAAATAATTTCTTTGTTAAGCTAAGGTTATTTTGGTGTTTAGAGCATCCCTATAAAGTAAACATTCATGCTAATATTGGCTTCTTCAAGAGAAGCTAAATTTGAAATAATGCCGTAGCCTAAACACAGTGAACCAGATATGTATATTTCAATAGTTTCACAGATCATGAAGCTGGAGCTATATGCTGACAGATTCTGCATGCAGTCCAATATAACAACAACTTGGTTAAGCTTTGTTTTATAAATGAAAGAAGTTCAGGGGGGCTATAGTTACACATCTATCACCTGACATCATATATATCAGACACCCTCAAGTGGATAGCAATATCTATATAAGTTGGTGACCTGAAGATGACTGTGTGTCGTACAGAAACTGGGGTCTTCCAGGCCAGTATAAAGAGGCATGTAATGTTTTTTTGAGAAACACATGCCATTGTATTGTGCAATCAACTAATAACTTTGCCATCTATTAAACATGGGAAATTGGAAAACTGATTAAATTGTGTATTATATATGTAGAATATGCCAAAATAAAAATTAAAAAACAATAATTAAAGGGACACGACAGACTCCAAAACTTAAGCCTAATCAAGCAGTTTTGGTGCATAGATCATGTCCCTGCAGTCTCACTGCTCTATTCTCTGCCATTTAGGAGTTTCATCATTTTGTTTATATAGCCCTAGTCACACCTCCATGCATGCTAAATTACTTCATGTAAAGAAAGATCTAATGATTAAACTTCCTTTATTGCACATTCCATTTAATTTAAAATATCCTGCTCTACATTTGCAAAGCAGGAGATATAACCTTCTAAAGCAAATTAACATCTTATTGAAAAGTAAACCATTTTTCCATGCAGGCGGTGAGACACCGCCAGGGGAGGTGAGGCTAGGCTTGCATATTTAGAAACAAACCTCCTAAATGGCAGAGAATTGAGCAGTGAAACTGCAGGGGCATGATCTATACACCAAAACGACCTTATTATGCTTAAGTTGCTTTAGTGCCTATAGTATCTCTTTAACTACTTAAAAATGTGCATACTGTTTACATATCAAACAAATCACAACAATAAATTAAATAAGTCTAATTTGCAATGCATACATTTAAGGAACAGTCTATTCACTATAGATCCTAATAGTGGATATGGTGTCCTAAGCCTATAAGCCCATCCCATGGTATTTTGAAGTTGTTTGACAAACGAGAGGGATGAATCAGGGATGTAGAAACTGCCCTCTCCTCAGCCATATTAGCATACCCCATGCCAAGCATGCCCAGCCTATCAGTGCTAACTAGATTGGACACTGTGGAAATGTAAATTCTGCTTTATTGTTGTGGCTAAGGAGGTGGTGGTTTATGGGTTCTGGGAAGCAGCCTGGATTTTGTCAATCTGCTACCAAATGGCACTATCAGACTCTATGCACCATTACCACTACTTTGATATATATAGCAGTTAAGGTGCAAAGAGTTTCCCTTTAACAGTTTTGGTATTAGGTACTTGCATTTCATGCAGTGCTTTAAATGATATAGAACAAGGTCCATGTTTAAAATAGTTGTCACATCTCAGTATTTCATAAAGAAATCTTTATGAAATACCGATATGAACTGCGTTGGAATTTGATTAAAATTATCCATAGATGATTTGCATGAGAGTACAGAAGTGATGCTGCAACTGGCATGTGAAGCACCAGGAGCCAAAGATCTCCAGTTAGAAGATTGAGGTGGCTACAAGGGACAGTTTCGGGTAAGTAAACCTTCCTACCTCTGTACCTTATAGCCAACAAACCTTAAACTCAGTATCACCTTCGGAGGTCTTTCAAAATATATAAAGACCTCAGAGAGTGAGAAAAATGCTTTAATAATAAGAACCTTGATTTGAAAGATAAAGTCGTGGTTCCACACGGCTTCCATTGGTTAGAGGGACTGCAGGCAATAATGAGTGACTTTGATAAGAATATGATCTAGATGTGTAAGGAAGTAGATTCGGCGTTCCTGATGAAATCGATGGCATGGTGTTCACTGGACTATGATGGGAATTGTAGTCTGCAAATAAACATGAAAAAGATTATAGTTAATGTTAAAACAATGTATCATTTAACCCCTTCAGGACGGAGTCAACTGTAAATGTTCTGATCAAAACAAAATGGAAACAAAAACTGGAATTTGCGCTATGTCTGTTCAACCGTAATTCACCTCTTTCATATTAAGTGCACCCACACTTATTATATATAATTTTGTTCAGAAGAAACAGGGCTTTCATTTCTAATGAACTATTCGTATATGAAACATAATTTATTATGAATAAAATTTAAAAAAAAACTGTGAGAAATTAAGATTTGTTTTAATAATTTGTAGTTCCATCTGACATTTTAGTGGTAAATGCCATAATACTGCTTGCTTTTACTGCAATAAAATGCACATATTTGTATTCAGCTAAGTCTCACGAGTACAACATTAACCCCCATTAACAGATTGTACGGTGTTTTGGAAAGTTACAGGTTCAAATATAGCACATTCCATTTTTCATTTTTTTCACTTTAAGGTTTGCCAGATTAGTAATGTTACCTTTGAGACCATGTAGTAGCCCAGGAATGAGAATTACCCCCACGATGGCATTCCATTTGCAAAACTACACAACCCAAGGTATTGCAAGTGGGGTATGTCCAATCTGTTTTAGTAGCCACTTAGTCACAAACACTGGCCAAAGTTAGCGTTCATATTTGTTTTTGTGTAAAAAAAAGCAGACAACAAATATTTGGCCAGTGTTTGTGGCTAAGTGTATTTTAATACTAATATATGTACGTATATTAATATGTAACGTAATAATAATATGTAATGTAATATGTAACATATGACGTTACATATATAAGATATATATATACACACATACACACACACACACACACACACACACAAGAAAAAAAACTCAACATTTCGACCCCAGCAGGTCTTTTTCAAGAATGACCCGCTGGGGTCTAAACCTTGATTCTATTTGCTGCACGTTTGATGATTGATTAAATCACATTGCACTTATTCAAAGACCTGTGTGTGCATCCTGATTTTCTCCTGTTTACATATTGGACGCATTTGGATTGCACCCAGGCTATCGTACCTCAAACTCTGGTAAGGCGAGTGCCAAGCTATCTTCTATTATATATATATATATATTAGGGATCGACCGATTATCGGTCTGGCCGATATTATCGGCCGATATTTGGTATTTTCGGCAATATCGGTATCGGCCAATTCAGATACCGATATTGCCGATAATATATAACAGGACCGCCGGGCCCATTAGAAGCCCGGCGGTCCTGTGGGGGCCAGCAGCAAGCGCTGACTTACCTTGCATGCAGCTCCCTGTGTAAATCTCGCGAGACCCGCGGCCGCAGAGCGTTGCCACGGGTTACCATGGCAACGCTCCGCGCGGCACTAAGAGCCGCGAGATTTACACAGGGAGCTGTAGGAGCTGCTTGCAAGGTAAGTCAGTGCTTGCTGCTGCTGAGCCACCACTGTACTTAACAAGCCACTGGACCACCAGGGAATACTATATCCCCCTCCCTGGTAAGAAGCAGGGAGGGGGGACTAAACAAAACAAACCCAAACATTTAAATATTAAAAAAAAATATTAAAATAAAAAATTACACAAATTACATCACTACACACATACTGCATTACATACACACTACACAAACACACACTGGGGGGAGACTAAACAAAAAAAAACCATTTAAATATTAAAAAAAATATTAAAATAAAAATTACACAAATTACATCACTACACACACACACACACACACACTGCACACATACTGCATTACATACACACTACACAAACACACACTACACAAACACACACTGGGGGGGGGACTAAACAAAAAAAAACATTTAAATATAAAAAAAATATTAAAATAAAAAATTACACAAATTACATCACTACACAAACACACACACACACACTACACAAACACACACTGCACACATACTGCATTACATACACACACACTGCATTACATACACACTACACAGGCACACACACTGCATTACATACACACACTACACAGACAGACACTACACACACACCACAAACACACACTGCACACACTACACTGCACACACACTGCATTACATACACACTACACAAACACAGTACACATACTGCATTACATACACACACACTGCATTACATACACACTACACAGACACACACACTGCATTACATACACACTACACAAACACACACTACACAAACACACACTGCATTACATACATACACACTACACAAACACACACAAAAACACTGCATTATACACACACACTACGTAAACACACTGCATTATATACACACTACACACACTGCATTATATACACACTACATTCATTATACACACACTACACAAACACACACACACACTACACAAACACACACAGTTCCCCTGTCTAAACACACTTCATCCACTACATGTGGCATGTATATTTTGTGCATTTACCTTTCGAATTAGTTTATTTATTCAAAATAGTAAATGTACAGAATATCGGCAAGATATCGGCTATCGGCCTGAAAGTTCGCAGATTATCGGTATCGGTATCGGCTCTAAAAAATCAATATCGGTCGATCCCTAATATATATATATATATATAAATAAAATAGAAGATAGCTTGGCACTCGCCTTACCAGAGTTTGTGTGTGTATATATATATATATATATATATATATATATATATATATATATATATATATATATATATACACACACACACATACATACACACACACACACACAAACACATTTCATTTATTTTAAACATCTTAATATTTTTTTTTACACTACCCACCAGCAGGGGAACTGACTGACAGCCCAGACAGTCTCCCTGCTGGCAAATCCACAGGGGGCCATATTTGCCGGGGAGGGCTGCCTGGGCTGTGAGGCAGTCCTCCCGAAGAGGATCGTGGCGGAGGTAAGTCCACCGGAGCTCCTGGGGAAGAAAGCCGTTACGGCGTTCTATGCCACCACAACGGCTTTAAAGCTCATTATAACGGGGACGGCAAAGAACGTTGTAACGCTGTTAAGGGGTTAAAGACATATGTGACATATGAATTGTATATTTAGTTTTTAACCAGTAATGAAATTGCACCATAAAAAGGTAGCTCCCAGAGAGATGCCGTGTCATGTCCAAATTAATTAAGTCAATTTAAAGCATCACTGCCAGTAAATCGCTGCCTTATGATGTGAAGTTTCACTAATTTTCCTTGGTAAAATATAAGACTCAGTTGGGAGAGGAACAATCACAGCAAATACCATACATGTATTGTTCTTGCTGTGAAGGAGGGCTGGAGAACAATCTGTAGGTAGGCATATCCTGTTAATCAGACTCCGCAAATATGACAAGCACAGGGAAAATCCTTGTGTGCCTAGAATGTATTGACAGGTGAGGTCCCATATATTTGTAAAGACTTCATGACTTTAGCAACTAGAGTCTGTATACAAAGATGGGTTTAAAGATAGGCCAGACAGTGTAGGGATTACACCACATTCAGAGGTCACTTTGTGTGTTCTGGGCAAAAAAGAAGCCAGAGCCAAATACAAAGGGGTTGGTGTCTGGAAGAGATTAAACAAACATTGTAATTTGTTTCAAGGTCTCCACTATTAGTTACAAGATTTAACTCCAGGATTGTCTCTCTTGTGAGCATATTAGAGTGTGCATAGGTACCTTGTGTGCATGCACATAATAAGAAAACATTTCCTGATGAACTGAGCTTTAAAAGCAATGCTGGTTAGTGGTCTGGCCACAATTAGGATTAAGCGGACAAGGGCGTGGATTTTAAATTTTTTAAATATCTACTTGTGCAAGCTAAAGCTGTCGCCTAATCTACTAGTCACTACATCACAAAACAATTTCAGATAGTGAAATTGGGATGCGTGTCTAGCGATCTGACTGGTTTATTTGCTGAACTCTGAAATTTCACAAATTAAAGGGACACTATAGTCACCCAGACCACTGCCAGGTCCCCCAGGTTTTAACCCTTCAGATGTAAACATAGCAGTTTTTAATCCAGCCTCTAGAGGTGCTTCTGCGACGCTGGATGCGAAATTCGCATCCAGCGTGCAGAACGTCCATAGGAAAGCATTTAGAAATGCTTTCCTATGGACTGTTTGAATGCATGCACGGCACTTGCCGCGCATTCGGCTCCACTCGGGAAGTGACATCAGCGGAGGAGGAGAAGTCACCAGCGCCAAGGGAGCCCGGCGCTGGATTAAAGTAAGTAACTGAAGGGGTTTTAACCCCTTCAACGCCAAGGGAGGGGGACCCAGAGTCTGTTTTCCTGACACTATAGTGATCCTTTAAGTGCGAATGAAAAAACATAAGGCAAAATGGCTCACCTGAAAAATAAATAAATATATATATATATATATACACATACACTGCCTGACCCCAAAAAAAGTCGCCACCTGTATTAAACTAAGCAAATAGGTAAAAGCCTCCTATTGGATAGTTACTGCATGGGTGATTATCTTTCAGCTGGCAACAAGTTATTTAACCCCAACTGATGCAATGAGTAACTTCTCATTTCTTAAGGGAGCAGTATAGTGCCAGGAAAACAAACTCTTTATTAGGTTTCCCCCTCCCTCGTGACCCCCCTTCAGCCTCTTACCTTCAGCTCAGAATCTGCATGCGCGACAAGAGCCGCGCGTGCATTCAAACCGCCCATAGGAAAGCATTACTCAATGCTTTCCTATGGACGTCAGCGTGTCCTCAATGCAATTTTCGCATTGAGGATCGTGGAAAGGGCCTCTAGTGGCTGTCAGGGAGATAACCACTAGAGGCTGGATTAACCCTCAATGTAAACATAGCAGTTTCTCTGAAACTACTATGTTTAGAGCTGCAGTGTTAAAACTAGGGGGACCTGGCACCCAGAGCACTTCATTTAGCTGCAGTGGTCTGGGTGTCTATAGTGGTCCTTTAAACAACCATGTCGAAAGACACATCCCGTGGTCGTGGAAAAGATGTTAGTCTGTTTGAGAAGGGTCAAATCATTGGCATTCATCAAGCAGAGAAAACAACTAAGGAAATTGCAGAAACTACTAAAATTGGGTTAAGAACTGTCCAACGCATAATTAAAAACTGGAAGAATAGTGGGGAAGCACCAGTGATGGGCGCATCAGGGTAAGAAGAGGCACATCTTTTTGGCCAGGCAGTGTATATTCATAACATTACAACTTGGTTATTTTTGCCATTTGAATATAACATTAAAGAGACACGTTAATAAAATAAATTGTTGCAAAAAGGCTTAAAATACATCACAAGACAAACTCCATGGTGTCTACTTTTTACAAGTATGCATTTATGGGGTTAAACTGCTACAATGCCCCAAAATGAGACATAGGCCCATTAAGTCCATCAAAATTCTAGCTGTACTATTTTATATCAAACTAAAATAGTCTGATTGCTGATATCGCTCTGTAACTTCACAAGTGGTAAAGGCCTACATTGGGGGTATTTTTTTTTTTTACTCAGAAGAGATAGCTGGGCATAATTTGGGGAGTTTATCATAATGGCATATATGACATTTACATAATGAGTTGTAAAAATGCAATATGTGTGTAAAGAAAATGCAAAAAAAAAAAAAGTTTGACAAACAGGTGTAAATTGATGAGATGTTATATAATAAACACCACATTAAATACCCTGGAGTGTCTACTTTCACACAAATGTGGCAATTTGAATAGTCAAACTGCTACAATGCCATACTCCATACAACTACAATTGTGACCGACTTCTTCGGTCCGCACTGGCCAGAAGTAGGTAAAGGAAATGGAACCTGGCAGCACCGTCATATCCCTAAACATGTTTTAAGTATAACCAAAATTAAGCTTTTTAACAATATACAATTTCTAACATCCACCCAGGAATATTAATATATGCTATTTTGCACAGGTGTAATGGTCATACCAATATATTTTTAAAAATATGGAGGTTTTTGTACAGGTTAGTTATCCTCTCAGTATGAGCCACAGTGCATACTGGGTATTCTACAGACAACAGTAGGCCTATCTAAAAGTTTAGAACAGACAGCAACCTGCTCAGAAAAATGCTTGGCAAAAGTAAAATAAGATATTTTACACACTTACCTAAATGCAATAATGTAAAATGTGCAGCCAGCTCCTTTGCATCTTCTAATACTGTACAGAGTTTGTCTGGCATGAAGTAACGCTGACCGTTATTTACTATAGCTGGAATGACAATTTTGAAAACCAAGAGGAGTTTCCCTTCTTGACTGTTTGTGGAAAACAAATAATATTCTGGAGGAGACCAGTTATTTTTGTTGCAATAATACTCTAAATGCATTACAGCAGACTGGAAATGATTTGATTTTAAAGAGTATATATTAACTGGAGTAAGTTTTGTTCCCGGAAGTAACGGATATGTGGATCTCTCAGGCTCTGGAGAGGATGGATTGCGCTGGCAGTTAATGATTGTTTGAAGAGATGAACATCTTCCAAGTGATTTTTGAGGCCCATCATCTTTATTTATATTAGTAGCCAAACTTTCAGAATGGGGACTCATTTGGCCATTTAGCTGTTGTTTCCAAGCTATTTCTTTATTTACTGGTTTTGCCAATGTGACCTCAATGATTGCACCATCAATACATTTTCCGTTCATTATTGACATAGCAACAATAGCATCATCCCGGGAAAAAAAATGTACAAAAGCATAATCTCTTAATTTCTTTACTCGTTCAACAGCTCCAGGTTTGAATTTGTTGAACTCAGCTTTAATGGTTTCTTCTGATGTGGAGATCATTAAATTCCTCACATATAACACTTTTACCCTTTGCATTGTTTCTTCATCAACTTCTTTTTCTGGATCTGCCCAGTCAACCTGAATTGTATGGCCCCACAACTGAAATGTCCCTGCAAGAAAAATATATAACATGAATGCAACATTACTGTAAGGCAAAAGGTTGCACCAACCAGCATCTCCTCGTAGGGTTTCATTGAATCAATAAATCACTATGGGGAGAGGTCAGCGCCTACATGCAGAGTATGAAGACTGACTGCAACTATACGTGTTACTAGGCACTGGATTAGATTTGTGGATTACCTCAGTAGACTTCTTTCTGGAATTAAAGGAGCACTATAGTGCTAGGTAAACAAACTTGTTTTCCTTGCACTATAGGGTTATTAGGTCCCGTCTCCTCCCCCCCAACCCCCATGGCCCTCCTCCCACTGGGCTGAAGGGGTTAAAACCCTTTCAGCCACTTACCTTAATCCAGTGCCGGGTTACCTCAGCGATTGTGACCTCTCCTCCCCCTGTCAACGTCAGCTCCGAATGCGCATGCGCAACCAGAGCCGTGCGTGCATTCAAACCGCCAATAGGAAAGCATTACTCAATGCTTTCCTATGGACATCAGCATGTCCTCAATACAATTTTCGCATTGAGGATCGCGGAACCCTCAATGTAAACATAGCCGTTTCTCTGAATCGGCTATGTTTTACGCTGCAGGGTTAAAACTAGGGGGACCTGGCACCCAGACCACTTCATTGAGCTGAAGTGGTCTGGGGCCTATAGTGGTTCTTTAAGATTTTCTTACTTTAAAGACCATAAATAATAAGGTCTCAAGACACTCACCTGGAATTAGCTTCCTTCTTGCCATTGCTGCTGCTCTGTGTGATTCATATTCCACAAAAGCAAAGCCTCTGTTTTTAGTTTTGTCTGTTGCACTTGGATAGACAATAACATCAACAACTCCTCCAGTTACTTTCCTCATTTCATCAAAAATGTCTTCTTTTTTCTTTTCCTTTGGTATTGCTCCAATAAATAGCCTGCAGTTGTCCAAACTCACACAGACTCCAATAAATTTGCCAGGACGAATTTCATAATTATTTAGCATCCTAATAGCTAGCAAGGCTTCATCTTTGTTTGTGTACATGACAAAAGCATACCCTCTGTTCTCACCACTGAATTCCATCATCAGTCTAAATTCATAGATTTTTCCAGCTTGCTCAAAAACAGGGATCAAATCCTCTTCACACATATCACGGGGAATTTTTCCCACAAAAACTTCACAGCCACGTGGAGGAGGAGGGCCTTCCCAGCCTGAAGAAACAAAGAGGGAATTATTTTAGGATGTCAGTTACATTTTAGAGTTCCAATCATAAAATAAATGTAAAAAATGTAAGACTCTTAAAGGAACACTAAAGGCATCATAACAGTATAATCTCAATTACATTGGGCGCCAGTTTACCATAAAGTTTAAACTGTTTAAGAACGGTTTAATCCTAAAGTTATGCAGACAGTGCCTGTCAGCTCAGCCCCTCTCCTGTATCTCTCTTCAAAGAGGAAGACTCCGACTGGTGATAGGAACAGTCTCCATTTTTGCTGAACTGTACCTAAACAGTTTGACAAAAATCTGAGGACGGGAGCCAGATAATATGAGCAACAAAGAGTACATAGATATTAGCAACATAATGACTACACTGCACTATGGTGGTCATGTTGCATAAATTGTCCCTTTAAAGTCTACACAATGTATACCTACTCTACTGTGCCAAATATGATAACTGTTAGCAACACCAAATAAATATGCTTGTTCTGAAAATCCAAGTCCTCTTACTTGTGTTATTCTCAAAACACACCAAAAAGACAACAAAAACAAAATATATCAGGAGGGACACTCTAAAATGGTGATACCACTCACTAGCACCAAACCGTATAAAAACACTTACAAGTTGATACACATCACATACCAAAACAGTGCTGGTCATTTGTAATTACTCCTACCCTACACTATTAGAGGTTTGGGTTCCCGCTATCTCCCATCTGTCCCAATTTAATAGCTGTTACTATAATTACTGTGGGTGCTTCCTGGGCAACTTCTATTTGACTATGCAGACACAAAAGGATTTGGGCACGGACTCTAACAATACTCCCATTAGTGCCAATAGACACCCTACACCCCAGTTTGTTCCCAGACCTTTTGGCCTGAATACTACTGACGAGACAGCTCAGGAGAAATTGAACTCGTTAGAGCTTCATTCACTCCTGGATGCCACTATGGCCAAGTCAGTAACCCAAGCCATTTATTTGGCTATGGGAGCTATGTCGGACACTCTATCCTGACTCCATTAGTTATGCCCTCATGTCCGCCCAGCGGACCTTAACCCACATTGCTCCTAACCCTACGGAGCACAAACAGGTGAAATCCTGTGGTCACAAAGTCGCCAAAAAAATTTGCTACATAGACAAGGAAGCCTCCAAAATTGTACAGTCGGACAAAGAACGTTGTGTCAAAGATGATGTGGTCGCACCACAACAAAGAGCAACCCACCGGGCAAAATCGGTGAGGAGTTGGAAGAGGGCAAAAGCCCTAATAGAATCATCCAAGTCAAAAGGAGGCATTGAGCGAGTCTGATGATGACTCTTACAGTTTGGGCACACTATTCCCCGACCACGGTTCCCTATCCGTGTCAGGGAATGACAATAAGGACTCCACCTTCCTTGACCCACAGGGCGAACCACTTTTTGACCTGGATGCCCTACAGCATCCGAGATCAAAAGAGTGGTTCCCACTGGACCATGTGGCAAAATATATAGCCGCACGTATCAGGAAACCACGTAATAAAGTGGCACGTAGCAAAATGCAGGCAGAATGCCCATGCCCAACGATTCCGGATTTTGCATGCATCACCCCGGACGTGGATCCAAAGATTGCCCAGTTCCTCGTCAAAACTGGGTGAAAGGCCAAGAAAGGCCTAGATTTTGCACTACGTCATTGCCAAGATAAGATATGGGGTGTCCTTGGACCCAGAGCAAAGAAATTTGACATGGTCAAAACGGCCTTGGCGGGTGGTGTTCACACAGACCTGCTTGCTATCAGGGGCTGGATCCAACGACTCGTATGTCTATTCGGAAATGCCAATACTGCTTTAGCCACCGAGAGGCGAAAGGCAATTTTAATTAAGACCGAGCCAAAGTTGGTTAATTTGGCTATTTCAGAGCCTGGGCCACAGGCAAAAGGCCTTCTTTTTGGGGACAATTTCATAAAGGAACTGAGTACCTATGTAGGCACATTTACTGCACTGGACAAGGCGCAACCAATATGAAAAAGGTATTCTCTCGTTAGTGTTTCTGGCAGGGCCGGCAGATATTGGGGCCGTCTGCTGTTCCTCCCAGGGCTTGTACCGGGTTTCTCAAGGCTCCTTCCAGTCATGTTTCCAAGGTCTGGAACCTTAGTCCACCCCTCTGTTCTTCCCAGTTCGAGGAAGGCCTTGGCATTCTCATGGAGCCAGAAGCGCTTCCTTTGGCCGACACCCTTATGTAAAGTTTCCTTCCTTCATCTCTACCTTCAGTATCGTTGGTGGGGGTCAGATTATGCCTTTTTTTAAAATGTGTGGCGCATGTTAACTTCGGATACTTGGGTCCTACAAACTCTACTGGGTTATGCCCAACCAAATTGTCTTCTCCACCTACGGCCGGGCCTTAATTGCAGCAGAGATACAGTCTCTAGCCGACAAAGGGGCTATCATAGAGACGCACTCGCGAGCTACAGGTTTTCTAAGCAACCTTTTCATAGTGCCCAAGAAAGGCGGAGATGTCCGACCGGTTATCAATTTACGCTCCCTAAACGCATTTGTGGCGTACCACCATTTTAAGATGGAGGGTATCCACTCTCTCTGGGACCTGCTCCTATTGGGGGATTGGATGGTCAAACTCAACCTGCAGGATGCGTACTCCACTGCCCCGATGGCCGAGGATTGCCAACGTTTACTACAGTCCAGTGGGAGTAGACTACATGGCGTTTCAAATGCTTACCCTTCGGCTTCTCATCAGCCCCGTGGTTCTTCACAAAGCTAATGTGGCCAGTGGTTGCTGTCCTGAGAAGCAAAGGGGTGTGTCTGATTATATACTTGGACGGCATACTCATGATGGAACAGAACCCAGGCTTACTCCAGGAAGACCTGGCTTGGACAAAGACATTACTCTTCAATCTTGGTTTCCTCATCAACTGGGACAAGTCGGTCTTAAAACCTTCTCAAGTCTTAGAATTCCTAGGCTTTACCATCGATTCAGTGGGAGGGACTTTCCTGTTACCACCCTCCAAAGTCAAGGCCATCAAGAAGAAAATCCGCAGGACGTTGGCACGACCTGTGCTTACAATGCGACAACTGGCCTTCTCTTGACCTCCCTCCAGGCCATTTTCCTGGGTACACTACAGAGCCCTACAGCGCTTAAAAGCGAAATACCTTAGCTTGGGTCTCTTTTATTTAGACTCAGTGCCTCAATTGCACAGCCAAGGAAGGACTCACTTGGTGGCTGCAGCACATGGAAGTATGGAACGGAAGAGCAATCTTTGGGAAGAGGCCAAATTTCGTGGTAGAATCAAATGCAAGTATGCTTGGATGGGGTGCACGTTGCGGTCCTATTTCCACAGGAGGAAAATGGTCCCCAGACAAACAGGGGTTGCACATAAATTGCCTCGAACTGTTGGCAGGCTCATTTGCAGTTCGGAGTCTCATTGGGATCTCAATCAACTGTTCCAATCTTTTATGTATGGATAATGTGCCAGCAGTCCCCTACATCAACCATCTCGGGAGCACAAGGTCCGTGGTGCTGGTGGAACTATCAAAGGACTTCTGCATAGATCGCAATATCTCAGTACAGCAGAATACATCCGCAAGATGTCAAACATGGTGGCGGATTGGAATTCCAGGTACCTACAGGATGCCAGCGACTTGTAGCTGAATCGTGCCATTTTCCTGCGGCTCCTGTCACTCTGGGGCCCTATGGAGATCAACCTCATCGCATCACGGTTGAACTCCCAACTACCGAAATTCTTCAGCTGGAGTCCAGATCCAGAAGCTTCGGCATCAGATGCATTCCTTCAATGGTGGCCGGACAATCGGCATTACGCTTTCCCCCCTTTCCCCTTGATAGCGCGGACGCTTCTACATCTCAGACGCTATCCCATTCTGGACGGCTCAACCACGGTTCCCTACACTCATGGAAATGTCCATGAATTACCAGAAATTACTTCCAGCCTCACCGGACCTCTTGCTGGATCCCAGCAGAGAATCACACTCCCTGCTATCAGAGGGGCACCTCTAGTTACTGGCACGGCTCCTCTCCAAGGACTCTGATTCATCCCAGATGTTCCACAGTCAACTATTGGGCTCCGGGAACACAGAAATTCTACATTCATACCTGTAATTCATGGACTAGGTACGCTTCATCATGGGATGTCGACCTTGTTCTCTGGCTTTTTGGAGATTGGCCAAAGAATGAAGACCTCTCACTCAAACAACTCACGGCAAAACTGATGTTGTTTTGTCTGATCTCCTGTAAACGGGTGTCAGATGTTCGTGCGTTGGACCTCTCTCTACTTTCATTCACCCTTGAAGGTGTCTCGTTTAATATTTCGAGATGTACGAAAACGTCAATCACCTCAGTTTTCTACCCAGCTTTACGAAAAATGTTAACCTATGTCCAGTGGCATGTCTCAAAGAATACGAGCCCAGGACTTCTATTCGTGATCCATCATATCCTGAATTGTTTTTGGCCCTTCGACATCCGCATCATCCTGTTTCTTCAGTTACATTGTTTCGCTGGGTGAAATGGATTATGAGCGGGGCATCTTCAGCAGACACTTCAGCATATTGAGCACACTCGGTCAGTGGAGCCATGGCGTTTAAGATTTTCTCTAAAGGATGCAGGTTGGAGGACCTCCTCTGGGCTGCTGATTTGACCCGCAAAAAACCCCAAATAAAAACGCTAACTTTGGCTAGCGTTTGTGACTAAGTGGCTACTACAGAAGACTGGAAATACCCCATCTTGAATACCCTGGGTTGTCTACATTTAATAATGGTATGCCATAATGGGGTTAATTTTCATTCCTGGGCTGCCATACGGTCTCAAAAGCAACATGGGCCCAGCAAACCAATCTGGCCAATTTCGATGTGCAAACATGGAAAAGGGGAAAGCCCTACATTTGACACTTGTAAGTTTGCAAAAAAACCTAAAACCTGTATATTGGAGGCACTGCTGTACTCAGGAAATGTTGCTGAATACATACTGGGATGTTCTTTGTCAGTAACACATAACAGGAACTGAGACTCCATGCCTAAAGTACAATGTGAGAGAAAAAAACAAAACACAAAAAATGACTACCCAAAAGTTTAACAAAGACTGATGGTAGAATTAGTGCATGGAAAGTGTTAAAATACCACCATTTGAAATACCCTAGGATAGTGATGGAGAACCCGAGTGCCCAAACCACAGTACATGCCAACTTGTTTTTCCTCTAAGTGCCAATACAGCAATTAAAACTGAATACTGAGGTT
The DNA here is from genome assembly GCA_933207985.1 of Pelobates cultripes. Lineage (NCBI taxonomy): Eukaryota > Metazoa > Chordata > Amphibia > Anura > Pelobatidae > Pelobates > Pelobates cultripes. Next base: position 155,631,116 of record OW240917.1, on the reverse strand, counting down.
TAAGTTTAGAAAAAACAACTGGTACAGTTAATGAAAATCTTTTGTTTTAAAAGAACACAACAACAAATAGTTTAATGATATAAATTATAAATAATGATATAAATTATAGATAAAATTAAGCTTATATTTATTGTATGTATGCAATACATACATACATACAATACATACACACAGACTGCTGAATACAGTCACAGACTGCTGAACACATTCACATACCGACTGCTGAATACATACACACACCGTTTTGGGCAGGCAGGTGCCTACTCTGCATTGCTGCTGACCAGTGCCAGCACCCCCCAGTGATCTATGGCCGCATGCCCACAGAGCGGAATGCGTACAATAGGTTTGCCATCACTGCCCTTGGGTGTCTACTTTTCAAAAATATACGGTTTGATGGGGGTAAATTACATTGGCCGTCTTCAAAAATGTCCTAAATAGGACATGGGTGCATGATGACAGCTGTGAAAATTCCAAGTTGAAAAACTGAAATTCGCACCCTCCAAATAAGGTCTTTTAGCCCCCAGAGAACCCGACACACCTATACATGGGTGGAATCACTGAACTCGGGAGATGTTGTTGAACACATATTGGGGTGTTCTTTGGCAGTAATCCTTAAAGTTCTCAGTACATGTATACTTAAATTGCTATGTGTGTCAAAAAAAATCACCAATTATTTTTTTTTTCATTTGGCATAGATTGGTGGTAAAATGGTTGCATGAAAAGAGTCAAAATACCCCAAGTTTAATACCTTGGGTTGTCTTCTTTTAAAAATATATATACATGAGAAGGGTTATTTAGGGATTCCTGACAGATATCCGTTTTACAATGTAACTTTCATTAATTTTGGAGAAAAAATGGTTTGGAGTGCTACTTGTACTTATTGTCCTATAACTAGTGATGTCCCGAACTGTTCGCGAACGGTTCGCCGCGGACTCATCATTGAGTAAAATTTGACCCTGTATCTCACAGTCAGCAGACGCATTCCAGCCAATCAGCAGCAGACCCTCCCTCCCACCTCCTGGACAGCTCACTAAGAATGCAGCTTCACAATGGATGCTGTCCAGGAGGTGGGAGGGTCTGCTGCTGATTAGCTGGAATGTGTCTGCTGACTGTGAGGTACAGGGTCAAAGTTTACTCAATGATGAGTCCGCGGCAAACCGTTTGGATCATCGCTACCTATCGCTTTAAAAAGAAAAAAAAAAAAAAGGTAAGAACATGTTAACATTGGGTATTTCTAAACTCAGGACAAAATTTTGAAACTTTAGCATGGGTGTTTTTTTTTGCGGTTGTAGATGCGCAACAGATTTGGGGGAGGGCAAAGTTAGAAAAGGTGTGGTTTTTTTTTAAAAATGGCATCATATATTATAAAAAAATTTATAGTAAATTACAGGATATGACAAAAATAATGGTATCTTTAGAAAGACCATTTAATGGCGAGAAAAAAACGGTATAGAATATGTGTGGGTACAGTAAATGAGTAAGAGGAAAATTACAGCTAAACACAAACTCTGCAGAAATGTAAAAACAGCCCTGGTCCTTAAAGGTAAGAAAATTGAAAAACAGTTTGGTTACTAAGGCTTAATATATTGATTTCTTAAATTTGGGCTAAAAAAAGTAGGGGTTGTCTTATACATGGAAAAATACGGTTGTGACGAAATGCCTTTTGTCCCTGGATTGTTAGGTGACAAGCTGCCCTTTGTCCCCGGCTTTTGGAGGAGCCTGATTGCCAGCCTCCTTCCTCATGACTATGGCCCTGGGGTGTATTGCCATTTAAAAAGACTATTTGGGGCTTATTGGCTTCTAAAGACAGTTTCTTCCCATTTGAATCCATGGGAAGGTGTGTTTCTTCCCCTCCCCCATTTCCTGTCTATTGTTCTCCAGCAGGGCGTTGTCCCAGACACACTGCCAAACCAGTTGGAACTGACTGCTTTTGTCCCTCCTTGGTTTCTCAACAGCCCTTGCTATGCTTTACCCCATGGAAAATCTACTCTGTTCATGGGATCTGAGAGCTGTTCACCTAGATTGGGCGCTCAGATCCGAGCTATCTGAGGATAGGTTAAATGTGGGGGTTCTGTGTAATAAAATAAGAATTATGTATTTTTATGTACTTTTACGTATTTTGCTGTTAGTGTTAAATGTAGATATTTTCTGTACCTGGAGATAATTGAGTTTACTGCAGTGCCTTAAGCCAACTATCTCCAGGATGGAGAGGAGGGATTTCATTGTGTATGTGAGAGTGTTATCATGTTAATTAGTGTTCCCATTGGTTTGTGTCCCTTTTGTCACAGTTTACCACCAGGTCCAGGGGGTGTGCCTCTGACCTGAAAACTTGTATATAAGGAGTAATAAACGCTCATTGGAGTCAGATCATCTTGTACCTTCATGAAGTTTCGGCTCATGTTTGGGGGATTGGAGAAACTACACTCTGGGGATTGCTATAATCACTATACTCCCCAGGGTATAATCACTAAGCTCTGCTAAGAGCTTGTTCCTGTTCCTGCTCTCTGGAATTGGGAGAGAGGTCGACCTGCTGGAAGCTGGACCCTGGTCCTGGGTCCAGAGTGGGTGGAGACGGCGAGACCCCAACCAAGCTGCGGCGGTTCGTGGGGTCTGCAGTGGTTATGGTGTCAGGCAGAGTGCTTGGAGTCCTCGGAAAGCACTAGGAGCATCCGTCGGCGGAAGGTACCCGGTCCGTTACAACGGTATATAGGGAAACAGAGCCTGTTGCAAGCAGACACAGACCTGAAACCGTAATGTGTTTTTGTTTTGTTTTTTTGCAACCAGGAACATCAACCAGTATAACTACACTGAACAAAATTCTAAACGCAACAGTTTTGCATTTGCCCCTATTTTTGATGAGCTGGACTCAAAGATCTAAGAATTTTTCTATGTATAAAAAAGGCCTATTTTCCTCAAATATTGTTCACAAATCTGTCTAAATCTTTGTTAGTGAGCATTTCTCCTTTGCCAAGATAATCCATCCACCTCACAGGTGTGACATATCACGATGCTGATTAGACAGCATGATTATTGCACAGCTATGCCTTAGGCTGGCCCCAATAAAAAGCCACTCTAAAATGTGCAGTTTTACTGTATTGGGGGGGGGGGACATGTTCGGTGAGTATGCTAGCCATGTAAGAACTGGGATGTTTTCACGTTCCAGGAATTGTGTACAGATCCTTGCAACTTGGGGCCGTGCATTATCATGCTGCAACATGAGGTGATGGTCATGGATGTATGGCACAACAATGGGCCTCAAGATCTCATCACGGTATCTCTGTGCATCTAAAATGCCATCAATAAAATGCACCTGTGTTTGTTGTCCATAACATATGCCTGCCCATACCATAGCCCCACCACCACCATGGGCCACTCGATCTACAACATTGACATCGGCAAACCGCTCACCCACATGACGCCATACATGCTGTCTGCCATCTGCCCTGTACAGTGAAAACCGGGATTCATCCATGAAGAGAACACCTCTCCAAAGTGCAAGACGCCATCAAAAGTGAGCATTTGCCCACTTAAGTCTGTTACGACGACAATGAACTGCAGTCAGGTCGAGACCCGGATGAGCTACGGTTTCTGACAGTTTGTGCACAAATTCTTTGGTTATACAAACCGATTGGTGCAGCAGGTGTCCGGGTGGCTGGTCTCAGACGATCTTGGAGATGAAGATGCTGGATGTGGAGATCCTGGGCTGGTGTGGTTGCACTTGGTCTGCGGTTGTCAAGCCAATTGGATGTATTGCCAAATTCTATCAAACGCCTTAAGGTAGAGAAATGAACATTAAATTCACAGGCAACAGCTCTGGTGGACTTTCCTGCAGTCAGCATGCCAATTGCACGCTCCCTCAAAACTTGCGACATCTGTGGCATTGAGCTGTGTGATAAAACTGCACATTCTAGAGTGGCCTTTTATTGTGGCCAGCCTAAGGCAAACCTTTGCAATAATCATGCCGTCTAATCAGCATATTGATGACTCATATCAACACTCTGATTGGTTGATTGAAAGCAACAAATCAGATAGTTATGTGTCAAATAACACAGCGTGGGAAAATTTCAAAGAACTTTCCCACGCTGTGTAAAATGACACAGAGCACTCTGAGTGGTTGGATTTCAAGCCTTCCAATTAGAGTGCTGTGACAGGTAAATGTAGAGACTTACCTGTCAGGCTCTTCATTTACCAGTAGGAGCAATCTGATTGGATGGCTTAAACCAACCAATCAGATTGCTCTGAGCCTAATTGCATGGCGGGGCAAGGCATTATAAGCATTCCCCCGACCTGCGAAGCTCAGCCTGCGCAGTGCACTCCATGGGTAAAGATGGAATACTTTTTCAGCATCAGGGTTTTTTTTTTCCCCATCTGATTTTTTATTTAATTTTTTCAAAGCGCGACGGGTATTATGCTTTTTTATTTAGCCTTTTTGGGGCTGAAAAAAAGATTTAAGAAAAAAGAAGACATCAAATCTTTTTTTTTACCAGTACTTAGTTATTGTTCCCCCCTCACTATTGTTAGCATGAGGCGGGCAGGTAGGAGTTTATTAATTTTAGGGGGGAGTGTGGTGACTAGGGGTTTTAAGGCCCCCACTCGCCGCTCAGTGGGTGAGGGCCCGGAGGGAGGACAATAGGTGTGACTCTCCCTTCCCCCCCGAAGTAATTCAAGTCCCCCCCACCCCCCATTCTACTTTAGTGCCCCCACTGCTCAGGGGTGGGTGCCGGGGGGAGGACAATAGCTCCCCCCTGCCCTCCTATTTTGATTTAGGGCCCCCACCCACAGCTCAGGGGTGGGGGGGACACGATAGGTTCCCCACATTGTCATCCAGGGCCCCCACCTGTCGCTCAGAGGTGGGCAATAGGTTCTCCTTCAGTTTAAAAGCCCCCACTCGTGACACTGTTTAGCAGACATGCCCCTACTCGTGGTATAGCGAGTAGGGGCAGAAAGTAAGGTCTTTCAGTCTTTAGCTCCCTAATACAGTGCGAATTAGGGAGTTATCTACTTACTCATTCCCATCCATTGACTGGCTAAGTGACTTACATTTTATATGAACGTATTACTTGATTTTGTAAGTGTTGCAAATGCTTACAGCTGAATTCTGGTTATGTGTGTATACTTTTTATTTACACTGGTATACAGTGTAACGTTCTTCCACTGGGTATATTAGTACTTCGGCTATTCGGCATTCCGAAATTCGGCAATTCAGCTATTCGGAAGTATCCAAATGTCCGAATTGTCCATAATTCGTCAGAATTAAAATTCGGAACAAAACGAATTGCACATGTCAACTTGTTAGTTCGTCCAGATCCTTCTCACTGTTGCAACAAAGGAAGAGTACAAGTGAACAGCAGCTGTGTAACGTGTCATGGTCACATGATAGCATGGAAATATTTTCTGCATCCTCACAATGGCAAAAAATATTGGATAAAACACTGCATTATATACACAACCCCATTTGTATTGTATAAACTTTCCTGCCCGTGTGGGTTTGCATATATTTGAGAAACTGACACCCTTAAGGAAGCGTATTAGACTAAAACACAGACTTTGTAGAATTTTCTGCAGCAGTGGCAAATTCGAAAATTGAACATAGAACCCTGAAACTAGCACCATAAAAATGAGAGCCAAATGTGTGTGTGTCCTTATACCCCTGGAAAAGTCTTCCATAGATAAAGCACACTGGGTGAGAGGCTCTGGCTTATTCTTCGTTTTTATATAACATGCATATTTTGTGTCAGGATACAATAATATGCCCAACACGCAGAACTTAAGTAAATTAAAAAGAAAGGCCTAAGAGTATTACCGGACCTTAGAACGGCCAGATTTAACATATAAAAAGAAAAGCACAAGACAGGCTGAGGTCAAGAATACAGATATTACGTAAACAGATTGTAAACCAAAGGTCAAGGAATATAGAAGTCAGAAAAGTAAAGAGCCAAGCCAAAGTTCAAGGGATACAGAGATCGGAATAGTCAGTAAGAAAGCCAAGGTCAAATTACACAAGAAACAATACCAGAAACGCGCTCTCGGATAACCAGAATGGAAACCACGACAGGGCACAGAGAAATGAAGGAAATTTTTTTTAAATAGCCTAAGGTGCTCCTTGATTGGCTGCAGGGGACCATGTGTCAGTGAACGTTTGTGTGTGACGTCACACACACGTTTCCAAAGTTAGGCACTCATAGGGTTAAGTAAAAAAATTAAAGGGTTCCTATTTGCAGCGGCCGGCGTCTCTAATAATTACAGACCCGGCTGATGTGTGAGGGGAGGAGTGCCTGTCAGAGGACAGCGGGCATCATAGGAGGAGGTAAGAGATTGGCGGAATTCCCATTACCACGTGGCAATGCCGCAACAACGAGATGCGTCCGCCGGGTCGCAGTCCGCTCATGGGCAGGAGCAGACTCGGCGGGCACTTGGAGACAGGGTAAGTATGCGGCAGCATTCCCCTTGAGATGTGGCGACGTGACACTTTGAAATTGTGAATGTGATATACAGAAATTCTATGCTGTGAATAAAGTTAATATGCAAGTTATGAGCCTTTTGGTGTCTTATACACGTTTAAGGGGGCAGGAGTGAAATTATGTTCTGGTTGTAGGCGACGTGTCACTTTGAAATGGTGAATGTGATATACAGAAGTTCTTTGCTGTGAATAAAGTTCATATGCAAGTTATGAGCCTTTTGGTGTCTTATACACGTTTAAGGGAGCTGGAGTGAAATTATGTTCTGGTTGTACCTCTGTTTGAGCACTTACTTACTATATATGCTATGTACTTTTAAATGCATTTTCTGCAATATGTTTCAACTATTAATTTGTAAGTGTTTTTAACATCTACAATACTGATTTAGCCAATAAATAATGCAGAGTTAGATTTTACAATGTTTTTTTTCCTATGGATTTTACATAGGTTTCATTATGAAGCAGAGTTTTATCCTAGATTACCTTTTCAGTATATCACCCATACAAATTATTTTATGTAATTAGAATGGAACTCTATCACTTGCCTCTACATATGACATTCCTGGTTGCTTAAAGGAACACTATAGTGCCAGGAAAACAAACTCGTTTTCCTGGCACTATAGTGTTATTAGGTCCCCCACTCCCTCCTTCAGCTGCAGGGTTAACTAAGTGGTCTTGGTGCCTATAGTGGTCCTTTAAATACTAGGTCCCCAATGCTCTATGACGAGCAATGGGGTGGACATCGGTGGAGTTGACCTTGCCTCCTCCTTTCAATTCCAAATGGGGGACGGGACCTCTTTCTGACTATGATCAAGTACACTAAAGCTTTAGGAATACAAATTCTATAGTGATGCTTTCTGATGTTGCTTTTGTGTTACATGAATGAGTTTAAACTGGTAAGTGCTGTCGAAGCACCTCTAGGGGTGGTCCTGCAATGTAAGAGGATGCGAGGGAGGCAAGGGGAGTGATAGTGCCAGGAATAGAGCTTTGTAATCTTGGCACTATGTTATCCATTTAAGTCCTAAATTAAAGTAGTTATTCTTTTGTCCTAATCCTGTTAGTTAATGGATACACCAATACCCTGCACCTTTTAGAAGAATATACATAAGGAATAACATACAGATAGAATGAATTTGCTTTATTTTTACCTGGAGGAGGACCGCCAAATTTACGTTGACCATTTTCTTGTACTATGTGATAGCCAGTCTTTTTCATTAAGGAAAGCAAAGTCGTTTCACTTAGAGTTCCAGTTCTCGCTTTGCCACATCCATTAAGTACTTCTGAGCATCCATCACTTACGGCTGCAAACTCATCTAGGAAATAAAATAAAAGTTTCAATAAAGTACACATATGAAACTATGTCATTTAGTCCCTAATCATCACATTCTGATAAAGTGAGGGCCAATTCTGATACTTTCAAGGCAAAATAACTCAAATGTAAATGCAGTAGTTGGATTTTTTTCCCCCCCACACTGCTATTTTGGTACGTTTCTCAAAATCAGTTTTTAATGCACCCCAGTTCCTGCATGAAACTAAACCCCATTGCATAATCTGTTTAATATTCAGATCAATTATATTCCTTGCCATGTCATCTAAATGTCTTCTAGATTTGCCATCCTCTACTATTGGCACTGTAAGATGGTATCAACAGCACAGCACAGTTCTGCAAGGGGCGTTCCTGAAACAGTGCCTGCATTAGTATATGGATCAGCCGAACTGCTATCTTCGCAGTGGTGGCTGAAAGACACAGTTTTAAATCAGGGGTTCCCTTAGGAGGTCATTCCATGAAGAATACCTTAAAAGGACAGTCTTGGCACAAAAACAACTTTAGAGGACAGCATTACCTAAAATGTATTTTTTTTTTTAGTAATAATCCATTCATCACGTTTAAAAGGAAATAAATTTATTAATATAGTATAAAAGTATGATAGAAATCCATCCCTATCTTTTTTATACGACTGGATCCTTCAGCCATATACATGCTCCCTGGGTCAAATAGCTTTTGAAAACTGACAGTTTGTCTCCCTGGTCTACTCTGCTTTTGTGAAGATCTATTGGTGAGCAACTCGCTTTTCAAAAATGGTCTGGTCCAAGGCGCATATATATTGCTGAAAGATCCGGACATATACTAAAGGTATGGATGATTTTTATCCCCTTAATTTCTTTACATGAAAATTAGTTGAAAAACTCTATTTCCTTTCAAAACGTGGTGAAAGGATTATATAAAAAATAATTCTGAGGTGATAGTTGTTCTTTAATAGATGCCACAGTCATTCTTGTTGTCAATTCACAGCATTAAGGTTGAAGTCAATCAGCTTCCCATACCGTGTCTGCACACTTTCCCATAGCAGTGTTCTTTTCAACAGCCAGAATTCTCTCCATCACAGTCCAGATCTCCTCCTTGACAAGGTCATGAAATAACTTTTTTTATGTCACTTAGATCTGCTATATCACCTTTAGTGGCTGGGGTTTTGTGGTCTTGCATAAGTGGTTGAGAAGAAAGGAACTTCTCTATGTGCGCCATTTTCTTCCTATATGTAACATAAAATCGCCAATATTTTGGGTAAGAGTGCAGTTATGCACCTGAGACCTGCATCACTTTGGTCTTACGCTAAAGTTTTAGCAGGTAAATATGTTTTTTTTCCTTTTAATATTTACCTGCTGCTTTCTTTCCATACCAGGGAGGGAGAGGGGAGGCTGAAGAAACTCCCCTAGCTAAGAGTTGTGCACAATACAATTTGACAAAGTATATAGTAAATTTATAAAAGTTTACTACTACTATAAAGGACTATAAAACATTAACTACTATAACATACAAGTTTTTCTTACTTTAAAGGAACACTATAGCATTAGGAATATAAATGTGTATTCCTAACACTATAGAGCCCTAGTCACCATTTAGGTGACTAGGGCCCCGTTCTGCAGCAAATAAATGGTTAATTTACCATTTATTTGCTTACCTTAATCCAGCGCCGGTGACTTCTCCTCCTCCATCGATGTCAGCTTCCGAGTGGAGCCGAATGCGCATGTGCTACCAGTGGCACGCGCGCATTCAAACCCGCCTACATGAAAGCATTACTCAATGCTTTCGTATGGGGATCTTTTTTGACGCTGGACTTTGTGAGGATTTCTAGTGTCAAATAAGTGCGATTTACTCCGTGTAAATCGCGGAAGCAGCCCGTAGTGGCTGTCAGTGAGACAGCCACTAGAGCAGTTAGGGCGAACCTTTTTGAGCCCGAGTGCCCAAACCGCAATAAATGACAACTTTTTTTTCCTCAAAGTGCCAACACGGCAATTAAAACTGAATACTGAGGTTTAAGTTTAGATAAAAAAACAACTTGTACAGTTGTCCAAACTAATTAACATCTTTAGTTTTAAAAGAACACAACAACAGAGAGTTCAACGATTCAAAAAAATAATAATAAAAAAAACGGTAATAGCGGCGCCCATGCACTCAGATGTTTTTACTCATTTTTTTTTCCCTACACTGTGCCAGTTTTGCTGCGGCTGGTCCCACCTCTACAGTTGAGATTATCAATCTTTATGATTTCAGCTAAGCCAACGCTTTCCTTTAGGAAAGCATTGGGAGGATTTTGTGCATGCAGAGCAAATGTGTCAATCCGCATCTCCTCATAGAGACGCATTAAATTAATGAATCTCTATGAGGAACATTTAGCGCCTCTATGCACAGCTTGGAGACACTGAACATGGGTGCTGCACATGGTGCAGCAGTGACCCCGGAACGTCTGAGTGACTGTCACTAGAGGTGTTACTAAGCAGCAATGTAAACACTGACGTTTCTCTGAAAAGGCAATGTTTACACTGAAAAGTCGGCATGTTTACACTGAAAAGACACCAGAACAATTACATCAAGCTGTAATGGTTCTAATGACTATAGCGTCCCTTTAAGAATTGTATTTTTCTTGTTGAAAATAACTGGCTCCTAACTTTTTTAGCTGCCTCCTAAATTCCAAACGAATTTGTCAAGCCCTAGGTTAAAACAATTATGAAGAGTCCTGCCAAAAAATTTATATACAGTGAGGGAAAAAAGTATTTGATCCCCTGCTGATTTTGAACGTTTGCCCACTGACAAGGAAATGATCAGTAAATAATGTTACTAGTAGATGTACTTTAACAGTGAGAGACAAAATAGTAAAAGAAAAAATTCCAGAAAAATGCATGTCAAAAAAGTTATAAATTGATTTGCATGTCAATGAGTGAAATAAGTATTTGACCCTACAACTTAGTACTTGGTGGCAAAACCCTTGTTGACAATCACAGAGGTCAGACGTTTCTTGTAATTGGCTTAGGGATGGGGTGACAGAGTGACTGAGGAAAAAGGTGACTGGCGACAGTGACTGAGATAGAGGGTGACAGAGTAACTTCGTGACAGTGACTGCGGGAGGGGGTGACTGGCGACAGTGACAGAGTGCTTTCTTGAGCAGGGGGACCTTGCGGAATCTGCAGGGTTGCAGTCCTTAACATTGTAGTGTGTTACCAAAAGGGATGCACCGAAATGAAAATTCTGGGACGAAATCGAAACTTCAGGATGCCCTTACTCAAAAAAAATGTTTTTCCCCACAAAAAATGGAGGGTGTGACAGTGACTGAGGGAGGGGGTGACAGAGTGATAGTTACTGAGGAAGGGAGTGACAGTGACTGAGGGAGAGGGTGACAGAGTAACTGAGGGAGGGGGTGACTGGTGACAGAGGGAGGGGGCAACAGAGCGACTGATGGAGGGGGCGACAGAGCAACTGAGGGAGGGGGTGACCGACTGACAGAGGGAAGGGGTGACAGAGTGACTGATGGAGGGGGTGAGTGGTGAAAGTGACTGAAGGAGGGGGTGACCGTGATTGAGAGGGAGTGACAGTGACTGAGAGAGGGAGTGACATATTGACTTAGGGATGGGGTGACAGAGTGACTGAGGGAAAGGGTGACAGAGTGACTGAGGGAAAAGGTGACTGGCGACAGTGACTGAGGTAGAAGGTGACAGAGTAACTGCGTGACAGTGACTGCGGGAGGGGGTGACTGGCGACAGTGACAGAGTGACTGGGTGACAGTGACTGCAGGAGGGGGTGACAGAGTGACTTAGGGAGGAAGTGACAGAGCAACTGAGAGAGGGGGTGACAGAGTGACTTAAGGAGGAAGTGACAGAGCGACAGAGATGGGGTGAAAGAGGGAGGGGGTGACAGAGTGACTGAGGGAGGGGGTGAGTGGTGACAGTGACTGAGGGAGGGTGTTAGTAATAGAACAGAAATAGTGTTTCCCTGGTGGTCCAGTGTCCTGTCTCTCCAGTCTGTAGCTCCGCCAGGTGTGTGCTGCAGACTGTGCTGTATCTCACGATATCTAGAAGTCAGAGTGTTCTGATTGGACAGAGATCGCGAGATACAGCACAGGGCCTCCTCCAGATTTTTGGCAGATTTTACCCATTTTGGTCAAAAATTTAGTCAGCCCAAATTTCAGTGCATTCCTAGTTACCAATTGTTTTCTTGGTGACTATGGTCCCAACTGCCTTGAGATCATTAACAAGATACTCCCGTGTAGTTCTGGGCTGATTTCTCACCGTTCTCGTGATCACTGAAACTCCACAAAGTGAGATCTTGCATGGAGCAGAAGACCGAGGGAGACTGATAGTTATTTTGTGTTTCTTCCATTTGCAAATAATCGCACCAACTGTTGTCACCTTCTCACCAAGCTGCTGTGACAACCTGTTCCATTCTGTTCAGATGTGTGACTTTGGCTTCTGGAATCCAGTACTCTTTTTACAATTCTTGTTTAGTTTGTCTTGGTTTTTCTGGTTTATATTCTATGTCTGGGTTTTCTGAGCTCATTCATTTATTCCGTTCCTGGAATTCCCAGTCTCCTGAATTCCTTTAAATGTTTGGTTTTTGTTGCCACACCCACTCCTTTGCCATTAATCCATTTGTTTCATTCTGTTTCTGCAGGCAGTGCTTTCATTTCCTCTGCACCATTCTTTGCAGGTAAGTACTGTGTGTGTTTATTGTTGTTTAGTCATGCATATCTAGGCAGTTAGGACCCACCGTAATTGGAGTACTTTGGCGCAGTGGTGGGCTGCATACATCTTGGCCATTTATGTATGTCTAAATCTCCAATGTTTATTACATATATAGTACTTAGTTATGTCTCCTCTTGTTTTGTCTTGTATCTCTTGTCTTGTTTTATTTGTCTTGTATTCACAGTTCATGTACAGTCCTGACCTGTCCATGTTCTGTTCATGTTTCCCTCATGTATTGTGTACATGTTTTGGGTTCTGCTTTCTGTCCTGCTCCGGTTCTGGGTTCTTCTAGTCTTGTCTTGTATTCTTGTTTGGTGCCTGTTCTAGTCTTGCCTTGTTTCTAGTACTGGTTACATATCTGCATTACATCCTGCTCCTGGCTTCCGCTAAAGCTGCATCAGGACACTGGTATGTGGCCGCACAAACGCTGGTGCTCAACACCAGGGAGCGTGTGGTTACCCTGCACCAGGCCCTGATGGTCCATTACCATGCTGAGACTCCTATCATCTACATCAGGCACACAGCCGTCCCGGTCTTCAGACCCCCACCCATGACATATGGCCGTAGGCATACTTGGATCTCGTGGACTGGACTCTGCAGCTTTCTTGACCTGCTGTTTGTATCTGCCTGGGAAATCTGCATTCTAGAGATCCTGTATCTGGACCGGTCTGCTCTAGATGACTTCATTTTCTGTTCAATTTGTCTGATACTTGTCCTAGAGGAGGTTTATCTGCTAAGCAGCTTGTTGTTCTCTACAGCTGTCTTCTTGTGATGCGATGGTCCGGATTCTGTTTCGTGGCAGTGCTCCTGTTTTGAGTGGACCTTCTTTCCTGGCTGGTGGTTCCTTTGCTAGAGATCTCGCCGAAGGATTTGGAGTTGTTCCGGAAGGCATTGTGAGCCTAGATCTCAACTCCAGGTTATCAAGGCTAAAGGTGAGAATACCTTGCCTTTGTAAGTCATGAAGACTTAGTTGCGGGATCCTTGCTCTTTCCTGGTCTCTGTAAAATACTTTTTTCAAGACTGAAACATTGTGTGAATTTGCAATTGCTTAATAAAGCAACTGATGAAATTTACTTTGAAAGACTCCTGAGTGCTCTCTGCTGGTATCGTATACAATTTGGTTGGAGACAGCACCGGAGCATCGAGCTTCTTTATTCTGAAAAGTACATCAACGTTTCAGCTCCCCTGAAAGCTCCTTAGGGGAGCTGAAACGTTGATGTACTTTTCAGAATAAAGAAGATTTTGATTTGGAGTGCCGGTATTTTCTCACTTTATATTATCTAGCAACCAGAGCACCAGGTATTTACTATTTTTGATTGGAGTGCAGGGGTTAAATATATTTATATATATATATATATATATACACACACACACACATATACATAATTACATAAATGTACACGTAAATTTCAAATACAGTATATACTCAAGTATAAGCCGACCCAAATATAAGCCGAGGCACCTCATTTTACCACAAAAAAATGGGAAAACGTATTGACTCGAGTATAAGCCTAGAGTGGGAAATGCAGCAGCTGGTAAATTTCTAAATAAAATTAGATCCCAATAAAATTACATTAATTGAATATTTATTTACAGTGTGTGTATATAATGAATACAGTGTGTGTATATAATTAATGCAGAGTGTGTGTGTTTGTGTAGTGTGTGTATAGTGAATGTAGTGTGTGTATAATCAGTGAGCAGTCTATACACAATCAATGATCTGCCTGTATAATCAGAGAGAAGTGAGCAGTCTAAAAACATCTGGAAGCGATAAATTGAGTTGTTCTAGGCAACTACAGCCCTGGCCAATCAGCATCTCCTCATATAGATGAACTGAATCAATGAATCTCTATGAGGAAAGTTCAGTGTCTGCATGCAGAGGGAGGAGATACTGAATCACAGGATGCTGTGCACAGTGCTGCCCTGTGCTCTGCTGACAGCAGATCTGAGTGGATGGAGGCATATTATGCCTCCATCAACTCCGAAGTCCCTCTGGTTCACTCTGAGTGACTGCAACTGGAGGTGTTCCTAGCTTTTTCTCAGAAAATACAGTGTTTACATGAGAAAGGATGCAGGGAGCTATAGATCTCACCTGAACAACCTCATTAAGCTGAAGTTGTTCAGGTGACTGTAGTGTCCCTTTAAAATACACTTCATAATGGTGGATGTATGTGCATATAAAAGTAATTAAATCATATATATATATATATATATATATATGTGATCTAAGTACCTATATATCATTTATAAATGGTTTTATAACTTTTAAAACTTTTTAACAGGCACATGGGGGACATTCCTGGCATATAACTCGGGAGGGCCTGTGTGAAAGACCTGTGCCTGTTATACAGCAATTCAGCAAGGTGGAGTGCTCCTTTAACAGTACGCCTGACCCTTGTCTGTCTCAACTACACCATGGTCCATGTGTTTCTGTTACTTGCCTGTATCTTGTACCATGTATTTTTTTTTATTATTATTTGTTTTGTCACCTTGTCTATATTTAGTCTTCTCTTAGTTTAGTCCGGTTATATCCTACCAAAGGCAAAGACAAAAGGATAGGAAGAGGCTTAAGATCGGACCTTAGAGTGGCCGGGCTAAACCTTTACATTTAGCCTTGCCACTCTAAGTTCTAGTCATAAGCCTCTTTCTATCCCTCTGTGTTTGCCTTTGTTAGGTCGCTGCCTCTAACTTTGAGGAGGATGCCCAAGCCAACACTAAAAAAAAAGGGCTAGGTGCCCTTATAGAGCTTTCATTCTAAAGGGTACTCAAATAAATCATTAAAGTAATTAAAGGAACACTATAGTCACCTGAACAACTTTAGCTTAATGAAGCTGTTTTGGTGTATAGAACATGCTCCTGCAGCCTCACTGTTCAATCCTCTGCCATTTAGGAGTTAAATCCCTTTGTTTATGAACCCTAGTCACAC
Organism: Pelobates cultripes; assembly: GCA_933207985.1. Lineage (NCBI taxonomy): Eukaryota > Metazoa > Chordata > Amphibia > Anura > Pelobatidae > Pelobates > Pelobates cultripes. The sequence goes on along the minus strand of OW240917.1, from coordinate 155,615,718 downwards.
CTCCCTACATGTGACTTGCACAGCCTTCCATAAACACTTCCTGTAAAGAGAGCTTTCTTTATTGCAAGTTCTGTTTAATTAGGATTTTCTTATCCCCTGCTATGTTAATAGCTTGCTAGACCCTGCAAGTGCCTCCTGTTTGTGATTAAAGTTCAATTTAGAGATTGAGATACAATTATTTAAGGTAAATTACATCTGTTTGAAAGTGAAACCAGTTGTTTTTTTCATGCAGGCTCTGTCAATCATAGCCAGGGGAGATGTGGCTAGGGCTGCATAAACAGAAACAAAGTGATTTAACTCCTAATGACAGTGAATTGAGCAGTGAAATTGCAGGGGAATGATCTATACACTAAAACTACTTTATTTAGCTAAAGTAATTATGTGACTATAGTGTTCCTTTAAAATCATTACTTGTTATTTTCTTTGAATAATGCCATACTGGTCCATTCTTTTGGTTTCCCCACTAAATGTCTCAAAATAAGGTTTTACTTACCTTAATTCAGCACTGGGCAAAGCTTCTAGCATGCCCCCATGTGACGTTACACAATCAGAGTGAGGTCCAATCTAAGTTTTCTCATAAAGAAGCATTGATTGGACCATTTAACTAAGAGAGCTAGTGCATCCTCTGGCAAAGAGGGAGTGGGGAAGGAGACAGGAAAATAAAATTAGCGAGTGGGATAGGGAGGAGAGACATGCACGCTGAAAACAGACAAAATATGCAGAGCATTGACATTAGGTAGGCAGGAACAGAGTTGTGCATGCCAGGGGTGTAAGCATAAGTGGTAATGGCAGTTGGAGTAACAATTTATCAGTGAAATAACTATACACTGCATTAACATTCAATTAGAGGAAGACAGCATGGGAAATTGTAAATGTGTCATTCAACTTTATACCTCCCAACTTTTTAAATAAAGAGGGACATTTTTATTTTAGGAGTGTTCCAGAAGCTGGGCTGTTTTGAGATATTTTAGTTGTCTTTCTGACAATTTATGTAACTAAAGTGTAATATAGAACAAGAATAATGTACCTTATTTACACATGATGACTTCAAACATATTTATTGTAGTTTAAAACACATTATTGTATTATTGCTGTGGAGCTCAGTTATAGACTCTGACACACAAATAATATGGAGCTGCTAGAAAAGCGGAACATTTGGATAGAAAGGGGATTTGGGCCCTGAATAAGATCTGTCCCTTCTATATAGGGACACTACGGATGCCCATGTATAAGTAACAACTAGAAAAAATAATAACATGGATCTAAACAGATACTTCTCATGAGCTCTTTTTAACAGACATCTTGGTTGACAAAATGTAAGCATCCAGATGCAGTAGACCTGCAACGCTCATTTAATATGGTTTTGACCATCCTCGAGTCTGACGTGTTAACTTTTGATTAAAGGCCTGATTATATAACTGCGATGGACCATGAGACCCAGTAGGCATGGCGCCCTAACAGACTGTCCTCAGGTAGGCCGTGTGACGCATTACCAGTATGACTGTCCGGGGGCCATACAAAAAAACGATATTTACCAACCTGTGCCCTGGGGGGGACTAAAGAACATCAATAACCATTCTAATAGCCCTCACCCTGACCCGATTATACTCTATGCAACGGTCATCTACAACACATTTCCGCTGTAGGCGCCATGCAGTATTAACTAACCTACAAGCGGTCTCCGGATGACGTTCATTGTATAGCTCTGAGGGTAAGCCTTCTATCTCTCCCGCTGTGAGTGCGGTGCGGCTCCGCTTCTTCCCGAGATGGCGGATTAACTGCCCTCCGCGCGGAACCACCGTTGGCAGAAAAAAAAGAGGAAGGGCGCGCGCAGCCGCGTGACTGTCCTGCACCTCACATGGCGGCAGTGGCAGCTGGAAGTGACAAAATGGCGTCCCGAGCTGCTCAGTGTCCCTACACCACTACATAGCGAGTGCACCGACGCCACCTTCAAAAGGCAGAACACGTTGGGAAATAAACATATTTCTGAATGAACGTGAATGGCGCGGCAACTCTTATAGACAAAGTACAGGAGGCCACCTTTATATTCCTAAAACAGGGCTGAGTTTGGCCTTTAGTTTATTCCCTGAGGACAGAGTTGTAGCATGTTTCAGTACATAAAGGTATCTGTTACTATTACATGTATTAAAGTGCTCCATTTGCCATTCTGATGCTGGGGTCTGTATGTATAGAGAGAGATTTGTATTGTATTATATAAAGCATATGTTTCAGCTATTAACTTGGTTGGACTGGAATATACCTGCTGGGACTGGTTTTGGTATAATTATAACAGCACTGATTTGAGGACAGCATTGCAGTGGTAAGTTCAAAATCCCTGGCTGTACAATTTCAGATATGGGTTGTGCATACATTATATAACCGTCCCTGTGCTACAAGGCCACAAATAGCTTGTCTTGAAAAATCACAAAACAGACTCTGCACCTCTTACATGCTAATAGTATTCATGCTTTTTCATGGTTTAAACTATTAGAAAGTGCTGAACTACATATGTACTTTTAAATGCATTATCAAAGCGATGATCAATAAGGTGTTTTTTTTTGTTTTTTGTTTGCAGCAAATCCCCAGACTCCTCTTTGCACAGAGCAATATATACAGTATATGTGTTTCTGTATGCCCTGTCACTTACATATGTAAATATGGTGGATGTATCCTGTTATAAAAAGAACACAGATCTTGCTGATCACTAGTAAAGCATCCCATCAGTAGCTTCCTTGGAGCTCTGCAAAGCATATAGTAGGTATGGCTGATACACTCACTCAATCACCAGCACTCAGTACTTTTCCATGCTTCCCTATTTCCTTTCTCTGCTCAGTTTTGCAGCCAAGCAAAAAAGGAGAAATCAGTGTGGACTGGCACCCATGGAACAATTGGCATGGTAAACATATTGTATGCAGAAAACAAAAGGAGATCAGCGCTAATTAAAAAAACAATATGTAGATAGGCAGCAACCCAAACGAAGGAGACCCCCTCGAATCCTTCAATAGATGAGACAATACAAAGAGATGGGGTAGGGCTGCGCCAGCGGAAAAGTAAAATAACGTAGAATAGTCCAAAAGAGTTTCACTAGAGCAACAATGCTTGATGGAATATAGATGAGTAGTTGTTTCAGTAGGGGTGCGTCCTAGTGTCTCAGGGTATTCGCATATGTGAAAGACAGAGATACAGGAACAACCAGTAGTGTGATACGTTTAAAATCCAAAGGGTAAAATAGTAGTAAAAGGTTTGTTTTTTTTAAAAAAAAAAAAGGAAAACTCACATTTAAAAGAGCTATGGCCAGCTCTGGTGTGAATAGCGTACAGCGGTATAATCCCCGCTGCTGGGATGTGTAAAGGAAATGCGTCTATCAGCGCCGTCTGGTCATCCGAAGCTCCAGGGGAAATAAAAAGAGGCGACATTAGTGCTCTCAATTTTATAAAAGTAACTAGAATAATACTTATAAGTATAGAGCAGAAAATACTGCTCTTTTAATAAAGCGTTGGTGGTATGATAAGTGCAGGAACAATAATGAAAAGCCATGAAAGTTAAAATAGTAAAAGTGCATAAAAATACAATAAAAGAGAATTGGCACAGTAAAGTAACCAAAAACCTTTAATTGATCTAAAATACACAATTTAAAATAACCATTACGCGTTTCACCAAAAAGGCTTTCTCAAATGGCATAAATGTATCTCTGTCTTTCACATATGCGATTACCCTTACAACTACTCATCTATATCCCATCAAATATTCTTGCTCTAGTGAGACTCTTTTGGACTATTAAACATATTTTATGGCCTTATTATTTCAATAATTAATTCCTTGTGATTTGCTATATCAAGTTAACTAGGATTAATGAACATCTTTGCCTAGATATTCCTTTTTTAAAACATTTATAAGCAGTCAAGCTGTTGCTAAAATATAACTGGAAATGCTGTTATGTGTGCTTTTGGGTGTCATTTCCAGACAGAGTACAAGAATAGTGCCTTCCGGTGGAAGTGGAGCGCACAGCTCCAGCTCGACTCCCTGGTAGATAACGGCTATTGGAGCAAACAATTGCGTGGAAGTAAATGAAAGCGGCAAGTCGTTGGGTATTCAAAAGGCGAATAGGGGTCTTATAAGGTAGGGAAGGCTGAAGATGAAATGGGAGTAAGAAAATAGCATAAACACCAGAGGCAGGTTTGGTGCACACAGATAGGTAGCCATATGGAAAATAACACTATTTGCATTATAAAATATCGTTGTGGCTCTTTAACCCCTTAGTGACCAGACTGTTTTAAAATTTTCTTACCATTAAGGACCAGGACTCTTTTTACATTTCTGCAGTGTTTGTGTTTAGCTGTAATTTTCCTCCTACTCATTTACTGTACCCACACATTATATACCGTTTTTATCTCCATTAAATGGTCTTTCTAAAGATACCATTATTTTCATCATTTCATATAATTTACTATAAAAAATATAAAATATGATGAAAAAAACCAGACTTTTTCTAACTTTGACCCCTAAAATCTGTTACGCATCTACAACCGTCAAAAAACACCCATGCTAAATAGTTTCTAAATTTTGTCCTGAGTTTAGAAATGCCCAATGTTAACATGTTCTTAGCTTTTTTTGGAAAGTTATAGGGCTATAAGTACAAGTAGCACTTTGCTATTTCCAAACCATTTTATTTTTTCAAAATTAATGCAAGTTACATTGTAACACTGATATCTGTCAGGAATCCCTGAATAACCCATCACATGTATATATTTTTTAAAAGAAGACAACCTAAGGTATTCAACTTGCGGTATTTTGACTCTTTTCATGCAACCATTTTACCACCAATCTATGCCAAATTTAAAAAAAAAAATTGGTGAATTTTTTTGACACACATAGCAATTTAAGAATACATGTACGGAGAACTTTAAGGGTTACTGCCAAAGAACACCCCGATTTGTGTTTAGCAACATCTCCTGAGTACAGTGATAATTTTTTAAAATATTTAATTTCTAAACCTTTTGTTTTAGTCCCCCCTCCCTGCTTCTTACCTGGCCAGGGAGGGGGGATATGGCATTACCTGGTGGTCTGGTGGCAAGGACTGTGTAGTGGAGAGCCCACAGCAAGCTCTTACTTACCTTCCCTTCAGCTCCCCTGTCTAACTGTTGTGGCCTGTCAGCCGCGGGACTCGTGAGAGTTAGACAGGTGAGCTGAAGGGATGTGCTGTTAAGGTAAGAGCTTGCTGTGGGCCCTGCAGGAATGCTGGGCCCATGACAACTATTTCAGTTGTCATGGGCCCAGCGGTCCTGGTCTGCATTATCGACAATATCGGTATCTTTATAGGCCAATACCGATATTGCGGAAAATTCAGAATATCAGCCAGACCGATAATCGGTCGATCCCTAATATGCACACACACACATATATATATATATATATATATACACACACACACATCATAAGTGTATTTTGAGATATATATGTATATATCTCAGAGTACGCTTATAATGAAATCTTATATGCATTATATATATATAATATATTATAAAATGCTTTAATTACTTTATAATATATGTGGCGAAACCAACCTCGCCACTGTGAACTGGAGAAGCCTGGTTGCTCGCCTGCTCCCTTGGGACTATGGCCCTGCAGGTTAAACCATTTATTTTCCCTGCAGAAAGGCTTATTCGTGTGATCTGAGTGCCATTCATCTAATAATGTGCGCTCAGATCAAAGCTATCTGGGGATGTGTAGAAATGTGTGTTTTATGTACTAAATGTATCAGTATGTAATTTTATGTCTTTTACTGTCTTTTTGTCTGGGTAATGGAGTTTTGCCTCTGTCCTGGGAGATAATTAGAGTCCTTCCCCAATTATCTCCAGGCCAGGGAGGAGGGATTGTGATGCATTGTGGGTTGTAACTGTTACTTGATTGGTTATTTTATACCTCCCTGTGGGCGGTCCTGTATGTGCAAGACTGTAATAAAAACCAGGCTGTGTGTGCCAGCAGTGTTGTTCCTGTTTTAACCCTCAAAGTGAAGTGTTGTCTCATTCTTGGGGGGAATTTGACTGTATGTTGATTGCCAGGAGTGTAAGCTGTTCATAGGGCTTTTCCTGTTCGGCTGCTTCCAGGGTTCGTGTGTCTGCTGTTCGAGAGTTGGTGAATACGTGCAGTTTGGAGTTCGGGAGGTTGGTGATTGCAGTAGCTGCTGGTCTATCTGGAAGGGGATTATCGCCTAAATGGTTTTTATCCCCTTGTGAGAGAAATGGTCCGTTACAATTGGTGGCAAGCGACGGGATCATTTCCACAGCCCAGAAGGACAGCTATAATACAACACCAAATTGATTACAAATTGAGGGCAACGCCAGTACCCGTACAGCGACCCTATCTACAAAAGAACCAACTTCAGCAGCGCAAGCATGGCACCCAGCTACACTCAGGAGCAGTATGACAGAGAGTTTACCATGCGGCTGGCTTTCTTTGGACCCAACCCCCCGGAGAAATACGTGCAGTTCGTAAGGAGCCAGGTAGACGAGTACCTGCAGTTCATGGCAGATCCAACCAAAGGTATCGGCCGCCCTATCCGGTGGCAGAGTGCATTACGGGGACTCAAAGGTGTACCCCAGGGAGCTGAAGGAGTCGTCCTTCCTCCCCAGTGTCAGAGTAAGTCCCAGGGAGCTGAAGGTGCAGTCCTTCCTCCCCAACGGCAGTGTGTATCCCAGGGAGCTGAAGGTGCAGTCCTTCCTCCCCAGCGGCAGTGTGTATCCCAGGGAGCTAAAGGTGCAGTCCTTCCTCCCCAGCGGCAGTGTGTATCCCAGGGAGCTGAAGGTGCGGTCCTTCCTCCCCAGCGGCAGTGTGTATCCCAGGGAGCTGAAGGTGCGGTCCTTCCTCCCCAGCGGCAGTGTGTATCCCAGGGAGCTGAAGGTGCAGTCCTTCCTCCCCAGCGGCAGTGTGTATCCCAGGGAGCTAAAGGTGCAGTCCTTCCTCCCCAGCGGCAGTGTGTATCCCAGGGAGCTGAAGGTGCAGTCCTTCCTCCCCAGCGGCAGATTGTATCCCAGGGAGCTGAAGGTGTCGTCCTTCCTCCCCAGCGGCAGTGTGGGTTCTTAGGAGAGGAGACAGTTAGTCCCTCTCCCCAGCGGTCAAGTGAGTCCCAGGCAGCAGAAGATGCCGTCCTTCCTCCACAGCGGCAGAGTGTCCTGCAGGGAGCAGAGACCGTCAGTCTCGCACCCCAGCAGCAGGACAAAATATTGAAAGGGGAGACAGCTGGTCCCCCTCACCACCAGCAGAGAGAGTGTCAGGGAGAGGAGCCTGCTACCCCCTCTCCCCAGCGGCAGTTTACAGTCCAGAGAGAGGAGCTTGTTACACCCTCTCTCCAGCGGCAGCCTAACCCACCAAGGGGAGATGTTACACCCCCCAACGGTGCAGATGGGACTGTAGTCTCTGTACTTGCAGCACAAGGGGTAAGGACGGTCGGTCCTGTCCCCCAGCCACAGAGCGGTATATCCAGAGGGGAGACAGTCGGTCTCTCCCTCCCACAATCAGGCTCCAACCAGGCTACTTCCGCGCTAGTACTGGCACCAGGGCAGAGTACCGCTAGTCTCTGCCCACTCAGCAACCCACCAAGGCAGCCTAACAGTTCCCCACACAGTCGTAGTGAGGCACCTGGACATGGACAAAGCTCTCCTCTACCCAGGTGTAGTAACCCGTTATTGTGGGTGGGCTGTACTGCTGTTTCTGTTTTGTGGGTGGGTTGCTGGACTAACCAGGGCACTGACCGGCAGGAGGTCAGATACCCTGTTAGTCTAGTTGGTAAGGGGGAGAAGTGTGGCGAAACCAACCTCGCCACTGTGAACTGGAGAAGCCTGGTTGCTCGCCTGCTCCCTTTGGACTATGGCCCTGCAGGTTAAACCATTTATTTTCCCTGCAGAAAGGCTTATTCATGTGATCTGAGTGCCATTCATCTAATAATGTGCGCTCAGATCAAAGCTATCTGGGGATGTGTAGAAATGTGTGTTTTATGTACTAAATGTATCAGTATGTAATTTTATGTCTTTTACTGTCTTTTGTCTGCCATGTGGGTAATGGAGTTTTGCCTCTGTCCTGGGAGATAATTAGATTCCTTCCCCAATTATCTCCAGGCCAGGGAGGAGGGATTGTGATGCATTGTGGGTTGTAACTGTTACTTGATTGGTTATTTTATACCTCCCTGTGGGCGGTCCTGTATGTGCAAGACTGTAATAAAAACCAGGCTGGGTGTGCCAGCAGTGTTGTTCCTGTTTAACCCTCCAAGTGAAGTGTCGTCTCATTCTTGGGGGGAATTTGACTGTATGCCGATTGCCAGGAGTGTAAGCTGTTCTTAGGGCTTTTCCTGTTCGGCTACTTCCAGGGTTCGTGTGTTTCCTGTTCGGGAGTTGGGGATTCGTACAGTTTGCAGTTTGGGAGATTGGTGATTGCAGTAGCTGCTGGTCTATGGGAAAGGGGATTATCGCCTAAACTGTTTTTATCCTCTTGTGAGATAAACGGTCCGTTACAATATATTATACATATATATGTATAATATATCCATTTTACTTTTTAGCAGCCTGGGGGACTGTCTGACAGTCCCCCTGCTGGCAGCTCCTAGACTCCTATTGCGGCGATGTGATCATGGTGTAATTGCCGCGGATCACCGGTCCAGATAAGTCCTACTTGCCTTTTTTTTTTTTTCGTAATACAGTTAGAATAAAATTGTAGATTATGCTAACGTAGTGTACCTATAATCTTAATTTTAGTAATGACAGGAGGCGAATATTGCATATCTCTCTTTACTGAAAATCTCCAGCAGCACAGAAAGAAAACAACCAATCAGAAAAAAGTCAGGTGATACATAAAAGGCCCTGACAGTCTCATCTCTTCCTCTTTCTTTGTAGCGAGTATTAAACAGGTAGAAATACCACAGAAATATGACAAATAACATAATTCAAAAGTTCAATCAAACAATGTCATCCCAAATCCGGTAGAAACGTCATGCAGAGAAACAGAAAGGTGAGTCCGTCCTTCGGAGATAACCAATCACACTGAAAGAAAAAAGTGAAAGGTATCTAAATTGGCAAGTTGCCCACATATAATGAACATCAAAGACATTGTAAGAACTATTATGCATGTCATGATAGACAGAAAACGTATTCCTTAATCGTCAAATCTAAATAACTGAGATTCATAACAATCTATAAAGTTTAATCAGAGAAAATCATAGTGAACACTACATAATCATACCTACAATTTGGGTGGGAAATATTCGCTTCCTGTCATTACTAAAATTAAGATTCTAGGTACACTACGTTAGCATTATCTACAATTTTACCACATGACAGGAAGCTTCATATTTGCATTTTTAACATTAAGAATTAATTAAAGCAAAGGAGGCATGAGAAGTCTGACAAAATAAAATGTCCTGAATGTACTCTCGCGCGTCCAAATCCGCACAACACATAATGTCGGCAAGAGTGGCTCCTGCCGAGAAAGCTTGTGTAGCGGTCGCACCACAAACCGAGTGGGCCCCAAAGCATGGTTCAACGCCGGCTAACGATAAAAGCCAGCGGACCCATCTGGCCAGTGTTGTAGTAGACACTGGTCCATGAGGTTTAACGTATGAAATCAAAAGCTGACCCACCAAAGAGGTTCGGAGAGGAGCTGAGATTTTGGTATATCGCATAAACGTCTTAACCACACATAGTCTGGGATCCGCTAGGAAGAATGGGTAAAACACCGAAGAGGAGTCTGACTTCGTGCGACGGGAGATCGTAAGAGTAACCCCTTCTGGAGTGAAGGAGAAACAGTCTGTGGTGAAAGGGACCTCGCCACTGGTTTTTGGAGAGGCCTGCTTGCCTGCCTCTTGCCTTGTGACTATGGCCCCTGTGAAATATTGCCATTTAAAAAGTCTGTTTGGGCTTATTGGATTTTGGGACACTTTTTCTGCCCCTTTGAATCCATGGGAAGGTGTGCCTCTTCCCAGCCCCGTTTCCTGTCCCATTGTTCTCCAGCAGGGCGTTGTCCCAGGCACACTGCCAGACCAGTTGGAACTGGCTGCTTTGTCCCTCCTCGGTCTCTCATCAGCCCTTGCTATTGTTTAACCACATGGCGATTTGACTGTGTTCGTGGGATCTGAGCGCTGTTTGGCTATATCAGATCCAAGCTATCTGGGGATAGGTCAAATGTGGGGGTTCAGTTCCATAGAATATTAGATATGTATTTTAATGTGTTTTGTTGCAGTTGTGACTTAGTGATATTTTCTGTACCTGGAGATAATTGAGTTTACTACAGTTAATTAAGCCAATTATCTCCAGGATAGAGGAGAACATTGACCGGCTGCACAGCCTAAATCTGTGGAACTGTTTTGGACAGGAAAGCCATGCTTGCAGTCAGTCAAATAGGACGTCCACCTAACTTTTAAACCACTGGAGGGAATGCTATGATTTTTACATATGTTTGTATATGGAGTATGCGGATTCAGAATATGGAAATTGCATGTAGGGTTTGGAAGTTATGAATATTGTATGAAACTGTATATTTTCCTGCCTGTGATAATTAAGTTAACCCATTGTGTACAGTAATTATATCACAGGCAGAGGGTAGGGTTTGTGTGTCCTAGCTGGGAGTGTCTGACTGTATTGTGTTTGATTGGCTGTTCCATAAGACCATGTGGGTGGTAACTTTGTGTAAGAACTTGCATAAAAGAAAGACATTTGAGGCTTATTAAAACAGTTGGTGTCTGCTGGAGTGCTTGGAGTCCTCAGGAAGCGCTAGGAGCATCCTTCAACAGAGGTACCCAGTTGTGTTGCCAGGTGATCTGTTACACCGTCGACATCGAGTTAGCAGTTTGACATACCTTTTGGCCACGCTGTGGATGGTGAAGGACCCCGCAATCAATTTCAGGCAGTTGATGTGAAGGTCGATCTCTTCGCCCTGCTAAGCCCCCCCCCGTGGAGGAGTCCAAGCAGTGGGTACCCCGACTCCACGATGAAATCCGGGGATGAACCAAAGATCACTTTGCCATTCCAGGTTTGCATGTGAAGGAGCCACCAGCGAAGCTCCGTCCGAACGTCCGCTGAGAGTGAGATCCAGTGGTCGTACGAGTGTCCGCATCGTTGGCATCTCGTCTTCAGACGTTGTATGGTCCTGGAAATACTGCTTGGATGGAGGATGATAGGAGTCCAACAATCCGAGCGAGCATCCTGAGGGGGATCGTATCCATCTGGAGAACCCTTCAGATTTCTTTCCTTATGGAAGCTATCTTTGCCGTAGGAAGGCGTAGTACGCAGTTCGTCAAGACGATTTCGAAACCAAGGAACTGAACCGAATGGGAAGGAGAGAGAGAGGACTTCTGTATATTCACCACAAACCCCAAGATTCCAGAAAGTGAACGACAAATTTCAACTGCAATCATAGTCTGGATGCGGATTCACAGAAAATCAGCAAATCGTCCAGATAAACGAGATATTGCACGCCCATGGTTCGAATGTGAGCCATCACTGGCTTTGTGAAGCACCACGAAAGGCAGACATGTGAATTGGCATGTTTGCCCTCTCCACCTGAACCAAAGGAAGGGACGACAATTAGGGCGACTGGGACTGACAGGTATGCGTCTTTGAGGTCCAGACGCATAAACCAGTCGTTTACGATGAGAAGGTCTTGTAGAAGATGAATTCCTTCCATCTTGAAGTGCCTGTATACCACGTAATAATTCAGGTGTCGTAGATTGATAAGCGGTCGGTAATCGCCCATTTTCTTCTTGACCAGGAAGATATTGCTGAAGAAGCAGATTTTCTTGTCTTCCAGGAGGTCTTGTTCCTCTGACATGTGTATTGGGGGCGGCAGAGAGGCCTGAATGGATTGCGAGTAAAACTCTATGATGTAACCCTGTACCCTCTGGAGTATCCAGGCATCTTTGGTGATCGTCTCCCAATTCTGTAAGAAAAGAGACATGTTGCCAGCAGTAGCAGTACCCGTAGTGAAACAACCACGTCCTCTGGCTCTATCCGTGCCTCTGTATCTCGCTCTATCCGTGCCTCTGTAGAATGAGGATCTTTGAGTCATGGCCGGAAAGGAGGTGGATTATTGTGGGTATGTCCTGGAGCCTGTCGACCAGAAGGGGCTGGTCGACAAAAGCCCTCCCAAAAACACCTCGTCCAGGTGGGGCACGGAAGACCTGCTTCAGGGATGCTTGAGTCTTATTTAAGATGGTAAACAGGCTCACGTGCCTCTTGAGTTCTATGAAGGTTTTGCCAAACAGTAGGCCTTTAGCTTCTTGGTTGAGTTCTTTGGATCCAAGGTCCAACAGTATGTTGTCTATATGGAGCGAGACCGATCTGCGCCGTTCGGTGCATAGTGCCGCATTGGAATTACCCAGTAGGCATATGGCCCATTGAGCCTATTCACGGATAGCGTGTGGGTCGAGTTGGTTGCCTCGGGAGAGTGCTAAATCTGCAAAGTAGAGAATCTTTGCAATAGGGCCGAGCAAGCATTGAAGCTTGTGTTGTGTGGCCTTTAGGCCTTTCTCAGCACCCTTGCGTGTGTCCCGTCCAGAGTGGGACATGAAGGCCACCACCGTGGCATCGTATTCCTGGGTGAAGGCCACCTTGTCCGGCAGCCAGCCTAGGGCATTCAGCTTTCAGGCCAGCCTAGGGCATTCAGCTTTCAGGCATGCACAAACCTCCTTCTCTAGGGGCTTGCGCAGCCAGTAGTGTACGAATCTCGCCAGGTGGTCAGGGAGGGTCCACTCTGATAATCGAGGGTCAAAGAGTGGTACCCCTTGTTCGTCCAAGAAGCTACCATCCTCTGCCACCCTAGTTTTTGGGACACTCAGGGTATCCTTGTGTCTGTCGTCCTCTCCGAGTACGGTTTCTTTAACATATTTCGAGGAAGTCTTGCCAGTCTTCGTCCTCTGAGAGTGAGCCGTCGTCGCGCCACTCGTCCACGATGTTGAGGTTACCCAGTGGACCATAGTCCTCCTCATCAGATGGAGGTGGTGAAAGGACGGGTGTCCGTGGTTCTGTCTGCTTCACAGGTGCTTTGCCCTTAATCCTAGAGGCCGGAGGGCTTGATCCCTTCCAATGTCGCTCGGACTTTGACAGTTCTGATTCCAAGGTCTCTGCCAGGTCTGGTGGACCTGCGTCTCCATGGAATTGTGGTAGCGCTCGTAGCAGAGCTTTTTCCACCAAGGCTGCCACTGCGGCATTAATCATAGCTTGGAAGTCTCAGGTCGGTTGCGGTGTGTCTTCCATGTCTGGTTCTGTCCTGTGTGTGAGACAGTGACAGTTAGCGGGTGCAATGGTGGCAGAGCAATCACATCCTGGTACAACTGGGGCTCGCCCAGAGTATAGTGGCCCAAAATTGCCTGTGAGTGTATAATATTGTGTGCCAATGCGGGAGGGCTCTCTCTCTCTCTCCTGATAACCAGGGGGGATACCCTTGAGGTAGCTGAGACCTGAATGCCTCGTAGGAGTGTGTGACCCAGGAACTCCCTTGTTTTACTAGGTTCACCACAGTTGTACACGGAGCCGAACCACGTTCATAGATGAGCAATATGCAGTGCATGCAGTAAGCAGAGGCACGTCAGTATCACATAGGGAACTCCATTAAAATCTCTCCCGCAGCAGGACCCACATATAATTAGCTGGGGTTCACCCCAGATGGTGTTCCGTGATAACAAGAGGACACCCACATTAGTATTTGGCACAATATTGGAAAGACATGGATAGCTGGGGGGGTCACCCCAGGTGGTGTGCCATGAACAGAGGATGTAGCGGAGAGGCAGTATAAACCACGATATCTCCGCTGGGTAACAGGAACAACAAAGGATAATCCAGGGAATCAGCATACAATAATCCAAGTAGCACTGCAGTAACCCTTCCTTCCCAAGAACTAGACGACACATAGGCTGGGAGTCAACTGAGGTCTTTTATTTCAGCTCCACAATTTATACAAGTCCCCATGCAAGGGGTTTCCTGAGTCCCCTCCCAGGGGCATTCCTAGAGGGGACTATATGGGGGACTTACTGTACAGGACATTTCTCCCATCAGGCACTGCTGCACGAGAGGGATCCTCCCACAGGAATGTACCGTTAAGTGGATTATCCCTCCGTGCAGCAGAACCTACAATTCGTATTAAAATGCATAACTCTCTGAATATACGATCTATTTAAACGAATGGACGTTCGGTAGATAGCTGGGGTCTGAGCGCATCATTCGTGAGATTACCGCTCAGATCCCAGCTAAAACAACCAAACGCCGCACAAAAAACACATTCATTAAAACATATCTTCAAAAGACCGATTGTATGTAAGGGAACAGGATACCGAACGGCCTGGAAGCTCAGCGGTGTTCGTGCCATCGAGTAGCCGTTTTTAGTACCATGCGCTCGACGACCAAACACCGCTGAGGGAACAAAGGATCCAAGATGGCCGACCGCCGCATGGTCGGTAGTCGAACGACGGCCACCTTGGAGAGCCTCTAATTACCGATTGCAACATTGTTGCAATCGGTTAATAGGCGCCACACGTCTCTAAGTGTGTGGGCTATTAAATGATGGTTTGTTCGGTTCACGAACGGCCCGCAAAGGTGCCGTTCGTGAAACGAAAGAGAATCAGCTATCTGCTTTCGGCAGATAGCCCAGGCAGGAAATACAATATTACAATTGCATTACATTACACGCTGGAACACACATAACATGAAAACCATACAGGCAACCCTTAAAGCGACAGTACATAAATAATGTCCAATTGGCTAGGTTTGCCACAATGCTCCCCCAGAATCAAGCCAGCATACACAGTCTGATCCCAATGGATCGGCTTGGGGATGTCCGGAGGAGCACTCACGGATCACGGCTCCAAGTCTGTTTGTCTGGACAACCCGTCGGCGTTGCCATTTTGCTTCCCAGGGCGATAGTGTATTGTAAAGTCAAAAGGCTGCAGCGCCAAACTCCAGCGCAGCAGCCTGGCATTGTCTCCTGACACCCTGTTCAGCCACACCAACGGGTTGTGATCCGTGAGTAATGTAAAGGGTTGTCCGTATAAATAGGGCTGCAACTTTTTGAGGGCCCACACCACAGCCAGGCACTCCTTTTCAATGGCGGCGTAGCTTACTTCCCTGGGTAAAAGTTTTCGGCTTAGATAAGCTACGGGGTGCTCGCCGCCATCTGGTCCAACTTGGCTCAGTACTGCTCCCAATCCCAACATAGAAGCGTCTGTGTGGACGAGAAAACGTTTAGTTGGATCAGGAGCAGAAAGGACAGGTGAGTTAACAAGTGCTGTCTTGAGCTGTTGAAATGCCTGCTCACACTCTGGGGCCCAGACTACTAGCTTAGGGAGATTCTTACGGGACAGATCAGTGAGGGGTTTGGCAAGGGCGCTATAGTTGGCCACAAATTTCCGGTAGTACCCGGCGGTCCCTAAGAAGGCGAGCTCTTGGGTCTTGGTGCGAGGGGTAGGCCATTGGGCGACTGCCTCTATCTTAGCGGGTTCTGGTTTCTGTTGCCCGCTCCCTACCCGGTGCCCTAGGTACTGCACCTCTGCCATACCTATATGGCATTTGCTGGGTTTTAAGGTCAGTCCGGTCCCGGATCCGGTTTAGTACGGCTCCTATGTGGACCAGATGTTCGTGCCAGGAGTAGCTGAATATGACGATATCATCCAGATACACGCAGGCATACTCCTGGAACCCATCCAATAATCTGTCTACCATTCTCTGAAAGGTAGCTGGGGCGTTTTTCATCCCGAATGGCATGACCTTAAACTGATACAGGCCACGGGGTGACAAAGGCCGACTTAGGAATGGCGTCCTCTGCTAACGGAATTTGCCAGTACCCTTTGCACAGGTCTATTGTGGTAAGGTACTGGCCCCTGGCCATTTTGTCTAGGAGCTCGTCTAGGGATACGCGTCGGAGGTCGTTTTATCGTTGTGCCGCCGGTAGTCTACACAGAAACGGGTCGTTCCGTCCCGTTTCGGCACTAATACTACCGGGTAGGCCCAGGGGCTGTCGGAGTGCTCTATTACTCCTAACTGAAGCATTTCCTCAATTTCTTTGCGCATATTTTCTTTGACTACTTCGGGTATGCGGTATGGGGTTTGGCGCAGAGGAGTCTGATCTAAAGTTTCGACCTTATGCGTAGCTAACGGGGTATAGCCGGGTAAATTGGAAAACGTGGCTTTCTTTTCCTGAAGTAACCTTTGCACTTGGGTTCTTTCTTGGGGGTTTAACCGCTCTCCTAACTGTCCCTCTCCCAAATCTCCGCTCTGGCCCTCTTGGTCTAGGAGATCGGGTAGAGGTAGATTGTCAAAATCTTCAGTGGCAGGGCCACAGATTGCGGTGACCTCCTCAGTGTGTTCGTGATACGGCTTGAGCATGTTCACATGGAGCATGCGTTTGCCTCCCGTGCCTGTAACCGGGCCGATCACATAGGTGGTGTCGCAGATCTGTTCTACCACCTTGTATGGGCCCTGCCAGGAAGCCTGCAGCTTATCTTTGTGTACCGGTCGCAAGATTAGTACTTTTTGCCCCACCTGAAAGCTGCGGTCCCTGGCTCCCTTATCATACCATCTGCGCGGTCGTTGCTGCGCTACCTGGAGATTGTCTCCGACGGTCTGGGTCAGCCTCTCCAGGCGTTCCCTGAACTCGAGCACATAGGGTAAGATAGGGGTGCCACTAATGGTCTCGTCTCCCTCCCAGTGTTCCCGTATCAAGTCAAGAGGTCCCCTCACTCTCCTCCCGAATAATAATTCGAACGGAGAGAATCCGGTGGATTCTTGTGGCACCTCTCGATACGTGAACAGCAGGTGGGGTAGAAATCTTTCCCAGTCCTTTTGGGTGTCCATGAACGTGCGGATCATTTGCTTAAGGGTTCCGTTAAACCGTTCACAGAGCCCATTGGACTGGTGGTGATATGGGGAGTTCAGGATTTGCTGTATCACACATATCTTCCAGAGCTGATGTGTTACTTCAGCGGTAAACTGTGTGCCCCTATCTGAAATAATCTCCTGGGGAAATCCTACCCGGGTGAATATTCTCATCAGGGCCTCGGCTACCGTTTCAGCGTGTACGTTGGTTAACGCTACTGCCTCGGGATATCTGGTGGCGTAATTCACTACGGTCAAGACATTTCTTGCCGGATGGGCTGGGCTTTGCTAGAGGTCCTATGATGTCTACTGCCACCCTACTGAAGGGTTCCTCAATTATGGGCAGAGACCGTAGCCGGGCTTTGTATCTGTCCCCTCTCTTGCCTACCTTTTGGCAGGTATCACAGGTCTGGCAATATCGCCTAACGTCTTGGGAAATACCTGGCCAAAAGAAATTTTGGGTTAGCCTGTGCTTGGTACGACTGATGCCTAAGTGCCCAGACAGGGGGATATCATGAGCTATGCGTAATAACTCTAACCTATACTTTTGAGGCACTATGAGTTGCTTAATGGGTAAAGGTATAGACCCGGACACTACCTTTTCTGCGTGTCGGTACAGTAGTCCTTTGTCCCAGATATACCTTTCCCCCTCTAATCCTGCTTGATCCTTATCAATACGGTCTTTATACACCTGTAAAGAGGGGTCTAGGGCCACTTCTGACCCAAACTCTAGGGAATTGGCCCATGGCATGGCAGTGGGTAGGGGAGGGTCATTGCTTACCTGAGCCTCAGAGTGATTGGACGGTGCTGTGGTGCGAGCCTGTTGTCGGGTCACAACCGGATAAGCCTCCTGTACTGTGGGTTGTGGAACAAATGCTGAAGTCAGCTCCCCCAAGTCGTTGCCCAAAAATCACATCCGCTGGCAAGTCTTGCATCATCCCCACATACACATTCCCGTGCCCCGCTCCCCAATTCAAGTGTACCTTGGCCGTTGGTACTTTGCAAATGGCTCCCCCGGCCACCCGTACAGCCACACAGTGCCCAGTGAGCTTGGGCTTTGGTACCAAATGACTTCGGACTAGAGTTAAGGTAGCCCCAGAGTCACAAAGTCCTTGTACTTTTCTCCCTTCCATATGTACCTCCTGGCGGTGCCCTTGGCGGTTATCGGAGGCGGCCTGGATGGGGTTCACCTCGTGTAGGGTGCCTAGCGGTTCCTCCAGGGTTGCCCCCAGCTCTGGGGTTTGGTAGGATTCGGCCTGTAGACAGTGTATGGCCGCACGGCTGCTCGGTGCTGCGTTATTCCAGCTGGGTCTGGGCCGATTCCGTGGGCAGTCTCTCTGAATGTGCCCCTGTTAGTTGCAGGTATGGCACCGAATTGGTGGGCGTGCTGAATACCTGGGGGGGTAGGAATTCTGGCTTACCCCTGGTCGCTGGTGAGTTGTGGGGCCCCCTGCGGTGCTGGTTGCTGCAGGGGTGATGACGGCTCTGGTTGGTGCGGGTTGATCTCTCCTATTGTCTTGGAACTCATCTGCCATGTTAGCCGCTTCCTGCAGGGTGTGTGGTTTTCTGTCCCGGATCCAATTCTGTAGATATGCAGGGATGCCATTGAAGAATTGCTCCAGTACCATCAGCTGAAACATTTTTAACTTGGGCGGCCTCCAACCACCCCGCTGCAGCTGGTGTGCCCATTCCACATGAGTGTCCTTAGTGGGTTTTTTAATGTCCCGAAACTTCATACGGTACGCCTCGGAGGTGATCGCATACCGGGCTAGAATGGCCCGTTTCACCTTACTGTAGTCTCTACTATCCTTGTCTGGCACTGCCCGGTATGCTTCGGCGGCTCACCCAGATAATCTCCCTGCTAGTAGGGGTACTCGGTCTGCATCGCTGATCTCATGCAGCAAACACAGCCTCTCAAAGTCCTGTAAGAAGTAGTCAATGCCACCGTCAGCCTCCACATAGCTTTTAAAGGCTTGATATGGAATTTTGGCTTTCCCTGGGAGGATATTGACGGGCGTTGCGGCTCTTTCTCCGGCTTGTTGATTCCCTTGCGCCCTCCTAGACATGATGTACTCCTGTACATCAGCAAAGAGCCTGTTAACCATCTCTGCAGATGGTGGCTCAGGGAATAAAGCCATTCGTGCTCTGAATTCGGTTGCAAATTCGTTGGGCTCTCCCTCCATTTGAGGTGCTGCAGCAGCTGCGGCTCTGTCTCCTTCCATGAGCTCTGTAATTAGGACAGCCTTTGCATTGTTACTGGCTATTGCTCCTCTTGCTTCCAGCAGCTCCTTTAATGTGCTCTGTTTTAGCAGGGCGTAATTTGTTCCCATTCACCGGCCGTTCGTGGGTTTCATTCGAATGAGCTAATTCCCGAATTGCTGCTCCTTGATTCGTTTTAAAATCTGCCGAACGTTGCTTTGCTGTGTAGATTCAATCCCGTCGCTTGCCACCAATTGTAGCGGAGAGGCAGTATAATCCACGATATCTCCGCTGGGTAACAGGAACAACAAAGGATAATCCAGGGAATCAGCATACAATAATCCAAGTAGCACTGCAGTAACCCTTCCTTCCCAAGAACTAGACGACACATGGGAGGGCTGGGAGTCAACTGAGGTCTTTTATTTCAGCTCCACAATTTATTCAAGTCCCCATGCAAGGGGTTTCCTGAGTCCCCTCCCAGGGGCATTCCCAGAGGGCACTACATGGGGGACTTACTATACAGGACATTTCTCCCATCAGGCACTGCTGCACGAGAGGGATCCTCCCACAGGAATGTACCGTTAAGTGGATTATCCCTTAGTGCAGCAGAACCTACAATTCGTATTAAAATGCATAACTCTCTGAATATACGGTCTATTTAAACGAATGGACGTTCGGTAGATAGCTGGGGTCTGAGCGCATCATTCGTGAGATTACCGTTCAGATCCCAGCTAAAACAACCGAACGCCGCACAAAAAACACATTCATTAAAACATATCTTCAAAAGACCGATTGTATGTAAGGGAACAGGATACCGAACGGCCCGGACCTCCCGAATGGCCTGGAAGCTCAGCGGTGTTTGTGCCGTCGAGTAGCCGTTTTTAGTACCATGCGCTCGACGACCAAACACCGCTGAGGGAACAAAGGATCCAAGATGGCCGACCACCGCATGGTCGGTAGCCGAACGACGGCCACCTTGGAGAGCCTCTAATTACCGATTGCAACAATGTTGCAATCGGTTAATAGGCGCCACACGTCTCTAAGTGTGTGGGCTATTGAATGATGGTTTGTTCGGTTCACGAACGGCCCGCAAAGGTGCCGTTCGTGAAACGAAAGGGAATCAGCTATCTGCTTTCGGCAGATAGCCCAGGCAGGAAATACAATATTACAATTGCATTACATTACACGCTGGAACACACATAACATGAAAACCATACAGGCAACCCTTAAAGCGACAGTACATAAATAATGTCCAAGTGGCTAGGTTTGCCACAGAGGACACCCACAGTAATGTTTGTACACTTGGTACAGTATGTATGTAAGTAACCCTGTACACTCAGTTCTCAGGGAGAAGCCACCTATTTCGTTAGTACTGATAGTGAATCCTGTATCAATTGTGAGCTGACAGTTAAAATAGCATGTAAACACAATGGATGGAGCTATTCAAAGACGTTCTTCTTCTTAATATAATGCTGCAGAAACAGAAAAGTGCATACAATAGTGCAGACAATTTACAATAAATGTAAAAGCAATATTTACAAGGAAACACTCACAAAATCAGAGCCAATTGGAACCTGGCTCTGGTATAGATGGCTTCAGGATCTATTCCAGGGTGATCCTGGCCCTTCTGTGATTGATGGAGCTGTTTCCGGATGAATGGAGAAGAATCCAAAGGGTTGGAATAAATGACCAAATTTATTGAACAAAATTGATATAACTAAAACATAAAAACCATCAAGGATAAAATAATAAGTGAGCCAAAACGCGTTTCGCCTATTGTGGCTTCCTCAGTCAGCTCTCACAACCACTGTCCAGACAATGTTCTTTTATACCTCTTTAGTCTATTAAAATTCGCGGCTAAATTCCCTTTGGAACGCAAGCGTGCGTTCCACACCTTCATTACCATATTCCCAACCTCGTGGATGCGGTGACATCACTTCCGGGTTCCGTTCCAAGTGGGGACGTGTATTTCCGGTCATGTGAATACGATATCGTCACTTCCGGGTTCCATCCTAAGTGGAACGCAGGATGCGTTCCACTTCAAATGTTGTCTGTCTTTTCCTATTCTCCTGTATAAATGGAACGCAAAATATGCATTCCAAGTCTTCTTTTCGTCCCAGACATATTTCTGCATATTTTTATGTATACATAGAACGCAGAATATGCGTTCTATAACTCTTCATTGTCCCACAAAGGTGTCTCACAAAGTAGAAAAAAAAAAAACATATATCAAACATAGTTATATGAGATTTCTTTTTTACATACATATCATATATTCGATGTGCATATTAAGTCCCAATATTTAAAGTGATGGTGCTGATTATATAAAACAAGTGAATTACTTCATTGCATATAAAGTGACCATGCATGTGTTGTTATAATGTATGTGCAAATAAATGAATAAAATTTAAATAAAATAAAAGTTAAAATAGCAATCCAGTGTAAATGGGGTACCTTCAATTGATATCCAAGTTGAATTGAGTAAGCCAAGTCGAGCAGGTCAGCTAAAATCCGGATTGTGTGATTCCCGATCTGGAATAAAGCAAGGAAATGGCGAGATCCAAGATGACCACCGCTAACGCGCAACTGTCAGCAAGCCTGCGAAACGCAGGCCCACCAAACAAATTGCGAAATAAGCGCCCCGGTCTCCCCCAGGCCCACTAGCCCTAACAGTAATATGCCCTAACTGACTCGCGGGCGCGTTCTGAGAGGGAAGGGGAAGCACTAGTAAATGACAGAGGGCTGAGGCTGGATACACAGACAGTAGAAAAAGATAAATAAAGATATATAGGGACAGGTTAAGGGAAAGCCAGGGAACAGCAAAAGGTATAGAATGAATACAAAATACCAATTGTAGAAAAATTCCATTAATAATAGTAAATAGTAGGGAGAAATAAATACTCTGACCTGTGCCAGGCCGGAGAGAAAGAATGAGGAAGTGATGAGACTGTCAAGGCCTTTTATGTATCACCTGACAGTTGCAGATACGAATAAGGTACTAACTTATGGCTTCTGATGCTCTGCCTGATGGCTTCCGATGCTCTGCCTCATTGCCGGGCTCCACGTGGAGTAACCCAGACCCAGTGTTCTCTGGGGGCCACCGGCAGTGAGGGGGGTATTGCAGCGAGTTGTTTTGGTGCCTATAGTGTCCCTTTGATATTTTTGGTCTGTTTTTCTGCCAGAGGACCTGGACATATTGTTCGGATACATGGCATCATGGACTCTATATCAAATATCAACAGGTATTAAATGATCACCTGACTGCCTCTGCCAGAAAGCTTTATATGGGCCATGGTTGGATCTATCAGATCTAAAAATACAGCAATATCAACACAAACATGGTGTACTGACCATAAATTCAGGGTCTTGCCATGGCCATCCCAGTCCCCTGACTTGAACCCTACAGAAAACTGGTCAACCTTGAAATTTGAATAATCTGAACAGATTCAGTAGGAAGTAATGGTATTAGATCATTTGCCATGTACTCTCCAACCTCATCAGGCATTATAGTAGAAAACTCAGAGCTGTTATTTGACTAAAAGGTGCCACTAATTTTTCTTTTTATAAATCTATGTTGTGTTTGCAATTGTGTGATATCCATGAGAGCAGAGTATTTGTGTTCATTTTTTTAAACAAAAGGTTAATCAATAAATACCATTTTCATAGCTTTTTTTTCTTTGCTCATATTTACCAAGGGTGTCAATATTAGAGGGCACTGCATGTGCTAAATAAAGAACATATGGGCTGCATGTATATAGGATGTATGTCAGTATATACTGTATCTTTCTTTTCTAATATTGCTCATATTTCAACTAAAAGATCTGCAATGGTCTATGACTGAATTAGAGGTCTGCAGGTTACCGCCCCCAGGTTAGACCCCCATATTGAGAATTTTAACAAAAGATTATTCCATTTGTTTGATCAGGTTAGATCAACATTTTTTTCCGTTAGATCTACTCTAAAATACGCAATATTAACAATCATTTTCAGGGGGGACTAACCCGTAGCCAGCACCCCTCAACAAACATTTGTACAAAATGTTGTTGATTATGATAGCTCTGCGTTAGATCAGGTTTGATCAGGCAAAATATTTGTTAGATCTAGCCTAATTACTGAGATATTGCATATATAATAAGGGGGGCTGGCCCCCCTCAACTGAAATTTAGACAAAATGTAACTGATTTTGGTAGATATTTGTTAGATCAGGTTTAATCAACTGGGTTTTTTTTGTTAGATCTGTCACGCAAGAGGCGATATTCACTGGACGACTTTGTGGGCGTGACTACAGGTTAAACCCCCTCAACTGAAATTTACATTTATTTTTTTTTATTGATTTTGGTAGATATTCGTTAGATCAGGTAAGACCAACTGTTTTTTTCATTAGATCTATCAGGCAAGAGGCGGTATTCACTACCTGACTTTGTGAGCGTGACTACGAGTTAGCCCCCTTAATTGAATTTTTTTTACATTTTTTATTGATTTGTGTAGATATTTGTTAGATCAGGTAAGACCAACTGTTTTTTTTTGTTAGATCTATCACACAAGAGGCGGTTATAGTGGACCACGGGTAACCTGACCTGTTACCTCCGCTAATCCCCTTCATTCAGCCAGGCAGGAACCATTTATAGAACCAAGGGACCCATTTTCCCCCAGTAACTGGACGACACACAGTCCTAGAGGTTCAACTTTGACAATCTTTTTGGAAATGCACAACTTTTTATGCACAGACCCTCTCCTCTCTTTCAATACAAGTTCCTCAGTCCCAGGCTCATGGTGGATGGCTTACAGCAGATAACCATCTCCCGCTCTGGGAGATACCAACAGCACATACAGTTACACACATTAAAACATATTGTATACAGGGGTTAGACTTTGGGGCTCGGCGCCCCGGGAAGAGAAGGGGCCAACTAGGATCCCTGCAAATAGCGGGGCGATCAGATGTACAGAGCCCGAGAAATCATCGTCTAAAGTCTGGGGCTCGAGGCTCTGTACATGCTCAAAATTAGTTCCATGGAGTTGCTTGTTTTAGTCCGGTGAATTCAAACTTCCCGCCTAAATCATGCAACAACCAATCAACTGAAAGGCGTGAAACCAAATCGCGCCAATCAGCTCTCAGGGAGGAGAGGGGTTTCACCACCCAATCAGAAGAAAGGGTGCGAAACCCCATTTGAAAGGGCGCTCCTTCTCTGATTGGTCAACTGCGCCCGTAGCGACCAATCAGCGCTCGTTCGTGCCGACCAATCAAGAGAATGGCGCAAAACCCAGTTTGAATGGACGCGCTGTTTCCCATTGGGCGACACTGACTTCCAGGTGGCAAGCAGGACTCCTGTTACCATTTAGCCGAGTTACAGCCCCAGGGTCCCCGGTGGGGCTTGCGCCTCTCCCCGGCGGCTGCCTCCACTTAGGCAGCCCTGGGGAGAGCGCTCCTTGGGCAGCTACGAGCCGGGCCTCGCAGCCCTCTGGTAGGGGAACAGTGATTATGGCTTCGTTAGGAGCAGGTTAGGATAATCTGAACCACCAGTACCCCAGACGATATCCCCAACAACATCAGGGACCCATCCCGGTGCAAAGTCCCCGCAAGGGAAGCATCCCTTGTCAGGATACGAACGCTCCCCCTGGCAGACCCCCCAGGGGAATGCCCCCCTGGCGGCCACCCAATGGGTGTGACTAAAGGTTAGCCAACCCACCCTCAACTGAAATTTAGAGGGGTTTTTTCAAATTGATTTTGGTAAATATTCCAATGTGGTACAATAATCCTGTCCATGCCAAATGGGGTTTATTCTTTAAATAACTTGCAGTGAGTGCCAGGGAATGTATGCATACCAGTGAGATTATGTGTGCATCAGTAAACTTGTCTGTAGGTCAAACTGAGCTGGTCAGTGATCTATAGTGAGCTTGTCTGTAGGTCAGTGTGAGCTTGTCTATAGTGAGCTTGCATGTAGCGTGCTTGTTTGTAGTGAGCTTGTGTGTGAGCGCATAAGTGAAATTGGATGTAGTGAAATTGTGTTTAGTCAGCTTGTGTGGCAAAGAGTTTGTGAGTATGAGCTTGCTTGTTTATGTTTGTGCCAGTGAGATTGTAGTGCTGTTGCTCCCCCCTCCAGCCTATACTGTCTATAAGTGAGATAGAGTGTGTGTGTTTGACTGTCTGCCTGTAACTGTGATGTGTGTGTGTGTGTGTGACTACCTGTAACTGTGTAAGGCTGTCTGTAACTGTGTAAGGCTGTCTGTGACTGTCTGTGTGTGACTGTGTCTGGGACTGTGTGCATGTGGCTCTATTTGACTGTATATGTGTATTACTGTACATATGACTGTGGGACTGTATGCATGTGACACAGAAAAATACACATCTGCATTCATACATGTGCTTACATTTTTATTTTTTAATCTGAATCTCACGAATATCTACCAAAATCAATAAAAAAAATAATAATCAAATTTCAGTTGACGGAGGGGATGGGGGAGCTAACTCGTAGTCACACCCAAAAAGTTAATTAGTGAATATTGCCTCTTGCATGATAGATGTAACGAAAAAAAAACAAACAGTTGATCTTACCTGATCTAACGAGGATCTACCAAAATCAATAAAACATTTTCCAAATTTCGGTTGAGAGGGGGCTAACCCGTAGTCACGTCTACAAAGTCATTCAGTGAATACCGCCTCTTGCTTGATAGATCTAACAAAAAAAAAAAGTTGATCTAACGAATATCTACCAAAATCAGTAACATTTTGTCCAAATTTCAGTTGAGGGTGGCCAGCCCCCCCTAATTATATATGCAATATCTGAGTAATTAGACTAGATCTAACACCAATTTCTTGCTTGATCAAACTTAATCTAACAGAGAGCTATCATAATCAACAACATTTAAAAAAAAAAATTTGTTGAGGGGAACTAGCTTCTGGTTGCCCCCCCTGAAAATGATTGTTAATATTGCATATTTTAGAGTAGATCTAACGGAAAAAAATAATCTAACAAATGGAATATTCTTTTGTTAAAATTCTCAATATGGAGGGACTAACCTGGGGGTGGTCTGCAGATTTGGTATCAAAAACTATTAGGGAGGTAAAATACATTTTCCAAAGCACCAGAAATGACACTTTTGAGAGCTTCAAAAGGGTACTCCAAGTATCATTACCACTGCAGGCTGCTGTAGAGTGTACCCAGTAATTGGCGAAACAGTTTAAAAACAGTTTGCCCCTTTACCTGAGCACCTGCCAGGTTGCGATGATCCTTGATGGTTCAGTGACGTGCTTCTGCACAAGCAAACAGTTGCTGGGGTCAGCATTCATTGGCTGACAATGTCAGCTGACTGCTTTCAGCCAGTGGCTGGTATTCTGTGCAACAATGACAGCCCTGTAATGGTGCCGAAGATGAAAATTCATACCCAGTCAATCTGAGTATTGCATAAAGATTAAATCTTTATTAAATACTCCTTTTTAAAATGGTGGTAACAGAGCCGCTTTAAAAGAACACTGTATGCACCATAACCATTTAATTTCATTGAATTAATTGTGATCTGTCACTTTCCCTCCATGCAATGTTAAACCATTTGCAAGCAGTTTGCACTGAATGAGGTTCCCTGGCTATCCACAGTCTGGCCCTTATGGAGGTCAGATTCTACACATCTCCTTCGATGAGCACTGTGATAGGCTGAATGCAGTCAGCAGATACTTTTAGCCAATCACAGCCACCTATTGCTGCTCAGGCTAATGCTTCTTCATTAGCCCATGACGCACAGAGGGGATGGACTAAAATCTGCCTGTCAAACTGAAATAAGCCAGTCAATGGTGGTCACAAATTACTCTCTACTGTTTTTGGCTCAGAAATCCCTTTACTAATATCGGTACTGATATTAGCAGAGGGAATCGCTCCTAAAGCTGTTGCTTGGATTAAGGTTATGATAAGGGTTAGAATTGGGGTTAAAAGGTTAATCTAACCATCATGATCACTTTTGAAGTTTTCATGGTGGTAGGTGTCAGTATGTGAAATGTTTCCCAGCACATGTTCCTGGCACTGCAGGTCCCCTCTCCCTCCCACCCCCCAATCCCCGGTTGCGGAAGGGGTGAAAACCCCTTCAGTCACTTACCTGAGGCAGCGACAATGTCCCACATCGCTGCTTCTTCCTCCGCCCCGCTCCTCCATGTGATTGCGTCGGCCGATGGGCGAGACTGATCCCGCCCACCGGCCAGTGAGACGCATGCCACACATGCGCATTAGAGCTCCCCATAGGAAAGCATTGAAAAACATAGTGTGAGGACGTCCAGCAACGCTCTAGCACAGGTTTCCTGTGCTGTGATCCAGGAAGTGCCCTCTAGTGGCTGTCTAGTAGACAGCCACTAGAGGTGGAGTTAACCCTGCAAGGTAATTATTCCAGTTTATAAAAAACTGCAATAATTACACTTGCAGGGTTAAGAGTAGTGGGAGTTGGCACCCAGACCACTCCAATAGGCAGAAGTGGTCTGGGTGCCTGGAGTGTCCCTTTAAGCAGCCTGGAACTTTGTTCCAGGTTTCCTAATGTCAATGCTATGCATAAATTACATCTGTCAGCGTGCACTGAAAGGGGAAGCAAGTTCTCCCACATTGCTCTCCCTCCCCTGTACATTGGTCATTTAAAAAAAAAAATAAAACTCTCCCTCATCTCCCTCCCTACCCTCACCTGTTTAGAGCATGTGCATGCTATCTAATCCGGTGATATGGTCCAATCACAGTCTGCTCTATGAGGCCCCAGGGATGTCAGAGGGGGCGAGGAAGAGCAGTGCCGGGAGGGAGCTTTGTCTGGCGTTACATTTTTTTTTTTAAGTTTTACTGCAAATTGAGAGGCTATCTAAAACCCTTTAATTTATCATATGAGAGTCCCCATGGTATCCTCATTCTCAAATAGAACAGGGATTTAACTATGCTCAGAACGCATTGTAACACTGGTGATTTAAATCCCTGATTACAGCACTCACTTTGAGCTCTGCAAACAGAGTATAGGTCAGTCTGGGGCCAGCTGATAGAGGGGATCCCCAGGAATCAATGATACCTGGGGTTCCTTGGTACTATCAGTGATTTAACCCCTGCTGGTACTTTTGCTGCATGACAGTTTATGCTGTCACTGTGCATTAAAGCCCTGAACTGAATGACGGCATAGACTGTCATGTGGTCCTTAAGTGATTAACAGTAAGCATTTTATAAACTGTTTATCTAAGAAAAGAATTTACTTTTTGCAATGTCCCTGTGTTATCCAGTATTTGTTAATATATTTCCTATGTTGCATAATCACCTAACTCAGCATCTGAAGAGAATGTTTTTATGCATGATTCACACATAATTTTTTTTTCTATTTCAGATAGATACCTTACCAATGTATAGTTATTAAAACTATTACATAAAATAAGCAACTGTGAGGTCTCTATCATCATTAATACAATGCTTCTTCTTTTCTTAACTATAGTAAAACTTCATGGTTTAAACCTTTAATTCATTGTATGTTCCCCTGTTTCTTCCCTCCCACCCCATCCCTATCCTAATTATCCCTATAATAACCCTTTAAATCTCACTTTCTTGAGGGGCGGGGCCTTGCACAGCTACTGCTCAGACGCCATATTTTACTGCTCCATGCACAAACCACATATAACTAACTAAAACTGTGACATTATTGGCTGATAACAGACCAACAGTGCCTGCAACGAGTGGGGGAACTCCCGCTGATCCCGCTCATGCCCTTTCAGTTCAGATCGCTCCCCGAGCCATCCCATAAGACCCGTGGAGGCTTAGGCCTGGAAGCCCAAAGGCCGCTACCAAACACGGCGAGCTCCTCGCGGACTGGCGCGAATACTTCCCTCCCTACCTGAACAACCCCAACACTGCAACTCAGTGGTGTATCTTGGTTTTGTGCTGCCCTAGGCAGGACAAAACTCAGACGCCCCCCTCCCCCCGCGCCACCCCCACCCAACCCTTCCCCCCGCTCCACCTTCTAAATACACACACACACACACAGTCAGACACACACACACACACACACAGTCAGACACATACACACACACACACACAGTCAGACACATACACAGACACAAACACACACACACACAGTCAGAGACACACACACACACACACTCACAAAAACACAGTCAGACACAAACACACACAGTCAGACACAAACACACACACATAGTCAGACATACACACATACACAGTCAGACACACTCACAAACACACACACACACACACACTCACAAAAGTCAGACACAAACACACACACACAGAGTCAGACACAAACACACACACACAGTCAGACACAAACACAGTCAGACACAAACACACACAGACACAAACACACACACACAGTCAGACACATACACAGACACAAACACAGTCCACACACACACAGTCAGACACACACACACACAGTCAGACACATACACACACACACAGTCAGACACACACACAGTCAGACACAAAACACACACACACACAGTCAGACACATACACAGTCAGACACAAACACACACACAGTCACACACACACAGTCACACACAAACACACACACTAACTTTTTTTTTTAAATTTAAATCCCCCCCAACCTCCTTACCTTTGGGAGTGCTGGGGGGGGGTCTCTCTCCCTGGTGGTCCGGTGGTCCAGTGGCTGCAGGGCGGGCGGGCGGCGCTGGCAGGCGGGCGGCTGGCGAGGGAGCACTTCCTATGAGCTCTCTGCTCAGCTCCCTCGCCAGCCGCCCGCCTGCCAGCGCCACCCGCCCGCTCGGGATGTCAGTTAGCCGCAAGG
Organism: Pelobates cultripes; assembly: GCA_933207985.1. Taxonomy (NCBI): domain Eukaryota; kingdom Metazoa; phylum Chordata; class Amphibia; order Anura; family Pelobatidae; genus Pelobates; species Pelobates cultripes. The sequence continues at coordinate 155,585,908 of OW240917.1, read as the reverse complement.
CTAACTAGGCATTTGGGGGGCGGCGTTTTTTGCCGCCCCCTGAAAAATGCCGCCCAAGGCAAATGCCTTGTTTGCCTCGCGGCTAATACGCCCCTGCTGCAACTATGGGTCGGAAGACTCTGAAGCCAAACCCGGCGCCACCACAAGAGGCGAGAGATATCGGGGCACTCCTCAAATGCACCAGGTCCAGACCAGCTGGGCACTCAGATCACTCAGCCAACAGAGAAATCAGCTACAGCGGCTGCAACAAGTGAGACCCACAGGCTTACATCTGCAACTAAACAAGACCTATCAGACCTCTATGACAGAATCAGGCTGCTGTTTGACACTGACATAGCTCTAGTCAAAACTGAGGTCCAAGCAGTCACGGACTGCATTCAGGCCACTGAGGAAGATGTGATTGATCTCAAGCAAGGCCTGGCAGCCCTGTGTGACACAGTGCAACAATGCAAGCCTCACACTCCTTCCTGACCCGCAGAGTGGACACTCTAGTTGACAGGAGCAGGCGACCAAACATCAAAATCCACAGAGTTTCTGATGCAGTTTCCACAGAGGAATTGCCACACTTCCTCAGACGGCTGATATCCACAGTCCTTCCCACCAAACAGGCTATATTGCTCCTGCTGGATAGGGCCTACTGGGTTAGCAGGTCTCCATGTACTCCAACGAGCTCTCCAAGAGACATTATACTCAAATGCCAATCCTTCACGGACAAGCAAAGGCTCATGAAAGCCCTCCAGGACAAGGCCCCTTCGGATTTTGAAACTTACCATCTCACTTTCTTCCAAGATGTCACCCAGTCCACGTTACTATGGAGAAAGGCTATGCAGCCTATAACTAAGAAGCTGGAGTGGCATACCGCTGCTCCGCATCACGCACGCTGATGGTCCTCAAAGATGGGAAGTCGAACTAGAGGCACTAACTCAGTGCACTTCACCACAGGTGACAGCAAGGAGATAAATACAAATGAACCACACCAAAGTGGTCCCCCATAGAATGGGCTGTAGCTCAAGTTTAAAACCAGTTTTATAACTTTATATTAGTTTTCTGTTGTCTTGTTATTATTTGTTTTAAAACTAGAACGGAAACGCCCACAGAGAACTCCTACAATCCTGATACCTACCCACCCTGCCACCCTCCCCCAACCCCCGCTGCCCCCATAGGTTAGGGGTAAATACTAGCAACAGAGGCACCAAACATTGTTCCCCATCCATACAGCACTTATTCACACTTAGTACTCACACCGCAGGCTTAACTGCCTTATCTTAAGCTGCACAGTTCTCACACTAGGCTGTCCGACAGCAGCACTCACAAAATAGATGATGGCCTCTAGTACAGCATCTGCAGGACTATGGTCAGCACACCTCTGCGGAAGATTAGGAATATATACCTCACACCAAGAAATGTTATGCATACAATAAGTCATGTACTATATACAAAAAAGGTGGTTAACCTGAATGGAAATGCTCTACAAGCTCTACTGTGTCTAGCCTTCTAATTCTCTGAAATAGGTGACCTCTCTTGTAATCTAATGATCACTTCGCACCGCTGGCAAACCCTGACTACCACCTGTTACATATGTATACAAGTTATAATATTTTTATTAATAGGATGCCTGACTCACCTTTTACCTGTCTTGTATTGTGTGATGCAATAACCACTCAATAAAAGAGAGAATAAAAAAAATAATTATAATCTCACTTTCTTATCTGACTTTTCCCTATTTTTATTTGGAGAGAGAGAGCGAATTCGTCTCTTTGATTGAACTATCGTCATCAATTTAAAAAAAAAAAACAACGCCTGTTTGACCCATCCTTTTCCTCTTTATTTAATTGCTTTTTTTTGTTGGACATGGAAGGCGGGTGTATTGGAAAACCCCTTCCCACCTCATTACATAACATACTATTCATCTCTCTGTCCACTCCTTGTTTCATTCCATTTACCTAGATGAGAGACCCTCTATGATAATTTTATTTAACAAATTCTAATATATCTCTCCAAGTATCCCAATATTCTATTTGCGTGTAGCCATTTTCTAAGCTCACTAAGATGCCTCTTTGCATTTTTGCTTGCCATATTACTTGTGGTTGGGATTTGTAAATTTTTCCAGTTCCATGCTATCAGTAATTTGGCTGCTGTAATGATGTGTAAAATTAACATTTAATCCTTTATCTTCATTTTTGACTCAATTAAATTTAATAAAATTATTCCCGGATTCACTGTTAATTTATTTCCTGTCATATAATCAATTAATATAATTATATCTTTCCAATAAGTATATATCGGATGGCAGTACCACCATATGTGTAATAAGGTGCCCTTATTAATGTTGCACCACCAACATCTATTGGATGTATTTGGCTATATATTATTTAGAAGATTCGGTGTCAAGTACCATCTATTCGAAAGTTTAAACTGTAAATCTGTCAAATTTAAGCAGTGGACGTGTTTATATAATTTATTAACCCCTTAAGGACACATGATGGAAATATTCCGTCATGATTCCCTTTTATTCCAGAAGTTGTGTCCTTAAGGGGTTAAAAAACTTTTCCAAACTTCCTCATTAATTTGTATATGAAGATCTTTTTCCCACTTTTCAATTGCTCCGGAAAGTTTATCATGTCTTAATTTATATGACAGATTTAGACAGCATATTTTTACAGTTTTGTTTAGGTCGACACGTTGAATAATCCCATCTATTTTACACTCTCTATTCTTAATCATATACGCTGAGACAAACCCTTTAATTCTGGGTTATAGTCTGACCATGTTATATCCTGTATTACCATCTTTTTAACAAGGTATAACATGGCCACATCCCCCAGAATAAGATCGATTCTGGAGTAGGAATTGAATGTTTTTTAATAACATGTGAAGTCCAACTCCAATGCATGAAACGTTCTCCAAATATCCCTAAGATTGTATTGATCTATCAGATTTTGTAATCTATCTGAAGTTCCTTTATTGATATTTTTTCCATTATAGTTCTTCCTATCTTTAAAAAGGTCTATTACACAGTTGAAATCACCCATAATTAATAGCAACCCGTGTTTGATTTGATTAGTCTTCTTCATAATCTTTGTTATAAATTTTATAGTAGACTTACTAGGTGCATATATATTAGCTAATGTAAAATGTTTATTATTTATTTTGCACACCAGGATAATATCTTCCTTCCTTATCAAGATCTTGGTATTTAATGTTTATGGATATATTTTTGGAAAACATAAGGGCAACCGCTCTTTTTTTTTTTTTTCCAGAGCTGCGCTTATAATAAACACATAATTAATAGATCTTATATTAATTTTGTCAGTTTTTATCCAATGTGTTTCTTCTAATGCACAAACTTGTATTTGTTTTTTCTTCAGGAAATCCAGAATTAGGGATCTTTTAAATGGTGAGTTAATCCCACGGGCGTTCACTGATGCTAGCTTAATTTAACAATTTCTGCCAGCTCAAAGGGCTCTCTCTCTCCAATTTGTACATTAGGGCTATCATAACATAGGGTAAAATATTTTTTTTTAAATTAAAAACATAGACATGCTGGTCCTAAATAAAGGAATCAGCCTAAGACACAGCTTATGTATGGCAAACACTCCCTGCCATGCGGTATCTCGAGCAATTTTCCCCATTGCTAGGATAGTGAACCCATATCCTGTGGGTAAGCATGCTGGGTTAGAAACGCCCAAGTCCATACCTAAGCATCTAATTGGTATCCCACTGAACCAAAAAATAAATAAATAAATAAATCAATACAGAGGAGAAGGGGAATAAAATGACATTGCATCCCCGTCCCTCTGCAAAGAACCCTTAGGACATCACATTTAAGTGATGTTCAGAACACTATAATGTAAAGTGTTTATGTGCTTCTCTTCCCAGAATCTCTTATATAAAAAAAAAACCTATTCATTCCAATTTGTAATCATGTAGAGGTCTAATTGACCCCCTATTAATTCCCTTACCATCTTGTGCCATTTATCTAATTTTTACTTAGCAAGTAAACCATTCCATATAACCGATTCATTTTTAACTTAACAGTGCTCTTTTCTTTTCTCCCTCATCATTTTCACTTTTTCACTTAGTTATATAAATCTTCATGGCTCTCTTAATCCCTTGTGAGTTTGTTGAAAAGTATATGTGCCAGTTTCATCATTAAATAAGTATTAATTAACACCTCAAACATTTCATCTGTATTATTTAACTTGTGACTCTTCTACCCCCCCCCCAAAAAAACCCTCTAATTTCTTCACATCACCTGCTGTCTGACATTTCTAAATGTATTCATTTTTATTCTGCTACTGTATATACTTCCTCTTAATATTGTGTTCATCTATAAATCATCATGATCACAACTACAAAAATTGTTTTTTTAAAAATACGCAGATGCCTTTCCTTCCCCTTTTCCTCCCTTCCCCCTCTCTTCTCCCCCTTTCCCTTTCCCGTCCTCTCTTTTTACTTTATTTCTCCCCTTTTTTCTCCACTCTTTCCTCCTATTTCCCAGAAAAGTAGTTATTGATCTGTTGATTCTTTATATCTCTTCACTTAGAGTCAACCATCTTTTAAGATCTTCTGCCGTATTGAAGTTTAAGGTCTTGCCTTCATGCAGTATAAAGATATTTGTGGTAAACCCCCACCAGTATTTAATTTTCTTGGATCTGAGTTCTATTGTACTATCTACAAAGGACTTCCTCTTCTGTCTAGTATTCCATGACAGGTCCTGGTAGACTTTTAACACTTCATACTTTCCTGAAAGAGTGAACTTTTTCAGTGATCTCAGGATCTGTAACTTGAGTTTAAAAGAGTAACAACAAACCAATAAATATCTTGGGAGGTGGTCTGGTATGACTTTTGGTTTGTTAACTCGGTGACAGCGTTCCATCGTAGGACTTTTGATATCCCAATCCACTTTCATATATTTAAAAAATTCTTCTACATATGTTTCCAATTCTGTTGTCTTTATTTGTTCTGACACACCTCTAATTCTTAGGTTGTTCCTTTATCTGTCCTGCAGATCTATAATTTTATTTTCTAGATCCGCTATTTTTCTTTCCAGAATGATATGTTCTTCCTGTTGGGAGTTTCTAACATGTTCGATCATCTCTAGTATTTTTTCAATACTTTGGATCCTTGGGGTTAATAAGGAAAGGTCTCTCTGTGTTTTTGCTTGCATTTCCACCTTGATTTTCTCATATTGTGTGTCTAGATGACTGAGTAGTCGTTCATATAGGTTTTATTCCTGTCTTGAGTTATCATATACCTCTGTTTGTTACTGCTAGTTTCTCCTTCTATCGGATTAGTTATCTGGTGTGACACATCTAAATTTGATTTATTCCCAGGCGGTTGGGGTAAGAAGAAAGACAAATGTTTTGCCATTTTGGACCTTAGGATTATATAGTGCCAGGAAAACGAGTTTGTTTTCCTGACACTATAGTGATCCTTTAAAAAAACTCTTTAGCCTAAAAATGTGTGCCAATCAAAATTTTAATTCATGCAGCCTCAAAATACAGAAGGGAGATGGCACTAGGGGTCTGGAGAACAATCAATACCACACTGACCAAGGCGCCATGCACCTTGCATAGAATATCAACAGAAAGGCCAGCATATGATAATTCCGAAAACTGCTTTATAAAGGCTCTTTTATGAGGCAAAACAATGCAGTTGTTGCTCCAGTAAGCCAGAGCATGAGGACATCCAGGGTCAGTTACCAGACATCCAAAAGTCCGTTAACATCCAGTAAGTGGCAGTTTTGTAGATAGCCATTGGAGGCAAACTTAGTGCTGCAATGTAAACATTGCAGTTTCTCTGGAACAAATTGCAGCTCTAAGTGCAACAGGGACACTATACCCAGACCACTTAAATGAGCTGAAGTGATCTAGGTGCCTATAGTTGCCCTTTAATGTTGTGTGAATGCACAAAAGAAACACCACGCAACATAAAAAGAGAAAAGCAATATTTAGAGACATTTGATTATGCTACAGTAGTAGTACCACATAATGGCCACAAGATGACACTGTGATATTTCTAATATTAATTCAAAAGGATGGCAAAAATATTTTTTTACCAATGTCACATCATCTGTAGTCTGTCTCTGATTAGAATTGGAATAGGTAAATGTTGCAAATAATAATTTGTAAACAATTAATATTGGTATTTAATAGTAATAATAAATGTAAGGATCAAGGAAACATTCTCAGTAACTGTAAAATAAACCTAATATATGTTAAGCAAAAAGCACCATTATTAAAATAACATGAAAGGATGCACAAAACTATATATAAAATGCCATATACATTGTTTACTAAAGATGACGTGCAGTTGTGATATTGGCAGAAACAGGACCATATTTCAAATTAAGCAGAGCAGGCACCTGTCATTTTGTTTCGGGAAACAACATTCAGTCTGGCTCCTCAACATGATACCATTACCTAATGACAAACCTAGAAGACAATACAATCCAGGCCTGTCTTTTAGGGTGTCCATGGTTTAATGGACAAAGTCTAGGTAAAGTATCGGGCTTGGCCCATGTTGCCTTTGAGACTGTATGGCAGTCCAGTAATGAAAATTAACCCCATCATGGCATACCATTTGCAAAGGTAAACAGCCAAGGGTATTAAAAATTAGAGATGTCCAGTCTTTTTTTTTACTAGTCGCTTAGTCACAAACTCTGGCTAAAGTAAGTATTCAGATTTGTCTTTTGCATTATTCACACACAAACTGCACTTTCACTGCTGATACCAACAGCATTCTACATTGTACTGCTCTTAAACACTCATAGTTGTGTTCAGCTAAGACTCCCAAGTTTAACAGTAACCCCCATGTACAGGTATTATGGTGTTTTGAAATGTTACAGGGTTAAATATAGGGCTTGCAAAGTAAATTCTTTGGATTTTCTTCCTGGGTTGTCAGGCAGGTCACTCAAATGGAGATTAATAAAATCACATATTTATGTAAAAAGATCTCATAAATATACACTTGGAATACATTATATATATATATATATATATATATATATATAGAGAGAGAGAGAGAGAGATTGTAGCCGTATTAGTCCAGTGATGTAGATGTAAAAAATAGATAAAATTCTTATCTTGTGATACCTTTTTTATTGGACTAACAGAATTTTTTAATGACAAGCTTTCGGGAGAACCTCCCTTTCTCAAGTCTGAAGTATTTTTGAGCAAAACGACACATAGAATTCAAAGTTGAGTTGTGATACAGGGGTTAAAGCGACATGAGTGTAGATAAGACACAGGTTTGTTAGAAAATAGACACCATCTTAGCAGAGGGTCATAAATATCTTGTTGAAGAGCAGAGTGAGGGGGAGAGAGGGAAAAGAAAAACAAACAGACAGACAGTGCACAGGATAGTACACTTTATACATGCACACACACATAAATATGTATATTTGAACGCATAAACACATGTACATATACATAAACACATATACATACATGCACATGAACTCATATACACAAATATAAATGCACAGTAATATATATAAGCATTCATGAATACGAGTATGGGAAAGCATAAAAGTCTACACATAGTACTTTGTATATAGATAGAATAAACATATAGGAATGCAATTTAAAGTGTTGGTACATATGACAGAATAGTAAGATAATGCTGGGAGAGTGTTTATGTAAGGTGTAGTGGGACAGGAATCCCAAATCAATATTTAGTCCTCTATTCTTGCTGTTAAACCATTTAATCATTCTGGCTTCAAAGGCTTTTCTTTCCTGGGTATTTTTAAAACCCCCTTTCAATACTTTGATTTTTAGGTCCTTCAGCGAGTTGCCAGGCTGGGTAAAGTGGTGTCCCACAGGAGTGCAGTATGATTCTTCTTTGTGGTGTTTGATAGAGTGTCTGTGCATATTCATTCTGCCATTTAATGGCTGGGTGGTTTCCCCAATGTAGCATCCTAGGTGGCATTTTATGCATTGAATCATGTATACCACATTGCTGGATGTGCAGGTGTATGAACCTTTAATGCTGTAGGTTTTATTGTTGTGTGTGGCTGTGTTGTCTGTGCATATGTGCTGACACAGTTTGCAGCGAGGTTATCACAGAACTGGCACTATTTATCCTCACACATAACTACTTCAGTTTCAACAATGAGGTTTACCTACAAACCATGGGCACTGCTATGGGCACTAAGATGGCACCCCAATATGCTAATCTGTTTATGGCAGATCTTGAACAGAGATTCCTAGAAATCCAACACACCAAACCATACAATTATTATCGCTATATCGATGATATCTTCATAATTTGGACTGAAAGCGAAGAAAAACTGATACAGTTCCATGACTCTTTCAACACATTCCATCCATCAATCAAACTAAAAATGGAATATTCCACTAGATCTGTGAATTTTCTGGACACCACTGTGACATGTAATAATGGCACAATCCACACCTCGGTTTACAGAAAACCCACAGACAGGTGCAGTTACCTACACAGCTCCAGCTTCCACCCCTCTCATACTAAACAGGGAATCATCTACAGCCAAGCCACTAGGTACCATCGCATATGCTCTGATCCTAATGACCGTAATTCCCATCTAAATGTACTCTCCCAATCTATGAGACAGAAAGGCTACAAACCAAAGACTATTACCAAACATCAACTCTGCTGTAAAAACGCCACGCACGCGCCTGCTACAGTACAGAGAGAAAAAAATATCCACACGAGTGCCACTTGTGGTCACCTACAACCCAGCTCTAGAGGAAATACGGAAAATCATCAAAGACCTACAACCAATATTAACAGAAGATGAGACTCTGAAAAACATTTTCCCTGAAACACCCATTTTGACTTTCAGACAACCACCAAACCGCCAAAAAAAATTAATCAACAGGAAGCTGCCCACTGATGGTAAGAATGAAGAAAACGGGACCAGTCAATGCAAAATACCTCACTGCAAACTGTGTCAGCAGATATGCACAGACAACACAACCACACACAACAATAAAACCTACAGCATTAAATGTTCATACTCCTGCACATCCAGCAATGTGGTATACATGATTCAATGCATAAAATGCCACCTAGGATGCTACATTGGGGAAACCACAGAGCCATTAAATGGCAGAATGAATATGCACAGACACTCTATCAAACACCACAAAGAAGAATCATACTGCACTCCTGTGGGACACCACTTTACCCAGCCTGGCCACTCGCTGAAGGACATCAAAATCAAAGTACTGAAAGGGGGTTTTAAAAATACCCAGGAAAGAAAAGCCTTTGAAGCCAGAGTGATTACATGGTTTAACAGCATAATAGATGACTAAATATTGATTTGGGATTCCTGTCCCACTACCAACACTTTACATAAACACTCTCCCAGCATTATCTTACTATTCTGTCATATGTACCAACACTTTAAAATGCATTCCTATATGTTTATTCTATCTATATACAAAGTACTATGTGTAGACCTATGCTTTCCCATACTCGTATGCATGAATGCTTATATCTATTACTGTGCATTTATATGTGTATATGAGTTCATGTGCATGTATATGTGTTTATGTATATGTATATGTACATGTGTTTATGCGTTCACATATACATATTTATGTGTGTGTGCATGTATAAAGTGTACTATCCTGTGCACTGTCTGCTTGTTTGTTTTTCTTTTCCCTCTCTCCCCCCTCACTCTGCTCTTCAACAAGATATTTATGACCCTCTGGTAAGATGGTGTCTATTTTCTAACAAACCTGTGTCTTATCTACACTCATGTCGCTTTAACCCCTGTATCACAACTCAACTTTGAATTCTATGTGTCGTTTTGCTCAGAAATACTTCAGACTTGAGAAAGGGAGGTTCTCCCGAAAGCTTGTCATTAAAAAATTCTGTTAGTCCAATAAAAAAGGTATCACAAGATAAGAATTTTATCTGTTTTTTTACACACACACACATATATATATATATATATATATATATATATATATATATATATATATATATTTCCAGGTCCCAGCACTCGATGTTCCCGGTCTTTTTGTGCTCCGGTGCACAATCTCCAACCAAAATATATATACCTAATAGAGAGCACTCTGGAGTCTTGATAAAGTAAATGCAAACTGCTGCTTTAGCAAACACAGTGATAAACATAATATATATTGTAAACAGAGGAGAAAAAACACTTCTAAAAAAACAAATAAAAACGTTAAATTTGGCCAGCATTTGTGACTTAGTGGCTACTACAAAAGACTGGAAATACCCTCATTTATCTACATTTGATAATGGTATGCCATGATGGGGTTATTTCACATTCCTGGGCTATCATATGGTCTCAAAAGGCAACACAGACCCAGCAAACCAATCTGGCAAACTGAATTGGGCAAGCCCTATATAGACCCTGTAACTTTCCAAAACATGGTAAAACCTGTAAATGGGGGTATTGTTATACTTGGGAGACTTCGCTGAACACAAATATGAGTGTTTTAAACAGTAAAACTTATCACGACGATGAAATCACCATTAAAAGTGCAGTTTTTGTGTTAAAAAAAATATACAAAAAACAAATATGAACGCTAACTTTGGTAAACGTTTGTGGTTAAGTGGCTACTACAAAAGAGTGGACATACCCCATTTTGAATACCATGGGTTGTCTACTTTTACAAATGGTATGCCATGATGGGGTTAATTTTCATTCCTGGGCTGTTATACGGTCTCAAAAGCAACATGGGCCCAGCAAACCAATCTAGCAAATTTCAATGTGCAAACATGGAAAATGGGAAAGCCCTACATTTGACCCCTGTAAGTTTGTAAAAACCCATAAAACCTGTACATTGGAGGCACTGTTGTACTCGGGAGATGTTGCTGAACACATATTGGGGTGTTCTTTGTCAGTAACACATAACAGGAACTGAGAATCTATGCCTAAAGTACAATGTGTGTGTGAAAAAGAACACAAAAAATTACTACCCAAAAGGTTGACAGAGACTGGTGGTAGAATTAGTTCATGGAAAGTGCTTGAATACCACCATTTGAAATACCCTAGGCTGTCTACTTTTCAAAAATATATGGGGGTAAATTACATTGGCTGGCTTCAAAAAATGTCCCAAGTAGGACATGGGTGCATGATGACCAGCTGTGTAAATTCCATGTTGGAAAACTGGAATGCGCAGCCTCCAAATAAGGTCTTTTAGCCCTCAGAGAACCCAACACACCTATACATGGGTGGTATCACTGTACTCAGGAGATGTTGCTGAACACATATCAGGATGTTCTTTGGCAGTAACCCTTAAAGTTCAACGTACATGTATTCTTAAATTGCTATGTGTGTCAAAAAATAACCAATTATTTTTTTACTATTTATTACTTAGGGGACTGCCTGACAACCCACAGGTGACAAGTGCTTTTAAGCCCATTTAGTGCAGGGAGGCATAGAAGTTGTTTTGATGGCTTTAGTATCCCTTTAAATGTACTCACATTTTTGTCACACTTGACTGAGTTATTTGGATGATCTATTTATGTTGTTGGCTTTGTTACAGATAGAAAGTATTGCACATGTCAGCAGCCATTTGATATTGCTTCTGTGATTCGCTCCTGTACTAAAGAATGAAGGCCTTAATTTGCAGTAGAGGGTACAGCAGGAAAAGAACAAAGAAATTCAGTGAAGCTAAGCAGGCACTGGTAGATGGTGTCTGACAGATAGTTGTGGGTGGCGGGTACTAAAAGTTTAATGGGTATAGATTGATGTGGCTAATAGTTGTTGTAGAAGAATGCCTGAGGTTAAGTGGTGTGGATGAATGGCTGGTCTTATGGGTGGGGATAATGGGATTGGAAGCATGGATTGGGCTAAAGTTTGTGGGTGGATGGCTGGGCTAGTGGTTATGTAGCTAGGGTTATTTGTGGAGAGGTTTGCTGAGGGTAATGAATATGGATGGATGGTATTGTGGGTGTGGATGGATGACTGGGGTGATTCATGTTGAGGAACTACACCTTGTTCATGTATATCCACTTCTCCTTTGTTGTAGATGTTGAATAGTGATGTCCTGAACGGTTCGCCGCGGACGGCGAACATAAACATAAACTTTGACCCTGCACCTCACAGTCAGCAGACACATTCCAGCCAATCAGCAGCAGACCCTCCCTCCCTCCCAGATAATTATTTTTGGGAGGGGGATTACAATTCCTAAACAAGCTGCTTAGAACACAATTACCATGTTATCACACTGCTGTTATTATTCTAGTTAAACCTTTTTTAATGTTGAATGTTTCCTAAATGATTCTTGTTTTACATTTTTCTTACAGGTTACAGATGTGGAACAGAAAGAAATTTTAAAAATTTACTTGAAGTCCACTGGATATCCTAATTAACAGTTGAGGCCTTGTGAAATTGCCGAATTTGTCACAAGCCAAGCTCAGACTGTGATCCAGGAAAAATAGGTACTCCCGGCACATTTCATGGGACATGAAAATACGTATCTCTAGTTCCAGACAGTCAGCCTAAGCCCAGCCCTGGCTAGGTAAGTTTCCACGGTGTCATCCACCTCAAGGATCTGTAATGGGACCCCGACGACTCTGGCTTGTTTGCAGTCTCCTCCAAGGTCTCTACCGCAAGCGTGGGAGGTGTATTGAGGGCTTTCCTTGAATGCTGATCCTCCTCTGAGCAGATTACTCTCTCCCTTCAGGGCTTTAATTGGTCTGGGCATGAGGACAATCCTGTCCAAAACCTTTTACAGATGCAGTCAAAGGTTGTTAATATTGCAGCCATTGTATGCTGCAGGGCTTTCAACATTGTGGCCATCTTGGAAGAACTCAGTTGGCCTGCCAGTCCAGCGTGCACCTTGGCTAAAAAAGCCTCCTCTGTGGGGATAGGGATAATGCACAAAGTGTGGGGGGGGAGGGGGTGTGCAGGAGCAGGGGACTCAATAGTCAAGTAGCAGAGGGCTGATGCGATGGATAGGTAAGGACTGGCTGCCCTTCCCACTCGATAACCGGGCCATGCCCCAGGTTTCTGGAGACTATATCCTCGCATTAAATGGCATATCCCGGCATTTACAGGGCGAGAATGCTTAACAAAGCCAGGACTTTTACCCATAGGGCAAATTGCAGTGTTAAAGCTCTGAAATTTAAGCTTATTATCAAATCATCTAAGGAGCAATATTACCATCTGTCTGTGAAGCTTAACGGTCAGGTTCTGCTTGTAGATTGAATATATATTATATTCGATTATACTTGGTTTACTTTACATGTTACAGATACAATGCTCTCTATTTAGAATTAATTTAGCACAAGGTAGTATCTTTGTCATGCAGTGGCTTACCTCCAAATTGGTTTTAATGGCTCATTAATGAAACAAAAGAAGTCACAGAAAGGTCAGTGGCTAAAGTGATAATGAATTGCCCAGCCTCAAAGATGAAGGTTTAATGCATCATAATGGGTCAATTACTTCAAAATAATTTGTTTTTGCACAGCCAGATAGCTAACTAAATGTTAGCTATAGGTTGTGTATAAACAACCCACCTGTATTGTAAGATTTTCTGTGTTGCTCTGCATGCTCTCATCCCTTTGTGTGTGTATATTGTAGCCCTTGTGTGTTTCTTCTAATCTCTCCTTTCCCTTTGTGAATCTTAATCCACATTGAGTCTTGTGTATCTTTTACCCCCTTACCTCTTAGGTGTCCTTTAACCTTCTTTAATTTACATACCTCATACCTCCCCCCTCCACATGAATATAGTCATATGCATACATCCAACCATACATGATGTCACATGCAAACATACATATGCATAGACACACAATCCCATATCATCACAACATAATCACACAATTACACATACATCTTGAGATACACAGTCACAAACATGAAGTCACATAACGCTAAAAGTCACATACAGACACCACTAGTTACAATACAGTGTAGAGGATATTGAAATCCTCTGCCCATGTCCCACTCAGCCATGCTACAAAGAGAAATGGATGGGACGTTCATATAACTAGTTTTAAAAAAGTCCAAAGTGCACATGTACTAATTATGGCATTTCTCTGCATAAACATCTTGAACACAGAAGTATTTTTACTTATTTCATCTTTACTACTCACCCTGGTAAGAACTTCAATTCTGTTTAAAGAGTTGAAGGAATAAGGAACTGTCACTTGCTTAGTCATTTTAGTTTAACAGTCAGTGTCACCTGTTGAAGTCCACAGTGCGGTACAGGTAGGTTATAGCTATGTGAAACCATGTACAAACATAAAAAATTACACAATTAGAAAATAGCATGTGTGACAACACCAATGAGTAAGTAACAGCAAAAAGAAAATGTCTGTGCAATGGCCACATCTCTAGAGATTGTTTGAAAACTAAGCACACTAGTGTTCTAGTGCCATGTGCAACCTTACAAGTACCATAGTTTGACAATACACTTTCTAGAATTGTAAGAATAGTACCATTTAGTGCTCTGTGAGCGATTATGATTCTGCTCTGATTTCTCTAAATTCAAGATGTTCTTATAAAAACTACAAATCATGTACAGCCAACCTCAGTTGAATAAGGGGAATGTTTCTGGAATGATAATTTCCTTCTAAACAAACTGTATGGTCAGGTTCATCACTTCCCAGTATTTGCCACAATTCCAGGAACTTATAACTGTTGATAGATATCAGTGACTGCTGGGCTACTGGCAATTATCAGCTTCCAACTGGGACCTTTTGTTGATGTGATTAAGAAAAGATGTAATTAAGGACTGTTGGTTTGCAGGATTAACACATTTTGCATAATGGATTAGCATTAATTAATGAAAACAGTGATGCATCAGTTTCTCTGTATTTTATGCTTCACACAATGAAGAATAAAAACAACTTTATTTGCCACTATTAGACAACCCCACCCAATTTTCCCTTTTCAATTGCTTTTACCTAGATAAAAACTCTGTTTGCAACCAATTTAGATGCTAATTATATGACAAAGAATAAACTGTTGTATTTGACAGCTTAACACTTTTATCATAGTACATACTCTGTAGTTTTTGTGTGTTTTTTTAAATGTTTTTAGATAAGGAAAAAAACTAATTGTGTATTTTATTCACATTAATTTCAACCTGGCTTTTAAGATTTTTATTTTTACTTTTTTAAGATATTCAATGTTAATTAAAAACTGGAATGAAGTATGAATTCATGTTGCATTTGACAACCAAATAACAATTTTGAGGCCTGATCGTGCACTGCAGCAGTTTAACAGCGTGACAGGGTCCCTTTAATGATCACAGCGCTGTTAGTAAGTGAAAGCCTGTCACTTCTTCTCAGCTAACACAAAGTGCCACGCGGGAGCGAGAGAAGGAGGCAGAGAGTGGGGGACCGGCAGTGCAAGCCCTTAACTCCCAACAGCCCAAGTCAGCAGAAGCCACCACCTTTTCCCCCAAAAAGTAGAATATTTGAGGGTGGCTAAAGTTTTAATATGTATGTTTGTTTTTGTATGTCTGTGTGTGTGTCATTGTTTGTATCTGTATGTAAGTGCATCTGTTCCACTGTGTATATCTATCCCGTCGATGCTCCAGCAGCGAACTCGAGGCATGGTCGCCTGGAGTCCATTAGTGTAACACCAATGGGATGTTATGGACACTAACAAAATAGTTGTGTTTTAGCACCCTATTTAGACACAGAACAGAGCCTTCATTACTCTGTTGTTCTGTGCTACCTTCCCTGTTACCTTGCTAGATTCTACCTGCTCTCCTGGAAGTACCCGACCTTTGGCTTGCCTATCGTTTGTGAACCTTGCTGCCTGGATTTTGACTTAGGATTGCCTGACCTTGTCTTTGCCTTGCCCCTTATCGGACTCTGTTTTCCTTTGACTTTGACTTTGTTTGTTATTTTCTGCTTATTTTTCAAGTACCTACTTCCTTTTTTTCCATAACCCCTAAGTGTCACATTGTATTTGTGGCAGTGTTTCTACCTGTGTGTTTGTGTATCTGCGTGTTTTTCAGTGCGTTCATCTATCTAGATGTGTGTCTGTGTGGCAGTGTTTGTATCTGTGTGTCTGCATGTGTGGCAATGTTTGTACCAGTGTACATGTGTCAGTGTGTGTCTGTATATCTCTATGTGTGGCATTTTTGAATCTGTGTGTCTGTGCATCTGCATATATGACAATGTTTGTATCTGTGTCTGTATTTGTTTGTGTAATACAGATTAAGGAACAGCGCACACATAAAAATACATTTTTACATGTTATATATATTTGTTTGCTTTTGATAGGTGATTTTAAGTAGCCTTATAAAATGTAAACATTAATTTTTAAGTGTGCGCTGTTCTTTAATCTGTATTATGTATACATTTTGGTCACTACGGCAGCACCTTTCCTGCAAAATGCATGTTCCGGGTGTGCCCCCCCAATTCCTATTTGTCCTTACTATGTATTTGTATACGTGTCAGTGTTTGTACCTGTATTTACTAATATGCCTGGGCAGAGGAGAAGCAGGGGTAGCCTAGACAAGCAGGATGAACCTGGGGCAGAGGAGGAACAGAGGAGCCTGGGGTAGCAGAAGAGCAGAGTAGCCTGGGGCAGATCAAGAGCAAAGGAGAAGCAGGGGAGCCTAGGGCAGAGAAAAGGGGGAGATGGGGCAGGAAAAAACACATACATTTGACAACTATATAACTTAAAGCGGCACTGTCATGCCGAACTTACCTTTCCTCAATCTCTTCCTCTTCTCCCCCTCTCTCAGGATCTGTTCTTCTTTTCTTCCTGTCTTCTTTAGTTTTCTTTAAAATCATAAGACAAAGAAGGAACTCTTAGCCTTATGGAGGATTCCTCCGCTTGACCACCTCTGACCAGCGGAGGAGCAAAGTGTGCTTCATTTCTGCTGGTCAGAGCAATTTTCCCATGATCCTTACCTTCCCTCTGTGTTCCCACGATGCTTCCTGTCACTTTACACAAAACTGCCGAATTGCGTTCTAACTGAATGACAACAGTATATTCGTTTCTTTTAGAACGCAATTTGGCACTTTATTCGGATCGGAATTTCATTCTAATGAATGAAACTCCGATCCTATTCATTGCCGCGGCTGCATCTTGCAGCCGCTTAGTAGATAACTCCCTAATTCCCACGGTATCAGGGAGCTATCTACTAAAAGGCTGAAAGACCTAAATTGGTCTTTCAGCCACATTTACTAATACTGAGTAAAGATTACTTAGTATTAGTAAATTAAATGCCCCTTCTCGCTATACCGCGAGTAGGGGCATGTGTAGTAAGCAGTGAGCAGCTTATAGCTGCTCACTGTAAAAAAAAAAAAACAAAACAAAAAAACTAACTAATAAACCCCCCTCCATGCCCGTGGGGGCCCTAAATAAAGATGGGGGGACCTACTGGCCCCCCCTGGCCCCCACCCCTGAGCGGTGTGTGGGGGCCCTAAATAAAGATATGGGGGGGAACTTCTGTCCCACCCCCGGCCCCCACCCCTGCGCGGTGGGTGGGGGCCCTAATAAAACAATAAGGGGGGGGACCTACTGTCCTCCCCCCCTGGCCCCCATCCCTGAGCGGTGGGTGGGGGCCCTAGTAAAACAATAAGGGGGGGGCCTACTGTCCTCCCCCCCTGGCCCCCACCCCTGAGCGGTGGGTGGGGGCCCTAGTAAAACAATAGGGGGGGGACCTAAATAAAGATGGGGGGACCTACTGGCCCCCACCCCTGAGCGGTGGGTGGGGGCCCTAAATAAAGATATGGGGGGGGAACTTCTGTCTGGCCCCCACCCCTGCGCGGTGGGTGGGGGCCCTAGTAAAACAATAAGGGGGGGGGCCTACTGTCCTCCCCCCCTGGCCCCCACCCCTGCGTGGTGGGTGTGGGCCCTAGTAAAACAATAAGGGGGGGGGACCTACTGTCCTCCCCCCCTGGCCCCCACCCCTGAGCGGTGGGTGGGGGCCCTTGTAAAACAATAGGGGGGGGAACCTACTGTCCTCCCCCCCTGGCCCCCACCCCTGAGCGGTGGGTGGGGGCCCCAGTAAAACAATAAGGGGGGGGAACCTACTGTCCTCCCCCCCCGGCCCCCACCCCTGAGCGGTGGGTGGGGGCCCTAATAAAACAATAAGGGGGGGGACCTACTGTCCTCCCCCGCCCCTGAGCGGTGGGTGGGGGCCCTAAATGAAACACCCCCCCTCCACCCAATCAAGGTGACTAGGGGTCCCAAGCCCCTAGTCACCACCCCCCCCACCCAAAAAAACCTATCCCCTACCTACCCCCTCACCCTACAAATAGTGAGGGGGGAATAAAATAACTAACCTGTAAAAAAAAAAAAATTAAACTTACCATTTGACGTCTTCTTTTTTCTAAAATCTTCTTTCTTCAGCCCCCAAAAAGGCCAAATAGAAATCCATTATACCCATTGCACTTTAAAAAAAAAAAAAAAAAA
>OW240917.1:155552392-155567453 GCA_933207985.1 Pelobates cultripes | reverse complement strand
ACAGCCAACCTCAGTTGAATAAGGGGAATGTTTCTGGAATGATAATTTCCTTCTAAACAAACTGTATGGTCAGGTTCATCACTTCCCAGTATTTGCCACAATTCCAGGAACTTATAACTGTTGATAGATATCAGTGACTGCTGGGCTACTGGCAATTATCAGCTTCCAACTGGGACCTTTTGTTGATGTGATTAAGAAAAGCTGTAATTAAGGACTGTTGGTTTGCAGGATTAACACATTTTGCATAATGGATTAGCATTAATTAATGAAAACAGTGATGCATCAGTTTCTCTGTATTTTATGCTTCACACAATGAAGAATAAAAACAACTTTATTTGCCACTATTAGACAACCCCACCCAATTTTCCCTTTTCAATTGCTTTTACCTAGATAAAAACTCTGTTTGCAACCAATTTAGATGCTAATTATATGACAAAGAATAAACTGTTGTATTTGACAGCTTAACACTTTTATCATAGTACATACTCTGTAGTTTTTGTGTGTTTTTTTAAATGTTTTTAGATAAGGAAAAAAACTAATTGTGTATTTTATTCACATTAATTTCAACCTGGCTTTTAAGATTTTTATTTTTACTTTTTTAAGATATTCAATGTTAATTAAAAACTGGAATGAAGTATGAATTCATGTTGCATTTGACAACCAAATAACAATTTTGAGGCCTGATCGTGCACTGCAGCAGTTTAACAGCGTGACAGGGTCCCTTTAATGATCACAGCGCTGTTAGTAAGTGAAAGCCTGTCACTTCTTCTCAGCTAACACAAAGTGCCACGCGGGAGCGAGAGAAGGAGGCAGAGAGTGGGGGACCGGCAGTGCAAGCCCTTAACTCCCAACAGCCCAAGTCAGCAGAAGCCACCACCTTTTCCCCCAAAAAGTAGAATATTTGAGGGTGGCTAAAGTTTTAATATGTATGTTTGTTTTTGTATGTCTGTGTGTGTGTCATTGTTTGTATCTGTATGTAAGTGCATCTGTTCCACTGTGTATATCTATCCCGTCGATGCTCCAGCAGCGAACTCGAGGCATGGTCGCCTGGAGTCCATTAGTGTAACACCAATGGGATGTTATGGACACTAACAAAATAGTTGTGTTTTAGCACCCTATTTAGACACAGAACAGAGCCTTCATTACTCTGTTGTTCTGTGCTACCTTCCCTGTTACCTTGCTAGATTCTACCTGCTCTCCTGGAAGTACCCGACCTTTGGCTTGCCTATCGTTTGTGAACCTTGCTGCCTGGATTTTGACTTAGGATTGCCTGACCTTGTCTTTGCCTTGCCCCTTATCGGACTCTGTTTTCCTTTGACTTTGACTTTGTTTGTTATTTTCTGCTTATTTTTCAAGTACCTACTTCCTTTTTTTCCATAACCCCTAAGTGTCACATTGTATTTGTGGCAGTGTTTCTACCTGTGTGTTTGTGTATCTGCGTGTTTTTCAGTGCGTTCATCTATCTAGATGTGTGTCTGTGTGGCAGTGTTTGTATCTGTGTGTCTGCATGTGTGGCAATGTTTGTACCAGTGTACATGTGTCAGTGTGTGTCTGTATATCTCTATGTGTGGCATTTTTGAATCTGTGTGTCTGTGCATCTGCATATATGACAATGTTTGTATCTGTGTCTGTATTTGTTTGTGTAATACAGATTAAGGAACAGCGCACACATAAAAATACATTTTTACATGTTATATATATTTGTTTGCTTTTGATAGGTGATTTTAAGTAGCCTTATAAAATGTAAACATTAATTTTTAAGTGTGCGCTGTTCTTTAATCTGTATTATGTATACATTTTGGTCACTACGGCAGCACCTTTCCTGCAAAATGCATGTTCCGGGTGTGCCCCCCCAATTCCTATTTGTCCTTACTATGTATTTGTATACGTGTCAGTGTTTGTACCTGTATTTACTAATATGCCTGGGCAGAGGAGAAGCAGGGGTAGCCTAGACAAGCAGGATGAACCTGGGGCAGAGGAGGAACAGAGGAGCCTGGGGTAGCAGAAGAGCAGAGTAGCCTGGGGCAGATCAAGAGCAAAGGAGAAGCAGGGGAGCCTAGGGCAGAGAAAAGGGGGAGATGGGGCAGGAAAAAACACATACATTTGACAACTATATAACTTAAAGCGGCACTGTCATGCCGAACTTACCTTTCCTCAATCTCTTCCTCTTCTCCCCCTCTCTCAGGATCTGTTCTTCTTTTCTTCCTGTCTTCTTTAGTTTTCTTTAAAATCATAAGACAAAGAAGGAACTCTTAGCCTTATGGAGGATTCCTCCGCTTGACCACCTCTGACCAGCGGAGGAGCAAAGTGTGCTTCATTTCTGCTGGTCAGAGCAATTTTCCCATGATCCTTACCTTCCCTCTGTGTTCCCACGATGCTTCCTGTCACTTTACACAAAACTGCCGAATTGCGTTCTAACTGAATGACAACAGTATATTCGTTTCTTTTAGAACGCAATTTGGCACTTTATTCGGATCGGAATTTCATTCTAATGAATGAAACTCCGATCCTATTCATTGCCGCGGCTGCATCTTGCAGCCGCTTAGTAGATAACTCCCTAATTCCCACGGTATCAGGGAGCTATCTACTAAAAGGCTGAAAGACCTAAATTGGTCTTTCAGCCACATTTACTAATACTGAGTAAAGATTACTTAGTATTAGTAAATTAAATGCCCCTTCTCGCTATACCGCGAGTAGGGGCATGTGTAGTAAGCAGTGAGCAGCTTATAGCTGCTCACTGTAAAAAAAAAAAAACAAAACAAAAAAACTAACTAATAAACCCCCCTCCATGCCCGTGGGGGCCCTAAATAAAGATGGGGGGACCTACTGGCCCCCCCTGGCCCCCACCCCTGAGCGGTGTGTGGGGGCCCTAAATAAAGATATGGGGGGGAACTTCTGTCCCACCCCCGGCCCCCACCCCTGCGCGGTGGGTGGGGGCCCTAATAAAACAATAAGGGGGGGGACCTACTGTCCTCCCCCCCTGGCCCCCATCCCTGAGCGGTGGGTGGGGGCCCTAGTAAAACAATAAGGGGGGGGCCTACTGTCCTCCCCCCCTGGCCCCCACCCCTGAGCGGTGGGTGGGGGCCCTAGTAAAACAATAGGGGGGGGACCTAAATAAAGATGGGGGGACCTACTGGCCCCCACCCCTGAGCGGTGGGTGGGGGCCCTAAATAAAGATATGGGGGGGGAACTTCTGTCTGGCCCCCACCCCTGCGCGGTGGGTGGGGGCCCTAGTAAAACAATAAGGGGGGGGGCCTACTGTCCTCCCCCCCTGGCCCCCACCCCTGCGTGGTGGGTGTGGGCCCTAGTAAAACAATAAGGGGGGGGGACCTACTGTCCTCCCCCCCTGGCCCCCACCCCTGAGCGGTGGGTGGGGGCCCTTGTAAAACAATAGGGGGGGGAACCTACTGTCCTCCCCCCCTGGCCCCCACCCCTGAGCGGTGGGTGGGGGCCCCAGTAAAACAATAAGGGGGGGGAACCTACTGTCCTCCCTGAGGTAAGAAGCCTGCCCACCCAATACTGACTCCATCGCTGGGTGGGTGGGGGCCCTAATAAAACATGGGACCTACTGTCCTCCCCCCCCCCCTGGCCCCCACCCTGAGCGGTGGGTGGGGGCCCTAAATGAAACACCCCCCCCAATGAAGGTGACTAGGGGTCCCAAGCCCCTAGTCACCAACCCCCCACCCAAAAAAACCTATCCCCTACCTACCCCCCTCACCCTACAAATAGTGAGGGGGGAATAAAATAACTAACCTGTAAAAAAAAAAAAAAATTAAACTTACCATTTGACGTCTTCTTTTTTCTAAAATCTTCTTTCTTCAGCCCCCAAAAAGGCCAAATAAAAATCCATTATACCCGTCGCACTTTAAAAAAAAAAAACGAGCGCAAAAAAAAATTAATCCATGTTCGCCCTTCGAGGGCACGCCGCATACTGAGCTCCGCAGGGCGGGTCAAGGCTTATAAAGCCTTGCCCCGCCCTGCAATTAGGCTTAGAACACTCTGATTGGTGGGTTTAAGCCAATCAGAGTGCTCTGAGTCATTTTACACAGCGTGGGAAAGTTCTTTTGAATTTTCCCACGCTGTGTAAAATGACTCATAACACTCTGATTGGGTGGCTTTCAAGCCACCCAATCAGAGTGCTCTGAGTCATTTTACACAGCGTGCGAAAGTTCTTTAGAATTTTCCCACGCTGTGTAAAATGACTCATAACACTCTGATTGGGTGGCTTTCAAGCCACCCAATCAGAGTGCTCTGTGTCATTTTACACAGCGTGGGAAAGACTGTGCGGGAATCTCACAGTCTGTCTAGTGTGGGCTGATGACGTGTCCCACAGGGACTTCATCTACCCACACAAAGATGGCGGCGCCCTGAATCAAGATTGGGGCAGAAAATAAGGATTAAAAAATAGGTAATGTGGGGGGCTTAGGGGCATTTGGGGGTGACTAGTGGGTCAATTGGATGTAGTGGAGGCGGGAGGGGGGTTAAAAAAAAAACGGGATTTGGCATGACAGTGCCGCTTTAAAAACCTTTTGCTAATATTAAGGGTACATTTTATGGAAATGAGCTTCCGGGATACACAAGGGAAATAGGTTGGGAACCACTGGCATACTAGACTGAGGCAGAGATGTATTTGATCTATTATTATTGTTATTATTATGTTATTTACCATGTGCCAACATATTCAACAACTCTGTACACTTCTGCACAAATACAACATGAAAATATTTTACAGATTTACAGAAAAAGGACAGAGTGGCCTTGGTCAAATGATTCAGAAAAAAAGTACAATGAATAGAGTTGAGCGGACACCTGGATGTTTGGGTTTGCCGAGTTCGGCCGAACTTCGTCAAAAAAAGTTCGAGGGGGGCGGAGCGAACAGCCATACTAGCAAGACGCACATTACTGCAGCTCCGAGCAAAACGGCACCAAAAAGGCAAAAACGAGCAAGAAAAACGACTAACAAACAGAACCCTCCGCAGCCGGAGACTTCCCACACACCATGGGACGCAAAAATAAGAAATGCAAGCCAGAGCGACCTCCATCCACGGCCGACATCGGCGATCTGCTGTGGAGGCCGCACTCCTCACAGAGGCCTGTCATGGCGCCGCTATCCGATGCCCCATCACGCACTACCAGCGAAGAATCCCTGTATGACGGGACGCCCTTTGAGGCCCAGCTCCCCAACAAGGTGCAGACCTCTCCGCAGACACTACCGGTCAAGCCTCCAGTTACGGAGGAGTCCCTGCGGGGCATGCTGGCTGAACTTCGCCGCAACATAGCGGCCGATATAGGACAGTTCAGGGAGGAGGTGAACGGGTTTGCGGCTCGTCTCCACAACTCAGAACGCACAACAGAAGCACACGAGACCCGCATCACGACCCTGGAGCAGTCGTTGACCAAACTGCAACACTCCCAAACACGGTCCGAGGAACACATGGCAGCTCTCGAGGACAAGCGGAGATGGAAGAATGTCAAGGTCCGCGGCCTACCTGATACCATGGAGATGGCAGAGTTCCCACACTTCATCCGCAGGCTGCTTACAAAGCTTTTCTCCGCCAAACAAGCCAAGGCTATGACACTAGCTGGATGGCACCGTATAACGGGACCCGCCACAGGAATACAACGGCCAACTAGAGACATAATCCTCCGGTTCCAACAGGGGCAAGACCGCACAGCCTTTATGGCGGCAGTCCGCCACATAACACCGTTACGATTTGAGGATCACGATCTCTATCTATCTATCTATTCTATCCGGACTTATCTAAGGCCACCATGGAATGGCGAAGATCCCTGCGTCCACTCACTCAGGCGCTAGCGGCAAGCAAAACACCATACAAATGGGGTTCACCTCGCTGCCTACTCATTACCCGGGAAACGGGAATAGTGAAAGTCCGGGAGGCCTCTGAAATACCGAGCATCCTGCTACAAATGGGAGTGACCGCGACAGCCGCTGAGACTGCGACCCAAGCGGCACCGACACTCTGGGACCCAGAGAGGGTCACACCATTCATACCAGCGGCCCACAGAGGGAATCCTGCATCTAAGCCGGGGCGCTGAAAACCTCCCAGCGGACTACAACCAGCACAGGACTTAACAGTTCTTGCTATATGCTCTTCACAGTTTTTGCTTTATGTTTTCAACCGCACAGGACTTAACAGTTTTTGCTTTATGTTCATGGTTATTATGACCTATAGCTTCGGATGGGTAAATGGGCTTTAACTATGCCTGACAGGCACTCTTCCCAGTTATAATGGCGAACCTCCCCAAACGCCCTTATCTCCCCCCCCCTCCACTGACCCTTAACAAGTCACCACATAAAACACAACACTACCTTGTCAGTGGGATTGTTAGCCCCCTACACACACTCTCCAGACTAGAATACACCCCCCTGGGGGACAGACTACAGGCTACACCCCTTCCAGGCAACCTTCTCTGACATGCATCCTCAATTTCAAAGGGTATAAGAAGCAACACTCTACTTTTCCTACACGCATGACGGTCCTAACTACAATAATATAAAAATTTATAAAATGTGCTATCCTATAGTCGCAATGTTATCTGTTATGTGCATTAACATGTCTTTTGTCGCTGTTGTGGCGAGATCTGCTGTACTGTTATAACTGCACGAACAAAATAAAGAATTAAAAAAAAAAAAAAAGTTTGAGTTCGGGCTCGAACTTGACCCCGAACCCCATTAAAGTCAATGGGGACCAGAACTTTTGGGCACTAAAATGCCTCTTAAAAAGTCCTGAAAAGAGCTAGAGGGCTGCAACAGGAATTAAAATGGGGGTAAGAGTAGGACAAGTGCCCTGCAAACAAATGTGGATAGGAAAATCACTTAAAATAACATAAAATAAGCAGCCGCTTAGTAGATAACTCCCTAATTCCCACTGTATTAGGGAGCTATCTACCAAAAGGCTGAAAGACCTAAATTGGTCTTTCAGCCACATTTACTAATACTAAGTAAAGATTACTTAGTGTTAGTATATTAAGCCCCTACTCACTATACCGCGAGTAGGGGCATGTCTAGTAAACAGTGAGCAGCCAGTGGCCGGGGGGGAGGACAGTAGGTCCCCCTCCCCTCATACTTATTTAGGGCCCCCACCCACCACACAGGGGTGGGGGCCAGAGGGGAGGATAGTAGGTCCCTCCTCAATCTTATTTAGGGCCCCCACACACCGCGCAGGGGTGGAGGCCGGAGGACAGTAGGTCCCCCCTTCAATCTTATTTAGGGACCCCACCCACCGCCCAGGGTTGGGGGCCAGGGGGAGGACAATAGGTCCCCTCCTTATTCTAAATTTAGGGGCCCCACCCACCGCTTAGGGGTGGGGGCAGGGGGAGGACAGTAGGTCCAACCCTCAATCTTATTTATGGCCCCCACCCACCCACTGGAAGTCGGATGCCAGCTTGTGGAGCAAGGGGCTGTGAGGACAACCTGCGAGACCACACCAAAAGAAACAGGTTCACGGGGGCGGGGGCGGACCGCCGAGTTTGTCGGTCGCAAGCAAGAGCTGCTCCGGCAACAAATCAATTATTAAACTGCTGAAACACAGTATTTTACCCCAAAACAGACCGACAGCGATGATGCACAGAGGGGACTGTTGGACCCAGGGAGAGGCTGGCTCATTGAGCTACAGTCCCCTGGAGGAGAACCCTTCGTTGCCCCGACTGAGGCCTTCTCCGGCAGTGACTGGGGCGGACGGCGACTGCCCCACTATCCTGCCTCACGGACCCCGACTAGAGGCACCAAAACAGGCGGACCTGGCTCTGTTCCCCCCTATTGGCCGGGGGGGGGTGATCCCGGTCCTCACCCTGTTGCTTGGACAGAGAAGTGCGCAGGGGTCCGGGGAAAGACTTGCTCCCTCATCACGCTTACATAGCACAACGTGGTTCAAACCCTCCCACCCTGCAGCACAGAGAGGCGGAACAACCAACACCTGCACCCGCAGCCATCCAAGCCGACGTCGACCAGCTCAGACGACCCGGGCAAGCAGATAACAGCAACCGCACTGAGGGGAAGGAACGCAGGGCACCGACCTTCCCCGCCTCAGATAATCGAGACAGCTGCCAAGCGGGACACTCCTGCGGGAAGACAGACCTCACACTCACCCCCCACTCAGCCTGTGCCAGGACGAACCCGCCGGTGGCGAGGACATGCAGACTCCAAGCACACTCCCAGGGCTGATATCAACCACCAGAAGCACAACAGTGGCAAGCTCAACAAACCACGGCAGCAGCCCAAAGAAACCAAGAGTAACACTTGGAAGGACTACGCTCTGATGCCTGCTCACAGCAATCCAGAAACAGCAGAGCAGGTATCGGATAGCTATGGGACTCCCACTGTCTTGGGGGTCTCGGGACCACCAAGATGGCTGCTCTCTCCCACTAAGACTGCCCATGCATCCCTGATCAACCAGGGTGATAACTTTTCCAAAGCGACATAACTAGTCCTAGTTTGAATGTTATTCTAGAGTCTATCTGCACTAGCCAGTTCACAAAACTAGAGTTGGATAACTGCATTACTTCAGTAGAAAATAGACTAGCTTACGTTAAATTTGATGTGACAAGCTTCAACTAAACACGTGTCACTCACTCTTAAAGCGGCACTGTCATGCCGAACTTACCTTTCCTCAATCTCTTCCTCTTCTCCCCCTCTCTCGGGATCTGTTATTCTTTTCTTCCTGTCTTCTTTAGTTTTTTTAAAATCATAAGACAAAGTAGGGACTCTTTGCCTTATGGAGGATTCCTCCGCTTGACCAGCTCTGACCAGCGGAGGAGCTAAGTGTGCTTCATTTCCGCTTGTCAGTGCAATTTTCCCATGAGCCTTACATTCCCTCTGTGTTCCCACGATGCTTCCTGTCATTTTAGACAAAACTGACGAATTGCGTTCTAACTGAATGAGAACAGTATGTTCGTTTCTTTTAGAACACAATTCCGCACTTTGTTCGTATCGGAATTTCATTCTAATGAATGAAACTCTGATCCTATTCATTTGCCGCGGCTGCATCTTGCAGCCGCTTAGTAGATAACTCCCTAATTCCCACGGTATCAGGGAGTTATCTACTAAAAGGCTGAAAGACCTAAATTGGTCTTTCAGCCACATTTACTAATACTAAGTAAAGATTACTTAGTATTAGTAAATAATATTCCCCTACTCGGTATATCGC
Organism: Pelobates cultripes; assembly: GCA_933207985.1. Taxonomy (NCBI): domain Eukaryota; kingdom Metazoa; phylum Chordata; class Amphibia; order Anura; family Pelobatidae; genus Pelobates; species Pelobates cultripes. Next base: position 155,558,286 of record OW240917.1, on the reverse strand, counting down.
GAGTAGGGGCATGTGTAGTAAGCAGTGAGCAGCTTATAGCTGCTCACTGTAAAAAAAAACTAATAAACCCCCCCCACCCGCCCGTGGGGGCCCTAAATAAAGATGGGGGGGGACCTACTGTCCTCCTCCCCTGGCCCCCACCCCTGAGCGGTGGGTGGGGGCCCTAAATAAAGATATGGGGGGACCTACTGGCCCCCACCCCTGACCGGTGGGTGGGGGCCCTAATAAAACAATAAGGGGGGGGACCTACTGTCCTCCCCCCTGGCCCCCACCCGTGAGCGGTGGGTGGGGGCCCTAATAAAACAATAAGGGGGACACACCCTACTGTCCCCCCCCGACCCCCACCCAAGCCCCTAGTCACCCCCCCCCCACCCAAAAAAAAAACTATCCCCTACCTACCAATCAGAATGCTCTGTGTCATTTTACACAGCGTGGGAAAGTTCTTTTGAATTTTCCCACGCTGTGTAAAATGACACAAAGCACTCTGATTGGCTTAAACCCACCAATCAGAGTGTTCTAAGCCTAATTGCAGGGCGGGGCAAGGCTTTATAAGCCTTGGCCCGCCCTGCGGAGCTCAGTACGCGGCGTGCCCTCGAAGGGCGAACATGGATTAATTTTTTTTTGCGCTCGTTTTTTTTTTTTTAAAGTGCGACGGGTATGATGGATTTTTATTTGGCCTTTTTGGGGGCTGAAGAAAGAAGATTTTAGAAAAAAGAAGACGTCAAATGGTAAGTTTAATTTTTTTTACAGGTTAGTTATTTTATTCCCCCCTCACTATTTTAGGGTGAGGGGGGTAGGTAGGGGATAGTTTTTTTTTGGGTGGTGGAGGGGGGTGACTAGGGGCTTGGGACCCCTAGTCACCTTGATTGGGGGGGTGTTTAATTTAGGGCCCCCACCCTCAGGGGTGGGGGCCGGGGGGGAGGACAGTAGGTCGTCCCCTTATTGTTTTATTGGGCCCCCCACCGCGCAGGGGTGGGGGCCAGGGAAGGACAGTAGGTCCCCTGTATTCTAAGGGCCCCACCCACCGCGCTGGTGGGGGCCAGAGAGTAGGTCCCCTTGTTATTTATAGGGCCCCCACCCACGGCGCAGGGGTGGGGCGAGAAGGATAGGTCCCCCTTATTTTATTAGGGCCCCCACCCACCGCGCGGGGGTGGGGGCCAAGGGGAGGACAGTAGGTCCCCCCCATTCTTTTATTGGGGCCCCACCCACCGCTCAGGGGTGGGGGCGGGGGGGAGGACAGTAGGTCCCCCCCCTCATTATCTTCATGGCCCCCACCCGCCACTCAGGGTGGGGGAGGGGGGGAGGACAATAGGTCCGCCCCCCCTTATTGTAATTTATGTAATTTTTTTCAACAGTGAGCAGCCATAGGCTGCTCACTGTTTAGTAGACATGCCCCTACTCGCGGTATAGCGAGTAGGGGCATTTGGGAGATTTTAATCTCCCTTGTGCTATTATGGGGGTCATATTGACCCCCATAGAGTGAGAGGGACCTGGGGGGCTTATGAAGTGGTGGGGAGCACTGCTCCCTGCCGCTTCTATAGTTACATATTACAAGGAGGGAGCTGCGTGCCGGTAGCTTCCTCCTTGTAATAACCTGCACGAACAAACATACACTGATACATAGTGTTTGTTTGTTCGGCTGATATTTCTATTCACGCATTCGTCTGTCTCATGAATGAATGAATAGATTAAATTCCCGTTCGCATGTCCAGGTGTTTCACTGGGCATGTGCAGGAATCTCACAGGCTATCTAGTGTGGGCTGATGACGTGTCCCAGAGGGACTTCACCTACCCACAAAGATGGCGGCGCCCTGAATATAGATCGGGGCAGAAAATAAAGATTTAAAAAGAGGTAATCTGGGGGCTCAGGGGTATTTGGGGGTGACTAGTGGGTCAATTGGATGTAGTGGAGGCGGGAGGGGGGTTAAAAAAAAAACGGGATTCGGCATGAAAGTGCCGCTTTAAGTAACAGTTAGAGCTAGCCAATAACCCATGCTTACAATGCGTTTTACTTGTATTTTAACACTCACCCAATGTTTAGCGGTGAATAAACCTACAAATGTCAGGGTTAGTTTAAGAAGCGGATTTTTTGTCTCATTTACAGCACAACCTTAATGTCTAACCCATAGCAACACAGTAAATGATCACATATATTCAGCAAGTTAATAACACACTTGTTTAATTAACCAAGCACGATGGAGTCCTAACGACATAACTGTCTAGGTTTGCTTACACAGAAAACTTACTATTAATGTTGATGCTTTACCTAGCTCAAAATACGATTACCTAATTGTATACTCAGCATAACATTTAGACGTGGACAATCTCGACATAAATAACTAAAAAAAGGTGCACGGATTTATGTAAACCCCATTGTTAAAATGTTGATAATCAGCATGAGGAATGCTATTGGGGTACCACACACCTGCTGTTAAGATTTTTATTGCACTGCAAAAATAAAGAATAAAAAAAAAAAAAAAAAAGAAAGAAAGAAACAGGTTCACAATTCCGGAATTCTCCCTTCACGTTGCAGACCTAGCATTCTTTGTGCAGTACTTCACTATCCACTGCCTGGTAAAGGAGAACTCCGCCGGTTGCATCCTACTACGGATGGACAGAGCGTCGACAATCAGGTATACCAATTGCCTTTCAGACATAATGAAAGGCATCTTCGATTCCTGCCTTCCTCGCAGAACCCTGAGGTCGGCCTATCTCCCGGAAGAGACACATATCAGAGGGACTGCCAGAATGTGGTGTTGTTCAATTGGCGCATTGCACGAGGGTGCACAATAATGCCACCTGGGCCTCCCCGGGGGCGTATGTTTTTTTTTTCCTCCCTTGCGATGATTGCGAAACGTTTCCATCATCTCATTGTTCCGCGAATAACCCTGCCTTGGCCGTTCCTCTGTGACGGAGTCAACCTTGTTTGCCAGACCTTACGGTGAGGTTCTGATGAGGTTCTCCTCCTCCTAAATTCATATCCTACTACTTTTAATGGATCTGGAGGAAACCCGCATCTTCTCTTCCTGGAGGGTCGGCTGACCCTGGTGGCCGTAACTCTTGCTGGGGTTCTTGGCAGATTGGCGAACTATCACAGGCTGCTAGAGACCTCTTAGGAATCTCTTAGGCCCCAGAGATGTAACAATGATACTGATCCATCTGGGCATTCCTGATTGATGTTTGGAACTGTGCCTTGATCGATTATGGGGTGGTTTGGACAGCTCTATGGCCCGTGTCCTGTCTGGGGACTCCCGATGGACAAGAATCCTAAACCTTACGTACCAGTTACCCAGTGACATCCACCTCCAGCTCATGGAACGTGGAGGTCGTTCTCCATTTTTTCTATGGGACTGGGGCACCTACCGATGGACCTTTATGCTTGGACTGGAGGCTTTCCACCAGGTACCGGATGTTCGGGCGTTCGACGGGGGCTAGGTATCCCGTCACACTTTTGGCTTCTTCATTAATTTTCTATTCCTTTCTCAGCGTTAAAAAAAAATGCAAAATTCGAAGCCTCCTGTCATGTTGTAAAATTGCTCTGGCAGTCCTGGGCCCCACATTTCCTCTCTGCATATATATATATATATATATATATATATATATATATCAATGATCGCTATATATATGTGCAGCCGCGGGCCCCCGGCTCCCTATACTTGCAGAGGGGGTACTTACAAGCTCTTCCCTCTCTGTAACTCCCGCGAGACCCACAGCCGTTAGAGCGTTGCCTTTGAGGGTTACCATGGCAACGCACTGCGCGGCACGCTCGCCACGCTCACGGGAATTACAGAGAGGGAAGAGCTTGTAAGTATACTTGCAGTCCGCTGGGCCCCCTCTGCAAGTATAGGGAGCGGGGGGCCCCACAATGCCACCGGACCACCAGGGATCATGGAATCTCCCCCCTCCCTGGACATGGTAAGAACCAGGGAGGGGGGAATAACATTTTTGGAATGCTCCATTTACACTACATGCATACACTACACTAACACACACACACACACACTGCATTCACTACACTAACACACACTCTGCATTCACTACACTAACACACACACACACTCTGCATTCACTATACTAACACACTCTGCATTCACTACACTAACACACACACATTCTGCATATACTACACTAACACACACTCTGCATTCACTACACTAACACACGCACGCTGCATACACTACACTAACACACACACACACTCTGCATTCACTACACTAACACACACACACTCTGCATACACTACACTGACACACACTCTGCATTCATTACACTAACACACACTCTGCATCCACTACACTGACACACACACATTCTGCATATACTACACTAACACACACTCTGCATTCACTACACTAACACACGCACGCTGCATACACTACACTAACACACACACACACTCTGCATTCACTACACTAACACACACACACTCTGCATACACTACACTGACACACACTCTGCATTCATTACACTAACACACACTCTGCATCCACTACACTGACACACACTCTACATCCACTACACATTCAAACACTCTGCATTCACTTTACAGAGACACTTCGTCTAATACATACACTACATCCACTACAGACAATGCATCCACTAAACACACTGCACCTAGTACACACAAACACTACATCCACTACACAAACACAAACTACATCCACTACTCAAACACACTCTGCGTTCACTATACACACTGCATCCGCTACACAAACACACACTCTGCATTCACTGCACAAACAGTATCTAATACACACAAACACTACATCCATTACACACATTCTAATTCACTTCCACTATACACACCACATTCAGTCCTGCATCATTTGCAGCGGACTAGGAGTCCTGTGGGCGGACTCGTGGGCGGGGCCCAGACTTTCTGCTTTGTCAGGGGCCCCAAAAATTCTGGTGGCGGCCCTGAATGTACACATATTTGTATTCAGCAATGTCTGACAACTAAAACAGTACACCCATATACAGGTTTTATGGTGTTCCAGGGTCAAATATAGCATGTTACATTTTTCAGTATATACACATTGAAATTTACAAGATTTGTTATGTTGCCTTTGAGACCATATGGTAGGCCACGAATGAGAATTACTCCCATGATGGCATACCATTTGCAAAAGTAGACAACCCAATGCATTACAAATGGGGCATTTCCAGACTTTTTTAGTAGCCACTTAATCACAAACACTGGCCAAAGTTAGCGTTTATATAAGTTTGTGTGTGAAAGATGCAAAAACTAAATTGACTGCTAATTTTGGCCAGTGTTTGTGACTAAGTGGCTACTAAAAAAGACTTAACATACCCCATTTGTAATACCTTGAGTTGTCTACTTTTGCAAATGGTATGCCTTAGTGTCTTGGAAAGTTACAGGGTTAAATATAGGACTTGCAAACCAAATTCTCTGGGCTTTTTGTCTAGGTTGTCAGGCAAGTCCCTCAAATTGTAATTAATTATATGACTTAATTATGTAAAAATATTATATAAATATATTTAGAATTTAAGTATATATGTATATAAATAGCTTTTTTATTTATATATACCTATATGTGTGTGTGTGTGTGTGTATATTAAGTTGAGTTGTGATAAAGGGGTTAAAGCGACATGAGTGCAGATAAGACAAAGGTTTGATAGAAAATAGAAACCTGTGTCTTATCTGCACTCATGTTGCTTTAACCCCTGTATTATATCTCAACTTTGAATTCTATGTGTCGTCTTGCTCAGAAATGCTTCAGACTTGAGAAAGGGAGGTTCTCCCAAAAGCTTGTTATTAAAAAATTCTATTAGTCCAAGAAAAAAAAAGGTATTACTAGATACAAATTGTATCTGTTTTTTACAAATATAAATCGATTTTTCTCACCCCTCCTGGGTAGTATGTTTATTCCTCA
>OW240917.1:155485745-155552292 GCA_933207985.1 Pelobates cultripes | reverse complement strand
TACTCTGGTACTCTACCAGAGGCCTGGGAGTTTGAGGGTTCTGCGCAGTATCTTACTTGTTCCTAGAATTGCACTCTTCTGGACAGCGATCTCAGATGTCCCATCTGGAATCTGTTGAAGCCACTCCCCAACTTGGGAGTCACAGCCCCAAGTGCTCCTATCACAATTGGGACTACTACTGCTTCACTTTCCATATCCTTTCTAGTTCTTCTTTCAGTCCTTGGTATTTGTCCACCTTCTCATGTTCCTTCTTCCTCATGTTATAGTCACTGGGTATTGCCACATCCACCACAACTGCAGTCTTTTGTTCCTTGTCTACCACCACGATGTCGGGTTGGTTGGTCAGCACTTGCTTATCTGTCTGGATCTTGAAGTCCCACAGGATCTTAGCCCTGTCATTCTGAACTACACTTTGTGGTATCTTCCATTCTGTGCAGATGTTTCGGTACATGATCCCAGCAACTTGGTTGTGTCTCTCTGTGTATGTTGTTCCTGCTAACATCTTGCATCTGGCTACTAGGTGCTGGATTGTCTCTGAGGCCTCTTTCCACAGTCTGCACCTTGGGTCTTGCCTGGTGTGGAAGACTCCAGCTTCTATTGATCTGGTGCTGAGTGCCTGCTCCTGTGCTGCTAGGATTAGTGCCTCAGTGCTGTCTTTCTGTCTTGCCTTTTCCAACCATTGGTAGGATTTTGTCATGTGATCCACATCCACTATCTGCCGGTGGTACACCCCATGGAGAGGTTTGTCTTGCCAAGGAACCTCCTCTTTTTCTGCATCCTCTATTTGTGGAAGTCTCAGGCATTCCCTTAGCAGTAAAACTTTGGGAGCGATCTTCGTGATGTACTTGTGGATGCCCTGTGTTTCCTCCAGGACTGTGGCCTTTACATTCATCAGGCCCCGACCCCATTCCTTCTGGCAGGTGAACAGTCTCTGGGTGCTGGATTTCGGGTGGAATCCTCCCTTCATAATGAGTAGTTTCCTGGTCTGGACATCTTCTCTTGGCCAGGTTATTATTTCAGCTGGGTACCTGGTGACTGGTAGGGCATATGTGTTGATGGCTTGGATCTTGTTCTTGCCATTGAGCTGGGACTTCAGGACCTGTCTGACTCTTTGGAGGTACTTGGATGTTGCTATCCTCATTGCCTCTTCCTTGTGGTTGCCATGTGTTTGTGGTAGCCCAAGGTACTTGTAGCTGTTCTCTACATCTTCTATTTGGCCTTCTGGAACTTTAACTCCTTCTGTACTGAACATCTTTACTCTTTTTGCTATCATCCGCCCGCACTTCTCTAGTCTGAACGCCATTCCAATGTCCTGTCTGTATATCCTAGATAGGTGGATCAGTGAGTCAATGTCTCACTCATTCTTGCCATCCAGCTTGATGTCGTCCATGTAGAGTAGTTGGCTGATGGTAGCTCCACTCTTGAACCTGTATCCGTATCCCCTCTTCTTGATGATCTGGCTAAGGGGGTTGAGGCCTATGCAGAACAGCATTGGGGATAGCACATCAGCTTGGTATATGCCACATTTAATGTTCACTTGAGTTATTGTCCTGGAATTGGCTTCTAGAGTTGTTTTCCACTTGCCCATCGAGTTCTTGATGAAGGCTCTTATTGTCTTGTGGCACTGTGTCATAGAATTCTTGTAGTCAATCCAGGCCTTACACAGATTGGCCTGTCTGGTCTTAGAATCCCTTGTGACTGCTTGATCTAGTTGGTAGTCGGTGTTATGAGATGCTTCTTTCTCCCAGTCTCAGCTCTGGGTTGGTCTTGCGAGGAGATGTGGTGGTTACCCTATTGCTGTGCATCAAGAGTGCATTGGTTCTCTTAGCCTCTGCTTCTCTGGTGTATCTGCTCAGTCTGAGCCTCTGCTTCTCTGGTGTTTTTGCTCAGTCTGGTTGCCAGTGCTGTCAGTCTTTGCTTAGCTGTTTCCAGCGCCTCAGGTATGGGCATATCCTTGTACTTCCACAGCAGCCAGGATCTATCTTTGATCTTTCCACCTCTGTTAAGTAGATCCAGCTTACTAACTTCCTTCCGTGCTGTCTTTATCTTGGCTTCCAGCCATAGTCTGCATGGTGGGCATTGCTTCTCTTTGAGCCTGATCTTGTAGTCACCACTAATGCTGTGGCATATATGAGCCTGCTCGTTTCTGTGATTGCGGCTTCCTCCATAGATGTCACTGATGTTGGCTGCAGGGATTGACAGTTAGTGTCTGACTTGTGTCAACAAAAGTCAAGCACAGGAGAAATACAGAGACAAAGTAGTCCTTAGTTTGTTTCTGAATATCTCTTGACAGGATTGGGATTTCCGTGAAATTCCAACACCACTATAATGAGTATTTCATAAATAAATTCCATCTTTATGAAATACTTATTTTTCGATTTGCATGACAGTGCTGTTTTAAGATGGATGGCTATATTCTAATTACTGAGTTTTAGGTACAGCTCTAGAGTACTTTTGTATGGGGACAATGCAATGACTGAACGAGGAGTTAGTTGTTAGATGAGTGGTGATTAAGGTTAGTCTGAATATATTCATTGCAAACTGTAAATAGGAAACATAGTTATGTGTGAAACATGTTTAGTGGCTTGCAGTAGCTGAGATAGAAAATAATGAGCAAGTGAGCAGGAGCTTTAATTACATTATGAGTAGTAGATAGTTTAAGATGTAGATTATGAATATGCAAAGTAAAAGAGAACACAGTCATTAGACACATTTGTATTCCCTGACAATATAGTGTTCTTTTAATTGTGGTTTTTTTTTTTTAATTGGGGGTATACCTAAAAACATTTTTCAAATGCTGCAGATATCTTTTTTTGCCTAACTTCAAAGTCTAACTTTTGCATTACTCTGCAGGGATTATGAGGTACCAGAAAAGAATACACTGAAGTTATGTGAGTAATAAACTGAGAGACAGGTAAAACAGTCAGGGCCATTCACGAAAGTGAAAGTGAAAATTCTCAGGTATTCAGAGTGAATTTCAGATTTAAAGTTAAAATAGCAGAACTAGAAAAATTCTCCCAGTTAGCTATGCTTCCATTTCAGCTACTTTGGCCTTACATTTGAAATTCACTTTGAATTCCCAACAAGTCTTACTTTTAATCCTGAGTGTCTCTTCTTTGGCCATCCTTGCGCAAGAGGGGAGCCAAGCAAATTTCTTGCACCAGGGCTCTCTGTACATTAGTTCCGCCACTGGATACAATGATGGTGTGTTTTTACAGACACAGTGCCATTTTGCTCAAATGTAAATGCTCCATCATGATTGAAACATGTTAAATGCCTTCCTTATTAAAGGCACACAAGGGCACGGGAATGCTTTCAATTTAGAAATACAGTACATAAAGAGCTGTAAGTTGTACTGCTTCACTAGCTGCAACAAGCTTCAAACTGTAACAGGCACCTGCCCTGGGTGGAGTAGTGATGTTTCTTTCTGGGAAACCTTTAATAGCTTGCCAATCATCTTTGTTACTCACCCTACAAACAATGCTATTATCTTAGTTTATGTAGTTACTTACTTAATGTACTGTATAAGTGTATTGTAGATCAGAGAACATTTTTTTTCATTATTTAACCCAATGAATTTCACATACAGATAGATACAGTTTAAAGAGTTTCACATAACCCATAGCAGTTAACCCCTTCAGTGATGAGTTCTTTTCTTAAAAAAAAAAAGAATAAATAAGCATAACATTTGAAATCAGGGATATGTATATTGCATATTGCAAGACAGAATATCAATGTTATGTATAGGAAATACATAGGTAAAATTAATAACTACTTAATGTTTGTAGGTATTTGTAAGGGGTCTGCTGGCATACATAGTTTTAATAAGATCTGAATTTTATTGCAGGTTAAAGTTAAAGGAGCACTATAGTGTCAGGAACACACATGTGTATTCTTGACCCTATTTAGGTGGTCGGCCCCGTTACCTTGGATTAGAAAGGTAGTTTACTCATATTTTTCCACCGCCGTGCAGGGCTCCTCGTGTCTGGCCTCGCCCACGATCTGAAATATTTACACTCTGTGCACAGATTGGTTATCCTCTCATACAGTATAGTGGCACTCTCCGTGCAGGCTCCAGATTCTCTTCTTAAAGTGTGCTCCTCCTTTCACCTAATGATATATTTATGTTTGTTACTAATGTGGGCCTGATGTTTGCTTCCTGACACTACACACAAACCCTATATCACCTTCACAAAACCACCAGTGCTGTCACAAACCCTGACACTGTTCACAAATGCATCCCCTGTATTCATAGCTCAGAGAAACATTCATGATTCATAAACACGTTCTAAAACCACATAAAATATATTCCTGCATTCAGTTAGGTATTTTTAAACTATGTGCAACTTCACCACTAGGTCCTAACAAATGCATTCCTTTATACAAACACATACGGAGTACACACACATTCTTATTTATTGAATAACCCCCAAAGTGCATGTTTCTATGTGACCATCAAGTGGCCCAGTTCCTATGTTTGTCTGGGAGATTAGATGTGTTACACCCCTGAGTTAAAGAACTTCCCTTAAAGTTGCACTCAACAACATTCCCAGTGCACCTTAGTGTAGCAGGTATGTTACCTTGGATTGTTCTGTCATCATTGCAGTTTTAGCAAGTGCATTTGTAATTAGGTAATGTTGCATTGAAAACTCATAGGCCAAAGTACTAGTTATCCTCTTTTGCAATGGAAGATGGCTTCAAGTCAGGTGCAGCCAAAAAAAATATTTTTATAGAATAAAACTTAATGATATTTCCAGTTTTCCCTTCTTCACCAGAGTAAGCTCTTCCAAACTCAATGGTGACAGTCGAACCAAACATTACAGAAAGAAATGCACAAAATAAATGACTCAATGTGTAGTACAGCTGTTGTAAACATATTCGTTTCATTTTTTTTTAAATTTCTGTTTATTGGAAGTATTTGTTGTATGTGTCTAGTGTGTGCCAATCTGGCAAAGGCATAAAACAATGTGGTATACGCAGGTACCTATGTCAGTGAGTAAATGCATATAAAAGGTGGGATACACAGATCCCTAGATAGGCAGAGTGAGACACATAGGTCTCCAATACAATGTTGAGACAGTAAGCTATGTGGCACGGTAAGCTTTGGTCCCCTATGGTTGGATCAAGTCTCGTCTGACCTTAAGTCCAAAGATGCGGCAGTCAGAGACCATGCGTGAAATATAATTAGTGAGCCAAAGCATATGATACATCTTCTCAACCTTAAACATAACCGGGTCAAGAAGAACGCTCAGCTTTAATAGGCCATCACGGGTTGTCAGATTCCATGGGTAAAACTGTGTCAGATTCCATGGGTAAATAAAGCAGTTTAACTCTTGCTCGCACACGTGGGGAGTCGAGGGGAAGGGAAAAGGAAAGAGGGAGCGAGAAAGAGTGGAAAAAGGAGGTGGCTTACCTGTTTCTAAATGTGTCTGCATATATGGATATAGGGGGTGGGGGACGGCGTATGTATTGGCCTGCAGAGAGCCGATGTAGTGAGTATATTCTTTTCATTTTATGTAAAGATCATATTTTCAAATTACCTACTGCACATGATGTCATAACCAACATTCTTTAAAAACCATAATGCATAGTGTGGCAGACACTCTGCTCTGTGGGACCCTAATACATTTATGTGCTGCTATTTGTCTATTTGTAGCGGTTTTCTTTGATTCATTCTCTCTCATGTTAGTGATATGTTCAGATTGGGGCAAAGGGAGGCAAAGACTTACAATTCATGTACAGGAATGGGAATAAGAAAGTACACCCCCTTTGAATTCTATAGTTTTACATGTCAGGACATAGTAACAATCATATGTTCCTTAGCAGGTCTTAAAATTAGGTAATTAGAACCTCAGATGAAAAACATGTGGTATTTCAGATAACTGTTCGTTTTTGGTTCCTCTCAAACTGCTAAAGGCTGAGTGATTATAGCTCGCAGTTCGGTTGTTGATTCGAACATTCTCCAGAAGAAAATGCAGTATGCAAGTAATTTCCCCAAGCAATCAGACGAATACCCAAACATCAGCCTAGACTAAATGAAGGGTACAACAGGAATGTATTTATTTAGACCAACTGGCTGGTTTATATGCAAGTCCCCATGCAAATCCCTGCCCTGTGCCTGTGAGATAATTGAGTCAGTAACTGTACTAAACTCAATTATCTCCAGGCACAGAAAACACACATTTAAACAACACCACAAAAGTGCCCCCCAAACACATGGAAACCCCACAAAAGTCATATCCCCTTATAGCCCCGAATTGGGGAACCAACATATCCAAAAATCACCCAGATCAGTTCAGGAGTTCAGGATTTCCATGAAAGTCATAATTTGACCGACCGCACATGAGGCTCCTGCCCAAAACAGTACCAGAGAATCAGGGCTTGCAGTCGGTCTAATTCGGTAGTTTAAAAACCGAACATAGTCAATAGTCTTACCCTGGAGCTTGTTCCCCTCACCCAGACGAACGATTCCACCGAACAGTGCCCTTCTAAGTTGTGTAGAACCGAACGCAGGTGGTGATGGAAGTCTAGCGGTGTTTGGGAGTTTCCGTGTCCGATTTTAGTTCCAGGAAATCGCCGACCAAACACCGCTGCCTGTGTTCATGCAAACAAAATGGCTACCACCTCGTGGTCATTCATGCAAACAGCAGCCCCCCTAGACAAACAATTAAGACACTGCAGTTAGAATCTACTAAGTTACTAAGTGTTAATAGGGTTTAACAAGCTCCCAGTTGGTCTCTAGTTCATACGGCTGTTCAGTTCCCGAACCACATAATCCCAATTGCACGAATATGCCTTTTTAAACTATATTAGCCACGGTCTATTGCATAGTCCTGAGGCAAGAGGCTGGCCAGCAGGCCCCTCCAAGAACCTGAGGGTTCAGTCCGTCACATAACACATGGCATATTACACTGTTTCATGATTTAACAAAAATAAAGCCAAAATGGAGAAGCCATGTGTGAAAAACTAAGTACACCTTATGATTCAGTAACTTGTAGAACCACCTTTAGTAGCAATAACTTATTACATAGTTACATAAACATGTGTCTATAAATATACAAACAGGATATAGGTGGCGTTCAAGGATCAAAGAGTGCGGTGCTGCAAATTCACCCAATTATATTGTCACTAGATATACTTTAAGGGATTTTCCAGTGCCAGGAAAACAAACCCGTTTTCCTGGCACTTGAGAATCCTGGAGTGCCTCCAACCCCCCATCCCACCCTCCCTCCAGCCCTCCATCTTATGGTGCTAAAGGGGTTAAAACCCCTTCAGCTACTTACCTGAATCCAGCGCCGATGTCACTCGGAACTGGGTCAGGCTTCGCCATCGCTCCTTCCCCGCCAACATCAGCCAGCGGGGGAGACCTAATGCGCATGCGCAGAAATGGCCGCGCACGCATTAGACCTTTCCATAGGAAAGCATTATTCAATAATTTCCTATGGGGAAAATCTGACACTTGAGGTTTGTGAGGACGTCCAGCGTCAGATAACAGACCAAAAGTCAGTTATGAATCCGGAAGCACCCCCAGTGGATGTCTGTTAGACAGCCACAGAGGGCAGTCTGTTTTACATTCCAGCACTAAGTGTAAAAGGGACACAGCACCCAGACTACTTCAATTAGCTGAATTGGTCTGGGTGCCTACAGTGTCCCTTTAAGAAAGAAAATACAGTGTAAAGCTGAGAGGTGATAAGCGCACACAATAAGTAGAGTTTTTACCTCATATAGACATTCCTCTCTTTTATGAATAACAAAAATATTTCCTATACATAGATAAAAATAAAACACAACATAGTGTAATCTGTAGGTAGGTGTCAGAATTCAGAACACTCACAATTTTCTGAGCCCATTAAAGTTGGCTCTGGACTAATAGAGCATGTATGTCTCCTTATGGACACAGGGTAGCTCCAATATTTGGGTCCTACAAAGTGCAAAGTGCTGAAATCAGGAACTCCAAGGAGAGGTAAGTAGATAAAAATGATTTATTACTATTATATATAATATAAAATATGCTCAATGCGTTTCAACCCCAGAATGGATCTTCCTCGGGTGCTGTTGAATATTTCACTGATCCAAATATACTTTTATATGTAAAAAACAAAGAAAAAAGTTACATGCACTCTTTCCAAATCCCATGGGGAGATTTTAGCCCACCTGCCACATCAAGGCAAACCTTGACGTGGCAGGTGGGCTAAAGTCTCTCATGGCCATTGGAGAAACGAAATAACCTCCATTTGTTTAAATATGCATAGGCATTTGTGAAGAACGCAGGTAACTTTTTTCTTTACCTACAGTTTTTACTATGCATGTATTTGGGCTGATGTGTACTATGGTCATTGCTGCCACCCAGGAATGATGGGAGTTTGAGTGCAGAACTTGTTTTTTTCTATTTGTATATACTTTTATATGTATACATTGATTGACAGTCAATTACACATGTTGTATAAAACACTCCCATCACCAAATAAGGTCAAGAACGGATACGCATTTTGCAACCCCCAAAATAGCAATGTTGCCGGTTCGGATACGTATCTCCGTCATATTGGTAATCTTATAGTGTAAAAAGTAAACTTTAAAGTAATGAAAGAAACATATATTTAATATCCAAATGTATAAATTGTTATTTTTCTTCTTCAAAGTAGAGTCTCTTGCATACTTTCCAAGTCCTCTTTCAGTATTAGCCACTAACAGGTAAGTCCCGTTTCGTCACTTCCTGTGACGTCTTCACTCCAAATAGTTAATCATTGACGGGAAGTAATATTGTCCAAAAAGGCTGATATATTAACAAAGTTAATATACATTGGAGCAGAGGGGATATTGCTAAGACGTTAAGTATCCAGGAGTCAAAATGGATCTTTGAGCTATGTACTTTAGCTCCTAAAGGATTAAATATTGATTTGAAAGGAATCCAATTTTATAAAAAAATAAAAAAAACACTCCCTTCTGTTCCCCCTTCATCTACGTCTATTATGCACCTTTACTTCTTCTTATATTTTTTTACTTTTATCTGTGATTTTTAAACATTCCGTTTTTAAATATGTATTTCCGTTTTTAGATTTTTTACAAGTTATAAGTTATAACTGTTTCTCTTTGTTTTCTTTCCCTTATAATGTTTTGAACTTGATACCTTTTTGAGAATGGCGCCTGCGGCCCTTGGCTTGGGAGCGGGCTGTGTAGGTAATGTGAGTCAGCGGCCATCTTGAGTGCTTCACTGGAGGCCTTCGCCACGTGTGCGGTGTTCAAGGCTTGAAACTCAATCCAAGCAGTGTACTCCAGATGCCCAGTGCAAACCGGGATGTCCCCCACCGGTCCAAGGAGGGGGTTAGGATACAGGAGAGCTGAGGGATCTATGTGCAACTTATTGAGCGAGGAGAGCGACCGCCTCTCCCCAGCTCGAACTTCGGTAGGCCTCAACAGTATTCCGGGTTCCCAAGCGGGGATATACACAATTCAGGTAGCGATGAGTGCGCCTGGGTGTCCCCTGCTTGCTGGTAGCACTCTAGAAGGTGGACGTTCTGGGTTTTTGGGTTTATCCCCAAAATCTGTGCTTTTGGTCAGGAGCTCGATCATGGCACGTCTGCTCAGTCTGGAAGCTAGGCTCTGCCCCCCTGTTTGTATATTATTTTGAAGATCTTGGCTATTATATCCTTTTTGTTCAAAGTTGTTGTTTTTTAAACCGCGTACTGGGTAATAAAATCCTCCTGGTTAGTACAGTTTCTGCAAATCCTCAGGAACTGACCCTTAGGTATGTTCGATAACCAGGGGCGGTCAAATCACTGACACTTTTGGTGAGAAGAATGCCCCAATCTTTGGTGTTAAGATTGTTAAATAAATCATTAAGACTCACTAGATCCCTTCCAAATGATGATGTCATCTATATACCTCCTATATAGGACCAGGTTTGCACCAAATTCATGTCCCTGATGAATAAAATGTTTTTCCCAATTTGCCATAAAAAGGAATAACTTGGCGCAAACTTGGTCCACATTGCAGTAACTTTAATTTGCAAGAATAAATCATCTTCAAACCAAAAATAATTATGGTTTAAAATCATCTTGATCCCCTCTAAAATGAATGTCCTTTGTTTTTCCTTATATTGATTGCATGAGTCTAGATAAAACTCTAAAGCCTCGCAACCTTTTCCATGTTCTATAATTGTATAGAGGCTGGTAAAATCACACGTTATTAAAAGATAGTATTCATTCCATTTTAAATTATTTAAAATATTTAAAAGATACATAGAGTCTTTATGCACTGTAGGCAAAACATAGATCACTGGGTATTTAAGTACAAAAAGGAAAACTAATTTTTATTAAGAACATTATTTTCCAAACCCTTTTCTAGAAATTCTTTCAATTTTACTTTAATGTCATTAGTGTGATCTTGTTTTAAGTTTTCTGTATATGGTTTACTCTCTTAGTTGCCTTTTTATTTTTTTTGTAAATATGTATCCTTGTCTAAAATGACGACCCCTTCCCCCTTATCTGTTGGTTTATTGATAATTTAGGGGTCTTTCTTCAATAAGTCTATAGTTTTTCTTTTCTTTAACTCCTTAAGGACACATGACGGAAATATTCCGTCACGATTCCCTTTTATTCCAGAAGTTCTGTCATTAAGGGGTTAATAGATAAATTCTGTCCAAATTTTGAGAGATGTTTTATGTTATGAATATTCTCTAAACAAGCCCGTTCAAAGACTTTGATGTTGTCTGATTTTTTTTTTAACCCTTTAAGGACAGAGCTTCAAAAGCTTGTCTTTCACTTAATGACAACGGCATTTCTTTCATTTTTTGCTGTTTGCGTTCAACTGCAATTTGCATTTTACTAATTTGTTGCACCAACACATATTATACATCGTTTTTCAAAGGACAGAAAGGGCTTTAATTTGATGTAACACACATATATATAAATGCTTATTTATTATAAAAAAAATACAGAAAAATGTAAAAAAAAAGAACATTTTGTCTTTTTTTTTTACAGTTTTTGCAATAATAATGTGTGCATAATTAGTGCAGGTTAAAAAAAGTAATTAAAAATAAATTCATTTAGTTGTTCTGATTTACAGAATATATAATGTGTCTGGGATTTTAAGTTTTTTTTGGTAGTTACAGGTCACAAAGCACAAGGAGTAAAATAAACTTTTAATGTGGAGCGATTTTAGAATTTGGTATGTTTGTCTTGTAAGCTTAATAGCCATAAAAGAAAACAAAATTGCCACACAAAAGTATATATTTATATAAAGTAGACATCACGGGCTATTTACCTAAGGTTGTTTTGACACTTTCTACGTAGCCATTTCACCGCCAACCTCTGCTAAATATTGGAGTAAAATTGTGGTTTTTTTGGTTTTTGGCACACAAACTTATAACAAAGAAATTCTCGTGTATATTTTGTAAAGTTGGTGTGTGCTATTCCTGTACACAGTTTTATTTTGTGTTCAGTTACATCTGCTGAGTAAAATGACACCCCCATTGTATGTCTTTTGCACTATTTCGTGAAGTTACAGTGCCATACAGGATACCTGTCCTTTTCAGTATTCACAGTAGAATTTTGAGAGATGGATTTAATGAGCCTTAGCTTCCATTTTGGGGTATTATAACAGTTTGCCTGTTCAAAAAAAACCCACAAAGGCCTACCATTTGTAAAAGTAGACACTCCAGGGTATCTCATAAGGTGCATATTGTGCCTTAACATACCCCCATTTTTTCACCAATATATGCCAAAGTATGTGGTAAAAAATAATTTTGTGCATTTTTTACATACGGATTGCATTTTTGCTGGGCGTTTTGTATATTTCATATGTGCCACTAAGTTCAAACCCCCCAAATTATGCTCAGCTAAGTCTTCTGAGTAAAATGACACCCCATATGAATGTCTTTGGCACTATTTCGTGAAGCTACAGTGCCATATAGGAGACCTGTCCTTTACAGTATTCACAGTAGAATTTTGAGATATGGATTTAATGAGCCTTAGCTTCCATTTGGGGTATTATAACAGTTTGACTGTTCAAAAAAACCCCACAAAGACCTACCATTTGTAAAAGGAGACACTCCAGGGTATCTTATAAGGTGCATATTGTGCCTTAACATACCCCCATTTTTTTCACCAATATATGCCAAAGTATGTGGTAAAAAATTATTTTGTGCATTTTTTACATACGGATTGCATTTTTGCTGGGCGTTTTGTATATTTCATATGTGCCACTAAGTTCAAACCTCCCAAATTATGCTCAGCTAAGTCTTTTGAGTAAAAATACACCCCAATGAATGTCTTTGGCAATATTTTGTGAAGCTACAGTGCCATATAGGAGACCAAGCCATATCCGTTTTTACCAAACTTTGAATTTTGACGCTGGGCCTATGTGCAATTTCCAAGCATCTTCGCAGGTTTTAAATTCAAACCACCCCACAAAGGCCTACCATTTCTTAAAGTAGACACCCCAGGGTGTTTCAAAAGGTATAGTTTGAACCTTAGCGTGGGATCATTTTTCCGCTAGCTTGTACCAGATGTAGTGTTAATAAGCATTTTTTCTGCCTTTTTGACATACAAAGTGAGTTTGCACAGTATATTTTGCAAACCTTATGTGTGCTACGACTGTATAATACTTCATATGTTGCTCAGCTATGTCGGCTGAGTACAGCAATACCCCGTATGTACCTTTGCCAGGTATGTGTGGACATCGGAGGGGCACATTTGAGACACAGCCATTCCAGTTTTTTTCAAACTTTGAATTTTTATGCTGTGCCTATGTCCCATTTTAGAGTATTTTACCAGGCTATATAATCCAGATTCCCCATGAAGCCAAACCATTTCTTAAAGAAGACATCCCAGGGTATCTCAAAAGGCATATTTTGAACCTTAGCGTGGGATCATTTTTCTGCTAGCTTGTACCAAGTGTAGTGGTAATAAGCATTTTTTCTGCCTTTTTGACATACAAAGTGAGTTTGCGCAGCACACTTATGTGTGCTATGACTGTATAATACTTCAAATGTTGCTCAGCTATGTCGGCTGAGTACAGCAATACCCCCGTATGTACCTTTGCCAGGTATATGTGGATGTTGAAGGGGCGCATTTGAGACGCAGCCATTCAGTTTTTTTCTAACTTTGAAGTTTTACGCTGTGTCCATGTGCATGCACGAGCTTGTGTATGTTTGTCTGTGTGTGTGTGTCTGTGTGTCTGTCTATTAGTGAGTTTCTGTTTAAGTGACCGGTCCGCCTCGGATTACATGGGAAACTTACCTTTTTTCCAACGCCGTGACAGTCTTGCCGTGGCTGAATCCGTCTCCATGGCTGAGATAATCAATCTTGATGATCACAGCCAAGCAATGCTTTCCGATAGGAAAGCATTGGGAGACTATTGTGCATGCACAATCTGCATCTCCTCCAAGAGATGCATTGAATAAATGCATCACTATGGGGAACATTCAGCTCCACCATCCCGATCGTGGTTTGAGTGATGACCAATAGAGGTGTTACTAAGCAGCAATGTTAATACTGTCTTTTCTCTGAAAAGGTAGTGTTTACATTGAAAAGCCTTAAGGGACAAGCTATAGACACCAGGACCACTTTATTAAGCTGCAGTGGTTCTGGTGACTATAGTGTCCCTTACAAGAATTCTATTTTTGTTGCTGAAAATTAAGCTTTGTTAGTTAAAAACATTACTGGGTCCTACCTTTTTTAGCTGGCTCCTAAATTCCAAGCAAATTTGTCAAGTCCTGGTGTATTTGCATGTGTGTTAATGTACCTGTGTATCAGTGTATGTATCTGTGTATCAGCATGTGTGTCAGGGTATGTATCTGTGCGTCAGTATGTATATGTGTGTATGTGTCAGTGTGTCTGTATGTGTGTCAGGGTATGTATCTATGTGTCAGTGTATTTGTGTCACGGTATCTATGTGTCTTTGTATCTGTATGTGTGTCAGGGTATGTATATGTTAGTGTGTGTATCTCTGTGTATCTGCTGTTTGTCAGGGTATGTATACTTAAGTGTGTCAGTGTATGTATCTATGTGTCTGTGTATCTACTGTGTATCAGGCTATGTATCTGTGTGTCATGGTGTGTATCTATATGTGTGTATGTGTATCTGCATGTGTGTCAGGGTATGCATCAGTGTATCTGTCTGTGTGTCAATGTCTGTCTCTGTGTGTGTCACATGGTATGTATCCATGTGTCTGTGTACTTGCATGTGTATCAGAGTATGTATCTGTGTGTCAGTGTGTCTATCTATGTGTATGGGTATGTATCCTTAAGTGTGTTAGTGTCAAGGTGTATATCTGTGTGTCATGATATGTATCTATATGTGTATCTGCATGTGTGTCAGGGTATTTATCTGTGTGTCAGTGTGTGTATTTCTGTGTATCTGCATGTGTGTCAGGGTGTGTATCTATGTGTCAGGGTATGTAACCTTAAGTATTTTAGTGTATGTATCTATGTGTCTGTGTACCTGCATGTGTGTTAGGGTATGTATCTGTGTGTCAATGTGTGTATCTGTGTGTCAATGTGTGTCAGGATGTTTATCTGTATGTCAGTGTGTGTATGTCTCTGTGTATCTGCATGTGTGTCAGAGTATGTATCTGTGTCAGTGTGTGTATCTCTGTGTATCTGCATGTGTGTCCGGGTATGTATTGATGTGTCTGTGTGTCAATTTGTGTGTCAGGATGTGTCAGGATGTGTGTCAGTGTGTGTATATCTGTGTGTCAGTGTGTATCTGCACGTGTCTCTGAGTATCTTCATGTGTGTCAGACTGTGTTTCTCTATGTCAGTGTGTCTATCTGTATGTCAGGGTATGTATCTGTGTGTCAGTGTATGTATCTGTGTGTGTGTTAGTGTATGTATCTATGTGTCTGTGTACCTGCATGTGTATCAGAGTATGTATCTGTGTGTCAGGGTATGTATCCTTAAGTGTGTCAGTGTATGTATATATGTATGTGTCTGTGTATCTGCATGTGTGTCAGGGTGTGTATCTGTGTGTTATGATATGTATCTATGTGTGTGTATCTCTGTGTATCTGCATGTGTGTCATGGTGTGTATCTGTATCTGTGGCAGGGTATGAATCCTTAAGTGTGTCAGTGTATGTATATATGTATGTGTCTGTGTATCTGCATGTGTGTCAGGGTATGTTTCAGTGTGTCTATCTGTGTGTCAATGTGTGTATCTGTGTGTGTGTCAGGGTATGTATCTCTGTGTCTATGTACCTGCATGTGTATCAGAGTATGTATCTGTGTGGCAGGGTGTGTATCTATGTGTCAGGGTATGTATCCTTAAGTGTGTTAGTGTATGTATCTATGTGTCTGTGTACCTACATGTGTGTCAGGGTATGTATCTGTGTGTCAATGTGTGTATCTGGGTGTCAGGATGTGTGTCAGTGTGTGTATATCTGTGTGTCAGTGTGTATCTGCACGTGTCTCTGAGTATCTTCATGTGTGTCAGACTGTGTTTCTCTATGTCAGTGTGTCTATCTGTATGTCAGGGTATGTATCTGTGTGTCAGTGTATGTATATGTGTCTGTGTATCTGCATATTTGTCATTATATGTGTTTGTGTGTCATGGTATGTATCTGAGTGTCAGGGTGTGTGTCAGATACATACACTGACACACTTAAGGATACATACCCTATGTGTGTATCTACATGTGTGTCAGGGTATGTGTCTGTATCTGCGTGTCAGGGTATGTATCTGGATGTGTGTCCGTGCCTAAATCTGTGTCAGTGCCTGTATCTGCATGTGTGTCACTGTATCTGTGTGTCAGTGTTCGTATCTGCATGTCAGTGTGGGTATCTTTGTCTGTATGTGTGCCAGTCTATGCATCTGTGTTTCACTGTATCTGCATATGTGTCAGGGTATGTGTCTGTGTGTATGCATGCGTGTCAGTGTTTTATTCTGTCTGTATCTGTATGTGTGTCAGTGTTTGTATCTGTATGTTTGTGTATCATTGTGTCTGTGCATCTGTATATATGTCAGTGTACGTATCTGCAGGTGTGTCTGTGTATCTGTATGTGTGTCAATGTTTGTTTCTGTGTGTCTGCATGTGTGACAGTTTGTGTGTGTGGGGACGAGGAGAAGCAGGGTGAGCCTGGGGTGGAGAAGAAGCAGGTCAAGTCTGGGGCAGAGGAGAAGCGGGGAGAGTCTGGGGCGGAGAGGAGGCACTGAGGGTCTGGGGCAGAGAAGATGCAGGGAGAGCATGGGGTGGAGGAGAAGCAGGGAGAGCATCAGGCGGAGAAGAAGCAAGGAGAGCATGGGGTGGAGGAGAAGCAGGGAGATCATGGGGTGGAGAAGAAGCAGGCCAAGTCTGGGGCAGAGGAGAAGCAGGGAGAGTCTGGGGCAGAGAAGATGCAGGGAGAGCATGGGGTGGAGGAGAAGCAGGGAGAGCATCAGTCGGAGAAGAAGCAAGGAGAGCATGGGGTGGAGGAGAAGCAGGGAGAGCATGGGGTGGAGGAGAAGCAGGGAGAGCATGGGGCGGAGGAGAAGCAGGGGCAGAAGAAAAGGGGACATTGAACAGAGAAAAATGTATAAATTTGAAATAAATGCAACTATATTAATTACAAAATTTTGCTAATGTGAGGGGTACAATTTATGGAAATGAGCTGCCAAGGGGTACTCAAGTTAAAAAAGGTTGGGAACCACTGGTCTAGATAGTGGAGCTATACAAATGTAAAAATGACTCAGTATGACCCACTCTATGTAACACATACACTATGTACACATAAATGTGTGTGTTGTATCAAAACTAAAGCACATAATAATTAAATGAAAAAGAGATTGGCTTATTCAATATAAGTGTGACTTGTTAGTAAATATCAGCCTAGTATTTGTTTTTTCAATTATAATTACTGAATTGTGTGTCTTGCATAACCTTCTGAGTTACTGCCTGACCTTTTAGCCCAGAAAGACCTTATATGATACTTAACTTTTTTTTAATACATGGGGCACATGACAATCCTAAGCAGTTTTGGAATGTTCTAAATGTTCCTTATTAGCCTGTATTAGAGCAACTGTATTTGAATGAGATTAATCAATCAATGTACTGCTCCTGCTGCTCTACAATTGGAGTAGGAGAATTACTTAAAATGCCTGGTTTTGTTTGCCACGTGTTTCCTAAAGTTAAATGAATGGGCTGTGTGTGGTTTTTGAACATTCCTACATTGCACAGAGTATAATGTATGTCCCACCACAGTGCGCTAATTGCTCATGCCCATTAGATCCAGAGCAATATGTATTCGTAAGAGCTCTGTGACAGACTCCCTTTATTATGCTATTCCTGGCATTAGTTTTACCTAATATGCTCCAATTTAAAAAAAACACTTAAATCAAATAAATTTAGAAAGTTATTTTTAGAATGCTGCTAAAATATTTAATATCATTTTAAATGTAAACTATTTTTTCTATTATAAAAGGTTATATACCTTTGTTTCAAGCAGATAATCAAATCAGCAATTCTCCACTGCGTCTGTAGTGAGACCCTTTTTTAAAACACAATTTAATAGACTGACAGGATGTTAAGCGGGTACTGGTCATGTGTGAAAATGTTCATGTCTAAGTATAAGACCAGAAACATAGCTAACTGTCTGTAGAGATGTTATCAACTATAACTCATAATAAACTGTATAGCTGTATCTTTTGTGCAGAAAAAAACTGGTTCTTGAGTTTGGGTGGGGAGCATCTAAGATGCTACTGGTTTTACACTGATCAGCCAAAACTTTAAAACCATTAACAGGTGAAGTGAATACCATTGATTATATCATTACAATGGCACCTGTCTGGTGATGGGATATATTGGGCAGCAAGTGAAGAGTCCATTTTTTAATTTCATGTATTGGAAGCAGGAAACATGGACAAGCAAAAAGAGCCTAATTACTTTGATGCTGAATTTTGATGGCTAGACGACTTGTTCAGAGCATCTCCAAGACCCCAAGTCTTGTGGGGTGTTCCTTGTATGCAATGGTTAGTAGCTAACAAAAGTGGTGTAAGAAAGGACAGCCAGTGAACCAGGGTCATGAGGGCTTACCTTTCTTTAATCGATTCCTCTTTGATGCATGTGCAGAGGGAAAGCTACCCTGTCTGGATCAATCATACTGAAGGACTACTGTTGCTCAAATTGCTGAAAAACCTAATGATGGCTATGATAGAAATGTGTCAGAACACACAGTGCATCTCATTTTGCTGCATATGGGCCTGTATTAAAGCGGCACTGTCATGCCGAACTTACCTTTCTTACATAGATTCCTCTTCTCTTCCTCTGTCAGGATCTGTTCTTCATTTCTTCCTGTCTGCTCTAGTTTTCTTTAAAACATAAGGCAAAGTAGGGACTACTTGTCTTATGAAGGTTTCCTACGCCTGGCCAACAGAGGAGCAAAGTGTGTTTCATTTCCAGTGGTCAGAGCAATTTTCCCACAATTGTCACCTTTCCTCCGTGTTCCTGCGAAGCCTCCGTTCACTTTTCCCGAACGTCCTGTCATTTAGACTGACCACTGGTAAAACTACTGAATTGTGTCCTAACAGAATGAGAACAGTTCTCAATTCGTGTTAGGATGCAATTCGGGCTTTGTTCGTATCTGAATTTCATTCATATGAATGAAACTCCGATCCTATTCGTGCCACGGCTGCATCTTGCAGCCGCTTAGTAGATAACTCCCTAATTCCCCCGTTGTCAGGGAGCTATCTACCAAAAGGCTGAAAGACCTAAATTGGTCTTTCAGCCAAATTTACTACTACTAAGTAAAGATTACTTAGTATTAGTAAATTCTGCCCTGCTCGCTATACCGAGACAGGAAGAAATGAAGAACAGATTCTGAGCGATGGAAGAGGAATCGATTAAAGAAAGGTAAGTTCGGCATGACAGTGCCGCTTTAAAGTGCCTATGATGACCCGTGTCCATGGCTGAAGGCACCTTCACTGAGCATTAGAACTGGACCATGGAGCAATGGAAGTAGGTTGCCTGGTCTGATGAATCACATGGCCAGGTGCATGTGCATCATTTACCTTGGGAAGAGATGTGAGCATGATACACTGTGGGAAGCAAGCAGGCTGGTGAAGGCAGTGTTCTGCTCTGGGCAATGGTCTAATGGGTCCTGCCCATTCATGTGGATGTTAGTTTGACACATACCAAGAGATTGTTGTAAACCACGTACACCCCATGGCAATGGTGGTCCTTGGTGGCAGTGGCCTATTTCAGCAATATAATTCATCGTTTGGAGGCTTTGCCCACCAAATTCTCCAGATCTCAATCTTGTTGTGCTGTAACAACAAATACGATGCATGGAGGCCCCACCTCACAACTGACAGGATTTAAAAGATCTACTGATAATGTCTTGGTGCCAGATACCATAGGACACATTCAGAGGTCTTGTGGATGCCATGCTGCATCAAAGCTGTTTTGGCAGCATGAGGGGGGCCTACACAATATTCGGCAGGTGGTTTTAATGTTGTGACTGATCAGTGTATATATTTATCTGTAATGGCACAAGTGACTTAAACCAGAATTGTCACCTCTCTGGAAGTATGTCCTTGTTCCTTAACTGTAGTAAATGCTATTGAAGAATTTACTGAGATGAATAAAGCATCAGTGTAAGTATAAAAGTAACTTATCTCTAATGTACTTGTGTTGTGAGAGACATTGACATCCCATAATGCCTCAGGCTAGCTTATGTACGCCGAATCTTCTGTATAGCCACATGAGTGCATACACTCTCAGGCACTACTTTTTTAGTGCCATATGCATGACTGTGTCGTATAAACAGTACTGAATGGGTTAATCAAATTTATATGTGCCCAGTGTACACGGCCCTACATATAAGGTGTTAAAATATAAACCTGTGGGGTGCGGAACTTGCTGGCAATCTGGTCAGATGCTATTTCTGGAAGCTCCTCACAATTACCCTAAAACTCACAGAAAATCTCCTTTACCTGTGCCCATCCAGCTTTCTCAGCACATTATACTGCCTCTCCAAGAAGGGGAAAATTGATAGATGCCTTTCTTTCAAGCACCGAAGTGGCATAAACACAAATGCAAGCCTTAGGCCTACCTAAAGCTGACAAGACTAGGCCTGGAAGCACTCCTTGCTGGGACCACCCCAGGGAGCTCGTTGGGAGCTCTGACAGCACCGTCTGACCTGCTGGAACGTATGCCTGCCATGGGATGCCACTTTCAGAGGCCAAACACCACAGACATCGGGGGCCATGCTACAAAGGCCCGCCCAGACCACCTCCAGCGCCGATCACCGTAGTGGAGAACCAAGTGACAGATTCCACAACAGCCCCTTAGAGCTGTTACTCACAACTTCCTGTGTCTTTCAATGGTTTAGCTCCCACCACTAAACAAAACCTAAAGGTCTGACAGGTATCCAACGTCATTTTTCACCTAGAAAACCTCCTGCAGCAAGTCCTGTGCTCTCCCGAGTGCATCGAGGACACACAAAACTACCGTAGCCAATGCTCCTGTCTTCATGACCATTGTTTTTGTTTTTTTGTACACACCAATACCTCTGTATGGATTGAGAGTAGTATTGAGCCAAGAGAATGGTCAAGGAGAGGAGCAGCCAGCTGCCTTCATCAGTCAAAAATTGCTCCCTCGGAAGGTGGCATATGCAACAGTGGAGAAATAATGTCCTTGTATAGACCCTCAAGAAGCTGCAGCCATATCAATTCGGACAATCCTTCATAGTTATGACTGAATACAATCCCTTGGTATGAATGAATTGCATGGGTGGCATCAAAAAAAGGCTGTCTTTGTGGAGCCTAACACTGCAATCCTTATTGGTGGAGCCTAGCAATCCTATAATTTAACTATTTAAATACAGACCAGGCAAGGATCACTGCTTTGCAAATAGCTTTCCAGGCATTCATAAATGTGAACTCTAAGGAACTAGGGCAGAGAGACTGCTGTTGACCTGCTTTAGGGACTAGCATAGCAGGTCGCACTGTTAGTCAAAGGGAGAAAAATTGTGAGTAAATATAAGAGATACAGTTGTTGAACTGTGGGCATGTGTTTTTAACAGGTTAATCACCAAGGACACAGTAAAAAACTATTTTAAAAAATGGGTTAATCTCTCTTGACACCTTAAAGGTTAACGTGCCTGTTGTTCAATAAACCAAAATTGTCTTGTCCCTGTACTCTGTCTTGTCTAGTGTTTGGGTACAAGTATCTGGTTGATGGTTGCGCGATATCACTGAACAAGCTCAGGCAGCTAGGCGAGTATCCCGGGGCAGACTATGTCGGGTCCTGGGTCACTGACTGAGGAACCGACACCAGGAGGGGGCCCGTCGGCTTGCTCGATATGCCGCTGAGTGAGATGTCCCTCTTGCGCCCATCGCGGACAACAGTCTGCAGCTCCGCAATGTGCAGAGCTGGAGACCATGTGTCTCGCGAGATCTCATCAATCAGAGCGTTGCCGCGGGTTACCACGGCACTGCTCTGACTGTGTCTCGCGGGATTCATGGTATGCAGCTCTGCGGCCACCGGACCACCAGGGAGCCCACCTGCCCACCAGGGAATTAAGGTATTTAGTCCGTCCCTCCCTCACACCATCACCCCCCTCTCATCATCACCCCCCTCCCAATCACATCACCCCCCCCTCTCATCATCATCACCCCCTCTCCGTCTCACATCACCCCCCTCACGTCACCACCTCACACATCACCCCCGTCACCATTACCCCTCTCACCCCCCTCACACATCACCCCACCTCACCATCACCCCACATCACATCCCCCTCCGTCACACCCCTTCCTCTCATCATCACCCCGCTCCCTCATCACCCTCCCTCTCATCACCACCCCTTTCCCTCATAATTACCCCCTCCATCTCACCATCACCCCCTCCCTCTCACATCAGCCCCCTCCCTCTCACACATCCCCTCTCCCCTGTCACACCACCCCTCTCATCATCACACCCCCTCTCATCATCACCTCCCCCCTCTCATTATCAACCTCCCTCTCATCATCACCCCCTCCCTCTCACCATCACCCCGCTCCCTCTCCCTATCACCCCCTCCCTCACACCATTATCCACTACACAAAAAAAATGTGTGGGTGTTTTTTACATTTTTAGGCAGGGGGGGCGGGGGTGGGTAGCCAAATGCTCCAGGTACGCCCCTGTTGAGATTTATAGGCTTTCTATTTTCCCATGCTATATTTTCAGCCGATTCCTGCCACCCTTTCTCTTTATTCTCCTCCTTTGGAACCCATTTCTTTGTCATGTACTGTTTTTCTTTGAACACTTCTTAGCTTGCATTTCTCACTTCCTCCCTTGTGACATATTTTCTCATCCTTTAGTATGCCTGTTGACAATACTATATGTTCTAAAGAGTTCACATTCCTACTTCCACCTTTGGTCTTACGTAGTGGACTGGTTTTCCTACTCATGATTTTGGTAAAGTTCATCTTCTTTGTATTTACTATCCAACACATACACATGACAAAATAATTAAGAAGTCAGTGACACATTTTGGGTTATTCGCAACACTAGAAATTGTGAATAAATGACAAGGAAAATACAGATTAAGATTTGGTCACAGTCAACAACTAGGGAAAAAAACCTCCAATTCTGGTTTTCCAACTGTGCAATTTTGTCCTAAACTTAAAAATTCTCCTGCAAGTTCTCCCCATTCTTGTCACAAATCTCAGAATATACAAATTGGAAAGGTCACTCATTACAAATACTTTTTACAATATGTCCTCCTAACCGTTGTTTTAAATCCAAATTGTTTATAATAGCACATTGTACTTATCTCCTGAAACATACTGAGCAATGTGCAGCTGCAGTATCATTCTGTGCTGAAGATTATGTTCTGTAGGTGGAAGGGTTAATGTTATAATAACACTGTAAACAGGGTGTTGCTCATTAAGTATACTTAGCAGAATTCAAACTTGTTTCCAAGACCTGCCTACATTGCAGCCAATCCTATTTAGTTTTTAAGACACAAGTCCCAACCCACATGTCCAGATAATATACAGCATTTGTTAATCCTTACAATGCAACTTTGTTAAAGCGAAAAAAGGAACTTCAATCAAATCATACACGATGAAGAATTTAGTATTGGATGTATTGTCTTTTCTTTTGGACAATATATTTTTCTTTATAAAACGTAAAGCACACTGTAAATCAGCAATAGAGAAAAATGGCAACAATTATGATATATCACTTTACAAAAGAGGCGATCTGTTGGAAGTTCCAAGAACTCTTTTCATTCATTTTGGCATCTACTTGGGAGACAATCAGGTTGCACATTTGATACCTGATATTCTTCCAGCTATTTCTAATGACAAGTCTCAATATCAAAAAGTGGTGACCAACACAAGATTGATCTTGGGTGTCATTGCAAAAGTGGCTAGTGTCAGAGTGGATGCTCTGCAGGATTTTGCTTATGGTGGAAGTATTATAGTTAATCAAATGGACCAGAGTATGAGAAATAAACCTCTTTCTAATGAAGAAGTTGCTCAGAGAGCTGAACAACTGATGGGAGATACATCATACAGCTTGTTGTGGGACAACTGTGAACATTTTGTGACTTACTGCAGATATGGAATCCCTGTGAGCATTCAAACTGAGAAGGTAAATAGTTCTAATAAGGTTAATAAATGACTATTAAGAAGATTGTTTCCATTAAAATGTTGAAATGCCTCACTTTATGCCTTATTTAAAAAAAAAAAAAAAAAGTAACACGTGAGGCTTTTCAATATTATATATGCTATACTATAGTAAATATAGTAGGACATAAGTATTTTTTTAAATTTTATGTTATAGTTCACTAGGCATACTTGCGCATTATATTATAAATTCAAATTATAGCAATACACAGAAATGTTTATTCACTATATGCCAGCCCAAGCTCAGTTCTCTTCAGTACACCTGAGAGGTTTACATTATCCATTATACACTAAATTGAAACCGCACTGGTTTTAATGGGTTCCTACTATTTTTTATCTGAAATGCAATTAAACAGCAGCCAAGAGACCTTGATATAAGACAAACAGGTAAGAGTATGGTTTGTGGGGGTTTAGGGGTGGGTTAGGGGGTAGTGCTAGGGATTAGTAGGGCTTTGAAGTATGAGTCTTACTGTAGTGGGTACAGTGCCTTTAGTGTCCTGATGCCATCACAGGGCAGTAGTCATAGTACACTGTACATAATTATAAACGCAACAATTTTGTTTTTGCCCCCATTTTTCATGAGCTGAGCTCAAAGATCTAAGACTTTTTCTATGTACACAAATGGCCTATTTCTCTTCAATATTGTTCACAAATCTGTCTAAATCTGTGTTAGTGAGCACTTCTCCTTTGCCGAGATAATCTATCCACCTCACAGGTGTGTCATATCAAGATGCTGATAAGACAGAATGATTATCGCACAGCATCTTGACACCTTACGTGGGATAAAAATATGATATCCATGGGTTCAACAGGTAAAGTGCACCGTGGATTCTATATTTTGATAATTCTATTTGGAGGTTGTGGGCCTCTACCACAGAGTACCAGGTAGTGCACTGGCTGTTTTTCCCATTACCCTTGAGTGCAACACCATTTTGCCCTTTGAACTTATGTGGGGTCTACCAGGCTCCGATTGCCTCCTTTCCCTAGAGACAGAAGGTCCTGGAAGGAGCTTTCATTAGACCCGATGAACTAAGTCCTGTCTTTAAAGGACCACTCTAGGCACCCAGACCACTATAGCTTAATGAAGTGGTCTGGGTGCCAGGTCCAGCTAGGCTTAACTCATTCTTTTATAAACATAGCAGTTTCAGAGAAACTGCTATGTTTATGAATGGGTTAAGCCTTCCCCCAATTCCTCTAGCGGCTGTCTCATTGACAGCCGCTAGAGGCGCTTGCGTGCTTCTCCCTGTGAAAATAACAGTGAGAGCACGCAAGCGTCCATAGGAAAGCATTGATAATGCTTTCCTATGTGACCGGCTGAATGCGCGCGCAGCTCTTGCCGCGCGTGCGCATTCAGCCACATGGGAGGAGAAGAGGAGGATCGGAGGAGGAGAGCTCCCCGCCCAGCGCTGGAAAAAGGTAAGTTTTTACCCCTTTCCCCCTTCAACAGCCGGGCGGGAGGGGGACCCTGAGGGTGGGGGCACCCTCAGGGCACTATAGTGCCAGGAAAACGAGTATGTTTTCCTGGCACTATAGTGGTCCTTTAAGAGCCAGCTATTTGCATGAGGTCAACAACTGACCACTCTTAGCCAAAAAGTTCCCTCCTGCACTGCCAGGCATAGCACAGTATGGAGAACTGCCGACTGGAGAGAATGTGGCAGTGGGGACCCAGCGGTCCCACTAAGTGCTTGGAGTACTCCTATGATTGAATCTATCATGACTCACAAAGGTGGGTGTGTAACGTTTCAGTAACACTTACTTCTGGTATGCTCGCAGTCAGCTCACAGTCTTCTTTGATTTGCCCTGCTTGGGGATGCTTCTCCAATCAGGGCAAACCTATTCTGTGACACTGACTTGCTAATTTCATTGTCCACATGCTGCTGTCTGAAATAGCTGAAAAAAGCATTTTTGTTGATAGTCTGACAAATTACATTTAGTTGAAGCAACCATATTTTAACAACCAACAGCTGCTATAGACAGAAAAGTATATTTACATACATTTATAGTTGTATATTACTTATCTTAGCCTATTGAAAGATTGGTTTAGTTTATTTGCAAATAATGAATTGTTGGGATCTGACCAACTAATTTAAAATTTTAGGATAAAGTTGGTATAATGAAGAAATATACACCTTCCCTATTACATAAGCTCAACTAGTTTTGCCTAAAATGTATTGGTCTTTCCTTGGTCTTTTCTCATAATTCACAGTTTAGTGAGTAACCCTTAAAGTGTTTTTTCTTGCTTGATTTAGGATTTAGGTTAAGACCACAGGGGTGTTGTAAGATTGAATTGACCGTGGGAAATCACAATTACTTCCCCTTTGCAAAAATCTGAATATATATATTACAGAGCAGAAAAAAACGTATTGTAAGACTCTGGGTTTTATTTACTTAACAACAAATTGCAGTGAATTGAAAACCAGATTACAAAATTGAGGCTAAGATAGCCATGCTGTGACCATAGCTGAATTGGAATGTTTATTTTTATTTTATTTTTATTTTTTTAAATCCGCTATTTTGCCCACATTTTCAAATTCCACTTTCAATTTACTATAATTACAGCTTAATAAATTAAACCACTTATGTTTTCAGTATTTCCAGTACCAGCTTATGCATAAGTGCTGATTTGTTGCAGTCTTACAGCCCCTTAAAAATCACTTCCCTCTTGAAAATAATTTCACTCCTGTCTCCTAATCTTTTTAGAATGTGTTCTGTTGTAGTAAGATTGTTTGTCCACATGATGGTACTTGGTTTTAGCAATGCTAAATCATATGTTGGCGGCTCTACACTGACAATTTATGTTGCCAGCTCGGACACTGACAGAAAACATAAATGCAGTATTATGTGAAATCTAATTTTATTTAGGTCTGTCTAGTACTGGAAATTATTGGGATTTCAGAATTAATTCAAAGAGAATTTCATATTTAAAGCCAAAGTGGCCAAATTAGAAGTATAACTGAATTGAAGACGTTTTCCAGTTTGGCTACTTTGGACTTATATTTGAAAATCACTCTTTATTTAAATATTTCTAATATTACTCACTTTAGTGTTTGTTTTATGATTGTTTTTTAATTTGTTTATCTGTTCGTCAGCAAGAAGACTATTGGCATTAAATGTAATCATTTCATGAAATTTATAGCAGTGAGACATCGTATATAATGAAAATGGTATCCATCCTAAAGAAACCTCATCTACTTTAGATAAACAATTCACGTTGGGAAACAGGCGGTGATAACAGAAATTTAAAAATGTACAAAACTGGTTTTCCTCTGTTAAAATACATTTTGTAAGATATATTGTATTGACATTTAATAGTGACTTTAACCGTTTAACTACCAAGCGCATTTTGATTGAAAAAATATTAGCATAACATGTATTTGAAGCAAGGTATGCATAGCTAGCATATAAGCATACTGTAACACAATAACTATGTGTATATGTTGCTCTGCAGACAAAATTTTCATTTATTTTTTCAATGATTATCTTGTTACGATAAATGTAGAGCATACAGCAAATGCAATGCAGTAGAAATCTATGCAGCTATTCATCCATTTCACAAGCTACAGTTGTGCTGAAAAGTTTGCATACCCTTGGGGAATTGGTAATGTATGTACCATTTTTAAAGTAAACATAAGTGAACACATTTCTTTTATTTCTTACGGGATTCATATTCAACTTTAGGTTATAATAGAATGGCACAATCATAAAACAAAACATGTCAACAAAGAAAAAAATGAAATGACCCCTGTTCAAAAGTTTGCATACCCTTCGGTCTTAATACTGTGTATTGACTCCTTTAGCATTAATGACAACGTGCAGTCTTTTGTAATAGTTGTCTGAGGCCACTAATTCTTTCAGGGGGTATGCCCATTCATCTTGACAAAATGCCTCCAGGTCATGAAAAGTCTTTGGTCGTCTTTCATTAACTGCAAGTTCTTACCAGAGTGGCTCAATGATATTAAAGTCAGGAGACTGATGGCCACTCCAGAACCTTCACCTTTTTCTGCTGTAACCACTGGAAGGTCAACTTGGCCTCGCGCTTAGGGTCATTGTCATGCTGGAAAGTCCAAGAGCGTTGCATGCGCGGCCTTCGTGCAGAAGAATGCAAATTGTCTGCCAGTATTTTCTGATGGCATGCTGCATTCATCTTGCCATTGTTTTTCACAAGATTCCCTGTGTCTTTAGAGCACGGACAAGAGGAAGTGCCATGCGTTCCATTGTAGGTTACAGGAGTTACCGTGCGTTCCACCGTACGTATAAGGCAGTGCACGGTGTTAACAAGAAGTGCCTTGCCATTACAGCAAACTGGGACTCTAGTTACTGTCCATCCTCACTGAATAATTCATCCGGCAGAGAGAAGTATCAGCTCATCAGACTATTCATTGTTGGACTCCGTGTCATCCGATAGATCATCCACTGCAGGATCTTCATTACTGGATACATGGAACTGGAGGGATCTTCTGTTAGCTCTTGCCCTTCTTCTATCTCATGTATACAGCTGTTTACAAAGGGATATCCTACAAGTGGGGAGTTTAAATACCACTATAAGCTGTTTTACCGAGAGATGGTTATAGCTCTGAAAAACGTGAGTTGGCAATTTTTATTTTTATGTTGTGTATAGTACATAGACTCACAATACTGCACTATTGGTCTCCGATGCTCTCTTTTGCATATGCCATTGATGTGTGCTACCACTCCGTAGACGTCTTATCCAACATTTGAAGACTTTTAAGACCTCAAAAGGACATTTTTATCTTTTTTACGTGGTACCTTTTTAATTACTTATTACAATGTTGTCTTTATTTTGGCGCTACCTGTATCCTTTGTTCTGTTTGTTCGATTCATTCTTGAAGGTTTTGAGGGTTACCTTCCTATTCAGGTGTGCAGCCCCTTTGTGATCAGTTATTGTAGTGCTGTTCCACCCTTGCTTTTTGTATCAATAATAATGTATGAAAAATAAAATAAGAAATTAAACAAAACAATAAAAAAAAATAGAAAGTGCATCTAGCCTCAGCAACTAATCTAAATTGCCACAGTAGGAATGGAAAGAACATGTTCCATGAGTTCTCCATTGCATTTAACCAATACCCAGTTGAGAGCTGGACACCGAAGTGAACAAAAAGGTTCACTAAGAAACCATTGCCAGACACCCTTGTGCTGCGATTTAGTATGCAGGTAAAATAGCTACCACCCAGCCTCCAGGAACAATGACAAGCAATGACACTATTTTGTCCAGTCCATATGTTCCAAGCGATGGATATGCTCCTGGAACAGAACTGCAGCTACTGTACCATGCTACAGCTTCTTCGAAGATGACAGTGATGCAATGCATTGAATATGGCCTGCCAAGTTCTCTATGAGTTGCTGCATCCTAGGTAAGGCAAAGCAGATGGATTGCACGGACTGAAGTGTGGAGGCTGTGCTGTATAGCCAGGCCAAAATCAAAACTGTAAGAGACCAGGATAACCCCCACTGGTTCAAAGGTGGAAGGAGGGGGCCAGCTGAAATTGTTTGCACTTCAAGGACGGGTGATTAGCTTCTTCACCAACCCTACTAGGCCATAAAGGGTAATCAAGACAAAACCTTGATCAGGCCTCCAAGGCAGTACCAGGCATTGTTCGAAAAGAAGACAAAAAGTCTAGTTTTAAGCACTTTCCAATTTTGCACAAGTCAAAAACAATTTCTTTGCGGCCCCAAAATTATTATTATTATTATTATTTTATTATTTATATAGCGCCATCAGATTCTGTAGTGTTGTACAATGGGTGGACTAACAGATATGTAATTGTAACCAGACAACTGGACGTACAGGAACAGAGAGATGGAGGGCCCTGCTCAATGAGCTTACATTCTAGAGGTAGTGGGGTATAGTGACACAAAGGGCAAATGTAGGGGTACGAAGTAGGTTGTTAGAAAATAATTCACTGAGGGCTTAGTAGGTAATTTTTGACAGTTGCAGGAGAGAAGTAATGGGGGTGGGGGGTAAAAACAGTTTAATTGATATGCTTTCTTGAAGAAGTGAGTTTTCAATGATTTTTTGAATGAGTGGAGACTGGGTGAAAGTCTTACAGAGAAGGGAAGGGAGTTCCACAGAAGTGGTGCAGCCCTGGAGAAGTCTTAGAGGCGAGCATTAGAGGTGGGAGTACAGACAGAGGCTATACGTAGGTGTCAGGATTACTATATAATCCAGCACGTAGAATTGTATTACACAGATGACTAATAGGTAACATTATGGCCAGACTAACGTACCAAAGAATAGTCAGGGTGCTAGCCGAGGTCAGGGGACACAGAAAGGGACACAACGATAAAGGAAAGCCAGAGGTCAGGGATACCAGAAATACAGAGAAGTCAGAATCAAAGCCAAAGTCAAAAACCAGAAGAAACTTGAATCAAGAACACGCTCTCGGACAACCACTAGGGAAACCACGGCAGGGAAATGTAATTCTAGGTTTTTATACCTGCTTTACCTTTCTGATTTGGCAGAATTGCTCTTTGAACCCAAAACGTGCGTACGCGGTGCGTGCGTAATGTCACGTGTATGCCAACGTTGTCATTCACGTAAGTGGACGTGGGGGTATAATAGGTCATGGATCTGCAGCTGCCGGCGTCCATTAACATGTCGCAAGTGTTATTCATGCAGACGCACGGCCGCTGACCGCAAGGTGAGGAAGAATATGTTACATAACCCTCCACCTGAAGACCGTCCAGCGGGCGGGCAGGACCAGGCTGAAAATAGCGAATCTTGCGGCCAGCATGTATATCAGAGGGCGGGACCCAATATAGGGCAGGTCCATAACCCTTCCAATCTACTAAGTATTGCAAAGTGCCCCGAGAAAACCTGGAATCAATTATGGAAGAGACCTCATGCTCCTCCTGTCTAGAAATAACTGAGGGAGGAGGGGGGACACTTGGGACAGTATATTTATTGCAAATAAGAGGTTTGAGTAAAGAGACATGAAAGGTGTTTGGAATTTTCAAGGAGGTCGGAAGGGCCAGAGAGTAAGAAACAGGATTGAGTCTCAAAGGACATGAAAAGCCCCAGGACCCTAGGAGCAAATTTCATGCTAAGTACTTTAAGCCTGATGTTGCGTGAAGATAACCAAACCCTCTCACCCACATGGTAAACAGGGTTGGCACCTCAACGTTTATCAGCATAATGCTTGAAACGGTCAGCAGCAGTCCCCAGGGCGGAGTGAACCCAGGTATCATGAATAGAAGCAAGACGGTCATCCAAAGCAGGAATAGCCGTGTCAGAAAAAAACAGCCGGGAGGACAGTAGGAAAAACGGTCAACAACTATGAGAATAGTGGTATAACCATTAGAACTAGGAAGATCGACAATGAAATCCATGGACAAGTGGGACCTTGGAACCTCAGGAACGGGAAGAGGTTGCAACAAGCCACAAGGGAGTGTATGAGGTACTTTAGAAACCACACAAACAGAACAGGCCTGCACATACTCCTTAACATCCTTTCTGAGGGAATCCCACCAAAATGATCTCATGATTGCGGATGTGGATTTATTAATTCCTGGGTGTTTACCCCATTTACCCTTTCACCCAATTGAACAAATAGTTTGTCTCGTGGTTTACTCCAGGGTGCCTGAGACTGAGCCTCCTTTATGGTGCCAAGCAGTGGAGAAGACAAAGAAAGGACAGTAGAAGCAATGATACATTCAGAGGGAATGATAGGGGATGTTTCCTGTTGCTGTATAGACTCATTGTCAAACTGTCTAGATAAGGTGTCAGCCTTGACATTTTTAGAACCAGGTCTATATGTTATAAGAAAATTATACAAGAAAGGAACAGTGACGGGGGCGTGGCCGGACGTCGAACGGAGATGGCAGCACACTGAAAGAGCTCCGCAGTTCTGGGCTCTTATAAGCGGCTAAACACCCACAATCAAGCGGTCCCCTGGACCCCAGGCACTCCAACACGATGTCCCAACACCGGAATAAAAAGAATGCAGACCCCAAAGACAAAGCGGCTTTTTTCGCGGCCAGAACGCCGCAACACAAACATGCCGATACTCACATCCAAGATGGCGCCGAGTCTGATCCGGATGCCGATCACATGGGTGCACAGGAATACAGGACGGACACCCTGCTAACCACTCACCTACTGCAGAAAATGCTTGATGCAGCAGTCTCAAAAATGCAGGTAACCATTACCACTGCTCTTGCTGACATAAAGACAGATATAACTGCCATAGATGCAAGGACATCCCAATTGGAGGGGAGGATGGAGGTTATAAACTCTGCACACACTGAGATGGGCAACCGACTGAGTGACATGGAAAAAAGACTATCCCTACAGGAGGCTAAGCTTACAGATGTAGAAGACAGGTCCCGCCGCCACAACATCAGACTGAGGGGAGTGCCGGAGGAGGTGGGAACGCAAGACCTAACGGCCTACACGGTGGAACTCTTCCGACATGTCTTACCAGACATACCAACGGACATGCTCCTGTTAGACCGAATACACCGAATCCCCAAACCGCAACACCTACCGTCTACCACCCCAAGAGATGTGCTCATGAAGCTCCATTACTTCCACGTCAAAGACCAGATACTAAGGGCTCATAGAGCGAAAAAAGATCTGCCAGACAAGTTCAAAGATATCCTTCTATTCACAGACCTCTCAGCAGACACGCTTCGACGCAGAAGATCCTTCAAATCAGTGGCTGAGGTACTAAGGCACCACAACATCCCCTACAGATGGGGATACCCAGCGAAACTCCTCATCACGAAAGGAGGAAAGCTCATCACGGCATCAACCCCAGCGGAAGGCCTAGATCTCCTGCACAAATGGGGCCTAGCCCAGAACCTACACCACGCAAGCTCAAGCACGGCACCAGGGGCAGACTGGCGCCCACAAAGGCAACGACGAGCGGCGCACAGAGAGGAAGATCGCTAACTTCCCAAGGACTAGCAAGTGTTATTCTGTTTCTTATACTGCATTCTGTTAATATGTTAATTCAAATGTTGGTGATATCCCATACGGAGGTTTTAACCCACCCATACCCTGGGCATTAATCGCACTGCGCCACCCTACTGCCGACAAAAACTAACTCTAAGGGCACAATAGAAAGATGCAGTGAATGTTCATGACTGGACCTGACAATTAGTGAGACCCAGTCAAACCCCCCTAGAGAATTTTACAAATGGATCCAGCAAGGGAGACGTAATGTGTGGGGCTACAAGTGACGTTCCACCTGGGTAATTACCCCCCCTAAAACGAATAGGCCCGCAGTGAGAGACAGCACCCGAACCAGGACACGGGACCTATCCTACCCGTAGCGCTGGGAAATAAGGCATGGAGGGGTCAAGACGGAGGGACTAGTGTGACTTACTGCCCTTACACATCAGACAGGAGGCCCATCCCCTTCAAAATATAGTGTGTATGCCCACATCAGCCCCTAAGGCACTTGTTGAGAACATAAAGAGTACCGTGATGTAATGCTTTGTGATATTTAACTGATGCATTAGGACTTTTATACATTAGAGCTGGATGTGCAGATGATAGAAATGACAATGTCGAGATGTATGTACAGATTGTACCCCTACATGACAAACGGGCACAATAGGGCCGCATAAACGCAATACCGCAACCCCAGGGCAAACAACAGGCCCGGCTGTGATGACCGCCCGCTCCCCCCTCCTGGAATATCCTCCTGAATGTTACCCGGGGAACCGATACATAAGCCACCACGGATGGGTTCACTCCCCGCCCGCAACAACGCCCTACTCTGACCCAAGCTGAACACCACAGGGAAAAAAGCCCCGTAAACACACACCCAGTGGGACAGCCTACACACCAAGGGCCCAAAACAGCCATCAGCTGGATTCGACCCGACCACTTTACCCCCAAAGACGAAGTGCCATTCGTGGCACATACCCTTGAAAGTGACCATTGTAATATACTTTAGTTATTGTTCGACTCCTCTCCCTTGATTTCCACCACCTAACTACGGCACCCAGTTGGTGTTAACCCCCCCCCCCTAAATACCGGGCCACTACGCGTCCACTGATAGTACCTGCCACACAAGACGGGACACAGTGAGACCACGACCACTCCTTTCCCACAAACATAAAGCCCCCCTAGCGGCAGCACCCACATACCAAGTATACACATATACTGACCACCACGCGGTGACCTGACACACACGTAACACACATTAAGACCCCACACAAAAGGCCACTCTACTCCCACCGACCCTCCTAATCAGTCCACAATGAAAGTGTACACGCACAATGTAAGGGGACTTAACACGCCCCATAAAAGATATAACCTTCTCAAGGAAATTCGCAATTCACAAGCTGACATTATCTGCCTGCAGGAAACCCATTTCCGGCATGACTCTTCACCCATCTTAGGACTCAAACACTATCCTCACCAATACCATGCCACATCCCCATCCAAAAGCAGAGGAGTCTCGATCTTAATAAGCCACACACTGGCGTATGACCAAGTAACAGTCCAAGCCGACCCACAGGGCAGATATATCATATGCACGCTAAACAACGTTACATATACACTAGCTAACGCATACTTTCCAAATGACTGTCAACCCCGTTACATGTCCACACTATTGGACAAAATAGAACAAATACGCACTGGAACCCTGATCCTATGCGGAGATTTCAACCACATCCTTGACCCACAAGCAGACTCGACGGCGAGCCACACACCCAAAAGAAATAAACTCCTGCACAAGCAATGCACCGCCCTAAACAAAACACTAGCCTCACACGGATTATACGACATATGGAGAACTCTCCACCCGACCTCTAGGGAATACACCCACCACTCACAAGTACACAACACATACTCCCGCATAGATGGATACCTAATGCACAGCGCACACCTTCACCAGATCGACACCTGTGAGATAAGCACCTCAACCGTCTCGGACCACAACCCGGTGCTACTCACCCTCATAGACCTATACCAATACAAACATCACAGCCCTTGGAGACTGAACGAACTCCTGCTTAATGACCCTGAATTCACGAACAAACTCCGCCACGAAATCCGACAGTACTTCATGACCAACGATATCACAGGAACAAACCCAGCTGCGCTATGGCTGGCGCACAAAACGGTCATCCGAGGACTCCTCCTCAGCAGAGCATCCTACCTCAAGAAATCGTCCCATACGCACCTGCTCAACCTCCTGAAACAAGTCCAAGACCTCCATAGAGAGAATCAAGAGAATCCCTCTCGAAATCTCCAACTGAAAATACAGGCGGTACAGGAAGAAATTTAAAAAATCCATCTCAGGAAAGCCAGTATCGCACTGAAAAAACTCAAGGCTACTTCCTACTCCATGGGAAACAAGGCAACAAAAACATTGGCTCAAAGACTGCGAGTAAAACAAGCTCAGACGCGAATTCCATACCTCAAAACACACACTCAGGGCACAAAGTTATGCAACCAACGCAGATTTGTAACGAATTTGCACATTACTACACCACACTATACAACTTAAGAGACCAAGAAAACCAGACCCAACCCACCCCTTCCTCCATACGCACATACTTAGCAAAACTAAACCTTCCCAAACTCCTAGCGCATCAAGCAGATGACCTATGCGCCCCTATCACCACTGACGAAGTTCTCTGCCAGGTAGACAAAATGCCAAAAGGGAAGGCACCGGGCCCAGATGGCTATACCAACATGTACTACACCACCTTCAAACACGAACTGATCACAGCCCTCACTAGCTTCTACAATGAGGCCACCAGACGTGGATCTTTCCCAAAGGAATTCTTATCAGCTCACGTTATCACCATCCCCAAACCGGGTAAACCCCCCACTACAAGCCAAAACTTCAGACCAATTTCCCTCTTAAATGCTGACGCAAAACTATATGCTAAAATATACGCAGAACGTCTCAAAACAATCCTACCGACACTAATCCACACGGACCAGGTGGGGTTCGTGACAGGCAGACAGGGGCCGGACAACACCAGGAAGGTGTTGAACCTATACAAAATACTAAAGCATACCAAACAACCAAGTGTCCTACTATCTCTTGACGCCGAAAAGGCATTCGACCGACTAAACTGGCACTTCCTCCATGAAACCCTACAAGCTTACGGACTTCCAGCCCCCTTCCTATCTGCAGTCAACGCACTATACAGCACACCCACGGCAACAGTGCTGAATTCCGGGTTCTGCTCAAGAACTTTCCCAATAACAAATGGGACCCGACAAGGGTGCCCCTTATCCCCTCTCCTCTACGTGCTGGCCTTGGAACCCTTGGCTATAGCAATTCGCAGCAATGTCAGTATCCATGGGGTACCGACGGGCAACACAGAATATAAACTCAGCTTATTTGCCGATGACATCTTTCTCACGCTCACGCAACCGCTCATATCACTCCCATCCCTTCACACGGAACTCCAGGCTTACAGCCAACAGTCTTACTACAAACTCAATGTCACCAAAACGCAAGCAATGTGCCTTAACATCCCAAAACCCACAGAAGACGCACTTAAAGCAAACCACCACTTCGACTGGAGAGAAGATTTCCTAGTGTACCTAGGCATCAAAATAACGCGCAAAGAAAAAGAACTCTTCCCGGCAAACTACTTAAAACTATTAAAAGACATTGACAACCAATTAAAAACATGGAGAAGCCTGTTCCTGTCCTGGGTAGGGAGAAAAGCAGCGCTGAAAATGACAATTCTACCTAAAATACTCTACCTTTTAAGATCTCTGCAAATCCCAATCCCGCAAAGCTACGTAACAAAACTACAAGCGACACTACTACGCTTCAGTTGGGGAGGCAAACACCCTCGACTCCCCAAATCGCTTCTAATGAGAAACGTGCAATCCGGAGGACTGGGCCTACCCAACATTAAAGAGTACTACCGATCCTCCATCCTCACAAACGTCATTTACGCCCACTCGACCAGCTATACCCCTCAATGGGTAACAATAGAGAGCAACCACTGCGGAAATCAAGACCTCCCGACACTGCTCTGGATGCCTCAACATCTACGGCACATACCTACGACTACCCTAGACACCTCCAGACACTTGCTCAAGATCTGGGATGCCTGCAGGGAGAATTTGTGCTCAGCGCACCCGTGGACCCTGGCAACCCCGATCCAAATCCTGCACCAGTGCAACGGAACATTCCCATACCAAAAATGGAGTAACGCAGGTATCACTCATATCTACCATCTATACACGAAAGACGGGCTGAAAACATTCCCAGACCTACAAAAAGAATTCCTACTACCTTCCAGCTTCACGTTCGCATATCTCCAAATCAAAGCGCACCTACGCAACAACAAGATCACAAACATCCAAAACTCCCTGCAAACCTCTATTACGAAATTCGAAGCACAATGCTTGACGTGGATTCCCCCCAAAAAAGCAGTCTCCCTTTGCTACAACAACCTCGCTAACAGAGATATACACACCACATGGAAGTTCATGCAAGATTGGCAGAACGACCTCCAAATCATCATCACACCAGCCGAATGGGATACGATTTTCACCTCCCATATAGGACTGACATCAAGCGCAGCACACCTCGAAGCATCCAGGAAACTCCTATACAGATGGTACATGGTCCCAACCCGACTCCACACCATATTCCCAAACTCCTCAGACCAATGCTGGCGCTGCCACGCTGCGAGAGGCACCATGCTGCACATGTGGTGGACGTGCAAGCAGGTGAATCAACTGTGGAAAGAAACAGCCAAACTAATCAAATGAGTCACGAAACACCAACTACCCCTCGACCCCAAAACGATCCTACTACGCTCGTTACAGGGAAACATCCCGAAGCCGATCCGAAAAATTATATACCTCATCCTAAGTACAGTATCCATACTAATAGCCAGAAACTGGAAAACAACTATGCTGCCCTCGCTCCAAGACATAGAAAAAGTAATGACCTCAACAGTAGAACATGAACTAATAATGTGGAATCAGGCGAAAATTGGGAAACTCAGCCCCCACACTGCGACAATTTGGGAGGACTACCTACGACGAACAAACACAAGACTGACCTGAGCCCCAACACCCACGAAAGTGACAAAATCTCCCGAACCAGGCTTACTCTCAGCCGGAGAACACAACCACCCAGCACCCAAACACTCAAGAAGGCACCACACAAAGCTTCAAACATATTGTTGTTACAGTCACTACACTACACAGGATGTCCCCCGCTAGGTACTCCAACCAACACCCCCTGCCCTACTCCACCCACCCAATCTCCCCCCCCTTCCTGGCCCCCCCACTACCTACCCCAAGCAATCACACTTAAGAAAACAACCCTCAACCCCTAACGCTTGCGAAAGCCTCTGCAACCTATAGGCAAAGCCGGGGAAACGCAGACAACTCCAACTTACCCACTATCGCGCACGCGATCAACACTCGCATTGCGGAGCACGCCTACCATAATGTATACCCCACGAAAGACCACAGGGTTGATATTGGCATAGATACACGACGACATTGTCATAGATACATGACGACACTGTATAAGTTGAGCAATCAGCAACACCCCCCCGACCTGCTGACATACCCCCCACTTACACATGAAGCTACCAAGATGTACAAAATGTGATTGTGTCATCCCCATGATATGTTAACGCTCCCTCTTCCTTTCTGTACCCCATACCTTTTCTTGAAGATAATAAAAATTTCAAATTGGAAAAAAAAGAAAGGAACAGTGACCACCTAACTTGTCTAGAAGATAATCGCTTAGCATCTCCTATGTAAGCCAGGTTTTTGTGGTCAGTAATGATCAAAAGGGGGTCCTTGGAACCCTCCAAAAGATGTCGCCACTCCTTGAGAGCTAGAACAATGGCCAACAATTCTCTATTGCCAATATCAGAATTGCGCTCAGCAGGGGACAACGTTCTAGAGAAGTAGCCACAAGGATGCAAAGGAGTTTCCTGGCCCCTACCCCTGTCTCAGAGGCATCAACCTCCAGTATGAAAGGTTTACTGGTGTCGGGATGTATCAATATGTCGGCAGAGGCAAACCTTTGTTTGAGAATATCAAAAGCATCTATTGCCTCCTTAGACCATATCGTACTGCTTGCCCCCTTGCGTGTCATATTGGTGATGGGGCTATTACTGAAGAAAATCTCTTTATAAACCTTCTGTAATAATTGGCAAAACAAATGAACCTTTGAATGGCTTTTAACCCAGTGGGTAAAGGCCACTGTAGAACAGATTCCAGTTTTTTAGGATCCATCTAAAACCCAGAGGCAGAAATATTATATCCCAAAAACTGTGCTTACGACTGATCAAAGATGCATTTTTACAATTTACAATAAAGGTAAATTTTTCAGTGGAGGTTTGCAAAGCTTGTTTAACTTGTGTGACATGTCATGACTCCCTTTTATTCCAGAAGTTTGGTCCTTAA
The DNA here is from genome assembly GCA_933207985.1 of Pelobates cultripes. NCBI lineage: Eukaryota > Metazoa > Chordata > Amphibia > Anura > Pelobatidae > Pelobates > Pelobates cultripes. Next base: position 155,513,320 of record OW240917.1, on the reverse strand, counting down.
GGGGTTAACATGATTGTGGTGAGTTTGAAGGTCAGGGGAATAAATACGGATGTCATCCAGATAGACCAAGACAAATGAGTAAATATAATACCTGAGTACATCATTAATAAAATCCTGGAATACAGCTGGAGCATTGCACAACCCAAATGGCATAACCAGGTACTCATAGTGACCCCTCCTGGTATTAAATGCTGTCTTTCATTCATGGTTTTCCTTAATCCTCACCAAATTGTAAGCGCTTCTAAGGTCAAGCTTAGTAAATATTTTAGCACCTTGGAGTCTGTCAAATAATTCAGCCATAAGTGGAATGGGGTATGCATTCTTAATGGTAATTTTATTCAATGCCCTGTAATCGATACATGGACGTAACTCACCATCCTTTTTAGACACAAAAAATAATCTTGCACCAGCAGGCGAGGATGATTATCGTATATGGCCTTTACTCAGTGAGTCCTTAATATATTCCTCCATTATCCTACTTTCCTGTGGGTACAGAGCATAAACTGCTCCCTTAGGTGACATAGCGCCGGGTAGTAAGTTTATGGAACAGTCATATGGTCCTTTTCTTCCGCAGAATAGACATAGGACTTCTTTTCTCCTATATTGTCTCTCGGCCTCTAACATTCTAGTGACCCCCAACTGCATGGGTTCAGGTTCAGACTGTACAGAAAGGTCAGGGACAACAGGTTTAAAGAAACGGGGTGCTAAAGGCATAGTCATGCGTCTGGTCTTGTTTCTTGTAGCTTCTCTGGTTCTTAGTCTATTGTCAATTTGCATAACAAATGTGATAAACTCATTAAGTTTCTTGGGTAGATCTTTGGCGGCAATCTCATCTAGCATAGTTTCAGATAGTCCCTTTTTAAATGCAGAGATTATCCCACTGTTAGTCCAGTCTACCTCGGAAGCCAAGGTACGAAATTCTATGGCATACTCCGAGATAGACCGGTTCCCTTGTCTGATGTGCATCAGGGCAGTAGAGGCGTCATCCTCCCTGCCTAATGATTCAAACGTAAGTTTAAATTCCATATGGAATTCCTGGTAATTGTGTGCCACACTCTTATTACTCTCCCATAACGGATTGGCCCAAGCTAAAGCTTTACTTTTTAATTGGTTCATCAGATAATCAATTTTAGCTCGGTCTGTGGGAAAAGATCCCAGTGAGGCCTCAAAATGATACTCTATTTGGTTAAGGAATCCTTGGCATTCTTGAATATTAGCATCAAAATTCAGGTGGGGAGATAGGCAGATAGTAGGTGCCTTGTGTACTATAGGTGGAGGTACACTAGGCAGAGGTGATACAGTAGGAGAAGCCGCAGATTGCAGATGCGCTGTTCAGGCGAGAAGCGTACTGAAGGCCTGGGCAAATTGATCCATGCGGTGATCATTCTCCTCTAACTTCCTTTCGCAAGCAGCTATGTGCTGACACAATTCTACAGGATCTATGGCCATGTCGTAATGTCAGGATTACTATATGATCCAGCACGTAGAATTGTGTTACACAGAGGATTAATAGGTAATCTATTACCGGGCCTTAGAATGTCCGGACTAACGTACCAAAGAATAGTCAGGGTGCTAGCCGAGGTCAGGGGACACAGAAAGGGACACAACGATAAAGGAAAGCCAGAGGTCAGGGATACCAGAAATACAGAGAAGTCAAAATAAAAGCCAAAGTCAAAAAACAGAAGAAACTTGAATCAGGAACACGCTCTCAGTCAACCACTAGGGAAACCATGACAGGGCAATGAGGAAAGGTAATTCTAGGGTTTTATACCTGCTTTACCTATCCGATTGGCCGGAATCACTCTTTGACCCCAAAACTTGCACGTGCGTTGCGTGCGTGAAGTCACGTGCACGCCATCGTTGTCATTCACGTGAGCGGAAGTTGGGGTATAATTGGCCATGGATCCGCAGTGGCCGGCGTCCATTAACACGTTGCAAGTGTTATTCATGCAGACGCACGGCCGCTGGCCGCAAGGCGAGGAAGAATATGTTACAGTAGGTCTTTTGCAGAGCGTAGGGGCCTCGACGGGACATACTTGTGTATTAAGGAGGATAGTAAGGTTGGAGGAGCATTATGTAGGGACTTGTAAGCAAGCACCAGAATTTTAAATTGAGCCCAATATCTAACTGGAAGCCAATGCAGTGCAGAGCGGGGAGGCGTGGGAGGGGCGAGCGCACAGGAAAATGAGCATCGCCGCCGCATTCATTATAGATTGCAGCGGTGCAATCTGGGAACATGTAAGACCACTTAGAAGGGTATTGCAGTAGTCAAGGCGAGAGCGAACAAGAGCATGGACCAGCACCTTAGCGGCATCCCGGGTTAAAAAGGGTCAGATGCGCGCTATGTTTTTGAAGCGACAGGATTTGGCGATTGATTGGACATGAGGGATGTAAGAGAGGTTGGAGTCAAAAAGAACACCCAGGAAGCGAGCCTGCGAGATAGAGGTGATGGTAGTGCTGTTGACTTGGAGGAAGATGGACAAGGGAGTAGTAACACTTGAGGGAGGAAAGACCAGTTTGTGACAGGTTGAGTTCAAGGAAGTGAGCAGCCATCCAGTTGGAAATCGAAGAGAGGCAGTCAGAGACACGAGTCAAGATGGGCGGAGAGAGATCAGGAGAGGACAGGTAAATTTGCATGTCATCCGCATAGAAATGATAACGGAAGCCAAAGGAGCTGATGAGTTTACCAAGAGAGGCAGTATAGATAGAAAACAGTAGGGAACCAAGGACAGAACCTTGGGGGATGCCGACAGAAAGTGGTTGGGGAAGAGGCAGAGTCAGAGAAAGAAATACTGAAAGAGCACTGGGAGAGGTAGGAGGAACACCAGGAGAGAGCAGTATCGCGTAGACCAAAATTACGGAGAATGCGAAGAAGCTGTTGATGATCAACAGTGTCAAATGTAGCAGAAAGATCAAGGAGAATTAGGATAGAGTAATGGCCTCGAGATTTAGCAGCAATTAAATCGTTGGATACTTTGGTCACAGTCGTTTCGACAGAATGACCAGCGCGGAATCCAGACTGAAGGGGGTCAAGCAGAGAGTTGGATTCGAGAAAGTCTGTCAGTCTGGTGTACATAACTCTCTCGAGGATCTTGGAGGCAAATGGCTGTAGCGAGATAGGCCGGTAGTCCGATGGGGAGTTGGGGTCAAGGCTGGACTTTTTCAGAATCGGGGTTACAGTTGCATGTTTAAAGGGTGAGGGAAATGTGCCAGAGGAAAGGGAGAGATTGAAAATTTTAGTGAGAGGAAGAGCAAGAGAGGGAGACGGTGCGGATGAGATATGAGGGAATAGGATCGAGAGAACAGGTGGTGGGGCGGGAGGACCGTAGCAAAGCAGAAACCTCTTCTGCTGTAGCAGGTGCGAATGAGTATAGAATGGTGGAGGGTATGGGTTTGGGTGATGTATTGGTAGGGGAAGTAGAGAAATTAGCGATATCTTCTCTGATTGTAGAGATCTTCTCAGTGAAGTGAGATGCAAAGTTTGTGGCGGACAAGGTGAGAGAAGAAGGTGGAGGAAAAGGGTGAAGAAGAGCATCAAAACTGTGTTTGTGTTGATGGGACAGTGTACTTATGAGGGTGTTAAAGTAATTTACTTTTGCAGCGGAAAGAGCCAGGCTTTAGGAGCGCAGCGTAAATTTATAGTGGAAGAAGTCAGATGCAAAGTGAGACTCTCTCCAGCAGCGTCTCCTTGCATCAAGAAGTTGTTACCTCACATATTAAATACTATATCCCTGAAAGTTATGTTTTTGCAAGTATTCATCCAGTCTCTGTTTAAAAATCCATACAGACTCTGATAAAACCACTGTTTGAGGCAGAACATGTAATGTTTCTACTTAAATAACCCTTTCCTTTGCCTTAGACAAAATCTCCTTTCTTCCAGTCTAAATGGGTGACCTCATGTCCTATTTATAGCCATGTTTATAAATAGATATCCAGATAATTTTTTGTATTTGCATTGAATCCCGTCTGAGGTGCTGTTTGTCTAAACTAAACAGATCAAAAGTTGCTAATCTTTCTTCATAACTAAAATCTTCCATTACTCTTGGTAGTTTTGTAGCCCGCCTCCTTACTTTTTCTAGTGCCATAATGTCCTTCTTTAGGACAGGTGCCAAAAATTGCACGGCAAATTCAAGTTGTGGTCTTGCCATTGATATGTAAAGTGAAAACATTTTATTTCTGTCCAGAGAATTAATGCCCCTTTTTATACATGATTATACCTTTATTGACCTTAGCAACTGCTTTTTTTTTTACATTGAACATTGTCTAGTTTGTTGTCTGTAAAAATCCCCAAATCCTTCTCATGTGTTGTTTTCCCTAACTCACTACTATTAAGGATGTGAGTTGCTTGTTCATTCTTTTCCCTGAAGTGTATAACTTTGTAATTAGAGCAGCAGGAAATGCTGCCAGAATGCTTGGTTGTATATGAAGAGGTATTAGCAGTAGAAAGATGGAAGTGCTCATGCCATTGAACAGAATACTGGTGAGAGTATTGTACGCAGTACTGGAAACCGTATCTCCAGAAGGATATTGATACTTTAGAGAGAGTTCAGAGAAGGGCTTCTAAACTGGTTCATGGATTGCAGGATGAAACTTACAAGGAAAGGTTAAAGGAACTTAACATGTATAGCTTGGAGGAAAGACGAGACAGGGGTGATATGATAGAATCATTTAAATACATAAAAGGAATCAACACCCTAAAGGAGGAGACTATATTTAAAAGAAGAAAAACTACCACAACAAGAGGATATAGTCTTACATTAGAGGGGCAAAGGTTTAAAAATAATATCAGTAAGTTTTACTTTACTGAGAGGGTAGTGGGTGCATATTATAGCCTTCCAGCTGAAGTGGTAGAGGTTAACACAGTAAAGGAGTTTAAGCATGCGTGGGATAGGCATAAGGCTATCCTAACTATAAGGCCAAATTGGGCGAATGGTTCTTATCTGCCGTCACATTCTATGTTTCTATGTTTCAGTTGTGGTATGTTAAATTACATCTTACATTTGAGTGTCCAGTCCCTTTATCTATTTAAATCCATCTAATAGTAATAATATTCTGCGTGCATTGTTCTACCTTACCCAGTTTTGTGTCATCTATAAACACTGACATATGATTTTCAATTCCTATTTTAAGATAATTTATAAATCGGTTTAATATAAGTGGTCTCACAATATATATATATATATATATATATATATATAGTCTTAAAATAGGTATTAACTCTCAAGGAAAACCCACCAGGAGTGGGAGTTTGAGCTAAGGGCTGGATGCATTTGATTTTGAATTAAACAACCATGGTACAGTGCTGCCGTCTACCCAATTTGTTCCCTATGAAGGGTTAATAAGTGTATAGGGGTTTGGAAATATACCTATCTCTGTCTAATTAGAGCTTGTGCCTTGTAGCTTAAAGAAGCAAGGTGAATAGTTAGTATAGGACTCACCTAAGAGGTTTTGCATTGACGTCGCAAATGAGCATACACTTATTTGAGATAGCGCACAAGTAACTTTTTTTTAAATTTATTTATTTTTTATTCTATATATAAGACGTTTATCCGGAATTATTCTGAGATTGCCATAAAAAAAGATGCAGAGAATCTCCCTCCACATAGGTTATATGACTGTCCTATCAATCTAATACCAGGGTCTATCATTCCTTTTGGCCATATTTATCCACTACCCAAGGACTGATTCTGCCCCCTATTTGCAAGCTGCCCTTCATCAGCTGGCTCTGGGTTTTCCTCCCTAACTCAACCCTAGCTACACTATACTGTCAGGATTAACCCATGACTGTGCTCTGTGGTGACTACTCCTGAGACAATAACCACGATGCAAACCCATTATGAAATGCAGGCTGCTGCTCCTAATGCCTCTGCTAAGCCCAGCAGACACTGCATAGCCTCTGTGTCCTTGGGTCCTACCACTCCTGGTGGGGTAGAGGAAGCGTCCCAGGAACACATGAGCTCGGAAGAGTTCCACTCGCTCCTGGATGCTACCATGAGCAAATCTGTTACCCAAGCCATGTACACAGCCATGGGGGTGGTGTCGGACAACTTGTCCCACTTCATCTCTTCAGCTAACATGGCATCTGGCCGGGCCTCCAGCCCAACGCTCCCTGCGGTCTCTGATAATAAGCCGATGATCCCTAGTGGCCGCAAGGCTACAAACAAATCCCACCATGTGACAAAAAATGCCTCCAAAAATGATTTGACGGACAGGTTGCGCCCTGTTGATATTGAGGATGTGGTCATCCCACGTAAAAGAGTCCCCCCACTGGGCAAAAGCGGTGCAGACTTGGAAGAGGGAAAAAGCCCTTCCTGATTCGTCCGACTCTGATTCGGACTCGGAGGAGGTTTTAGACTGGTCCGATGCCATTGACCCTGTTTACTCGGAGGACTCTTCCACCGAACGCAGTGTGAATGCGCTGCCGGCTATAAAAACTAGGCAGGTGGCAGACGAATCTGCCGTCTTAAACCCTCAAGGGGAACCCCTTTTTGACCCTGATGCCCTGCATAACCCTCGCTTGGCTGACTGGTACCCCACTGACCATGTGGCCAAATACATCGCAACTAGGGTTAGAAAGCCCCTAGATAAGGCCACGAGGAGTAAACTAAGAGCAGAGTGCCTACGCCCTACAGTTCCGGACATGACCTGTGTTACCCCCGAAGTGGATCCTAAGATCGCAATTTCTGGGTAAATCGGATTGAAAGGCCACAAAGGGACTAAACTATTCGCTGCGACACTGTCAGGATGTACTAGGGCCTATAGCCAAGATGCTCGACATGGTTGAAGCAGCCCTGACTGAGGGGACACCAATAGACCTGTTGGCCATCAGAGGATGGATCCAGAGGTGCATATGCCTAATTGGCAATGCTAACACCATGTTGCCAACGAACGACGTAAAGCCATACTTATGAAAATCGAGCCAAAACTCCTAAACCTTGCAAAATCTGAGCCTGGCACACAGGCAAAAGGTTTCCTGTTTGGAGACGATTTCGTAAAAGACCTGGGCAAGTATGTCAGTACCTTCACGGCACTAGACAAAGCACAAATGAGTATGAAATGGGTGTTCTCCCAGAAGGATTTCAGTGGGGCCGGCAGATATCAGGGCTGTCTGTCCGGCCGCTCCTCCCAGACTTCGTACTGGGGCTATCAAGGCTCCGCCACAACGAGGTTTCAACCTCCGGAACTCAGAGTACCTTCACCATTCTTCCCGACCAGGGGCAGGTCGTGGAAACCCAGTGGAACCAGGGGATCCTCCTACGGCCGTCGGCCTTATGGTGAGTTATTTTCCATCACACACCCTTTCTCTATCATGTGGGGCAGATTATCCCATCCCTAACTTCAGATGTTTGGTTCCTAGAGACCGTTCTAGGTTATCACATCGAATTTGTACAACAACCGATCCAATTCTCACTACCATATCGGATTGTTTTTTCCCCAAAAAGAGACAAAGGTCTAGTATCAGAAAAGATTTGCACATTAAAAGAGAAAGGTGCGATCTACCAGGTTCCGGCTACCGCTCCCGGTTTCCTAAGAAACATATTCCTGGTACCCAAGAAAGGTGGTGGTATGAGACCGGTAATCAATCTTCGACCTCTCAACGCCTTTGTCACATACCATCATTTCCAGATGGAAGGGATACACTGCCTTTGAGACCTCCTCAGACTGGGAGATTGGATGGTCAAACTCGATCTCCAGGACGCGTACCTCACGATTCCAATCGCCAAAGAGTGTGAACACCTCATTCAATTCCAATTGGAAAAGACTATGTGTTGTTTTTGATGCCCAGTTCGGCCTGTCCTCATCCCCGTGGTGTTTCACCGAGTTGCTGAAGCCTGTGGTCACCCTCCTACGCAGCAGAGGTATCCATATGATCATATACCTCGACGACATGCTAATCATGGCCCACGACACCCAGTTACTGAGTCAACATCTCTTCGGGGCGCTGTCCCTCCTTCAAAATCTAGGTTTCCTAATCAACTGGGACAAGTGAATCCTGCATCCTTCCCACACCATAGAGTTTTTGGGATTCAATATAGATGCAATTTATGGAACGCTCAGTTTACCTACCACAAAAGTGAAACTCATCAAGAAGGAATTCCGGCGGGCGCTGGCACAACCGGTCTTGAGCCTGCGACAACTCGTGAGGATAATCAGCCTTCTCTCAGCCTCCATGCAGGCAATTTTTCCAGGACCCCTGCAACAACTCAAAGCCACGCACCTACGCTTGGGTCAGTCTTATTCCGATTCTGTTCCACTCGATTGCTCAGCAAAAGAGGAACTCGCCTCGTGGCTTTAACACATGGAAGCATGGAACGGCAGTGCAAACTTCGGAACCACCCCGGATCTCATCATAGAATTCGACGCGAGCAGACTTGGCTGGGGTGCTCGTTGTGGTCCCACCTCTGCAGGTGGAAAATGATCCTCACAGGAAAAGGAGCTTCACATCAATGGCCTGGAACTCCTGGCTGGGTTGTTTGCCCTTCGGAGCCTCCTCGGAGGCACAACCAATTATTCCATCCTACTGCGCATGGACAATATCTCGGCTGTCCGCTACATCAACTACCTGGGTGGCACGAGATCCACGATACTCACGAACCTGGCGAAAGTGTTTGGGCACTTCTGCCTGAATCGCAACATATCGGTACAAGTGGAATACCTTCTGGGATTATCCAAAATCGTAGCAGATTGGAATTCCAGGCATCTACAGGAAAACAGTGCCTGGCGACTGAACCGCAAAATATTCCTGCGGCTCCAACAACTCTGGGGCCCAATGCACATCGACCTCTTCGCCTCCCGATTGAATTCTCAACTTCCCTCACTTCAGCTGGAGACCGGATGGCTGGGAAACACTTGCTGGTTTGTCGTTTTCTATGAGGCATTAGATTCGCACGTCCACCACAGCCCGGATACACGGCTTTATGGGACATCAATCTGGTTCTTCGTCTATTGGCAGATTGGCCTACGAACTCGGACCTTACGCTCAAACAAGTGTCTGCAAAATTGGCTATGCTCCTGTGTTTAATTTCCTGTAAAAGGGTGTCGGACTTCCGTGCTCTGGATATCGACGTCTGTTCCTTAATAACACCAGACATACAATATCGAAGATCACTTCAGTCTTCAACCCCTCTTTTCCTCACAATGCTAACTTCTGCCCTGTAGCATGCCTCCAAGAGTACGAGCTACGGACCCAGTCATTCAGGAAACCAACACAACACGACCTGTTCTTGGCTCTGAAGCAACCTCATCACCCAGTATCCACGGTGACTTCGGCACCCTGGGTGAAATGGATAATGTCAGCTGCTAACATCGACACATCAGTTTACGGAGCTCATTCTACTAGAGGCACTATGGCTTCAATAGCATTCACAGTGGGTTGTAAACTGGAAGACCTTCCCCGCACAGCTGATCTTGATCGGTCTCGAGAATCAACATTCAAAGAGTACTATTTTCATCCATCAGAACACATCTCTTCTATGGTTATCTCACAGCTTTAAACTAGCCTAATATGAGCCTCCGTGTCCTTTAATAAAATTACCAGATTTGACTAATTACATGACGTAAAGTCATGATTTTATTGGACACGGAAGCGAGTATTAGCCCACCCAAAGACAGGTAAGTCGTATGCTTTGTCTTCCCACCCAATTTCGATGGCATGTATGATTTGTCTTGACTTTAATGTGGGTTGCCGAATATTTAGAATGATTTGTTTCTTTGCTGGACTCACGGTAACATGTTCAATTTTATAAACTTTAAAATTGTCACAGTTACAAATGTATGACAGCAGTATTTGAACATATTTTACCACATGTTTCTCTGTCTCCTATGGCTTAAACCTTTACAATGGGTCAATCGGGATCAAATTTTCTGCTCTTGGTTACAATGGAGAATGCTCCCTAGAACCCTCTAATAGCGGATCACGTCTTCGCATCTTTCGGACGTTGGAATCTTGGTCATGTCGAGTCAGTTGTTCATGTTGGTCGTTTATTGTTGATTTTTTTTCAGCTTTGGCATCATAAAGAAAGAGGTAGTGGCTTAGGTCACATGAGAGTATATGGAACAAGGACTACTTCCATTGGTTGAATATGTTAGATGGTTAACCCTTCAAGGGGTATTTGTTTTTTATATTAAATCATAAATATCCTTTCTTTGCTGCTGAGGAATAAAGAAAGAGATAAAGCCTAATACTCGCCTCCGTGTCCTTAATAAAATCATGACTTTACTTCATGTAATTAGTAAAATCTGGTAATTTTCCAAAGGTATGCAAACTTTTGAGCACAACTGTAATTGATTACAGAGAATTAAATAAAATAACTGTTAATAGCTATCCTTTACCTTTGCTTCCTGAATTAATTGAAAGATTACATTCTGCTACCGTGTTTACTAAACTTGACTTGCGGTGTGCATATAACTTGATTCGTATAAGAACAGGAGACGCTTGGACTACTGCTTTCAGGACACGATACAGATTATTTGAATACAAAGTTATGACTTTTGCATTATGCAATGTCCCAGCTACATTCCAATATTTCTTCAATGGCATCTTCAGAGATCTATTGGATATACGTGTGATTATCTATTAAGATTATTTTTTTTTATATATTCCGCTAATCACCAGGAACATAGGAAGCATGTTTTGTGGGTTTTGTCAAGACTGTAAACTCACTGTTTATACTCAAACCTGAAAAGTGCGAATTTGAAACATCACAAATATGTTTTCTTGGTTATGTAATTACACCTCACCAAATAAAAAAATAGATGACTCCAAAATGCAATGCATCTTGAATTGTGAAGCACCAAAAGGACCTTAATACTAACTAAGGTTGCTATGATTCACGAACTCTATAGGAAGTTTATCAGGAATTATTATGAGATTGCCAAACACTAAGCAGAGCAGACGCATGTTTTGCAAGCTCCTGCTCCAGGCACTGATTTTAAGCATTAAACGCCTGCAAATCTGCAGATCAGCCGCACAAACGTAACTGCATGAACGGTGGAATCCTGGTGAACCCGCCAACATTAAAATTGTGAAGCTACTCACCAGATCGCCCAATTCCTGACTGCGGTCTAAAGGCGGACCGGGCCTGGGAGAGACGGCCGCCCTCCTGATATCCTGGTCGGCTGATTAAGCAGACTGGTCTCCCCCCCTCTGGACTGGTGGGGGCTATCCCGGTCTCCACCAGAGAATGCAACTATGAGTACAAGGCATAACAACCTAGACTAACCTTATAGACAAAAGAAGAGAGGCGAAGCTAAAATGGCCGCCACACCGACCGAGCACATGCTCCACTGGGAAATAAAGTTTCAAGCGGCTTTTGATGCCCTGTGTGCAGCATTCCGGACACAAATAGAGTCCTGCCAGCAGCAACCCACGTTCCCTGCAGCCGTGACCACGGAGGCCCCCAGCTCTGTACAGACAGCCTGTCCCTCTCCTGGACTGAGAGCAAAAAGGAGCAAGGATCCCACACAGCCTGCACCTATGGTAAAGCATGCTAGTAGAGCTCCCACACGGAGAAACCCTGCCAGGTAGAGACCTCGCCGACCTCGCCTATCTGCATGCGGCTCAAGCACCCAGGCGCTCCAGCGCCCTACGGAATGTCGAAGACACAGCCTGACCGCAATGAGGAGGGTCTGTAATGGTGGGAGCTGGTGGACAGCAACGAGATATACAGCCTGTGATGGTCCTGAGGACCCTGACTGCCGGCCTCAGTGTGGCCTGCTGGTAACAGGCATTGGATGACCACAGAAATCAGAGCCCAGTACACTCCCTGGTTTCACACTGTTTCCCTCTTCTCTCTACATAATGCTAAGCCCACTATTAAGCATGCATAGCCTGTAGCCAGTAGACCTCCTCTAGGTGGTAATACTCTGATTTATCAACAAGCCTCTATCTCAAATGTTTTCATCTTTGTTTTATTTATCTTTTATCTTGATAACTAGCATTTACAGCACCTTCTAGGCATCCGTTCAGATAGCCTGTTACCAAATAATCTCATAATGACATATCTGTTAGCCGAACAATCTACTTGTTTATTATTTGTTTATTGTCAACACGCATGTCACACCAGCTTGTTTTAAGCCTCATATTCACATACCCACTCACGTCTATGTAACTCACATCAACCACATCTTAAGTTTTGCTATATACTCTAGACATGTTTGAATACCATGTGGCCTAGCTACTTTAAAAAAAGTTACCTGTGGCTGAATTCTCCTATTATAACACTACGACATGAAATGACTCAATTTTAAACTAATTATGGTTTCCATCCAACCTCTGCACTCTCTGATTTACAAAAAAACAGCTATTCCTATGGTTGACTTTCAACTTGACCGATTTGAGGAAATATTCAAAAAACTTAAGGCCAATTTACAGATAGCCCAGGACTACCATAAAAAGTTTGCAGACAAAAAGTGAAAACCACCTCCCTCATTCCAAGTAGGAGATCGCGTCTGGATCGCCACAAAGAATTTGAAAACTATCCAACCTTCAAAAACATAACCAAAGGTGTTCTGTGTAAAAGGCGCTTCTTATTTAGTCTATATAAAACATTAGCAGTTACCACACAGTGTGAGTTTCTCCTTAACTACACACAAAATTCTATGAATAAACACAAGTGAACTGAGTGGATACAAATTACCACCAGTGACAATAGTGGGGCCCTTTTAAAACCACTTACGTAATAAGTGAAGATTATACAGCAATATGCTAGATAAAAAGAAATGCAATATAGTGTAGTATATTCAGTATTACAGTGTGTGTATTAATGCATTCTTTATACACTCACATGGATTAGAGCCAGATAAAGAAAGGCTCAGATCTCACAGGTGGGTGTGTTCTTAGTGGACACAGGCCCTCTTCTGTCTTTATCCATGTATACTAAAATGAAAATATAAAAACAAAAGCATGGCAGTACTGAAGTACAGTAAGAAATAAGTAAACAACACTCAAATTGTAAGGACCTTGATCACCTTTATCAGAGCCAATGAAACCTGGCTCTGGGATCTGCAGCTTGTGTGTCTCTAAAGGGGACACTTCTCTTCTTTAATAGAGGAAACTGTTGGAATCAAAGTTGCACAGACTAAATATCATATCAAATAGACCTCAACTGATAGTGTGTTTTTTTTGGGGGGGAGGAGGCTACTTGAAACAAGCCCACAGCCTTTCCCACCTTAGATCGAATCTTGGGTCTTTAATCACCATGGACGCTATGAATAGATTGTAACCAGGAAGTGAAAATTGGCGATGTAGGATGCAACGGAATTGACGCAAGCAGCGACCGCGTCACTTCCTTGGATACATCACATCGATTAAGGTCAGCTGCAGGATACACCCCCGAGTACGACACCCGTGATTGGAGGAATCACGGACGCTGGAACCAATTGGAAAAAGGACTTACAGTTTAAAAGACAGATCAAGAGAGGAAGCAGGTACCAATTGAGAAAGCCAGAGGACATGGCGAAACATGTTTTGGCAGGATTGGAGCACCTTTAGACTTTTGTATTATATCAATTTGAAAGATTTGTTTTATCTGCATGTTTTTTTTTGTTTCAATAAATGTACAATCATTTTTAATTATATTTAGTCTGTGCAACTTCCATTCCAATGGTTTCCTGTATTAAAGAAGGGAAGTTCCCCTTTAGAGACACACAAGCTTCTTATCCCAGAGCCAGAATACAAAATATCGACAAACTGATAACTACAATGCAAAAAAAAAAGACAGACATAGGGCAATATTGCCGTTCTTTAGAAAAATATAAAATGGGTGAAATGCACACTCACAAACCCAAACTGATTGAAGGCGTATCTAATAAAATTAAGAATATCCTCGTATTCGTATTCCAGCATATAGGAGAGAAAAATTGAAAAATAATAGTGCAGAGTTTCTAAAACAGCATAAATCTTTAATAAATATTGCACTTACAAGATAGAGGTATTAAATAGGCACTTCACAAATTGACATCTCGATAGTAGCAAACAGGAACACCTTCAGAGATGATATTTACTGATAGGATCCTCAAGCAGCAGCAAAAATAATGAATACAATAAAAAATGAAGTAAAAGAAACTCTTAGCACTAGGATACCAGCCCTACGCGTTTTGTTCAGTAAACTGAACTTCTTCAGGGAAAAACAATAAAAACAACTCTCCCAATATGCAGCTGAACTGTACACAAAACATGGAGCATATAAATACAATAAACATTTCCCACGTATTCCCTCCCACCTATCTGAGAGGAGCTTTTGCAGGTGCATTCAATAATGTCCTGATTCCTTGTACCAAGCCTCGTTTACATGTTCGCATTTCCGTCCATCGCATATGTGACGTCATCAAGCTGCTCCGCCTTGCGTTCCATGCTCGGGAATGCGTTCCAAACGCATCCCAGAAGTAAATGTCCGACCAGAAATGTTAAACCGAGGAAAAATATACAATGAGAGAACAGAGAATTGATACATAGTAGCCTTCAAATTGATACATAGTAGTAACATCAAGTGCACCCATACATGGTGTAATGGAGTTCAAAGAGACTGCACCCAAAATGACTGAGAGAGAGAGAGTAGAACCAGTATACAATATTAGCAGTGAAAATTATAATCACAATGGGAAGGTAAAAAGTTAGTTCCCAAATTAGCTTAGATAACTAGTTCAGCAAGGTAAGCAGAAAGAATATATCAAAAATAAAATAAAAATAATAATACTAAAAAAATTTTTTAAAAATAAATATAAATAAACAATATAAAAAACTCATTAGAAAACATATTAATTTTGATAATGCATATAAATTAAAAAATGAATTAAAAATGTATTTTTTTACAAAAAAACATACCAAATCAAAATCTACATTGAGGCCCCTAGGTTGCAAAACCCTCTTTCTGTCTCAGTTTCTTCATTAAGTCTCCACCTCTGTGGTCTAGAGAAACTTGTTCAATGGCAATACATCCTAAAGTGTTCATATTGAATTTGGGGCGTTTACAGGAATAATGAACAGGAACCAAGTGGGTCTGCAACCCTTTCCTAATGTTATTTTTATGTTCTAAAAATCTAGTTTTGACTTTCCTATTTGTCC
This sequence comes from Pelobates cultripes, assembly GCA_933207985.1. Lineage (NCBI taxonomy): Eukaryota > Metazoa > Chordata > Amphibia > Anura > Pelobatidae > Pelobates > Pelobates cultripes. The sequence goes on along the minus strand of OW240917.1, from coordinate 155,498,256 downwards.
TTCCGACATACTGCATGCCGCACCCACATTCCAGTAGGTAGACAACATGAGTAGAGAAGCAGGAAATTACATTTTGAATTCTAAATTTCTCCTTCGTTTGGTGGCTTTGGAATGTTTTGGTAACATTATATTTGTGGTTACAGCCTTTACAGCTGCCACAAGAGAAGAACCCCTCTATCCGATTTTGTACCAAAAGTCTCGTAGAATGGAAAGTGCTGGGTGCCAAAATGTCTTTAAAACTTGTTCCTTTTCTAAATATCACTTTTGGGTTATGAGGTAGTTGTTGTTTTAAAAAATCATCTTCCAAAAGGATCCCCCAATGTCTCCTAATAATTCGTTGAATTTCAAATGATTTTGAATTAAAACGGGTATTAAACGCAAATTCGAAACCAGAACTCATAGAAGAACCCTTCTTTTTATCTAGAAGCAAATCATTTTTTGAAAAATGTTTTTAAATTCTTTATTTATACCAAGACAGGAAGAAAACATACATCACATCCATAGCATGAGTATACTACAAAGAAACACACTTAGATGTATACATGTTAACAACAGTGCTATACCTATGGGCAGAGTAAACATAACCATGAATAGAATAACCTCTGTAACCTATAAATTCAATCAGTACAGTGTATCTCAAAGCCGATCTTGGAAATTTACTACGTTTGATAACCCGCCTTGGGATTTTATTTTTTTTTGTATATAAAAAGAAATCATGCACAATCATGCTAACGATATAGTAAAGAGTGAGTTCTGTTCGCTCAATAGTCACTTCCTCCTTTAAAAACTTCAGCGGGTGGTATAATAGCATAATTTGCTGCATAACTGTACATGATGAACAAGAAATATGGTAAGATAAGTGGGTAGAAAAGACAAAGAAATTAGAGAAGATGGGTATGGAGAGGGGGGAGAGAAGAGGGTATGGGGGGAGAGGATTCCGGAGGAGCATCATCAGGGCCTTTTTACCTCTCCCCTTGCGAGAGTTGAACAAATCCATTGACCGTATCTGGTCCGGTCTCTAGGGCCGTTTGATTTCCAAGACTTCCCTAGAGGGCTCTAAAAGTCTCCCTGTTCGGGGATAGTTGTTGTGTGTCTCGCCCCTTTGTTATATATCGTGGGTGAAGCGTTACCCCACCCCACCCACTCCCTAGCTGCTAACCGTGCTGGCCATCCAGGGGTTCCACATCTTTTCAAATTTGGAAGCAAATCATTTCTATTCAAATTACCAACTCTTTTTTATTTCGGCATCAAGGAGGTCCTCCGGGTAACCTTTCTCTAAAAAGTGTGCTTTGAGAATGTTAGCTTCTGTATAAAAAGAGGTAAAATCGCTGCAGTTCCGACGAATTCTAATGAGCTGGCTTTTCGGAACTCCTTTCAGCCAACCCGGATGATGACCACTCCTGATGTCAATAAAACTATTAGAGTCCATTGATTGAAAGAATAAGAGCCAGGTTTCATTGGCTCTGACAAAGGTGAGCAAGGTCCTTACAATTTGAGTGCTGTTCACTTATTTTTTACTGTGCTTAATCAGAAGCTGCCATGCTTTTGTTTTTATATTTCCCTTTGAGTATACACAGATAAAGACAGAAGAGGGCCTGTGTCTCCTATAGAACACATCCATCTGTTAGATCTGAGCCTGCCCTTATCTGGCTCTAATCCATATAAGTGTATACAGAACATATTAATACACACACTGAAATACTCAAGATACTAACTATATTGAATTTCTTTTTTATCTAGCAGATTGCTGTATATTCACTTATTACGTAAGTGGTTTTAAAAGCGCGCCACTATTGTCACTGGTGGTAATTTGTATCCACTCAGTTCACTTGTTTATTCCCAAAAATAAGTCCTCTGTTCATAGGTCCATACATTATAGAGTATATATATAAGAAGAATGATGCTACATTTTGTACCTCTCTACCAAGCCACATATGTTTGCACCCCGTCTTTAATGTATCTATGTAAAATCCACATGTTGAAAATTATTTTCCTTTGACATACTGTTCCACCCAAACCGATTTGTTATCGATGGGGCAGAAGAATACGGGGTCCATAACATTCTAAATTCATGTATACACTATAGGAATTTGCAATATCTTTTTCTATGGAAAGGTTATGATCCTGAAGAAGACTCTTGGGAAAATCGTTTCCAATGTACATGCCACCAGATTAATTTCATCCTTCTATAAAAGATACAATGTACATGCCCCCAGATTAATGTCATCCTTCTATAAAAGATACAAACCCCAACAAACTATCCATTCAGACCCCTAGGAAAGGTCTGACTTGGGGGTGGAAACTGTCAGTACTCGCCTCTACCTCACTCCATGATCGCTCAATAATAACTTAATTAACTCCAACCTCCTCATCTAATGAGGCTACACCTCTACTTAACATGTGCTAAGAACTTGCTTGTTAAAAGACAGCTTTGTGCAACAGTGTGTTGCTCAGTTATTCTGTTGCCACTGAATACTGCAGTGCTTTTCAGAGCTCTGTCTTCTTTATTCCATTGTTACTGACCTTGCTAGTACTACCAATTATGTCGCCTTCTTCAACCCTGAACTCGGGTTTAAATTGACCTTGGATTTCTGCAAAGCAAATTTGTACCTCAAACTGGACTTAAAGTATTATCTCCTCTGCAGTTAAACTACTCCTGCCAAAGACTCTTCTAAACCAGTTTTGCTACAAGTAAGTGATTTAATCTGCATTTGTGTTCCACATATTAACAAATCTTGATGCTAACCTCATGGGAATGCACTGTGACAGGGATGAATTTACATGTTCAGCAAATTTACATGCATTATATGAGTGACTAGTGGCTTCTAGCAGAGCAATTTGTTCTTTTACAGGTTGGTAATCATAGCTAGAGTATAAATGAGTGCACATTCCAGTCTGCAAAATAAAATTAGCAAAGAGCCCCGATTGTGACCGCATTGCTATCAATGCAATGGCCATGTAGTGCAGGGGAAGGTGAGTTATGCTTGGCGGAACCTGTCCCTCGTGGCCGCAGTCATGTTCATTTTATTATTACTCTTACGCTGTTGGTGCTTTAGCTGCCAGCAGCTAACATGAACTTTGTACTCCCTCTCTCATGCACGTGAGTACAACACTGAGGAGACTCTCCTTGGAGGCTCTAGAAATGCTTTGCAAATATTGAATGGCTTACTAAATGTACACATAACTAACCAAAAATACATTTTACACTGATCTTTGCAAATTTAAGATAAGTGTAGCATGCATCAGAATATATTTTCCACCAATAATAAATTAATGGTAGAATGCAATGTATTTAGTGAACTCCCAATGCCAAAGATAACACAAGTTTGGTTTCCTAAAAGTTCAACCACATTTATAATAAATAGCTCACCAATGCTGTACAGTTATTTGGTTATCATGTTTCCCCCTCCCAACTAAAATACATAATAACAGGATGAGACATATCGTATTGCTTTCAACACATAGCTAAGCTATAATTTGCAAGAAGTTTCCAGTATGTTCAAGTTATGTCATCACAATCATAGAATTCATATAAATGATAATTGTATCAGTGAAGGCAATAATTAGGGATTATTCTAGCTTTCAGTGAATGAATAATCTGAATTTTATTAAAGACATGAGGCGAATATTTGCTTATCTTTCTTTACTGTAACTCCCAGCAGCAAAGAAATGGTTAACAATGTTGTATGGAAAAATCAACCAATCATAACACATCTCAGCTACAATATAGTGTCATCAGACTCCTCCCACTTCCTCTTTCTTGGTGTTGCCAGTCAGTAGCAAAGTCAACCATGTAAACTGGAACTGGAACATTTCCCTAGGCTGTAACTTGAGATGAAGTCAACCTTGTAAACGGAAAATTGATCGAACAAACCTGAGATCTTCACACTAAAAGAGAAGAAGAGAGACTTTGTGAAAGTAAGGTTTCTTGGACAAGAGAAAATATATAGTTATACCCCCTACTTCTAATTATAGCTCAGACGAACTGGCAGAGTTAGGAAAAGGACATATCAGTACCCTGTGATGTAGATGTGTAACCACCAGACGAACAAATCGTATATTGCAAATTTAGATGCAAGAAACGGTATCATACATTAAGCATGGGCTATGAGACTTACCTTGAGGGTGGGTTCCGGAGTGAACGAAGGGAGGAAAAATATTAGCCTCCTGTCTTTAATAAAATTCAGATTATTCGTTCACTGAAAGCTAGAATAATCCCTAATTTTATGGCAAGACAGGAGGCTTCATATTTGCTGTTTTAACGCTCTTGAATAATAGAACAAGCCGCATGTGGTGTTGGTTTAAAATAAAAGGTTCAAAAGGTAGATTCCCTTGACCAATCTGCGCAGGACAAAATATCCGCCAGTGAACTGCCGGCACAGAGTGGGCTCCGAATGATCTATCAATTCCCGCTTGGGTAAGCAACCATCTTATCCAGCGAGCGATAGTGGGGGAAGAGACCGGTTTGTGAGGTCTAACGTAAGAGATGAAAAGGGGCCCGGTAGGGGAACGTAGGGTGGCAGTTACCTCCGTGTAACAACGGGTACACAGAGCCACACAGAGGGCTGGCTTGTCGGGAAAGTACGGGTAAAAAACAGATGAGGAGTTTGTCTTAGTGCGCCTAGTAATTGTAAATCAGACACCTTCCGGTGCGAAGGAGACAGCGTGTGAGTCAAAAGCTTGAACGTCAGAAACTCTGCGGAAGGATACCATGCACAGTAGCAGGGCTAGTTTCGCAGAGAGTTGTCGAAGGGACAAGGCCTCGTTAGGGGGCCAGGACTCCAACACTGCGAAGACTCGAGATATATCCCAGAACCTAGAGTATTTGGCAGAGGGTGGTCTCGTCAAACGAATGCCCCGTAAAAGTCTGCACACAGAAGGGTGTTTCCCAACCAAGGAATTGTCAATAGGGTCATGGCCTGCCGAAATGGCGGAACGAAAAATATTAATCGATCGGTATGATTTACCCTGATCGAAAAGTGATGATAAAAAATTTAGAATGGATGAGAGAGATGCTGAAACGGGATCGAAATCCCTCTCCAGACACCAGCTGACCCAAATTCGCCATGCGGCGAGGTAGGTTCGCCTGGTCCCTGGAGCCCATGAATCCCACAGGAGTGTTTGAGCAGTGCTTGAAAGTCCTGCAACATGCCAAGCACCCCTGAAACTGTCCAGGCCACCAATTGAAGGTAGCCTTGTAAGGCGAGCGGGTGGTAGTCGCCCGTTGAGTTCCTGAGGACCTGATGTGAGCGAGGTAGGAGGATGGGATAGTCTGTGGAAAGTTCCTCTATGGCGTCTGGGCCCGCCATAGAGGGGTAACTATCACAATCCTGACCCCCTGTGATTTGACCCGGTGGAGGGTCCGTTGAATCATTGAGAAAGGAGGGAAGGCATATGCTCCGCTCCGTGGCCAAGGTTGGAGAAAGGCGTCGACAGCTAGAGATAGAGGGTCTGGTAACCAGCTGAAAAAATCGTCTGTCTGACGATTCAGCCGAGACGCGAAGAGGTCGAGGGTGAGCAGTCCCCGCAATAGGTGAATGCGGTGGAATAGGAGAGGATCTAATTGCCAGTCGCTGGCATCCCTCCAGTGACGTGAAAACCAATCCGCGACTAAGTTGTCGGTTCCTGATAGATATTCTGCCCGAATGGATAGATTCCTGTCTAAGCAGAACTGATACAGATCCTTGGTGAGGTCTGACAGTAGTTTTGATTTGGACCCTCCGAGTCGGTTTACGTACCGTACTGCGGAGATGTTGTCCATCCGAAGTACCAGAGAGCAGTTGGAGACTTCCTTGGCAAAGCTGCGGATCGCGAAGGATCCGGCAATGAGCTCGAGACAATTTATGTGAAGTGTCTGTTCTGATGGGGACCAGAGACCCCCTGGGTATGTTTGGGCGCAAGTAGCACCCCAACCGAAGAGGCTGGCATCGGATTCCAGAATAAAATCTGGTTGAGATCCAAAAATCGCTTTCCCATTCCAGGCTTCCATATTGCGAAGCCACCAGTGAAGTTCGATGAGAACTTTGTCCGTTAGGGAAATGAATTGATCGTAAGAGGTCGAGCGATGTAAGTAGGAGGTTTTCAGCCGTTGCATTGCTTTGTAGTGTAAGGGCCCTGGAAAAATAGCCTAAATTGATGCGGATAGGAGACCCAGAACGTGTGCTAGGTCGCGGAGCCGAGGTCGTTGCGAACTGAGTAATTTTTGAATCTCTCTTTTTATGTTTTTGATTTTGGAGTAGGGCAACTGTAGAGTTGCCTGAACTGAATCTATTTGAAAACCCAGAAACTGGACTATCTGAGATGGTTCCACATCCGATTTCTGGTAATTTATGACAAAACCCAGGTTTTGAAGGAGGGCAGAGGTCATGTGTGTGTGTTTGCAAAGTAATTTTTGGTCCTGGGCCATAATCAGGATATCGTCCAAATATATAATGGAATTTATGCCTTGAGAACAAAGGAGCGCCATGACCGGTTTCATTAACTTGGTGAAACACTGAGGGGCGGAGCAAAGTCCGAAAGGGAGGAAGGTGAACTGCCAAATGTCTCCTTGCCATAGGAATTGGAGGAAGGCACGGTGACTTGGTCCGATTGGGACCGTCAGGTAAGCATCCTTGAGGTTGAATCTGGAGAACCAGTCTCCCACGCAGAGCAAGTCTCTGAGAAGATGGATACCTTCCATCTTGAAATGACGGTATGTGATAAAGCGATTCAATGCCTTGAGGTTGATAATGGGATGGTGGTCTCCCGTCTTTTTCTGAATGAGAAATATGTTGCTGAGGAAGGTGCAAGGGAAAGGCGAAGTTCGATCGCCCCTTTGTGTACCAATTTTGTTAGTTCTGTGTTCAAGGTTAGAGTGTCTGCTTTTGACATCTCTAAGGATTTCGGAGGAGAATGTTGTACTGGGTGTGTAAAAAAGTCTATTTTGAAACCTCTGACTGTATGAAGGATCCAAAGATCCTGAGAAAGAAGCTTCCACTGTTGGAAAAAGAAAGTTAAGTGACCTGCGATTGATATATGTTTTAAATAAGCAAGGTCCATTACCTGAAGCAGTGCGTCCGCGCAGGGATGCAGAGCCACGTCCTTGTATCGAGCCTCTGGTGCTGAACAGTTGTCTGTGGTAGGGTTGTGTATATCCTGTGGACCAATAATCTGTGGGTCGGGGCCTGTAGCCTGTGAAGGCTGCTCTACTGGTAGCTCGGCCCCTGGAGCGACCAGCTCTCCCAGAAAAACGATGGTTATGGGAGCGGAAAACCCTACGTAGGGAGGACTGGGCTTTATTAAGTGTGGTAAAAACCGAGACATGCTTGGAGAGGTCTCGCATGAAACTGTTACCAAACAAAAGACCATCGGTCTCTGGGCCTAGTTCTTTAGTACTCAAGTCTACTAATTTGGCATCGATTTTATAAAGTGCCGCTTTGCGTCTCTCAATCGAAATTGCCACATTGGCGTTGCCCAATAAGCATAGGGCCCTCTGTGCCCATTCTCTAATAATATGCGGATCAAGTTCACCGCTGGTGAGTGCTTCATCTGCTAGTATAAATATTTGAATTATAGGACCTGAAATGTCTAATAATTTGTCTTGAGTCGCTTTCAAACCCTGCTCAATACCCTTACGAGGGTCTTTACCAGATTTCGTCAAATAGGTGACCAGCATGGGGTCGAATTCAGGGGTAAAGGCAACTTTGCCTGGAATTGTAGGTCTCGGACATTCAGCCCTTAGTTTGTTTCTAATTTCTTTTTCGAGGGGCTTGCAAAGCCACAGTTTACAGAAATTAGCAATATGGTCCGGGGGAGCCCATTCTGCTGAGCGCGGATGACGAATCACCCTTGGGTCAAAAAGGGGGAGGCCTGAGGCATCCAGGAGGGTGTCTGAGTCAGGCACCTTACTCTTGGGGTCCTGACCCAGAAAGGTTTCTTTTACGAACTCCGATGTTGAGGAATCCTGGGGCGCATTCACCATGGGATCCTCATCAGAGTAATTTGGATCATAGTCACTTAAAATATGGCCAGACAAACGTGAAGTAGAACCCTCTAGAGGGTCTGCGGCATCCTGCGTGACATATGGGTTAGAATGTTTAATGACCTTTGCTGGAGCTTTGCCTTTGCCCGCAGTAGCGCTATTCCCTTTCCAGGGTCTCTTGCGCAGGGCGCTGTCTTGGTCAGAGACATGAGAATCCTCAGAGTCAGAGGGTTGTTGTGTAGAGGGGTGTACCTCTGTGGCACATTCATGGTAGGCTGCCAAGGCCTTAGGAATGGACTCCGCTATAGTGGAGAAAAGCCATTCCTTAAGTTCGGCAGAGATGGCAGGGTCTTGGCGGTCTGACATAATGCGTGTTTAACTATATAGGCAATGTTAGGGTTGTCAAATTAAGATGAGGTCACTCAAATTACAATATAAGAAACGTGGGGGTCACCCACGAGACGTCAAAACAGTGGGGTTCACCCACAAATGCTTGGCACAAGTAAATCTTGATTGTAAAATGCAAGTAATAGGGGGTCACCCTATTGGGCAGTTGGTGGGCAAAATTATTGTACAATCAATGAGGTGGCGGTCACCCACTAGGAAAACTTTTTTTTTTTTTTGAAAATATATATATACAGGGAGTGCAGAATTATTAGGCAAATGAGTATTTTGACCACATCATCCTCTTTATGCATGTTGTCTTACTCCAAGCTGTATAGGCTTGAAAGGCTACTACCAATTAAGCATATTAGGTGATGTGCATCTCTGTAATGAGAAGGGGTGTGGTCTAATGACATCAACACCCTATATCAGGTGTGCATAATTATTAGGCAACTTCCTTTCCTTTGGCAAAATGGGTCAAAAGAAGGACTTGACAGGCTCAGAAAAGTCAAAAATATCTTGCAGAGGGATGCAGCACTCTTAAAATTGCAAAGCTTCTGAAGCGTGATCATCGAACAATCAAGCGTTTCATTCAAAATAGTCAACAGGGTCCCAAGAAGCGTGTGGAAAAACCAAGGCGCAAAATAACTGCCCATGAACTGAGAAAAGTCAAGCGTGCAGCTGCCACGATGCCACTTGCCACCAGTTTGGCCATATTTCAGAGCTGCAACATCACTGGAGTGCCCAAAAGCACAAGGTGTGCAATACTCAGAGACATGGCCAAGGTAAGAAAGGCTGAAAGACGACCACCACTGAACAAGACACACAAGCTGAAACGTCAAGACTGGGCCAAGAAATATCTCAAGACTGATTTTTCTAAGGTTTTATGGACTGATGAAATGAGAGTGAGTCTTGATGGGCCAGATGGATGGGCCCGTGGCTGGATTGGTAAAGGGCAGAGAGCTCCAGTCCGACTCAGACGCCAGCAAGGTGGAGGTGGAGTACTGGTTTGGGCTGGTATCATCAAAGATGAGCTTGTGGGGCCTTTTCGGGTTGAGGATGGAGTCAAGCTCAACTCCCAGTCCTACTGCCAGTTCCTGGAAGACACCTTCTTCAAGCAGTGGTACAGGAAGAAGTCTGCATCCTTCAAGAAAAACATGATTTTCATGCAGGACAATGCTCCATCACACGCGTCCAAGTACTCCACAGCGTGGCTGGCAAGAAAGGGTATAAAAGAAGAAAATCTAATGACATGGCCTCCTTGTTCACCTGATCTGAACCCCATTGAGAACCTGTGGTCCATCATCAAATGTGAGATTTACAAGGAGGGAAAACAGTACACCTCTCTGAACAGTGTCTGGGAGGCTGTGGTTGCTGCTGCACGCAATGTTGATGGTGAACAGATCAAAACACTGACAGAATCCATGGATGGCAGGCTTTTGAGTGTCCTTGCAAAGAAAGGTGGCTATATTGGTCACTGATTTGTTTTTGTTTTGTTTTTGAATGTCAGAAATGTATATTTGTGAATGTTGAGATGTTATATTGGTTTCACTGGTAATAATAAATAATTGAAATGGGTATATATTTGTTTTTTGTTAAGTTGCCTAATAATTATGCACAGTAATAGTCACCTGCACACACAGATATCCCCCTAACATAGCTAAAACTAAAAACAAACTAAAAACTACTTCCAAAAATATTCAGCTTTGATATTAATGAGTTTTTGGGTTCATTGAGAACATGGTTGTTGTTCAATAATAAAATTAATCCTCAAAAATACAACTTGCCTAATAATTCTGCACTCCGTGTATATAAATATGTACAGAGAGAAATGGGGGTCACCCACAAAATAAATCAGGTGGGGTCAGCCACACAGCTATTTCAGTCAGTGGTGTGCTCAGTAGGTGGTGTCAGCCACACAGATATTTCACACAGCAGTGTGTTCAGTAGGTGGTGTCAGCCGCACAAATATTTCACACAGTAGTGTGTTCAGTAGGTGGTGTCAGCCACACAAATATTTACACAGTTTGAGAATTTAATATGCAAGTGGGGTTCACCCACAATAGGGAAAAAAATGGTCAGCCACACAAGGTTTGGCAAAGTATATTAAGAGTATAAAATCACCCACACTAATAAAATATACAAACAAATCAGGGAGAGGGGTTCAACCAAAATTCAGCAGTCTGATCCTGTAAAGCAAACCTGCAAAAGCAGATGAGAGAAGATCAATATACTGATCATATTGTACATGAGATGCCCATATGAAAAAGTGGAGGCGGCAGAAAGGCATTAACCTACCTGTCACAAGCCAGGCTAGAAAGTAATTCAAGATGAATGAATGAACTCCTATGCGCTGGTTTAACAGGATCCGTGAAGGAGCACTGGGCTGCGAAGATGGCCGCCGCGAGATCGCCGCTCATAAAAAGGGCGGGAAAAAAGGAGTCGAGGGAGACGCGAATGGACGGGAGGAGAGGAAGGCGGGAAAAAACGGCAGCCGCGGGCTCATGGGAAATGGAGTCCACGGCCGCAGTAAATGACGAGAATGGGCTGCGGCTCTATCTCTGAGGAGAGCCACGGCCAGCTGACTGAAAACAAAAAAGTAGCGCGAACAGAGTGCCGGCAAAAAATTTAAAGGGGAAGCCCCTAGCTGCTAAAAAAAAATATTGTTAAGGATGTGACAAAAACACAAGTGCCCAATAAGGGAACAACATTAAGTTTAAAAATATATAGATAAAAGAGAAATAGGATTAGTGATGTCGCGAACCCGAAATTTTCGTTTCGCGAACGTCGAACGCGAACTTCCGCAAATGTTCGCAAACCGCGCGAACTGCCATTGACTTCAATGGGCATGCGAATTTTAAAACACACAGGGACTCTTTCTGGCCACAATAGGGATGGAAAAGTTGTTTCAAGGGGACTAACACCTGGACTGTGGCATGCCGGAGGGGGATCCATAGCAAAACTCCCATGGAAAATTACACAGTTGATACAGAGTCTGGTTTTAATCCATAAAGGGCAGAAATCACCTAACATTCCTAAATCACAATCAATATGGATTGACACCTGACATATGACATATTGACACCTTGACATATGGATTGACACCTGTCCTCAGAGCCCCTGATGCACACGGACACAGAGCAGAATAGAGACTGGTCCCCCTACATAGGGTCACTTGGCAGATATGGATTGACACCTGTCCTAAGGATCCCTGATACACACTGACACAGAGCAGAATAGGGACTGTTCCCCCTACATCAGGTCACTTGGCAGATATGGATTGACACCTATCCTAAGGTTCCCTGATACACACTGACACAGAGCAGAATAGGGACTGGTCCCCCTACATAGGGTCACTTGGCAGATATGGATTGACACCTGTCCTCAGAGACCATGATACACACTGACACAGAGCAGAATAGAGACTGTTTCCCCTACATATGGTCACTTGGCAGATATGGATTGACACCTGTCCTCAGAGACCCTGATACACACTGACACAGAGCAGAATAGGGACTGTTCCCCCTACATCGGGTCACTTGGCAGATATGGATTGACACCTTGTTACAAACTGCTATTTGTAACGGGCCCTTTAAATGGCAAATTGCCCTGCTTCCCTGGGTTGTGGAGAAGCCTATTTGCCAGCCTCCTCCTGCATGACTATGGCCCCTGGGAGATTGTGAAAATTTATGCACTTTTATTTGGTGTGTATGGCCCTTTAAGACTGTCGGTGGGCATATTGGGGCTTATGGACTCTTTATGTGACTGGTGCTGGCCCTTTAAACACCTTTTTTGGGACATCAGGAAGATTGGGACACTGCCCCTTTAAGGCCGTGTCCCCAGACTTGTTGGGGACACGGCCCCTTTAAGACGGTGTCCCCTGTGTCCCCAGACCTGGTGCAAACCCTTTGTGCCTGCCTGGCTATTTCCCACTTGGTTCAGTAAATGGGGCTTACTGAACCAAGTACCACACAGGCAGACCACCCAGAAGTGGAAGTGTGCAGGCAATTTACCTCCCAGAAGCTGCGGTTAACCGCAGCTTAATTGACAATGCTGGGAGGTCTTTGTTCGTTTGCCGAACACGTGGCGGCGGCCATCTTTGATCATTCAACGAGGTCAGCGTATGTGTAGCCAAATTCATGGAACTAAAATCGGCTACACATTTCC
>OW240917.1:155437409-155482502 GCA_933207985.1 Pelobates cultripes | reverse complement strand
ATGGCAGGGAGGGGGGCTCTCATTCCCTGGTGGTCCAGTGGATGGGCTGTGTAGGAGGGGGGCTGGCAGAGAGCTGTAACTTGCCTTTCCTGTCTGCTCCCTTCTCTCTCCTCCGGTCCGGTCAGCTCCCCTGTCAGCTCCACTGTAAGTCTCGCGGTGTGACTGCCGTGGCAACGCTCTGACCCCGCGGCTCTCGCGAGACTTACAGTGGAGCTGACAGGGGAGCTGACCGGACCGGAGGAGAGAGAAGGGAGCTGACAGGAGCTGCAGGAAAGGTAAGTTACAGCTTGCTGCCAGCCCCCAACAGGACCGCCGGGCATTTTAACTGTGAATGTCAAAATACTGTTAGCATTTACTGCAATAAAGCATGCATATTTGTATGCTGTAATGTCCCACGAGTACAACAATGCCCCTTGTGTACGGGTTTCATGGTGCTTTGAAAGTTAGAGGGTCAAATATTGGGCTTGCCCATTTCAGTTTTTACGCATTGAAATTTGCCAGATTGGTTTGCTGGGCCAATGTTGAATTTGAGACGGTATGGCAGCGCAGGAATGAAAATATGGCATACCTTTTGCAAAAGTAGACAACCTGGGGTATTAAAAATGGGGTATGTTTTTTTAGTACTCAGTCACAAACTCTGAGCAAAGTTAGTGTTTTTAAATGGTTTTTGTATTTTTCACACAAAAACTGCCTTTTCTATGATGATATCATAATCATTACATGTTTTACTGCTCTAAAACACTCATGTTTGTGTTCAGCAATGGCTCACGAGTACAACAGTACCCCCCATGTGCAACTGTTATGGGTTTTTTGGAAAGTTACAGGGTCAAATAGAATTATATTTTCTGGACTTTCTGATTGGGTATTCCTCAAAAATAATGAGGTCCCTAAAAATATAATTAACTAAATCACATAAGTATGTAAAAATAATACGAAACTAAACACGAAGAATATAATCTTATATAAATATATATTTATTTTATTTATTTTTTTAAAGGGACACTATAGTTACCAGAACAGCTGCAGCTTAATGTAGTTGTTCTGGTGAGTATACTAGCTCCCTTCAGGCATTTTCATGTAAACACTACCGTGTTTACATTGCCTCTAGGGACACCTCCAAGTGGCCACTCCTTAGATGGCCACATGATGGGCTTCCTGGCTCGGTAAGCACAGTAAGCAGTCCTGCCATTCAGCGTCCCCATACTCTGCATGGAAACTCTGAATTTTCCTCACAGAGATGCATTGATTTAATGCATCTCTATGAGGAGGTCCTGATTGGCCAAAAATGGCATTTGGCCCCACCCCCTGTGCCAATTTTAGCCAATCCAATACTTTTTCTATGAAAATGGAAAAGCATTGGATTGGCTAAAAATCGTCCCTTTTGATGATTTCACAAAGGGGGCAAAGCGAGTGCCGGCGGACCCACGCAGCCCTGGAAATAAGGTGAGATTTAAACTTTTTTTTTTTTTTTAATTCTTTATTTTTTCATCTTGACAAAAGTAGCCAGGAAACATTAACATTACGGCTTATGCAAAAGCCCGATAAGTATCAAACAAGTTCAATTGTAGTTATACAGTTGCTAATGCGTTGCTAAAACAGTGATTGTAATAACGCTATGCTGATTTGGCTACCTGCCAAGGGATTTTTTTTTTTTTTTTTTTGTAAAACTTTGATTCTGCTCAATAGACACAGCAGGAGTACATAAACTTTTGGGCTTACGCAGAAGCCAACTTGGAAATTAATTTTGAAAACATACCGTAAGTTAGCCGATACAACATTGGCCCTTTCCTCGAAATAAGGAAACGTTAGTACCTGTTGTCTACAGAGGGCTATATGTTGTCATACCCAACCCCCGTTTTGATGGGTTAAATTCTTTAAGTTCTCTTTCGGGGAATTTAATTTTCACCATAAACAAAACAGGTGTATATACACTCTTGGGCTCACTGGGATGCCAAAAGGAATTACATAGCTTGTAAAGAAAAGGTACGCAACCCAAACCTTGCATGCGCTTTTTGCTAGAGACCCTTAGGGCCCCCAGTCTATTAGGTTAAGTTACGTTTTAACCAATGGCAGGCCGGAATCTAGTTCAAGTAGCCTTTATATACGCTTATTTTTCTAGTTCCTAAGCTACATTATTCCTCCGACCGTATGATCCTGCTTGAATAGAGAAACTAAAAACAAAGAGATAGGAAGAGTGAGAGAAGAAAAGGAAAAAGTTGGGATTGGAAAAACCAGAGAGATATAAGAAGAAAAGGAGGGGTGAAGGGAGGATGGGGGAGGGGCAGCGCAGCTACGGCGTTGACAGACGTGTCACCTTCCGTAAGGATGTGTAGATCGTGGGATCATTCCCATATGTGTGAGGCTCTCAATACCCATTCGAGCCCATTATGCTATTGTCCCATGGTTCCCACGTTTTTTGGAAAGTCGTGATGTTCCCTCTCACTCTTGCAGTTAGATCGTCCATAATTCTACACTCTTTGATTCTGGAGATAACCCCTGTGAATTCTGGGCCCTCAGGTGTGAGCCACGCTGTCGCACTCGCTCGGCGTGCACACAAAGTAATCTTGTGTACTAGTTTCTGTTCCCTCTTAGTCCACCCGTCCACTGATCTATTTAACAAGTAAATCCACGGATCCAGTTTTAGGGGTCGGTCGAAAGTCTGTCTTACCAAATCCTCCACGGATCTCCAAAATCCCCGTAATTTCGGGCATTCCCACCACATGTGGATGTATGATCCTCGGACTCCGCATCCCCTCCAGCAATCATCAGTCTCCAGTTTGTGCATTCTGTGTAATTTGATTGGGGTAGTATACCACCTAAACATAGTTTTCCAAGCCTGCTCCTGGAGGGTGACACATATTGAGACTTTAGCATTCGCCTCCCATATCTCCTGCCACTCTACCCCCTCTAGAGCCTCCCCGAGATCGGCCTCCCATTGGTCCGTATAGGACAATCTTCCCCATTCTCTATTTTCTTCACTAAGGTATGCATATAGTAGCGTGATCATCCCCTTGGGGGCAACCCCATCTGAACATAATTTCTCATAAAAGGTGGGTTTCCCAAGGGCAGCTGTTTTAATGTGTTGTTTTTTCGCGAAATCCCGAATTTGAACATACCTGAAAAAGGAGATTTAAACTTTTATAGAGGGGCTAAGGGAGGGCAAGCCCCCTATATGGTGGGTTTAGTACTATAGGGTCAGGAATACATGTTTGTGTTCCTGACCCTATAGTGATCCTTTAAGTATATTTTGCTATTAATATATTTATAAAGAGAGGTATTGGGACAGAAAAGGGGAACAGAATTTGGGTCCAAAATAGGGGTTGTCCATCCTACATAGGAACAGTTGGAAGGTATGTATAAGCTTTTCTTTTGTATGTGTTGTTGAGCATAGAGTATTGAGTATAGAGAGTTGAGGATAAACAGAAACAATGTTTCCTCCTCCAATAAATTCTGCGTCCTGGCAGTATCTTTACTGAAAAGACATAGAGATTTGTTTTGGGACGAATTTGAGCCAATTGGCTATTCGGCCACAAAACCAAATTCCAAACAGCCCTTTTACCTAATTCTAAAGCAACTGAATTGGGCAATGGCCAAGCCATTTCGGTTGTTTCGCGATACCTGCTTCACTATTTGCTCACTAAAGGAACTGGCAAATAGCTTTTTAAAAAGCCACTCTCATCAGTTTGACATTTCATGTGCTAGCCAGCTGCCACATTATTTAATAAAATCAATATGGGAGTCAGTATGCCGGGTGGCTGCTCACTGTAATTAAGAACTGGTATCTATTTAAATACAGGTGGTATCTGTCAAATGTCCTTATGTGCCCACACCCATGGGTATCAGTTGTGGTTTCAAATTAAATAAGGGTGTTGAACAGGTCATGCAGTATTAGAATGAATAATATGGTTATGGTTATGGTTATGTAGTGCGCCCCCCCCTACTTTCTCACAAGTGGCATGTGGGAGCTATTAATTTCATAGCTGCAGGACCTAATGTCTCCTCCATGGGTGGTGGGTTGGGGAGTTTTAAATGCGATAAGAAGGCGTGTACGTACCATTGCCCAACCCCAGGTTAAGAGCAATTACCACATCACAGGTGGCGAATGGCTCTGAAGCCTCTAGCTAATCTCCCAAAAATATATCTACCTACCCCTTCACCCAAGCAATAGTAAGTTGGAGCAACACAGCTAATACCTGTAAATAAATTTTTATGCTGCCCATTAGACATCTTTTCTTTAATCTTCTTTTCTCCAGCCCCACAAAATGCCAAATAAAAATACATAAAAACTGATGTGACTCCATTAAAGGATGTCATTGGCACCAGAACTACAGCTTAATGTAGTTGTTCTGGTATGTGTAGTATGTCCTTGCTGGCTTTTCTGAGAAAAGGCAATTTTTACATTCCTTCCTAGGAACACATCTAGTGACAGTGACCTCATTGGAGGTGGTTCCTGGGTCTGTACTGCACAATGTGCAGCACTGATGTTCAGCGTCTACACACTCTGCATGGAGGGGCTGAACATTCCTCATAGAGATGCATTGATTTAATGCATTTCTTTGAGGAGATGCTGATTAGCGCAGCGTTTCGCAGCACATGCGCACTAGCCTCCCAATGCTTCCCTATGGGAGAACATTGGATTGACTGATGATCTCTGCCAAGGAGGTGGTATGTGGGGAAAAAGGGTAATAAACTACCAGAGCAAAGGGGGGCTGAACACCTAAATAGTGTCAGTAATACACATTTATATTTATGATAATGTAGTTTTCCTGTAATGCTTTTCCCATACTATGCAATGTCAGTCAGAGTGCTATGGTTTATTTTTGTCCACCCAATAGTGCAATATGAAGGCAAATAGTAAGATGAAACTAAAATATCCTACTCACACAATCCAGATCAAGGACCTGCTTTCTTTTTCTCCTTTCTTTTTTCACATATTTTACTACCATCTGTTGCTAAGACCATACACCCCTAAAGACCACGTTTTATATCCTTAGACAGGGATTGTACCCTACACGCACTGTACAGCAGAGCTCTAAATTGCTATTAAAATTGTGAGCTTGCCATTTCTTATTCAGTGTACCCATTTGCGTGACATATTGCACTATTATTTTTCTTTCTCTTTTTATTAATATACATTCTCTAGTATGAAAAACAAGCACCATTGTATGTATTTTTGTACTGATAAGTCTGCATATTGAAATGCTTCACTTTAAAGTCAGTCACAGTGTTTTGTTTTGTTTTGTTTTGTTTTTAAATTCTTTCTTTTTCAAGTGCAGAGTTATACATAAAGGCAAACATTTTCTCAGGTAACATATAAATAGCTGTCAAATGCATAGGTACAGTATGAAATGTTGCTAGCGTAGCACTTATTTTTATGGTAAGTGAGTGGAACTGATTGTATTAACGGTTGCCAAATGAAGGGATGTGTATGCCACCTATGGGTCGTTTGTCTCCTTGGGACAGTTGGTCACTTCACTTTGGCGATGAGTGAGGGTTGGTAGCCAGTCGCCAGGGTAAGTACTATTAGTCAGCCGTATGACCCTACATTGGAGAGGTATGTTCAGTTTGCTTGGCCCAGGTGTATTGCTTCTCGTACAAATGCTCGGGACTTCAGCTGGGTCATGTTAAGTTCATGTATATGGCTTGTGCCATTAAGTGTCGAGTGTATAGAGTGCCAGAGCTAAGGCCCTATCTCAGTCGGAGTCTAATTGAAAGGAGTAAAGGCGTGCCTTGGGAGTAAGTACGTTACCCTCGTCTGTAGGGCGTGAAGGTGTTGTCAAGTGTTGTCTGTGTAAGCCAGTGAAGCCAGTTTTACGGACTACCGTGATGCGGGTAACAAAGTCCCCGTGGGGGTTCTAGGAAACGTATTGTGATGTTTCAAGTCGTGTGTAAGTCCCCTAACCTTTGGGGAGTATGGGGGAGGTGTCGCCGCGGTCTTGGTGGCTGCCTAGTAAGTGAGGGGAGCTCCCTGTTGGGTGCGGAAGTTGTTTTTCTCTAGGAAGAGGTAGGTGTGCCAGTTGGGTACCTAGTGTCAGATGGTTACTGGGGAAGTTAGTGCTGGGTGGTTATCCCGTGCCAGGTGTATGCATAACATTTGAAAAAAACTTTAGGACGTTAAGAGAATAAAACATAAGCATGATAACTAAAACTTAAAAACTTATAAACATGACTTGACAGTGTGGTATATTATGTGGCGAGCTTGCACAGTCCCTTCAGGTCGGAGCTGCTGGATGTTTGCTCCCTCGAGGGGTAAAGGGCACAGTTCTCTCTGGGTCCCAGGTATGTGAATTGGATGAAGTTGCTGTCATCGCCTCTCTCGTGGGGATCCCCAGGGCTCGGAGGAAAGAGTCTGCTTCCGTTAGTGTGGACAGTCTATTTGTGATGCCCTCTCTGGTTACTATCAGGGTGCTTGGCAAAGCCCATCTGTATTCAATGCCTGCGTTGCACAGCTGGCTGGTCACAGGCCCCATTGAACGGCGCCACAGTAGTCTTGAAAGAAGTTGAATTGAGAGGCTTCGAAATGAACCGCACCCATTAGTCGAATCTTGTCGGTGGTCGAGTGGCATCTGATGATGACATCGTGCGAGGCTGTCGGCGGTGCTTGCCTCAGTTTTGGAATGCGAAAGAAGCCCACAAAGGTGAGTTTCTTTGCTTGGGCGTGCGGCATGAGGGAGGTGGTGAGTCGTCTAAGGTAGTGAGGTAGTTCTGTGATGTCGACGGAGTCGTGTATGCCCCGGATCTTGAAGTTCACATGCCTGTGGAAGTCCTCTGCCAGGTCTGCCCTGGTTGTTAGACTAGCCTGGGAAGACTGCAGTTGGTGAATAGATTCTTTTAGACCTTGAACCTCTTGCCTCAAGTCCAAGATGTCCTCCTCAGAGGCCTGTGTGTGTGCTGTGACTGCCATGATTTCGGTTTTGAGTAGGCCTATGTCTGCTGCATGCAGCTGCCTCATTTTGTGCAGTAAATCTGAGATGTCTTGTTTTGTAGCTGGGGTCAAGTAATTTTCCTTTACTGAGTCTGTTTGGTGCAGTCGGGTGTGTTAGGGTTCTAGGTGCATTCCTGTTGATCCCTCAGAGCCGCTTGAACCTCCATTGTGGTCTGGCTCAGCCGCCATCTTTGCGGTGGCTGGGTGCTGTAACAGGGCGCATATGTCCTGGGTGTCTTTGTTTGCACCTGGTGGTGGCTTTTGGGATCGTCTGCCCATGGTGTCCGTGTCTCGCAGGGGTTGCGTGGGCTGGAACGGAAGTATGTGTATGCCTGCGTCCGTTCAGGTATTTCCAGAGTTACCCGTGCGGTGCGGAACTCATGGTAGGCCCCAGATCTCCGTCGGGTTTTCCTGCTAGTTTGCGGGAATAAGAAAGGCATCGGTATGTGTCTCATCCCCGAAGGTATCGAGGTGGGTAGTTTTGCACCTTCGATGATGTAGTTTGGAGTCAGATATATGTTGGATTGTATTCCCATTTTCAGGAGCTGCAAAGTGTTGTGGCCATTTCGTTCAGGCGCTAAGGTCCGCCCCAGTCACAGTGTTTTTTTAAAGATGTGGTTTCCCTTTGTTGTTCCTTTTTTCATGTTTATATTGTTACAAGCTCGTGGGGATCCTTGTATGGTGAATTTCTTCTGATCGTGTATTTTCAAGATAGTGAGCACCGAAACCATCCTTCCTTTGTAGTGGCTATGGTGCCTGGAGTGTTTTTTTAATATAACAATTTAGTTTTAGGGTTTATTCAGTAGACAACGCGGGTATTCATATGGGATAAAATTTGATCTGTATAATGGAGCAAAAGAAAAAAAAAGAAGAGAAAAATGCTTTCTTAAGGGGCATGATGTAATTTTTAAGGACAAGGATATTTGGAATAAGAACAGCCCCATTGAACAGGGGTTCTTGATCAGGGGTGGGAAGAGTCTGCGTGCTGTTGACATTTGCTGTTGAAGTGTCAATAGCACTAGAAATTTATAAAAGTAAACATTTTTGTTTCATTTATTAATTTGTTTTGCATTATTGTAGCTGCTATAGCTATACATGCAAAAAGGGGGTTATTGTTACATTGTTGATTCCGTCTAAATTATTTCTCTAGATTACTAAATTATATCTCTTGTTAAATTCCTGGAATCCTGAGTTAGTCATGTTCATACATGATGCAGATTTGTGTTGTTCATGTTTATATTAGTCAGTGCAGGAATTGCAATTTGTTTAGCTTTTTTAGTGAAGGAAAGCATAAGATTGTGCCCTATGTTTGTTAATTGTGTGCGCACATTATGCTGGATGAAAGGAAGACCACAGCTGAAGATCTTTTATCTTTCTCAAGCATGTGTAGTAATAGTGCAAGGAGTCAAAGGAAATGCAGGAAATTGGATCCTAAATATATCACTTTACAAGCCACAGGGTGGAATAAAAGGTGTATAATCTCTTCTGCACTTACTCTTTATTGGGAGAAAGGATCTGTCCTTATCAGAGAGCAATATAAGGTGAATGTTTGTAACAGTGTGCTAATTTAAAAGAAAAGAGAGAAAAGCTTCCAGTAATGGCTGAAGACATTGTGCTGGCAGGGTCTGAGGGAAAGGCAGTCTGTATACTAGTAGATAAAGGATCAAGTTTTCTTTTTTCCCCACATCTCAATAGCTCAGTCATTTTTCAGGTAAGATGAATGTGTCTTTCCATCTGTCATTACAGAATCTCTGGGAAGTTGAAGCCCTGTGGGTTAGTGGTGGATTTTCTTTGGCTGCAGACTTTTTTAGCTACCGAATACGAAGCTTTGTTGACATGACAGAGCTTCTCTTTTGTAAGCTTTGTTCCTGGGGTTTATTCATTTACATAATGGATTAGCATTTATCAAAATCCTCATTAATGGATTGCTCTGTCTAATTGTCTTGCAGGTTGAAGGACTTAAACAAGTACATGATCTGTCCACAAAGTCAATCCTGGCCACTTTTGATATATTTTAATATAATGACATGCTTACATCATGGTTTTGTCTCATTAAAGCATGTTTAATATAGAACTAAAACTGAAGATATAAGGTCAATTATCACTTAATGACACCATTCTGCAGAGCTGCATTATCCTTGTAGCCTTTACAGTATGTTATCCTTACACTACTCTGTTAAAATATTCTCATAGGCATTTGTCACTGGTAAGTATTAACCTGTTCTGCGATTTTCAAAATAAAATTGTCCAAATTGAATCATTAGCAAGGTTTTGATAAAAAAAAAAAATTAAAAAGTATTTGATAACATGACACTAGCAAACTAGCATAATATACTTATATAATACCTTTTCAGATAAGCAGCCTTGCAGTTGCAGATTTATAATTGAAATACATGATTTTTGCTTTATGAAGCTTGGTTTTATTGAGCAAAATATAGACAAAATATTTTAGAACTGGATGAAGCAAAAGCATCAGTTGCATGTAGACATTAACTATAACCACGCTATTTTGTTCCTTCATCAAAAGTTCATGCTAGACATTTCTTTACATATAATATAAAATGAATGGAAAACAAATATGCATCCTACCATATCATATGTCAGAGACACCATCTTAGGATCCAGATTTTATTACAGATATATTGATGTAGATAAAGTGCAAAAAAAGTATTAAATCACCACATCATAATACGTTGGTGCTATACAATGCCAATAATAGTAATCATAATATTACATCTTGTTTATAGTTTTAACCTTTTCAGGATATTTAAGATAATGATTTAGGTAAATCCTAGGCAAATAATATCACAGCACTCCTGGCAAATATAATTATTAAATAGATACTTTAAAATGTACTTTTAAACAATGAGCATGTATTTATGATCCAATTTGATATTGTAAAAGTTTCAACATACTTGAGCTCCAAGTTGCAATCTGGAAGAAAATTAAGAGATTTCTGCTTATTTTAATTATTTGATTCAGCACAATAAGGTATCTTATAAAAATCAGCTTCAAGTTCATACAAAGTATATAAGTTGGTGACTTATCACAGTGCTGACTACAAATTTGCACATTCAGAGCCATATCTGGAGATTTCCACTTGCCCGCTTTTTATGTGAATGCAAAATTCTCCTATTGCTTCTCTAACAAACACAGGGAAGGGATTCAATAAAACATTTTTGAAAATAAATACATACCTCAATAAAATTGAGTTTATTAATGGTTAATACACTAAGTTGCAGGTATTTGTCACTGGTAAGCATTAAGTTTTCTAACTAGATTTTGAAAGTAAACTTGAATAAATCAGCACCAACATTTTGCTCAGGAGTCACACACATGAATATATTTAATATACTTAAAATTGCATAAATATACTGTATGTGTATACAAGAAATTTGCACAATATAAAAATGAAC
Organism: Pelobates cultripes; assembly: GCA_933207985.1. NCBI lineage: Eukaryota > Metazoa > Chordata > Amphibia > Anura > Pelobatidae > Pelobates > Pelobates cultripes. Next base: position 155,472,161 of record OW240917.1, on the reverse strand, counting down.
GTAAGTGAAATCATTATTCAAAATATACTGGATATTGGGACTACATCTTACAGTCCATATTTACATATCACTTTTAAGGTCGGGGCTTTCGATGTATGGGCTCCTTCAGATCAGCCCCTTGCCAGGTGTAGTCTCTGTAAGAATATATTAGAGTCTCCTTGTGAGGTCAGGGTGACTGCTGTGTCCCTTTTCACAATTAGGGAACCATCCGCTCCCTAGCGGTATTTGATTGCAGCGTTCTGCAGTTGTGCGGCTATCAGTTAGTACATTGAATGATAGATCGCCACAGCTCTTTAGATCGGTTAATGATGGCGGTGAGGACCACAACATCGGCTGTCACCACTATAGTGTCTCTGGGTGCTCCAGGTGGAGCGGCCGCCTCTGAAAGCAGATGTGAGCATCGTGTGGTATATGCCACCATTCAGGCCTACGGATGCCAGTAGTCTTTGGGCAAAAAAAGAAAGCAATGCCTCCCCTCCAATCTGTTCTGGGATACCTGTGAGACATATTTTGCATCTCCTATGTATGATTTCCAGCAATCCAACCTGTATCTGCACTTGTTGGTTAAGGTTGCCCACTTGTTTCTGGGTACTCTGCAGCTTGCTCTCTCTGACTTGCTCTTTTATCTCCACTGCATCAATCCTCTGCCTGAGAATCCCCATGTTGGTTTGTGCCTCAAGGAGGTGAGCCTTCCACACTTTTCTCACATCTTGTAGGGGACTCTTTATATCCCTGTTTGTTGCTGGGGAAGAGTCGGCGGCGGAGTCAGACTTCTGATATACATCTGCCTCTTGGTGAGAGGTAGGCTCCTCACTTTCCCCACTCAATGCGCCATCCTGGTCATGCTAGTTGAAGCGGGTCGCTTGATAGACAACCTAATATCGGGCAATTTCAGGGTCTCTTGGTATTGAAACCTCCTATGGTGTCAGCTGGTGAGGGTAGGTAAAATCGGGGTGTCCGTTGAGCTTTTGGGTCTATTTTTAGGCCAAAGTGGCGAAAGTCGGTCAGAGCTCTGCCCTGATACGTCCTTGCCGCTACTCAGACAGCGACACACCCCTCAATATAAAAATGGTATGCCGTAATCAAAATGGTATCAAAACCACCAAAAAAACTTTTATTGCACAGAAAAATTGTCATGTTACTAATCTAAATACATTAGAATGCTTATTACAAATGAGTATCTATCTTTCTATCATTTTGGGTTGACTAAGTTCAATTCTGTGCAAATTTCTATGCTCAGAGGGCCAAATATTGGAAGTAAGAGTGATTAGTTGATGCTCTCCAATTAACGAGAGGTACGATTTGCATCCTGCTCCTGCTGTCATAAGCCTTCTACAAAGGACATCAGCAGACACCCAGTTAAGAGGGCTAACCATTGTAAAACTACAGCATTGGCTATGATGGCTTGATGGTTAGAGTAGCCCTTGAAGAACAGTTGCAGAGATTAATTGTAAATAGCTTTATGCTGAAATTTCCCTAGAAGAAGTACTCAGATGTGTTTTCAAAAAAGGATTGAAAACCTACAGGTTTATTCACTAAGCACTGAATTTTAGTAAATTAAATCAGAATTGTAAAATTGAGATATATGATTTTGAAAAACTCTCCAGCTCACCGCTAGTCATGATTCAGCTATTTTAGCTTTCATTGGGTTATTCGGATTTAATTCACTAAAAGCTGACGTTTAGTGAATAACCCTGTAAGTATGTGGGGCATTAGGGTATGCACAGTATACAGCTAAAAACACACACACACACACACATATGCAAACATTGACAGGGGTTTTTACTAAAATGAGAATTTCAAGTGAATTTCAAAAGAATTTAAAATTAAAGGCCAAAGTAACTGAATTGCAGGCATAGCTGCCAGAGATTTTTCCAGTATAACTATTATGATCTTAAATTTTAAATTCATTTGGAATTCTCACTTTAGTGAATAAATTCAGAAAGCTGGGATTGATCTTAAATATTATATGTAAGGCGTGCGTACAAAATGCGGAAAAAACATATTACCACAAAATAAATAGCTATATATTCCCAAGTTTGTCTGTATTTTTTATGTTCTTGTGTCGTCTTTGAATAGCTAGACTGCTCTTTTACCCCTGCTGAAGTATGTGATGAACAAAGCTTGGAATTATAAAATGACTGTAAATGTATACTGTTTTTCGACTTATATTTGTCACCATATGAGAGTGTACTTTTTGGTGGTCATGATTATGCCACTTAAGCTGACCATTCAAACAGAATTGCTTGGGCATATCTCGCAGCCTACAAGAATGGCTGGGACCAGAGAGGCATCTGATTTCTCATTGTCATTAAAAAATGGGGTTTCAAATCCAGATGGAGGTTATCCTGGTCCAAGGAGAACAACTCCATAATCTTCAGTACATTTCCCAGCAGAAGCACTCTACCCCCAACAAGATGAAGGCGTGCAGGCCCTCTGAGACACCAACCCTGACATCTACATAAGCTGAAAAGCATCTTTGCAGAATTCCTATCCCACATTGCAAAGAGGCAGAAGGGTCTACCAACACCTCCAAGCTACTACTCACCTGCGGACAAGTTCTTTTGAGGTCCAGCTGGGTCACCAACTATTGATTCAATCTCCCAACAGGACTTTCCTATCTTGCTAACCTCACCCAAGGTTTTTGGACCTGCTCGATTATATAATGCTCCTGAGTTGGTGGCTATAGAATAGCAGGACTGGACAATGGCCTGTAGATCTACGATATAATCACCCCTTCTTACACAAGAAGGTGACAACCTGTTGCTGATACTGGGTTGGAAGTTATGTGGCACCAGCTAATACCTCTTTGAGCATATGAATAGTTCAGGCCCTGGTGGACTTTGCTGTGTAGTTGCAACAGCCCTGCAGATTGGGTATAGGTTAGTCCCAGGCCATAACTGTTCCATTTATTGCTTAGTGCTGAATACCCTTTAGCTTTTTCGACAGTCCCAGGCCATGTTGGGAACATTTTACACTTAATATTCCTTGCCATTGTATACGGGAGACTCCAGTCTTTAATCATTCTAACTTACTCTGTTCCTGCCTGAAACCTGTTAAATCTACTACCAGTGCACGTTGCTCTAGCTTTTTCTTATCTACAGTCTTAATTCATAAGCGTTGTGCTGTCTTAATCTTTCTAAGCATTAATCTGCAGTTGGAACATAGTTGTGAGGATGTTATTTTCTTCAGATACAATCCACAAGCATTGTATACCTTTCATATTTATTTTATTATCTAAAATGTGCAGGGTATCATACATTGTTTTTTGAATTATATCACCATATTTACTGATGAATATCTTATTTTGACAATACCCATGTTGAATCCTTGCATGAAAAAATGTAAAAATAATTCAGCTAAAAACACAGTTATTAAATACACACAAATATCTTGTTTATCTTTTTAGCAAAAATGCAAGCTTGGCATGTGGAAATAAAATCTTATTCAGATTATTAACTTTTTTTTCCCAGAACTAAATCTTTGGTTTATACTTCCAATTTATTTTACTATGAAAGTTGTGTGCCGCCCACACTGGCATTGTCCAATCTTCACTCACTTTACTCTGTGATGTCACATCATTCCCCCCTATGAAGCTAACAAAAACCACAGATTAGCATGAGACAAGTCACTGCTGTAAAAGCTTTTATTACCACCCTAAAGGTGTGCAACATGAAAAGCCTACTACTTGGAGTGATGGTCTTCCTTTTTGAAAAGCTATTTATTTTTGCAAATTTTAAAATGTTTAATTTGACAAGAAAAAAAAATAGAGTTCTTCATTGTTATGACAGTTGTAATCTCAAGAGAGGAGACTTGTTCGAGGTTCCTAGGACTTTGTTTATTCACTATGGGATCTATTTGGGAAATAACAAGGTAGCTCATTTGATGCCAGATATCCTCCCAGCACTGTCAGACAATGCATGTTTGATTGGGAAAGTAGTGACCAACAAAAGGCTAATTCTGGGAGTTCTTGCAAAGGTAGCCAGTGTTAGAGTGGACACTGTGCAGGATTTCGCATATGGTGGAAGGATAATAGTTAACCACATGGACAACAGCTACAACACAAAACCTTATTCTAATGAAGACGTGGCCCTGAGAGCTGAAAAACTGGTGGGGGCCACATCGTACAGCTTGCTTTGGGACAACTGTGAACATTTTGTAACTTACTGCAGATATGGAATTCCTATGAGCTTTCAGACTGAGAAGGTAAATTGTGTCTCAAAGCCAAAATTGCTTTATTAATTATTTTAAATTTAAATAATTTTGTATGGCACAGAATTAGCAACAACGTGTTTTAAGACCAGGGTTTGTTATAGCAATTTACAAATGTCCAATCAGTCTATACTAGTGGAAATATAATAATGTTGTGTAGACATTTTTTATTCTACTTTTTACCCCTCTCTGTTTTCATTTACCCTTTCTATAGCAAATACTATATAATTCCACCTGACACAAATTGTGTTTTTTTCTTCCTTTTTTCATAAATTTATTCTAACATGTCATAAATACCATCGCAACCCTATAATAATGGTGCATGTTAAAAGAAAATGAATATATCTTCTAGTTTAAATATGACATTTGTCTGCTGAGCATGACTGTATTTTTGGTTATTAGATTATAATATATAAATAATAATAATACACGTGGAAAATGAAGTGCTATAGAAACTGTCTGTAAGTGTGCATACTGGGATTTTTATAAAACATTACATTCACAAAGTTTTCTATAGCAAAAAATCTTCAAAGTAACTAAGTTATTTTAAAGCTCCTTTTTATGAGCCAAAGAGAGCCCTTCTTGTCTTTATTGCTTTGTGTGGAGCCTATCAGATATTACCACTTCCCTTTCAACAATGCATGTTATTGTAAATAACCTAGAGTCTTTTACCTCCCTAGCAGTTAAAGTTCCTCTAGTTACTGTAGACATAACATTCTGTCTGAGGTGGGCTATATCTGCTAAAAGTCCACGAAGGTGTTACTTCCCCACAATTATACCATAAAACGATTAACCCTTAGAATACCAACGCAGAAGCAGCGTGAGCCCAAAGTGCACTATCATTTCTATTGTCTTTATTTTTAAATGTATTTATTTTTATTTTCTTTATTTTTGTCTACAAAATAAAGTCAGTACCCTGATTTAGAATGAGTTGTGCTTCTCCCCCACCCCCCAAATTATCTAGAATGCATTTTTTTCACCTGGACTGTTGTCTATATTTTTTATGCTGACATGCTGCTTTAAAATTTAGAAAACTGCAAACATCTTTTAATAATTAAATATAGTTTGTGACTAATAAATGCTTAATAATCTGCACAAATCCACATGATCTTAAATGGCTAGATAGCTAAATTTATTCAAGACTTGTTTATAAAAGAAAACAATTTCACATGGTACAGGAGTAAACATATCCAGTCTATTTTAATTAGATTTATTAAAGGAATGTAGTTAAAACCCACAGTTTAGGGGCAGGAAGGTTCTTTTTTTTTTTTTTTTAAATCCTACTCAGATGAATTGAATGAGTGTGTTGACAAAAAAACATTTTTTTTAAAAATATATTGACTAAGATATCACAATTACAAATAAATGCTAGTAATACATTTCCAGCTCAGCTTAATCTGTAAATATTTGTAACTCACCTATTTTGGCCAGCATTTTGCACTTTAGTTTTAAATATGTGCTAACTTACTATTTTGTAGAGACATCTCAACATGCTTTGTAGCTATATATTTTCCGTTATAATATGTTTGATTACAAGAGAAATCTTGTTATTTGATGTTAATGTTCTTGTTTTGTTTTGTTTTCCAATTTGGTATCACTATCGTAATTATCTTTCGGAGTAAATTCTATAGAAGAGTAAGTAATTAGCAAAAATAATATCTGATGCAATGCTATAATAATACAACACATTAATTCACATTGTAATTGTTGAAAGTATTAATTGTCTGCTACTGATAAAATTAGCTTTATTTTAAAAGACAACACAAGTTACAGTACAGTTTCATGTATTGTATGTTTAAGGCTTGATTCATTGCAGAAATTTTTTTTTTATTTTTTTTTTTAAAATATAGCATAAATGTGGCAGCATCTGTGTTTAAGTATTGCTTGATGCATTGGAGAATTAGTCATCTTGATCCATCCACCAATTTAGAAAGCTAAAAAGTTTAAAAACACATTGCAGTTCAAATATGTTCATCACCAAATCTGTAACAATGTACACTGAACAAAACGTTTACAAAATATTTGTAAATAAATGCTTGTATTGGTTGTGAGTTAATATGGAAGTCTGAGTAATCACAGTCTACACTGAATCTCATATTAATTCACAATAATTCTTTTTTACAGTTCTGCGAGATGATTAAGAACATTATCCGAGACCAAAGAAGTGTTTTGCTTTCCGCTGCTATAGGAATGGCATCAATACTATACATGGGCGTAGGACCTTCTACAACTCTTCCAAGTTTTTTTATCACTTTCACTCTGTGGATGGCAAGCTGAAAATATAAGACAAAAATTCATGAGGACAATTCAAAAGTTTTTGTGGAATATATCACTGGTATAAAAATATATTGTGGAAAACATTCAGGTCACCTACTGCATGGCCTATGTACAGATATGCAGTTTACTTCTACCCTAATTTCATTTTGGGTTCATGTAATGGACAATTTTCCTCATACGTAGGTTTAATCAAAAAATAGTATTTAGAAATGTCCTGGATATTAATAATTACCATATTCAAAATATAGTGGCCAATGGTATATATTTTATTAGATAATTCCATTATAAGCACTCTTATAAAACTATAGTCTCTTTTCATAATTTAACTATGTTGGGCAAATGTTTTATTGTCTGTAACTACACGGTGGAATATACATGTCAGATTTATGAAAACAAAGCTGCATTGATGTATATTTTGTGATTTCAGTGGAATTAGGGGTGTTTTTCTGCTAAGGGGAGTGCAAACATCATGTTGTATTGAATTACTTTCAAGTATAAGAGATAGTTGTAAATATGCGCACACAAGAAATTTGAATACTTAGACTTATAGAAAAGATCTTTTAAAGGCTACTTGATATTGCAATAGTAACAGTTTAATCACATAACTAGCAATGATCTAATTATAGAGAAATGATCAACTCCATGTGAGGTTGGCAATTGTATCAGTAGTGCAATCTCAACACATGAATAAAATGCAGCTTGACTCTGTTAAGCCATGCTTCAAATGATAAACAACATATCCTTAACTTCATGCATTCTCATCCAACAAGTGTGACATAAAGAATGCTTTTTCTTTCTCATTTTCTGTGAAACTGAGTGGTATTCATAACCAATAGTAGAACTTCTATGTATGAAAACTAGTTTGGCCTCGTAGCTGAAGTGTATCTTCATGTTAAGTACATTAATATTAAAATAGTATGATCTGAGAAGTTTAGTGAGGAATATTATATATATATATATATATATATATATATATATATATAATGTGGATTTTATCACTCAAGCAGGTGTAAAGTCATTGGTATTGTCTTATTGATTAAGACTATAGAATAATATGCTTTCTTAAAAAAAACATTTTTCAATTTGGCCCTATGTAATTTTCTATGTTAGGGACAAACAAAATAGGAGCATTAGAAATACAGACAAAGTGCTAACATTGCCATGGCAAATTCTATATTGTATGTTTTAATAATATATAAAAATTGAGCGCAATCCTATATATAAGGTTGAAACAGGTCATTACTTGATAATATAGTATATGTACACACCATCAATTTTAATTATGTACTCCAAAAATACATTTGTTTTATTGACAGTCAGTGAAATGCATACCTAGCTTCATCTTGCTCTAAATACTTTTAATTTTGTTAAATCGGCCCATGAGTCAGAAATGGTTTTCAATTCTACCACCCACCCAGCCACCCATATTTTGTTGTATTATATTTATGATTTACTATTGTCACCACCTCACTTGCCTATACATGTAGAGGTAATCCTACCAACCAGCTTAAACAAATGGTAAATTCCAGATTTTTGCAAATGCATTACCATGCTGATGTTTTAGTCAACACATATATTATATATTTTGCTGTTAGCACTTTAATGGAAATCAAGTATAAATACAATTAATTAAATTGTATTAGTATTCTATCAATTGAATATTATTTGAAATGTATACAACTTTCATGTATTGCTTATTATGATGTAAATATGTTATTTAGCCTTTTATGTTTAATAATTTCCTGTGTTTTCTTTAAATCATATGTGAAATTCTAATTTTGAAAGTCATGATTTCAAGAAGTGAAGCTGTTAAACTCATGTAAAGTATTAAATATGTGTATTTTGTAAATTTAAACATAGCAGATTCAGATTCATTTTGATTGTTTTGATGCTGTATAACTTTTCAATCAATGCATAAAAATTCAGTATACATTATTTAAAGTTATATATTACCACTGCTTATTCTTAGAAACATAGAATGTGACGACAGATAAAAACCATTCAGCCCATCTAGTCTGCCCAATTTTCTAAATACTTTAATTAGTCCTAGGCCTTGTCTTAAATCTAGGATAGATTAATGCCTATCCCACGCATACTTAAACTCCCTCACTGTGTTAACCTCTACCTGTTCAGCTGGAGGGCTATTCAATGCATCCACTACCCTCTCAGTAAAGTAATACTTCTTGATATTATTTTTTAAACCTTTGCCCCTCTAATTTAAGACTATGTCCTCTTGTTGTCAAAGTTTTAAATATAGTTTCCTCCTTTACTGTACTTCTGTACTTGAACAGTACAAAAATGCCGTTAGATATGGGAGCTATTGCTATCAAAAGGTATAGTCAACTTACATTAAGTTTAATGAAACGTATGCAGGAGAAATATGGGGGTTGGATCAAGGAAATCAGAATAACAGAAGAGTAACCATGCTTCCTAAAAGTAAAATGGCTAATAAAAACCATAATCACTCTATAACTTAAATAAAATAGTTAAAAAAAAAATTTAAAAAAATTTAAACTGGGGATTAAAATGGATTGCACTCAAAAACTAAACACAAACAAGACACAAAAGATACAACAGACAAAAATTGTAACACTTATACTCACATTCAGAACAAGTCATGTGACTAAGTGTTTGAATAGTACTACTTTATGGGAAAGTTGATTTTTTTTTTCTTTGTTTTATTTTTAACTAGGAATTTACTCACTACGGTATATTTTATAAACAGTGGATAGCCTCAGGGCAGAGCATTAAAAAAATGTAATCAACTCTTCTCTAATTAGTGGTTTCACCAAGTAAATTCTACAGATTCCCCTACTGAACATTTTTTTCCAACCAAAATATATGTATTATTTCCAACAACATCGCTCCAGTTTCCCAAGATATTTATTAGTTCATATCTATTTTTCTCAGTTATATTCCAGATTGCAATAAAAAACTATTACTGTAAATAAAAAGCTTTAGTTACCCAAATACATAATTGTGATTTTCATCTCACACATTACTCAACAATGTTGGGCGAAAACTTTAAAGTAACTTTCCAAGCACATCAAACTCACTTTCATTCGAGTCAGGATTGCAGTTAGCATTTTACACTTTTCATTGAACAATAATGGCTTGAGCTTTCGCTCGATACCGAGGATTGATGATTGAACACCCAGTATTGTACTGTATGCATCCCAGCAAGCTTTCCTGGGTGTCAGGGGCATGACCCCTGTCGTAACGGAGCAGTTTTCTCTATCTGATGGACAGCATACACACAGAGAAGAGCGATGGCAGCATATGAACAAGCTCAGTTGGGAATGTTGGAATAATCATTAACATTTCTAGCTTTAACTTGGCCATTTCTGTCTTTCTTGTCATGGGTAAGCTCTCTAAACCAAATTATTCAGTGTTTTCATGCAGAGTTTGGAGACAAACAACATCAGTCCTGCAGTCTATGCCTGGAAATTACTGGTGTTGTCCTATCGTTTAGTGTTAAGCCATTTTTTAATGGTTTAATAATGAATGAAGAACCTCAGCAGCTGGCTTCTCTGTGCTGCTCAGGCTAACCTTCACTCAAGCATTAGGAGGAAGCAAAAGCCCAATCAGCAATGGGCAGTGGTGGTAGGTTAATTACTGGTATGAATTGGTGTGAACTTTCATGACGAACTTACATTTCCTCTATTGTTTCCTCTTCTCTTGCACTCTCAGAATCTAGTCTTCTTTTCTTCCTATCTGATCTGGTTTTCTTTAAAACATAAGACAAAGTAGGAACTACTTTGTCCTATGTATTTGTGCTATGCATTACGTTCTTTGACCAATCGAGGAGCTTAAATTAGCTCCATTTTCTGTGGTCAAAGAAATTTTCCCACAGTACTCATCTTTCCTTCGTGTTCTCATTTTGCTTTGTTCACCGCTTGAACGTACTGTCAATTAGTACAGTTTACCCATTCGTGTTAGGATGAAATTCTGGCATTTTGTTCGGTTTGGAACTTAATAGATAACTCCCCTAATTCCCACGGCCCCTACTCGTAATAGCATGTCTACTAAACAGTGAGCAGCCTGCGGACCCCTCTACAGAGTGAATTTTCTTTTTAGGTATTTCATTTTTTAGTTATTTAGTGAGGGGGTAGGTAAGGTTTTCTTTTATTGAGAGGGGCTGACTAAGGGTTTGGGGACCACTAGTCACCTTGCAAAAGGGTGTTTTTACATTGGCGCCAACGGTTGGTTTTTGGGGGGACAATAGGTCTCCCCTTTTTCTTATGTAGGGACCCCACTTGCAGCTCATGGGGGGGAGGCAGTAGGTCCCCCTCTTTTTGTCACTTAGGGCCCTCTACTCAGGGGTATGGGTATGGGCATATTTTTTTATAAACATAGCAGTTTCAGAGAAACTGCTATGTTTATGAATGGGTTAAGCCTTCCCCCATTCCCTCTAGCGGCTGTCTCACTGACAGCCGCTAGAGGCGCTTGCGTGCTTCTCACTGTGATTTTCACAGTGAGAACACGCCAGCGTCCATAGGAAAGCATTGATAATGCTTTCCTATGTGACCGGCTGAATGCGCGCGCAGCTCTTGACGCGCGTGCGCATTCAGCCGACGGGGAGGAGAGAAGGTGAATCGGAGGAGGAGAGCTCCCCGCCGGGCGCTGGAAAAAGGTAAGTTTTTACCCCTTTCTCCCTTCCAGAGCCGGGCGGGAGGGGGACCCTGAGGGTGGGGGCACCCTCAGGGCACTATAGTGCCAGGAAAACGAGTATGTTTTCCTGGCACTATAGTGGTCCTTTAAGGGTTTGGAAATCCTAGTTCCTGGTAAAATGGCATATGATAAGATGTTTACCTACTGGGTTGATACCATATCGATTATGGCCAGCAGAAATAGGAAATCTATAAAGATTCAGAGCTCTTTTTTAAACAAGGCATTCGTGAATCGCAGTAAAGTATTACTACTTCCATTCCAAGCACTGGTTTGCACACAGTTTCGAAGCATTTATGTAAAGCTCTCTAGTCCCAGGTTTACAAGCTTTTTTTTAGTTCTAGAACTTTATGAGAAGCTCCTTTGATAAACCAGAGTCCCACAAAATCAGTCATATTAGTTGCTGAAAAATAAAAATGAGGAACCAATTGCCCAACATAAAAACAATGCTATCAATGCAAAAGGGGGAAATGCTTTTTACCTTATTTCTTTGCCATGACCAGCTGGAAGAAATGCATCCGTGGCTGATGAGTTTGAAATTAGTCTCGTAGTAAAACTGTGGAATGCGAGTACTACAGTGAGTTGCAGTAAAGTCAAACTGCAGTTCTTACTATAATTCCAGTATTAGTTTTTTTCCAAAACCCAGAGGGTCTGGGTCTGGAGTCTCCAGCTGCGAGGGGGTCCCTGAGCCTGCAGGGAGAACACTGCAAGGCAGTGACAATAAAGATATATATATATATAAGTAATAAGAGCTTGCACTCCTGGAAATATTCTTAATGCCTGGTGCTGGTCTGGCAAAATCACATAGATATAGCAGAAAGGACCGCACTCCAAAGTCTTTGTAGTAGTTTTAAAGTAAAATTAAACTTTTTTTTTTGTTTAAATTTGTTATTGGTAACATCATAAAAGTGCCACTGACTCTTGTAAAATCTGCAGGAGTATGGAGCTTGCCAACAACAAAGATGGCTGACAGCTGCCAAGGAATATAGCAATTTGAAATAATAGGAAAATTAAATGGAAACAAAGTGCTAAACTAGAACCGCCTAAGACATCATGTCACTGAAATTAATAAATAAAATAGATAAATCGTAAAGCAAATGTGACTTAAATTAAAATACCACAGTAGCAATAGATAGTAGTAAATATTAAGAAAATAATAAGACAAATTAGAAAATGTTACCAAGCAATAAAGTAAAATAAAGGGCAAACACAGCAGTCATAAAAAAGGCAGTTTTAAAATTTTCAAATTGTAAAGACTAAAGCACAACTAATACTCATCTGAGGAAGCAGCAAAGAAAGAAAAGGGTGGAATAATGAAAACGGCATTTATAGAATATGATGGGTCTGGATTGGATGAAAAGGGTTTGATGCAGTTCCCACGCATATTTATTAATCCTTTTTTAGGAATAACTATACTTTGCAGCTTAGGAATGTAATGAAGGAGATAAACATTATTGGAGCTTATGTAATAAAATTCAAAATCTTTTAGTCCAAGTCATTTAAAAATAGTATAATAGCTTCATGTATTTACATGATAACCTACCAAACCCATCACTAAATGAGATTGTGATGGAACATTAATCCCTTTTCATCCTGCCTGCAAACAAAATATATCTCTTTTAACCTGTTTCTCTGTGACATTTCCAACAGTCATAATTTACTGCATGATGCTCTTTTAAAATGACTTACTGAGTTTTCTCACGTCTGTATGTCTACTAATCATTTTTTTCTATTCCTTCCCCAGATTTCAGCTTTATTGAACTCTTCAGCAAAAGATTATGTTGGTTCATGCCTTGCATGTCCTAGCGGCAGTGAAAAAAGGTTAACCTTGGGGTCACTTACTGTCTGTCTCATCCAAATCAATGCTGATTCACAAAAACTGGTAGCATAGCTGTCATTGTGTCAGTGCTTCTGATCAATTCCCTAATGGGAGCATGATCTTTGAAATCTATACCATGCTGTGATGAGTAGATCTGTCACCAGAAAAAAAAGCACTGGAGCGAGGAATGAAGCTGTGACACACTTTAACATCTGTTTTTATTTCTTTTTGGTGATAATTTAGGTTACCGTATGTTTTAGGGTGCATTTTGATAAATTTAATGAATTTTAACCGTAAGTGACTATGTTTCTTTGTCTTTTCATTATAAAATATATTTATATATTATTGGTTTTTTTTTATGCATATGTTATTTAATTGTATGGCAAAATGCTTTACATTTCTTAGTTTGTTTTAAAGTAGTAGTTTTAGATATTTGTGGTATTACTCATATGTCTCTTGGTTCGTACTAATAGTCTTTTTTTGTTTTGTTTTAATTCTCATGTTTAGACACTACCTGGAAATGAAAACATGTTCCTAGCCTTTCCCATCTAAGAGCCTGTGTCTATGGATTGACATAATAACATATTATTAGGTGGAGCACACAAGCCAAAAAGCCACCTTTTTGTCATATGCATGCAAACAAAGGAGGATACAGCTGCAGATCTACAACATGAATAAAAAACAATAGTGAAACACTGTTAAATAAGTGTAAATGCACTGTGTAGAATATCACTCACAAGAAGGATGAAAGAATATCACCCAAGGGTGCCTCCCCTGATTTAGATGGGGGTTAAAGCCACTTATCCTATTTCCGAAGGTGACGGAGTCAGACTCAGGATAGTAGAATAAAAAATTCTGCTTTATTTTAAAATAAGTATAAAAAATAAAAGCATAAGCTCCAATAGTACCAGGTCCTACGCGTTTTGTCCTCAAACTACTTTCTTCTGTTATTGTTATTGCTGTTGCTATTTGCAATTTTTAATACCAGGAGGTCCCTGAGGAAGTCCTTTGAGGACGAAACACTTAAGACCTGGTACTATCATATGGTATTTACAGGGATTATTGCTGGGATATCCCTGGAGGAAGCTGTCATCACTATCCATTGAGATAAGTGCTGTTTTTCAGTTTCCTATTACATTTATGTGTTAAGTGATTGTTTTTGCTTATATATACACCTTGTTGTCATGCCTGAAATGAGTAATATGACATTTTTCAGAATCGTGTGCTTTATATGGACAGTCGTATTTATTGTCTTACTGATCCTCATATATACTTTGTATTCAAAACATAATTATATATTAACCAGGAGCTCTACAATGCACTGTCTGTAAAGTTACACTCCAAGTACCATAACCACTAAGCCCAGCTATAGAGAGCCTTCTCATTGGTTGAGAGCATCAACTGAGAGCCTTTCTACTTTGCTAGGTTTAGCTTAGTTCAGAGCTTTCTTTTTTTTTTTTATTCTTTATTTTTCATCGACAGAGGTTACATGTATAAAACATATGTAAAAATATACATATTTTATATCATTATAAGCATGAAACACAGTAACACTTGCAACAACTTTAATGCTTCAATTTACCCCAATTTATGTCTTAGTGCTCCTTTTGGGCAGCTGACCGAATATGTGTAAGTTTTGCGAAATCTTTTATTTGAAGATATGTGAAAAAATCTGCTGGTGTGAGATGACCCCTTTGCTGCAGGGCATCAAACGAAACTACCTCAGTGCCTTGCACTATCTGACATATGTGTTGGAGCCCTGTTCTTTCCAAGTTTCTAAAATTTCTAGCTGTCATTCCTGGGGGAAAAGCTCTATTGCAGAGATAAGGCATCAGGGGAGATGGGTCTGAAGCCAGCCCGAATTGTTGGTAGTATTTGTCCCAAATGTGTATAGAATTTAGAATCGTTGGGCACGTGGCCCTTATTATTGGCCTGCTATCTTTAGGTACCCAGATGAGGAGTTGTTGGATGTCTGCCCCTACCATCAGAGACTCTATGTCTACCCATTTCCTCTTGCTCGGGGGTGAGTGCCACATTGCTATCTGCGACAATTGTGTTGCTAAGTAATAAAAGTATAAATTGGGTAACCCTAGGCCCCCCTCGTCTTTGGTCTGTGTAAGAAATCCCTTGAGATTCTATGTCGCTTATTCTGCCATACAAAATTCCCTATCGCTTGCTGTAGGGGTGCGAGAAGTGCTTTAGATATATGGATGGGGATCGTTCGGAAGAAGAATAACATTCTGGGTATTCATTTTAACTGCATGGATTCTTCCAATCCACAAAATAGGTCTCTCATTCCAGGATTCTAGTTCTCTAGTCAGCTGTTTTATGAGTGGTATATAGTTCTGTTGTAAGAGTTGGCTGGATCTGCGGTTAGTTTGATGCCCAGGTATTTGATTGCCTGTCGTTCTATATGTGATGCGTGTTTTTTATTAGTGTTATGTCTGCCTCTGAGATGTTGATTGGGAGGACGCTGGATTTCGACATATTGGCTTTATATCCTGATATTGTCCCAAAGTCGAGTTCAGAGCTTTCTGACTACTTACATTCAAAGAACAGATTATTGGAGGAATAAACCACTGACAATCTTTAGAGTGGAGCACACCAAATGGTGTATATGTATAAATCAGATTGGGGAACAGCAAATATTTAAGAATGTCCTAAAAAAGAGAAAATCTCTATTGTGTAGAAAACCTTAGATATATAGAACCCTGTGTAAAGCAGGGTTGGTTTAACTCACAAGGTTCTGAGCCTAGTATGACAGGCTCAGATCGTAGTCGTGGTAGTGTGCTTAGGTGACACAATCCTCCTTCCGGATTCTTTTGTATATATTCTCAAAGAGACAAAGAGGAGAAATAGGAGATAATGCTCTTAGTGTAATACAGTTAAATCCCAGGTAGCTTATATATATATATATAATAAATGACTGCTCACCATTGCTAGAGCCCAAGGAACCTGGCTCTAAGTATAAACTCTTGTGTGCCTAATAAGAGGGCACAACCCTTCTTTCTGGCAGCAGACAGTTGGGAAGCTTGCAGGACCTTAATAGCAATTTATTGTAATTCAAACATTAAAACAAATGTAAAATAATAAAATGGCAAAAACCAGTAAAGTGCTTCAGTGTCCAAAGGCTCTCCCTCTTCCGAGACGCGTTTCGCCCACTCACTGGGCTTTATTGATCAGTGTTGTGCTGCTTCCTCCTCATGGTTTAAGTTTGTCCTGCTTTGTTCCTATGGTTTGCTGTTCCGTCGATATGTCCAGTCGCACCTATCTTCCTGGGGGCATGTAGGCGTGATCTATATTTTCCTAGGTATATGTTCGGAGTGACACGGCGTGCCTGCTCACATCACTTCCTTGTCCAGTTCCGCTATCTTGGATGAGGGAGAGTTCCAGGTTTCTCTTTCGGTATCGATGTCATGCAAAATTAGCAGTACAACATCGATCGATAAAGCCCAATGAGTGGGCGAAACGTGTCTCGTAAAAGTGAGAGCCTGTGGACACTGAAGCACTTTGCTGGTTTTTACCATTTTATTATTTTATGTATGTAGATTGGTGGTGGTTTGTTCCTCCAATAATATTTTCTTTGTATGTATGTCAATAGGTGGGAGAGAGAAATACCCACTAGAGTGTAGAAGCACTATAAGATATTTCTGTTTAAGTGCCTTTTTCATGTACAAAGCACCTATTTAAGTTTTTTGTGACTACTTACCCTGGGATGGTGCTGTGCACTATTGGCAGAGCTATATTTTTGTGTGTACAATCTGTGTCCGCACAGGGCGCCAAGGCAGCAGTGATACCAGGCGAACAACACATATCTGAAGATACCTCTGCCCCCCAATGAAAATTGCAATTACTTTTTTTAGTTTATATATTGCTGGATGCAATATGTTAAATAAAAATGACTTCCTCGTAGTTTATCACACAGTTTGCAGCCCCTGCTGATATACTCCATAAAACTCTCTTCCTCGCTTTTCCGGTTCTGACTTAGTGAGTCAGAACATAGCTAAGGAGATTCCCAGCCTGCCCTCTGACTCAACAATGAGTGCCATAATCGCAATGGAGAGGATTTTATAAGGTGCCCAAATTCCATAACTCCAAAATGCTACATGGACGAATTACAAAACTAAAAATGAGCAATAGACACATTTATTTTGTGATTCAGAGATCTGTCCGTGGCGTCAAATAAATGGCGATTTTATTCACAGATCAAGTGAGAAGTGACCAAAAGAAGGAGAAAAAGGAGGAGCAGTCAAAACAATTATTTACAGTATATAATTATATATCATAAAATAATATATAACACAAAAGATAATTAGATAATTCTTTTTTTTTTCTGCTCCTTTTTTCCTTCTGTTGGTTACTTCTTACTTGATCTGTGAACCAAATGGCAGGAATGTGCTCTTATCATTGTACTGGAAAATATATGATATACAGTTGTGCTCAAAAGTTTGCATAAATGGTAATATATGTACCATATTTAAAGAAAACATAAGTGAGCAGAAAAAAACACATTTCTTTTATTTCTTATGGTATTCATATTCAACTGTAGGCACAATCATAAAACTAAACATGGCAACAAAGAAAAAAAATTATATGAACCCTGTTCAAAAGTTTGCATACCCTTAGTTTTCTTAATATTGTGTTTTGCTCCTTTTAGCGTCAATGACAGTGTGCAGTCTTTTGGAATAGTTGTCAATGGGGCCCCTAATGTTTGCAGGTGGTATAGCTGCCCAGGTCATTCAAAGTCTTTGGCCGTCTCAAAAGTTTGCATACCCTGGCAGAAATTGTAAAATGTTGGCATTGATTTTGAAAATATGACTAATCATGCAAAAGCATGACTTTTATTGAAGGATAGTGATCATATGAAGCCATTTATTATCACATAGTTGTTTGGCTCCTTTTTTAAATCGTAATGATAAAGAAATCACCCAAATGGCCCTGATCAAAAGTTTACATACCCTTGAATGTTTGGCCTTGTTATAGACCAGGCATAGGCAACCTTCGGCACTGCAGATGTTTTGGACTACACCTCCCATGATGCTTTGCCAGCATTATGGGTGTAAGAGCATTTTGGGGGATGTAGTCCACAACACCTGGAGTGCCAAAAGTTGCCTATGCCTGTTATAGACACACAAGGTTACACATGGAGGTAAAAAATGGCAATTAGAGGGTTAATTTCCCACACCTGTGGTTTTTTAAATTGCAATTGGTATCTATGTATAAATATTCAATAAGTTTGTTAACTGTCAAGTGAATGCACTAAACAGATACAGAGCCATGGGGAGGACAAAAGGCCTGTGTAGCAAGGTAATGGAACTTTATAAATTATGGAAAAAGATATGAAAAGATATCCAAAGCATTGAAAATGCCAGTCAGTACTGTTCAGTCACTTATTAAGAAGTGGAAAATTTGGTGATCTCTTGATACCAAGCCAAGGTCAGGTAGACCCAGAAAGACTTCAGCCACAACTGGCAGAAGAATTGTTCGGGATACAAAAAAAAACCTACAGGTAACCTCAGGAGAAATACAGGCTGCTATGGAAAAATATGGTGTAATCGTTTCAAGAAACACAATACTTGAACAAAAATGAGTGTGAGGAGCTGACTCTGTTGGGTTTCAAACACAGAATCGCATTCTGCTGATCCTCTTCCTTACCAGTTAACCAGCCTGCCTTTTGCAGATTTACCTGAGCTCTGATAATATTGACTCTACAAGCAATGATATTAATGCTAACTCTCTTCATCTGTGTCTGGTCAGGTGTCTGTCTCTTGGCCTATTTAAGCCACTTCCTGTCTCTGTACCTTTGCCAAATTATTGTGGTTCTTGTATGCTATAATCAAGCTTGTTCCTGTTTCTTCTACCTGTTGCTGAATTTGGACCATTTGCCTTTGCTGCTTCTCCTTCCCACTGACCTCGACTTGCATTTCTTCTATTACCATCTTTCTGTTCCAGTCTCTTATCCGTGCTTAAGACCAGACGGCCACTAAAGGCTCAGGGGCTCAACCACCTGGGCAGAAAACATTGCTGATCTGGCTGCTGGACTCCAAACTTTGGTAACATCAATATCGTTATAATGAGCTGCATGGTTGAGTTGTCAGAAAGAAGCCTTTACAGTGCCAATGCCACAAAAAAGCTTGGTTACAATATGCCCGACAACACCTTGACAAACCTCACAACTTCCGGCACACTGAAATTTGGAGTGACAAGAGCAAAATAGAGGTTTATGGTTACAACCATAAACGCTGTGTTTTCAGAGGGGTCAACAAGTCATATAGTGAAAAGAATACAATCCCCACTGTGAAGCAAGGTGGTGGCTCACTGATGTTGTGGGGGGGTGGGGGCGAGGGGAGGGTGTGAGTTCTAAAGGCATGGGGAATCTTGTGAAAATTGATGGTTAGTTAAATGCAGCATGTTATCAGAAAATACTAGCAGACAATTTGCATTCTTCTGAACAAAGGTTGCTCATGGGATGCTCTTGGTCTTTCCAGCATGACAAAGACCCTGAGCACAAGGCCAAGTTGACCCTCCAGTGGTTACAGCAGAAAAAGGTGAAGGTTCTGGAGTTGCCCTCACAGTCTCCTGACCTTAATATCATCGAGCCACTCTGGAGAGATCTCAAATGTGCGGTTCATGCAAGACGACTAAAGACGTTGCATGACCTGGAGGTATTTTTGCCAGGACGGATGGGCAGCTAAATCACCTGCAAGAATTAGAGGCCTTTGTAGCGGAGAGCTGGTATTACACAGCCTATCTCCACTTTGGATCCCAGTGAGGCTCAGGAACAAGCAATTATAAATCCTTAGGACAAAGTATCCAGCAGACAAAATAACACAGCAGTATCCCAACAGCACTCCCAATAACTGGACGACACACAGTATCAGGAGCAGAACTAAAGATTTATTCATACAGTGGCCTTATAAAGCATGCTCCCATGCAAGGGAGGGATTTCCATTCATTAGTACAGTAGCCAATCCTGTTCTGGTAACCTCCCACACATCTCCTCCCCTCAGCCTGCATCATAATCCCCTTATCCAGGACACCAATTCCCCCCGTTTCTGGAAGTACCCCTAAACCTAGGGGTACCGCTTTAAATTATATATATAGATCTGGGTGAACAACATATCCAAAAATCACCCAGATCAGACCAGGGGTTCGGGAAATTTATGGAGGGAATAAAATGACCGACCGCGCTGGAAAGAGTAGCCAAATTGGGTTCCATGCGATGGGGCCCTGCGGTCAGTCCTGGAACAAGGGAATAAATTACACGAAAGCCTCCAGTTACAGAGACTAGGGAGGGTTCGTCTGAATCCCCTCGTTCAATTGTTTCTGTCTACCGAACGAGGGGCCGTTCGGTAGTTTGGAACCGAACGGACCGGGCTTGTGGAGGTCTCAGCGGTGTTCGCCTAGTCGAGTGTCCGATTTGAGTTCCAGACACTCGACGGCAAAACACCGCTGTTCGGGAGTTTTAAAATGGCCGCCGCCACTTGTTTGTTTCCCGAATGGCGGCCACCCCTGAGAACAAAAGACTACTACTCAGCTTGTCAATTACCCGTTCGCAACAATGTTGCAACGGGTAATTGACGGCACACTTCACACCGGGGAGGTCTGACTGTTCGGTAGTTTCATTCCCTTATTTGTTGGAATGATTCTAGCGAACAATCAGACAAATACAATACATTTAGCACATATAACTTTGCCATTTACACGAATGCAGTTAAAACCTATGTAATTCTCAGGACAGCCCAGTGCCATCCGCTACAGCCTTAAAGACAACTATTACAAAACACTGCACGCTGTCATTAACCCCTTAAGGATGGCGGGCGTACTATGCCTTCCTTGGGGACCCGGCTCTAAACGCCGGCGGGTGGCATAGCACGTCCCCGCCGTCCTATTCACGTAACAGGTCACCGGCAATCACGGTGGGGGGACTCACCTGGCATTCCAGGGAGTCCCCTTGCTATCGTTCCGGCCCTCCTGGGCCATGTGATCACAAGGTCCTTGCAAGAACATCACGATCACATGGACGGCATAGCCGTCCATAGCAGTGCCAGCAGGGGGAGTGCCTGGAATGACAGTTACTCCCCCTGCTGCCTGTAAAATGTAAAATTAAAAGTTTTAAAAACAGTTTAAAATAAAATATATACTTAGATCATATATATATTAATTAATTATATATATGATCTAAGTATATATATATATATACACATATACATACATACACTAAGTGTATTTTAATATTAATATATATCATTATATATATATATATATATATATATATATATATTAATATCAAAATACACGCTGGATGATATTGATTAAATATATATATATATATAATTGTAATTATATATATTTATATATAAAATAAAAAAATCTGTAAATACATAAAAAATAATAATACAAAATAAAAAAATATATATGTGTAATTTCGTTCTAACTGTATTTTAAAATTAATATATATATATATATATATATATATATCGATATCAAAATACACGTAGAACAAATAATATATATTTATATACATAAGTATATCTGTATATATAACTATATATACCTATATATAAATAAAAATTATTTTAAAAAATTATATACATATTTTAAAAGCTGATAAACATCTTACACCGATTTTTCAAAATCCCCCTATTATCAGCTATAAATGAAATAGAAACTTAAGGGACATGTTCATTCGCAATGACCCTGTACTTTGCTATAAGAAACCTGAATTTATCAAAAAGAAAGGTTGTTTCAAATGTACTGGATGCGTAACGTGCAGCCATATGGTATCCAGTACTTCTTTTGCTCATCCACATACAGGCAAATGTATTTTGATCAACCATTTTATTACCTGTACTACAGATCATGTTATTTGCATGATCACATGCCCATGTGGTTTATCATATGTGGGTAAAACAGACCTAACTCTTCGTGATAGAATTAGAGGGCACCGATCAGGTATTATTACTGCCTTTCAAGACCAACAAACGGACAAACCGGTTGCAAAACATTTTTTAGCTGCACAACATCGGTTACCCACATTAAGATTTACGGCCATCGATCATGTTCCATCTTTAGCTCGTGAGGGGGACAGATCCAAAATGTTATTACAAAGAGAGACATACTGGTTATATCATTTGGACACAGTATCTCCCAAAGGACTGAATGAGAATATTACGTATTCTATGTTTTTGTAGAGGTTTCTTATTGATTACCCGGTGTCAGATTTAATGTTAACTTATTTGTTAGCTCTTTTTCAAACAGCATGTTGGACCTGTGGATCCATAGATCTATGATTATGTATAATACCGATATTTTGTATTCTCTAGCCAAATTTAGCAATAGGTTTTGCTGGGTTTAAGGTGCTGATAATCTAAACTTGGTTCTTTGTCTTTAATTTTGTACCTAAAATTTGGCATGGATATTGTCCATTAGATTAGGATTGACAGTGTTGAGTAGACCTGCCCTGTGCTATTTTGTCCCCATCTATAAGACACATCTTTTACTTGCACATCAATGTTTGCATGTACTTGTACATTTGCACTTTCACTTGGATACACTGTATTTAGAGGTGGCTCTTAAGCACAGGGTTGTGTAGATATTATCTGAGTAGATATTATCTGTTTTCATATCTCTTTTACTAATTAGATCTTTGCTCAGTATAGGTCTTTCTACCACTACCACTTTTTATCACTTTTGTCCACTATCCTGTATAGGAGCTTCCACGGTTTCTATGGTGATCACTTTGTGTTCGGGACGTGATGACGTCAGGAGGCGGTCCGTACTCACTTCTGGGTTTCGGGTTCCGGTGGCGGGCTGAGGGTTTCACGTTGAACTGGATTGGTAAGTGCTCTAATACTGTATGGCTATATATTTACAATGTTTTGATCGTGAGTGTAACCTTGAAAAAGACCCGCAGGGGTCGAAACGTCGGTTAGTTGGTTTTGCGTTATGCACATAATTTAAATAAATTAGAGTATATTGTTTCACCTGTGAGTGCATCGTGGATTCTTATCTTTTTACATATTAGACGCATCATAGATTGCACCCAGGCGGATATATTAGAACACGGAGGAGGAGAGTGCCAAACTACTTACTTTTGTATATATATATACACACGTACAGTGGTGTATCCTGGTTTTGTGCTGCCCTAGGCAATGTCAATGTCATAATACTGTTTGCATTTACTGCAATAAAATACACATATTTGTATTCAGCAAAGTCTCACGTGTAAGACAGTACCCCCTATGTACAGGTTTTATGGCATTATGGGAAGTTACAGGGTCAAATGTAACACGTTACATTTGAAATTAAAATTCGCCAGATTTGTTACGTTGCCTTTGAGACTGTATAGTAGCCCAGGAATGAAATTTACACCCATAATGACTTACCATTTGCAATAGTAGACAACCCAAGGTATTGCAAATGGGGTATGTCCAGTCTTTTTTAGTAGCTATTTGGTCACAAACACTGGCCAAAGTTAGCGTTAGTATTTGTTTGTGTGTGAAAAATGCAAAAAACGCCAATTTTGGCCTGTGTTTGTGACCAAGTGGCTACTAAAAAAGACTGGACATACGCCGTTTGCAATACCTTGGGTTGTCTTCTTTTGCAAATGGTATGCCATCATAGGGGTAATTTCCACTCTTGGGCTACCATAAGGTCTCAAAGGCAACCTAACCAATCTGGCAAATTTTAATGTGAAAAAAATGAAACACAAGCCTTATATTTGACGCTGTAACTTTTGAAAACACCATAAAACCTGTACATGAGGGGTACTGTTGTACTCGGGAGACTTCGCTGAACACAAATATTTGTGTTTCAAAACAGTAAAAAGTATCGCAGCAATAATATCGTCCATGTAAGTGCTGTTTGTGCGTGAAAAATGCAAAAAACGTCACTTTTACTGGCGATATCATCGTTGTAATACATTTTACTGTTTTGAAACACTAATATTTGTGTTCAGCAAAGTCTCCCGAGTAGAACAGTACCCCCCATGTACCATGGTGTCTTGGAAAGTTATAGGGTTAAATATAGTGCTAGCAAATTAAATTCCCTTTACTTTCGGCATGGGTTGTCAGGCAGGTCCCGCTAATTGAAATTAATTAACCCCTTAAGGACCAAACTTCTGGAATAAAAGGGAATCATGACATATCACACATGTCATGTGTACTTAAGGGGTTAAGATACCTAATTATGTAAAAATATTACATAAATATATATGTAGAATTAATATATGTATATATATATACGTATGTGTATATATATGTATATATATATATATATATAATTTTTTAAAATATTTTTATTTATATATAGGTAAAAATATATATATAGTGATATATAGGTATATATATATATAGTGATATATAATAAAGTAGATAAGCAGTATATAGTGATATATACGTATATATTTATGTATATAGATATATATATTATTTCGTTCTACGTGTATTTTGATATAAATATATTAATATCACAATACAGTTAGAACGAAATAACACACATCTATATATTTTTTAATTATTTATTTTTAATAATTTTTTTATTTTATTTTTTAACGTATTTTCATTTTTATTTTTTTATATTATATATCAATATATATATATATATAACAATAATTATATATATATTTAATCAGTATCAGTCTACGTGTAATTTGATATTAATATATATATATATATAATTATATATATATTAATAGTAAAATACACCTAGACAGTGTGCGTGTGTATGTATATGTGTATATATATACTTAGATCATATATATATATATATATATATTAACATTATTTTATTTTATTTCCAGCCAGCAGGGGGACTAACTGTCATTACAGGCAGTCCCCCTGCTGGCAATGCAGCAGGCAGCTAACCTGGCCATGTGATTGTGAGGTCCTCGCAAGGACCTCACTCTCACATGGCCGGGGGGGGCTTCAGGACGTCGGATGTGCCGCGGGGGGCTCCCATGGAGTCCCCCCAACCGCAATCGCCGGCTTGGGATCGCCGGCGACCGGGTAAGTACAAAAAAAACGGAGGGCGTACTATTAGGCCCGGCGGCGTTTAGAGCCGCCTAAAATAGGACGTAATAGTACGCCCTCCGGCGTTAAGGGGTTAATACAGAAGAGGGCAACAGACAGTATTAAGAACCAAGGATATGCAGACTTTTGACCAGGGATCATTTTTTTTTTCTTTGTTTCCATGTTTTGTGTTATGATTGTGCCCAGAGGCAGCTCTAGACTTTATGAGGCCTTAGGCGAAACTCAAACATGAGATCCCACTTACAAAAAAGTGTCACATATACACATTGATGCACAGTTTACCTGTGTATGTGCCTGAGAGTGTGTCTGACAGAGAGTATCCTTGTGTTTTTGAATGTATGTCTCTGTGAGCATGTTTGCGTTTTGAGTGAGACCCTATGTATATGGGGTAGCTGCTTGAAGTGTGTTGGCCGTATGGGGGGGGTGATGGTGAGAGGGAGAGGCGGGTGATGGTGACAGGGAGGTGATGTGAGAGGGAGAGGGGGTGATTTGATGTGAGAAGGAGGGGGTGAGGCTGAGGGTGGTGAGGGGGGGTGATGCTGAGGGTGGTGGGGGAAGGGGAGGCTGTGGGTGGTGATGCTGAGGGTGGTGGGGGAGGGGGAGGCTGTGGGTGGTGAGGCTGAGGGTGGTGTGGGGGTGATGGTGAGGGGGGTGAGAGAGAACCTTTACTCCCTGGTGGTCCACTGGGCTCCCTGGTGGTCCGGTGGCCATTGCTTCCGGTCTGCAGCTCCGCAGAGCTGCAGCCCATATAATCTCGCGAGACCATCAGAGCGTTGCCGTGGTAACCCACGGCAACGCTCTGATTGGCCAGTTCTCGCGAGACACATGGTCTGCAGCTCTGCTCACTGCGGAGCTGCAGACTGGTGTCTGCAATGGCTGGCCGGGCAGCCAGGAGGGGCCTTGCACCAAAAAACCAAAATGTTAGCACAATGCTCCCCTTCCTCCTCATCTGAGTGCTTCATGCATTAGACTGCTCCCAAGAACCCCATACCTTGTGAAATGAGGACAAGGTGTGCCTAACCTTCCAAACCAACTTGTCCACCAAATAAATAGTTATCTTTAAATGTAGTGATAATATGGGTTACCGATGGTATCTCCACGATTTAAGCCATGACTGTGCCTGTGCCCTACAAGCTGCTAAATATATCATGATGAGTTATTTCCGTTTGTAAGTGTTCATTTTCTTATGAGGGTTGAGATCACAGGCATTCTGATGGATTCAACTCCCCATGTCACCTTAGGACCCCCCGAGGCTGGCATCTCCTGATGTTGCGGGTGGCGAGGGAGCACTCTCCCCTGAGCTCTTCCTGCTCAGCTCCATCGTGTGCCCTGTCTTGATGCCGAAGCTAGAATATGACGTCACTTGGGCATCACTGAAAGGCACTCCCTCTCTGCCCACCTAAACTGTGCGTCTGTCTCCCTGACTGCCCGCCAGCCCAGCCAGCAGCAGCCCCACTGGATCACAGGGCAAAATCCACCAAAATGTAAACAAATAAATTGTGAGTGTGTTAGTGTGTGTTTGTTAGTGAGTATGTTAGTGTGTCAGTAAGTCTTAGTGTATGTCTGTTAGTGAGTGTTAGTGTGTGTCTGTTAGTGAGAATATGTGTGTGTGTCTGTTACTGTGTGTCTGTTAGTGAGAAAGTGTGTGTGTCTGTTAGTGAGAGTGTGTGTGTCTGTTAGTGAATGTTAGTGAGAGTGTGTGTGTCTGTTAGAGTGTGTGCCTGTTAGTGAGTGAGTGTGTGTATGTGCGTGTAACTGTGTATGTCTCTGAATGTGTATGTTTCAGTGAAAGTGTGTGTTGGTTAAACAGTGTGTGTGACAATGACTGTGTATCTGTGTAACATATTCACCTCATGGTATCTGCGGAAGTGCCGTTCAGGGGCCATGCGTCAGTGTGTCTGACTCCTGCAGCATGTTGGTGGACACGCACACACGTTCTGGGATCAGAGGGATCGGCCAATCTGAGTTAAAGAATACGTATTTAAACTCCTTTATTGCCTTTCCTTATTGCCCTATCGTGGTTACCCTTAGTGGTTGTCCGAGAGTGTGTTCCTGAGCGTTTATTTCTGGTTTTTGACTTGGCTTAGTTTTATCCTGTTTTCTGGTATCCTTGACTTTTGGCTTTCCCTCATTGTTGTGTCTCATTCTGTGTCCCTGACCTCGGCAAGTATTCTGACCAGTGGCGTACACACGACCCATGGGGCACTGACGCGCAAAATTGATCCGTGGGCCCCACCCCACCCCCGCGCTTACTCTGCGTGGGCCGGGGCCGCAACAAATGGCGGCAGGCACCTGGTCGCAGGGGTAACCCCCGCGCTTACTCTGCGTGGGCCTGGGCCGCAACAAATGGCGGCAGGCACGTGGTTGCAGGGGTCGCAGGGGTTGCAGGGCAGCGACCCCTGCGACCACGGTATGTACGCCAGTTCACTGGTGGGATGTACGCCAGTGCATGCAGATACACATACACTTAAAGGACCACTATAGACACCCAGAGCACTTCAGCTCAATGAAGTGGTCTGGGTGCCAGGTCCCTCTAGTTTTAACCCTGCAGCTGAAAACATAGCAGTTTCAGAGAAACTGCTATGGTTCACTGAGGGTTAATCCAGCCTCTCGTGGCTGTCTCACTGACAGCTGCTAGAGGCGCTTCAGCGATTCTTACTGGGAAAATCACAGTGAGAAGAAGCTGGACGTCCATAGGAAAGCATTGAGTAATGCTTTCCTATGGGCGGTTTGAATGCACGTGCGGTTCTTGCAGCGCATTCGCATTCCGAGCTGAGAGGCAGATCGGAGTGGAGAGATCCCCAGCACCAAGGGAGTCCAACGCTGGAGAAAGGTAAGTGCTGAAGGGGTTTTAAACACACACACACACTCTCACGAACAGACGCATACACACTAGCTAACAGACACACACATTTACTGACAGAGACACACTCAGTGACAGACATACATACACACTCACTTAAATAACATACACTCTCACTGACAAACACACACTCACTAACAGACACCAAACAGACTCACTAACAGACACACACTAACAGACACACACTAACAGACACACACAAACTAACACACTCAGTAACAGACACACACAGTAACACACTCACTGACACACACACACTCACTGACACACAAACTAACACACACACTGATACTCACTAGCAGACCCACACTCAATAACAGACACACACAAACTAACACACAACAAACACACACAGTAACACACACACAAAAACTAACACTCACTGACACTCACTAGCAGACACACACACACTGACACACTAAAACTAACACACACACACACACATGTTTTTTTAAAATGTAATCCCCCAGCCTCCCTACCTTTGGAGGGGCTGAGGGGATTCCCTGGGGTCCAGTGGGGCTGCTTGGCGGCCGGTCACTCCAGGCAGCGAGGAAGCACTGATCCTCCTGTTCAGCTCCCTCGCGTACCATGTACTGATGCCGGAGCCGGAATGCCGTCATATTGCGGCTCCGGCATCACTGCGGTGCGCGCGAGGGAGCTGAACAGAGAGCGCTCAGGGGTTATGACGGAATAACTTGCAGTGTTTGCAGCAGTGGCGGATCCAGAGCCTGATCTCGGGAGGGGCACTTGTAGATTATTTAAAGAAATAATCCAGACACAATAACCATTACAGCTCAGTGTAGTGGTTATGGTGTCAATAGTGCCGGGACCCCCTCCCACAGTAAGTAGTCAAACCGTTTAAGAACAGTTTGACAACTTACCTGAGATCTGCTGGGAAATGGGGCTGTAGTAGGGTATAGGAGCAGTGGTGTGTGTGAGTGGTGCAGTGTGTGTGTGTGAAGGTTGTAGTGTGTGAGTGAGGGCGGCAGTGTTTGTCAGGGATGCAGTGTGTGTAACAGTTGCAGTGTGTGTGAGTATTGCAGTGTGTGTGTATGGCGGGCAGTATGTGTGTATATGGGGGCAGTGTATGTATGTGGGGCAGTGTGTGTGTATGGGGGGCAGTGTGTGTGTGTATAGGGGGCAGTGTGTGTAAATGGGGGGCAGTGTGTGTGTATGGGGGGGCAGTTTGTGTGAATGGGGCACAGTTTGTGTGTATGGGGGCAGTGTGTGTGTGTGTGTATGGGGGCGTTGTGTGTATGGGGGCAGTTTGTGTGAATGGGGACGGTTTGTGTATAGGGGCAGTTTGTGTGTATAGGGGCAGTTTGTGTGTATAGGGGCAGTTTGTGTGATGGGGGCAGTTTGTGTGTGATGGGGGCAGTTTGTGTGTATAGGGGGCAGTTTGTGTGTATGGGGGCAGTTTGTGTGTATGGGGGCAGTTTGTGTGTGTATGGGGGCAGTGTGTGTGTGTATGGGGGCAGTGTGTGTGTGTATGGGGGCAGTTTATTGTGTATGGGGGCAGTTTGTGTGAATGGGGGCAGTTTGTGTGTGAATGGGGGGCAGTTTGTGTGTGTGTGAATGGGGGCAGTTTGTGTGAATGGGGGCAGTATTGGGGGCAATGTATGTGTGTGTGTGATCAGGGTAGGGTGGCTTTTTTTTATAATATAATATTTTTTAATTTAATTAAAAAAAATATATATTCTATGCCCCCCCCTTCCCTTCTTACCTTTACTGGGGAGGAGGGGGGACATATTTCGATCCCTGGTGGTCCCAGTGGTGATTCCCTGGTGGTCCCAGTGGGGAGGGTGAACTCTAGCCCGCGCTCCCGGGCTAGAGTTCACTCTCGCGAGATTTGGAGCGTTGCCGTGGTAACCGCGGCAACGCTCCAAATCTCGCGAGAGGAGGACCCGGAGGAGCTGCAGCCTGAGCTTCCGGGCCCTCTCTCCTCCTTCTCCCTCCCCTGCCGCCGGCCGCCAGCACAGTGCCTGCGGACCAGGGAGGGAGAGCTCTGATCTCCCCTCCGGTCCGCAGGCACATCGCAGGGCTGGCAGGGGAGGAAGAGGGAGACCGTCGGATTTCTCGGGGGGGGGCAATTGCCCCATTGCCCCCCCCCTGGATCCGCCACTGGTTTGCAGTACATACTGAGTGTGCTAATGTCCCTGAATGGCCAACTTGCCTGTGATGAGTGTCCCCAGATGTTCGGCTCTTAAACCATCTATGTTGTTGCTTGTGGTTTCCTGTCGGAAAGATCTTGGAAATTCTGTAATGATTTACTATAAGTGTTGCAAGAAACGATACATAAAATCCAGTGCTGTTGACAAAAACACATGTTGTTTTATTGTTATTCACCTACACCCTGTTCCAAATTATTATGCAAATTCTATTTAAGTGTCACAAAGATTAAATATTTAGTTTTTCAGTTTAACTCGTGGATGGCATTGTGTCTCAGGGCTCTTTTGATCACTGAAATAATCTCGGACACCTGTGATAATTAGATTGCCAGGTGAGCCCAATTTAAGGAAAACCTACTAAAGGAGGGTGTTCCACATTACTAAACAGAGCCACATTTTCATGCAATATGGGGAAGAAAAAGTATCTCTCTGCTGCCGAAAAGAGTGAAATAGTTCAATGCCTTGGCCGAGGTATGAAAACATTAGATATTTCACGAAAAACTTAAGCGTGATCATCGCACTATTAAGAGATTTGTGGCTGATTCAGAGCACAGACGGGTTTGTGCAGATAAAGGCACATTGAGGAAGATTTCTGCCAGATCCATGCATTGGATCAATAGAGCAGCTGCTAAAATACCATTACACAGCAGAAAACAGATATTTGAAGCTGCTGGTGCCTCTGGAGTTCCACGGACATCAAGGTGGAGAGTCCTCTAGAGTCTTCGAACTGTGCATAAACCTTCTATTCGGCCACCACTAACCAATGCTCACAAGCAGAAAGGGCCATGAAGACTAATTTTCAAACAGTCCTGTTCACTGATGAGTGCCGTGCAACCCTGGATGGTCCAGATGGATGGAGTAGTGGATGGTTGGTGGACAGCCACCCTGTTCCAACAAGGTTGCGATGTCAACAAGGCAGTGGTGGAGTCATGTTTTGGGCCGGAATCATGGGAAGAGAGCTGGTCGGCCCCTTTAGGGTCCACGAAGGTGTAAAGATGACCTCTGCAAAGTATGTGGAGTTTCTGACTGACCATTTTCTTCCCTGGTACAGAAGGAAGAACTATGCTTTCCGTAATAAAATCATCTTCATGCATGACAATGCACCATCTCATGCTGCAAAGAATAACTCTGCATCAATGGCTGCTATGGGGATAAAAGGAGAGAAAGTCATGGTGTGGCCTCCATCCTCCCCTGACCTCAATCCTATTGAGAACCTTTGGAACATCCTCAAGCAAACGATCTTTGAGGGTGGGAGGCATTGCATCCAAACAGCAGCTCTGTGAGGCTATTCTGACATCTTGCAAACAAATTCAAGCAGAAACTGTCCAAAAACTCACAAGCTCACTGGATGCAAGACTTGTGAAGCTGCTATCAAATAAGGGGTCATATGTTAATATGTAACGTGACCTGTTAAAATGTTTAAAAAGTTAAAATGTTGTTATAAGTTTGATTGAAATAGCTTTTGATTTCAGTAAATATGCTGCAAACACAACAAATGACAATTTTCAGTTCTTTACAACCTATAAAGTGTTTTGAAAATTACTGTGCGTAATAATTTGGAACAGTGCAAGTTTTTTATGTTTAAAAAAAATACTGTTATCATTAGGAGGTTTGTTCAGTAAAATTTGAATTGTACTCTTAATAGTTGATAACATGAGAATTATGCTGACTGTTATTTACATCAATTATTTAGGTAAATGAGAAAAATATAATTTGCATAATAATTTGAAACAGGGTGTATATGTTCTACATGGAGCACACTTTGCTGATGAGGTATAAACCACACCTGCCTGACCAAGTGCATAGTTGTGTACAATATGAATGGAGAAAAGGGGTACCGTATGTACTTGAGCATAAGTCGACCCGAATATAAGCCAAGGCACCTAATTTTACCACAAAAAACTGAGAAAACTTATTTACTCGAGTATAAGCCTAGGGTGGGAAAGGCAGCAGCTACTGGTAAATTTCAAAAATAAAAATAGATACCAATAAAATTACATTAATTGAGGCAGGCTGCTGCCTAGGCGGCTGCCTAGTTTGCCTTATGGGAAGCGCCGGCCCTGCTCACTCGAGTATAAGCCAAAGGGGGCTTTTTCAGTATAAAAATTGTACTGAAAAAGTCGGCTTATACACAAGTATATATGGTATATTAGCTGAAGTGATTATGATGTCTACAATGTACCTTTAAAGATTTAGCAAATGATATCATATTCCAGTTCAGACAAGGCAAAGCCAGGGCAAACATTGCAAATTAAGAATTTACAATGTTTAATTTCTCCTCTTCTCTGTATGTTTTCTTAATGCTAATTGCCAGGTGTGAAAGATGGAGCTTATTACAATGACTGTCCGGGAGACAAGAAGGAGATGCCCAGCTGCAGAATAAAGAAGACTGGATTTTTACATTTAATTTTATTTTCACGACTCCCACATACATATGTGTCCTCCATAGGGGTATGTAACTAAATACGAAAACTTCTGGGAAGAGACTATTACCCTTCAAGTTGGAGCTATCTTCACATCTATACGGTGAGGCAAGGCAGTTCTTCGTTAGGCAAAAGTCAATCCCACTCATAAAAGCACATAGTAGCTTTTCATGGAATGCCTTTTAATTATCCCTGAGTTAATATACAATTTAACCTTGCAAAACACCACATTTAATTTGTCCACAAAATATCTAAATGTGATTTATTTATTGTTTTGCATGTGTCACAACTACAGTTAATATTGATGCTGTATCTAAAATACCGATTTTATACTGTAAAAATAAGTGATGAAATGAAAAGATTGTCAGATGAGTTGTCTAGTGACAGTAACAACCTACTTCTAAGATCTTTATCATATTAAATACTTGTGTTTGCGGCATAATATCACCGTGGTGTTATTTTCAGAACATAGCAATGTGGGCATACATTGAGACCCATTCACATAATAGAACACCTGTGTTAAAAGAAGCATTAATGACTGCCATAACCCAGCTGGGTGTCACTGACCATGGCCACGATTTCATGGACCATGACAAATCTTCTTTTACAATTCAATGACATTATTAAATATTAACTATATGCCATGTATAGCAGTTTGTAGCCGTCATAAAGCTCGATAGCAACCTTTAGCATAGTTAGTAAAAGTTTTTTAACGATTAGGGCAACATCTTTGTCTCAGAGTTCAAGTTTTTGTCAACAACTGTAGCTATTGCTTAACTTTCAGACTTGTATGCAAATATAAAACACAATGCCATGGAATGCTAAATATTTCCTATGGGTTTTGTCAAAGCACCACTGTTGCAATTACTCACAAACTCAGTGGCAGGATGTATGTAGAGCGGGCCCTGGAGCAAGAGTTTGGAAAACTCTTAACCAAAGTTAAATCCCCATCTGCCGTACATATCCCAAAATGCTTTTTTTTAAGCTGGAGTTCTACCGTGCCCATTTGTGCAGAGCTGTTTTTGTGAGCAGTATTTGTGTTTGAATGTATATATGTATTTGTTTGTTTGTTGTTTGTTTGTATGTAGAGTTGACATTTGATTGCTGGGATAAATGCACATATGCACATTCAGTACCCCACACATACACACTGAAACAGACACACACAGACTAATTGACAAACACTGACACACAAATGCATATATGTAAACTCACTGACACACACCAAATAACACATATATACACACAGATAACAGATATGCACACAGACACACATAGATAACACACACACCGTTAACATATATATAACATACCCAGGACATACTTGAAAATGAGAGAAATCTCAATGTATCCATCCTGGTAAAATATTTTATAAATAAATATATACAGACATTGACAGATACACACATATGCACACACAGATAACACATACACACACATAACATGAAGATCACATTACATATATTTAGCTAACCCCCTTTTACCATACCTTTTTGGTGCAAGAAGGGGGACCCCCTGGTGTCCAGTGGCATCTGGCTGAGTCTGATGGGAGTCTGGTCAGGCTCTCCTTGCTCTCTATTGTCTTCCCCTCCATAGGCATGCACAGCCTATTGCATTAGGGTGTGCACCCTAAAGCACAAGCACACGCCGCATATATATATGCACATATATACACACATATACACACTGCTGTGTGTGTGCTGTGTGAGGGTGCTGTTAGTGTGATGTGTGTGTGACGGTGCTGGTAGTGTGCTATGTGGGTGAGGGTGTTTGTTTGTGCGTGCTTGTGAGGATGCTGTTAATGTACTGTGTGTAAGGGTGCTGTTTGTGTGTGTGTGTGCTTGTGAGGGTGCTGTTAATGTACTGTATGTGAGGGTGCTGTTTGTGTGTGAGGGTACTGGTAGTGTGCTGTGTGTGTGTTTGTTAGGGTCCTGTTTGTGTTTGTGAGGGTACTGTTAGTGTGCTGTGTGTGTGTGAGGGTGCTGTTTGTGTGCTGTGTTTGTTTGTGAGGGTGCTGTATGTGTGTGCGGGTGCTGTATGTGTGTTGGTGCTGTGTATGTCTGTGGGTGCTGTATGTGTGTGGGTGCTGTGTATGTGTGTGGGTGCTGTGTATGTCTGTGGGTGCTGTGTCTGTGGGTGCTATATGTGTGGGTGCTGTGTATGGGTGCTGTATGTGTGTGGGTGCTGTGTATATCTGTGGGTGCTGTATGTCTATGGGTGCTGAATGTTTGTGGGTGCTGTATGTGTGTGGATGCTGTGTATGTCTGTGGGTGCTGTATGTGTGTGGGTG
>OW240917.1:155405918-155430664 GCA_933207985.1 Pelobates cultripes | reverse complement strand
CCCTCATACATACACTGCCCCCATACACACACACCGCCCCCATACACACATTGCCCTACACATACACTGCCCCCCATACACACACATTGCCCCACACTCACACATGCACTGCAATCCTCACACACCCACACACTGCAAATGTAACACACAAATACTGACCCACACATACACTGCCCCCTAACACACACACACACTGCACCCCTGACATATACTGCAGCCCTCACTCACACACTGCAACCTTCACACACACACACTGCTCACATACTGTCCCCCTCACAAACACACTGTACCCCTTATATATTGCACCACTCACACACACCACTGCTCCTATGCCCTACTACAGCCCCATTTCCCAGCAGATCTCAGGTAAGTTGTCAAACTGTACTGAGCTGTAGTGGTTATTGTGTCTGGATTATTTCTTTAAATAATCTACAAGTGCCCCTCCCGAGATCAGGCTCTGGATCTGCCACTGATTTGCATGTGTGTCAGTGTTTATATTTCACTTTGTTTATATATATATATGTCAGTGTGTGTGTCTGTATCTGCCCTGTATATACTGTAATATATATATATATATATATATATATATATATATATATATATATATATGTGTCAGTGTGTGTGTCTGTATCTGTATATCACGTTTGGTCAAATGTCCCACCTGTGCACTTCCGGGTTCGGACGGGTGTGGGATCGTCGCTCACACACTATTGGTAAGTAATTACCTCACATTTCATATATATTCACGCTATGTAAACTGTTATGTTGATCTTGGAAAAGACCCTTGTATGGGTCGATACGTTGATCGGGACTAACGTACGTACATTGAAACAAAACAATAATTTGAAGAAAGAAAGACCTATGAGTGCACCTATTTTCTATTTTGATTATATATCACGCAAAGGGAGCACCGAGGCGAATATATTCATATCTACATCTGTATGTGTGTCAGTGTTTGTATCTGTGTGTTTATGTATCTGCATGTGTAACTGCATCTGTCACAATTTTCACATTTTGTTCACCTCGCTAGTTTTTGGTTTGTTTGCACGATAAGCTACTCTAGGACTCCTTTAACTGGTAATTAATATTTACTTTAAACTCTAATCTATGACATCTCAAGTAACTATACACTTGGTTGTGAATAATACTTCATATTTTCCTCCATACATGTTACTATTTCTTATATTATCTTCACTTTCAGAACTTCACTTCAGATACAACACCGGGGTATCACTATCAGTTTGTATATACAGGCTGCATAGCAACATAGATGCCTTCCGAGAGTCATCACGTTTGGTCACATGTCCCGCCTGTGCTCTTCCGGGTTCGGACGGGTGTGGGATCGTCACTCACACACTATTGGTAAGTAATTACCTCACATTTCATATATATTCACGCTATGTACACTGTTATGTTGATCTTGAAAAAGACCCTTGTATGGGTCGAAACGTTGATCCGGACTAACGTATGTAAATTGAAATAAACAATAATTTGAAGAAAGAAAGACCTATGAGTGCACCTATTTCCTATTTTGAATATATATATATATATATATACATATATATATATACACATCTAATAGGGTATGTTCATGGGGAAAATATTCAGTATGGTTCGGCATTCCAAAATTTGGGACTTCGACACTTTGAAGAAAGAAAGACCTATGAGTGCACCTATTTCCTATTTTGATAATATATATATATATATATATATATATATATACATACATCTACTAGGGTATGTTCATGGGGAAAATATTCAGTTTGGTTCGGCATTCCGAAATTTGGGACTTCGACATTCCGAAATTTGGGACTTCGTCACTTCGGAACTTCGACACTTCAGAACTTCGGATGTTCTCTTGCAGCCGCTTAGTAGATAACTCCCTAATTCCAACAGTATTAGGGAGCTATCTGCCAAAAGGCTAAAAGACCTAAATTGGTCTTTCAGTCAAATTTACTAATACTAAGTAAAGATTACATAGTATTAGTAAATCCTGACCCTACTTGCTAATTTGCGAGTAGGGGCATGTCTAGTAAACAGTGAGCAGAAGTATCCGGATGTCCAAATTCATCTGAATTGACATTCGGAACGAAATGAATTGCACATGTCTAATATATGCCTGGGGAGGAGGAGGAGCAGGGGGACCCTGGAGAAGAAGAGGGAACCTGTGTCAGAGGAGAGGCAGGGTGAGCCTGTGGGAGCGAAAAGCAAGGAGAGCTTGGGGAAGAGGAGAAGCAGGGAGTGCGTAGGGCAGAGAATAATTGGACATGGGATCGAAAAAATTTTATAAATTTGAAATAACTGCAACTATATCAATTACAAACGTTTTGTTAATATAAAGGGTACAGGGATGGAACAGAAATTTAGCCCGGGCAAATAAAGGCAGAACAGCAAACTATGAGGGGCGGAGCCAAAAAGGAGGTGTGTTTATGTTAGTGTGATGACCCTCCAGAGCATCCAGTGATCTGGGGTGGAGTAAATGTCCTGGATTTTTATTTTGTTCACGGTAAACATGTGCTGCATTTGCTAGTGATTTGTCTCTGGTGTACTCCATACTGGGATACCAGAGAACAGCTGTGGAACAGGACTGTTAAAGTGTGTTGTGTGTATGCGTGGATGCTCCCTGTGGTGTTGTATGTGTTTGGAGATTGCTTGTGCGATTGCATGTGTCTATAGGAGACTATTTGTGTTGTAGTTTGTGTGTAAAGGGGTCTGTTTGTGGCAACTATGTGTGGCTAGGGGCTATAGTGTGTGTTCCTGGGCTGAAAAGTGTGTGCGTTATAGGGCCTGTAGAGTGTGTAGGACTAGGGGTGTTGTGTATGCGCATGTGAGGACTGTACTGTGTGTAGCTAGGGGAAGCAGGGGGTTGCATTGTGTGTATCTTGGAGCTTTAGTGTGTGTATGCGTATAGGGGTTGCAGTGCAGATGTGTGTATAGTTGCGGCAATGAATGTATGTATAAGGGATGTAGTGTGTGTATAGGGTATAGTATGTGCATAGGTGGTGTAGTGTATGTGTATAGGGGGTGCAGAGTGTGCATAGGGCTATAGTGTATTTATAGGAAAGTAGAGTACTGTGTGCATAGGGTGTGTGGTGTGTGTACAAGGGGTAAAGCATGTGTGAGTGCAAGGAGTGTATGTTTAGGTGGTATAGAGTTTGTGTACTGTGTGTATATAAGGGGGTGTAATGTATGTATATAAGGGGGTGTAGTGTGTGCAGATAAGGGGATGTAGTGTGTGTAACTGCAGGTGATAGGATAGTGGCTTCTTTAATTAATTTAACAATAAAATATAAAATTAATTTATAAATATATCACATTTCTTTCCCCTCCCACTTATTACCTTGCAGGGGGGGAGCGAGCACGTTGATCCCTGGTGGTCCAGTGAGAGCAAGGGCAAGCTGACACACAGCAAGATGATCCCTGGTGGTCCCGTGGTCCGGTTATTTGGTCTGTACCACCGCAGGGTACAGACCATGTCTCTGACTCTAGTGAGTGCCGGTATTACAGAGCATTGCAGCGGGTCACTAAGGCACAGGCTGCCCAACTTCGTGTCTGGATGAATTCTTCCACTCCAGCCTGGGAATCTCTCCTCCGGCCTATGAAGGGACCGTCGGTGCTTCCCTGCATGGGCCAGCAGGAGAAATCCCTTGATCTATCCTGCCGGCCTGACATTTATAAGGTTCTGTGGGAAGTGTTATAGGTGCAATCTGGTGCTGTGCATGTGACCTAGTGTTGTGGCAATAGCTTTGTGTGCAGTCTGGTACTATCAGTGCAATCTGGTGCTGGGAAGTGAAAAGTGCTATAGCTGGACTCTGTGCATGCCACCTATTGTAGTACTAAACACAAATCTTTGGGAGTTTATATAAGAGGAATCACTAGTACTAGGCCGATATTCAGTTCATGTGATCTCTCCATTGAATTTAAAGGTACACCCCACTGCACAGTGATCTGCCCATCTCCCATTATTTATTATATTGTGTCCCAACCAATACCAATTAGTAGAGATATGGGAGACACTATGTCCTCAGTTTCTAAAAAAAAATGTTTATTTATTTATTTTATTTTATTTATTATTATTTTGTACTTGTATTATAATTTTATAGATTTTTTTCACTAATATATAAGCCCAACCATAGACAGATCACTGTCCACCCCAAATCTGGACACATGGGGGGTTGTATTTTACTATCAACTAGGCAACAATGGCAGGCCAGTCACCAGTATTTTATTACTAGCTGCAGGCTGCTAACTGTTTAGCAGACACTTGTTTTTCTCTTTGTTGTAGCAGGCTAGTAAGCGCTGGCCAGCTGACACATTGTTATCACTCACACTGCCGAGCGTCATTAACTATTTGTCAACGGACCATAGAGATAGCCGTTAACCAAAATTTTACAAATCAACAAAAGAAAATCACAAATTATTGTTTAAACCACATCTTTATATGTCAGAATTTTGGTCCTATTGAAAAAAAAAATTCATAATAAAACATTTTTTACGAAAAGAACCCCAACATTTTTTTCGTAGACATCTCTAGTTTAAACATACAAAACCATAAAATAGTTGTTTTAGCAGAGAATCTGTAATCAGGACTGTGAGAGATAAACTGATGGAGATTCAGTAAGCATCACTGTAAAGTTGTACAATTGTTGGTATGTAAGCAGGAATGGTACCAACAAAGGCACAATGTGGTGCTGTGAAAGAGCTGTGACACTGAAGTCGAAGAATGTACTGTTAATGCTCTAAAATATTTGTTATTAAATAGTTGTTGCCTAATATCTGAAGTAAACAGTATAGTGAGTTATAAAACAAAATGTGAACATCCTGGTACTCTATGCTACTTGACACAGAAACAACACAATTTACAAATGTAAAATCATGGACATGAACGTACAATTTGATCCATGCATCCATCGAGATCGTTAGTGGCAAATTAAACATACTGTGAAAAGGTGACCCTCCTGTGCTTCGGGGCAGACAAGACATAAACATGAGTCTGTAATGAAATCTGAAGGGATATAACACCATTTTCTCATTTAAAAAAAATCATGCTATTAAAGAATGTGGTTTATCACAAATGAAACATTTTCTTTATTTCGACAGAGTAATAGACGATGCTGGACAAGTTTAGCAATGACATTACAACTTTTAGTTTTTGTCATTTTAATGCAGGTTTTAACAAAGTATGTTTTCTTCATGCAAAGTCACTTTCTCAGCTTCCTTTCAGCACCGTAACATGCATTAACCATCTCAGCCAAAATAAATGTTACCTCATATTACAGAAGAAGAGACAATCCAGGTCACAAGACATTAAACAAGTAAAGTAAGCATATTTTTTTTAATGTATTTAATATATATATATATATAAATATTTATTATTTTTATGGAAACCTATACTCAGAAAACACATCTATACACTAATCAGGAGTTTAAAATCAGGGAATGATACCTTGTGTCATTTATATCATTATATGCATTTGTCACTTCCTCATATTGCAGCTGCAGAGGTTAACGAAGCCAGAGGACAGCAGTGTCTGGTGCTGCAGGACCAGCGTTGAGGTTAAACTGTTGGAAAATGGTTTGAACCCTGAAGGTGAGATGAAAATCACTCCTTCCCCATAACTTAAGTAAACTGAAATTCCTATGAGATGGGTTTGTTCATTTAAAGGGACACTTCACTGCCCAGATAAAATCATTGTTTAATAATTACTCCCAATAAAAACATACTGTTAATAATGTATTTTTTCATTGGGGGAGGGGTTTAGCTGAAAAAAAAAAACGTGCAAAAGTTCCAGATTTCTTATATGAAGCTTTTACAAGCCCTCCCTTTCTAAGCTCGTCCAGACGTTCTGTGGTTGTCAAATCACAGACTTCCCAATGCAGCTCAAGTGAAGTCTTTGCAGGGCAGATGCTCTGAGCAATCACTTTGAGTTTAGCTCCGCTGAGATAAACAAACCAGGAAATAACAGGACCTGTTGTCTGACTGACAGTAAGGGATGTGTCACAATGTTTATTTATAAAAGTGCCAATTTCTATTGAAATCTATACTTTTAGTAATGATAAAAAAAAAAAATTTAAAAAAAGGACACACTCTTCACGTGGGTTCTGGAGTGTATCTTTAAGTACTTAATTAATTCATGGTGCAAGTCAAGTAAGACAAGCTATGGGGCAAACTGTTATCATAGGCTTTTATTAGTAATATTTTTTTCGATTCCTGGTAATCAAAGAATAGCCAAGGTCGTAACCACAATCCTAGGCTTGTAATTTTGAACCACGCCTGTTACTGCATGTTTTTTGCTTTTGTTGCCATTTATAACACAATCTCAATATGCTGAGAGCACAAGGTTATGACAAACAAAATTGATTTTTATTGGAAATATGTGAGCTGCAGGTTTTTCCCCCCATTTTGTAATGCAGTAGTAATGATAAAAGGTGACACGTGACATTCCTGAAAAGGCCAGAGTCTAATTTTGGCACCATACCATTGCTAACCCCGAGTCTCACCGAATACTGAGAGAGAAATGACACTTCTAATAACATATTTGTGACAGCGCCATTTTAACGCTCCATATTTGGATTTAATTACACCGCACAGTGTTGAAGTGAGTGCATGGTTTTAATGTAGTGGATGAATGGTTAAAGGACCACTATAGTGCCAGGAAAACAAACGCATTTTCCTGGCACTATAGTATTAATAGGTCCCTCCCACCATAATGGCACCCCTCCGGCCGGGCTCTAGATTGAGGAAGTGGTTAAATCGGCGCTGGGGACTCTCCTCCTCTTTCGGTCATCGGCTGAATGCGCATGCGCAGCAAGAGCCGCACGCGCAGTCAGTCAGTCCATAGGAAAGCATTCTCAATGCTTTCCTATGGACGCTGGCATCTTCTCACTGTGAAAATCACAGTGAGAAGCGCCTCTAGTGGATGTCAATGAGACAGCCACTAGAGGCTGGATTAACCTATATGTTAACCCTAGCTGGACCTGGCACCCAGACCACTTCATTAAGCTGCAGTGGTCTGGGTGCCTATAGTGGTCCTTTAATACAATATGGTTTAGGGTTAATACAGTAGCCGTGGTGTATATAAATATAGTAACGTGGGAAATATACTCTGAATTCAAAGATTTGGTGTCATAATGTGATAAACACATAAGGGTTTAACCCCTTAAGGACACATGACATGTGTGACGTCATGATTCCCTTTTATTCCAGAAGTTTGGTCCCTAAGGGGTTAAGGCTGAACTTATGAGAAGTTTGAACTGTGGGAAGAACCATAAAATGTACGCTTTGCCACCTATTAACGCTGCTTCTTTGAGCATATTCAAAGTGGACAGTGGGGTAGGGGACATGGAGATTTGTTTTGTAATCTGTTTACAAAGCTTAATAAGTGTAACTTTATTGTAGTTTATTTGCTTTAATTAATAACACCGGAAGCGTTTTGTGTTCATCAAGTACGGCTAAGTGTGTTTCATACGCAAACACTGTTCATATGTATTTTTCTTTTTTTGAAGTTCATGATTATGTTTGAGGTTTTTATTAATTAGTTGAAAAAAAAATGCCAGTGGTGTAAGTCATAGTTTGACTGCTTAACATTAAAAACACCAAAAGTGAAAAAGCAATGGAAAGATAGGATTAAGATATGATTCAGATATTCTGATAATGTCATCATTAATGGCAGTCACTGATATGTAGACAACTAACAAACAGCAAGTTGTGACTGAGACTAAATTGAAAATATGTTGTGAGCATAGGATATGAAAATAAATGATGAAAAAGATGCAATTGTCTTCCAAAAAAAAAAAATCAAGACACATTAATCATCTACTCTGTTTCTTTAGCCCACACAAACACCAGCTAGCATATTTATGACCCTACAGTCACAGCATCAAACTTAAAGGCAGAAAATGAGCTACATTTGCTTGTTATTCATACATTAAAAATATAATTTGGATCTTTCAACACTTTTTTTGTACATAAACCCAAAATACTGTATCCAAAGTACATGCACCATCTATCCAAATAACAATGTTTAAAGTTAAACACTTCATGACTTCGTAGGGCTGTCACAAAATATATGTATTTATTTTTCATCTGATTATTATAACACTCCCAGAATGCCATACAGTATAATTCCTTCAAGAAAATTCACTTTTTATATTCCATCTCTTATCGACTTTCCATAGAATTCTCCATTGGTGTATAAACAACCTTTGGTCC
Organism: Pelobates cultripes; assembly: GCA_933207985.1. Classification (NCBI taxonomy): domain Eukaryota; kingdom Metazoa; phylum Chordata; class Amphibia; order Anura; family Pelobatidae; genus Pelobates; species Pelobates cultripes. Next base: position 155,422,452 of record OW240917.1, on the reverse strand, counting down.
GAAGCTTGGATATGAGCCTTTATGGACCCTTTCAGTGCAAACAAGATTTCTGTACATGGTATTTTTTCAGTGCTCAGTACAAGAGTAGGTACATGGACTAATGATGACATGGAGCTAGAGGTGTAATAATTACTTTTACAAACATGTTCCAAAAAATATATGACATACTTGTTCATTTAATTACTAATAGGAACATTACCTTCGCACCACTGATAACAGCCAAGTGTATGATCGGCTTAAAATAAGATTTCACACAAAAACATACCATTGATCACTAGCTATTCTACGCTCTTCTATTTCCCTTTGTTCTTTTATTGGGAAAAAGGACATTTAGAACAAAAGCAGATAATTCCTTACTAAGTGGGTTAACATTTGTTCCCAATGCATATATTGTTTTATGAACATATTTTTGTAGTATAAACTGTATTTCATGTTCCATCAGCAGCAAGCTTGATATGTCTGCTAGAAATAAATTGAAGGTTAATTTAATCTCCTATTTAGTTTTTTCGACTTTTCATCTTTTAAACATGTTATTTCACATGATGTACATGCTGTGTGCTGCGTTCAGTGCATGTGGATTTTGTCTTCAGCTTGCCATCCACAATATGAAGGTAATAAGCAGACTTGGGAGGGTAGTGAATGGCTCCAAACCCATACAGAGTATTAGCACAAGTCCTGAAACTCCCGAAACAAACACACTTCTCTGATCTTGGATAATCCTCTTCACGGTCTTACAAAACTAGAAAACAAAGCAAATGTTTGTGAGCGTTCTTATAGTATAATCTTGTAAAACAGTCAGAAAAAAAATCAGCGATTAGATCCCTTTCCCACAGTCATTAAACCCTTTCCGACACAATGAATGGCACTATAGGAGGTTACACAAAATATACTGCAAATTAGCCTATCACTATAAGACTACATACATAACATTTGAGGATATGTACTACAGTGTGTGAGCTGGAGAATGCACTAATCACCTAACCATATACGGACATGAGTGCAATTGTGGTATGAGGAATATGGTCTTAATCATGCTACAATGGGGATTATTTAGTAAACACCAAATTGTATGGAGTTGAAATTAAAACTGCAAAATTTAGACCAAAATAGCTGCTTGGGAAAAAAAAGTTGTTTTTTTTATTCCAATCTCAGCTATAAAATGAATGGTTTCCTATTAGTTTTTCAATAAAAATATGATCTATTTAAAATGTTATATAATGACAAGTGCATTAGACATGGAATATATATTATATTTATATATATATTTATATTATATTCCCAGCCATAGTTATATCAAACAAGGAGAAGTGCTCTCTCTGGAATTTTTAAAGCAATCTTTTCACTGCTTTATTCACTCCAAAAGCAGACAATCACATCCTATCAATGTTACAGTCTCAACAGAGTCTTGAGAAAAGTCTCCTTTTGAGACTGAAACATTGATACGCTGTGAATGTCTGCTTTTGGAGTTAATAAAGTAGTGAAAAGTTATAATTAAAAAAATCCCAATTGTGTCTTCTTGTATGAAATATTTGTATATATGTACACATACAACGCAGATATTACTATCATAATAAAATAACAAATATCTCAATAAGACCTGCAAAATTAGACCAAAACGAGGGCTAAATGATCATGAAAACCAGACCAGATAAGAACTTCAATAATCCAAAAGAAAAGGGGAAAAAAGCCTGTTGACGGATAGCATGAGCTGACACCCTTCTCACTCCTATTATTAGAGCCGATTGACTGCAACGGGTACGGTTGGAGCTATGGCCCCAGTTGGCACTTTAAGGAGGGTGGCAATTTGCCGCCCTAGCAACATCAGGACTTTTTATTTTTTTACACAGGTATTGTGCGGATCCTTAAAGGAACACTCTAGGCACCCAGACCACTTCAGCTTAATGAAGTGGTCTGGGTGCCAGGTCCAGCTAGGGTTAACCCATTCTTTTATAAACAGCTCTTGCCGCGCGTGCGCATTCAGGCGACGGGGAGGAACGGAGGAGGATAGCTCCCCGCCCAGCGCCGGAAAAAGGTACGTTTTATCCCTTTTCCTCTCCCCAGAGCCGGGCGGGAGGGGGACCCTGAGGATGGGGGCACCCTCAGGGCACTATAGTGCCAGGAAAAAGAGTATGTTTTCCTGGCACTATAGTGGTACTTTAAGGGAACCACACAAACACTAAATTAGCAGGGGAGTGACTCCCCCCTCGTGCTCTGTGTAGTGTCACGTGATACTCAATGTAAGCCTTCAGGCAGCACGCTGGACATCGAGAGCAACCCTCTCCTGCCATGACAGGTTTAACAGCAGGGAGGGGGCACCAGTCTGTTTGAGCAGAGCCAGCATAACCTTCGGCCTGGGCACCGGCTTTGTGAGGGTGGCAGCTGCCTGCTCTTCAGGAAGGAGGAAGAAATGGGAAAGACACATGGAAGGAAGTGGGGGAGTGAAACAGAGAAGGAAGGAAGAGGAAGAGACATGGATGGCGCGAGCGAAATGGATTGAAGATAGACATTTAAAGAATATAACCAAGAATGTAAAACAAAATAGCTATACAGGAATAAGTGTGCATTTAGCATCAATGTCTTTGGATTTTGTCCCAAAAGGACTTTATCAAGGCATGTGCATAAATTAAACAAGTAGATCTATATATAGCAACGCATTCAGTCTATCCTAATGAATAGAACTCCGCCTGTTGCTATGTTTCTAATTAAAGGCAAACTGAAACTAAAAAAAGTCTTACTTATCTCTACACTAAACAGAAAACAGTTAAATAAAATAATTTAAAAATTAAAAATAGTGGCTCCTACTAAGATTAATAGATAAATGCTCTGAACAGCATTAAACTACAAAAACATATTTTTTTTTAAATATCTTCAATATAAGTCAATCACAGGTTTATAAAAGATCAATCATTTCATTAAATTCCCCCAGAGATAAAATGCATAATAAATAAATCTGTTGAGATTAACAAATACTTACTATGGATCTCAGTACTGATCCATCTCTGACTGTATGTGGACTGTATTACATATTGAGTATATAAGGTTAAGTGAACAGATTCCACAGGTCGTAAAACGGTGGCTACAGAGTTAAAGGGTGGAGTAAAATTCTGGGTGAGGAGACTGGTGTTCCACCATTTTGAAACTTCATTAACTGCAACTGGCCATACCAATTTTACTGATTTGAATCACTCTGCTGCTAGAGGTGAAACTCACCATCTGGCTACTTCACTGGGATGTCATAAGAGAGCATGGAACAAGACTCCCGCGTGGCTAGTGTGAATCCTGTGCACATTTGGTGTGTGATGCCAGTGAGCACAGCATGCTGGCACATAACCAATCGTGGTGACCCCCTTATTTGTGCTGCCTTTGTCCTCCCTTCAGCTTGCCTTTCTTAAATCAACCTCAGTGACAAAGAAAACTGCCTTTTGTCAAGATTTGTCAGGTAGAGGAAAAAATACATAAGACAGTAGTCCTTATTTTGTGTTATGTATTAAAAAAAAAAAAAAGGAACGTACGTAATGAGAGACAGGAAGAAAAGAAGAATCGATTGTACGTTAAGTATGCTGCAATAGAGCCACTTTAAAAATAAAGTTTTGTTTAAAATGTTCTAGTCTCTAAAATTTCTAACATTTTCTAGTCTCACTAGGTATAATAAAATAGCACTGTATTTTCAAACAAATTTCTTATTGTTAGTTTCAGTATGGAAATATGCAGTTCAAGAAATGTTTTTGGTAAGGAGATAATCGTTGATAGGTACTTCACATTGTTCCAAATCAGACTTGCTTTTTACATTATCTCTTCTTTAGTACAACTATTTTATACAATTCTAAGATATTTGGTATTTTAATTAAGTTAGAACAGAGTGATTTCCTTGTATCCTGGTAATATTCAAGCAGAGATTTTCTATAAGAAAACTTGGTCTGCTTTGTGGTTAAATTTAGTCAAATTGGCTAAGTTATATTTTAAGTCGTAGATTAGCTCCATGTCCTTGCTGGGAGTTTTGTTCACGGTTTGACTGCATGTAATGCACAGTACCATGTTTTGCAAAAAGAATTATGAAAATAATGAGTACAATACGGATGCATAGCTTTTATTGATACTAATCACACAATTTTTTTTTCTGTAGTGTTTGTGTTTTATATTTTAACCCCTTAAGGACACATGACATGTGTGACATGTCATGATTCCCTTGTATTCGAGAAGTTTGGTCCTTAAGGGGTTAAATGCTAGTAAGTGAAAATGATCATAATTACATAAAATAAATGTAAAAGCAATATCATGAATACATTTAAAAAAGTGTTCTTAAAGTTTGTGCTGATGCTAAATCATGATCGGATTTGTAGATGCGATGTATACACTGTTGCCTAAAATGGAGAGGACTTTAATTATCTTCACTGGAAAAATCTTATTATTCAAAGAAACATGCAAAGTAGCACTATTTTGTAATGACTCATTGGCACAAATGTCATAAACAAAGCTTCCTTATTTCAGAGATTTTGAGTAATCGGAAGCTGGCAAGATTACTTCTTTGAATGTAGCACTTTATTAATGTTTTGAAGAATATATTTGGGGGGAATAAATAATGATCAAAACAGTAGTTCAGTGTTGGTATTCAGAAGTGGATGTTTCAATCTAAAAAACTTGGTACAGACCCTACAGTTCAAAAGATTGGGAGGATTTAGGGAAGAATGCCTCTAGCATCGCCAAACCCAATTCTGAAATAAGCACATTCAAACACCACACATTTAACAATTGTAGATTGTGCTCTTTATACAGTTTAGAAACGCATCTGAAAAAGTGCAAACTATTTAACATGTCCAACATAAAAAATATTAACTCCTTATAACATTTATGTGAAATCTGAGATGCATAGCTAGTGCATATACTTAAAAAACAGCTATGCTATGTGAAAATACACTTAAAAACTAAAAAGTTAACTTAAATTTTTTTTAATTCTTTACCTTTGTAGTGCAATGCAGATAACAAGGAAAGACAAAGGTATTGCAAAGAGCATCCTAATAAAGTATTAACAAGAGGGTGCAAGACATGCCTGAGATACTACATAATTTTTTAAAATTACAATATTGCAGGTCACTTACATAACATGGCATAATTTCTAGCAGTATAATCAGGGCCGTCTTTAAAGCGGGGCAAACGGGACAGCTGCCCCGGGCCCTTTTACTTCTAGGGGGCCCAAGGCAGCTGTCCCGTGGGCCCTGCTGCCCTCGACAACTTTCTCCCACTCCCCTCCCCACTCATGGGCCCCCAGTGCATCCTGTGGCCCACACACTAAGGAGGCCCACCAGGTAGCCCATGCACTAAGGGTCATCCAGTGGGCGTTTGTAAGTAGGGGCCCGGTCGCGCGTTGTGGCCCTTCAAATGCCCCTTTGCTTTTTGGCAGCATGGAAGGAAGTGACTGTTGTTAGTCACTTCCTCCCAGAGAGAGCCGCGTGGGAAAGACCACACCAGGAAAGCAGAGAGGAGGGGGGCTGGTCCAGATTGCCAGTCAGCAGCCCCAACAGCATCAGCCACCACTCTGGACACCAGGGAAGCAATCCTTCAAGGTAGGAAACGGGGAGTAGATTTAAAAGTGTGAATGTGTCAGTATGTCTGTCTGCCTGCCAGTATGTCTGTGTGTCTGTCAGTGTATGTCTGTGTGTCTCAGTATATCGGACAGTGTATGTGTGTGTCAGTAGGTTGTCTGTCAGTGTGTCTATCAGTATGTGTGTGTCAGTGTATGTGTCAATATGCCTGCCAATGGGTATGTCAGTAGGTCTGTCAGTGTATGTCTTTGTGTGTGTGTGCACGTCTGTCTATTTGTCGGTATGTCTGTCAGTATGCCTGTCAGGGTATGTGTCTGTGTGTGTGTCAGTATTTCTGTCGGTGTGTTTGTGTCGGGGTGTGTCAGTATGTCTGTCTGTGTCAGTAGGTCAGTGTAAGTATGTATATAAAAGGTGCAATTGCATGCCAGGGAGTAGGGGGTGCCCAGGGGGCCCAAGAAAACGCTTTGCCCAGGGTCCTAGTGATATTAAAGAAGGCCCTGAGTATAATAATGCTAGTCCTTAAATGATCAGATAAGAAGGGAGCACTAGATCCTAGCTCACACTGATATTACCCCACCAAGAAAGTAAAAGTTAAGTTAAAAAGTTACACAACAGAAGAGAGCACAACAAAAATAAATAAAAATAAAAGCAAAATGTATAATAGTGTTGTATAATTAGGCTGTAAGGCTGAATTTGGTGGAGAAACTTATCAGCCAATTACTAAGCTCAGGAAATGTAAGGTTCATGGCAAAGGATCACTGGTGATAGCAGTGGAATGGGAGTGAGGCCTGTGTGGAGGCCAGCATCTCTGAGCCACTGACTGGGGGGGCTCTTTAAGTCCAAGTCTTTCCTAGCGGGAAGTAGGAAAGGACCATGTTATGCCTATGAAGGAGTAAAATCCTCCGCTTGTGTGGGTGATGCAATAGAGCAGAATGGCCTTCAGTTCAGGAAGGCCAAGGATTTTGGAAGTTATCGCTTGAGGGAGTAAATTGACTGAGGGAGACACGCTCCACTCCTGCTCCTCACTCCTTCGATCTGTAATCTGAGGCCCAAGCTGTGGCAAGATGCATCTGGCCGCCATGAGGCTCTAACCCCACCCGCAAAAAAAAAAAATAAAAAAAAAAATTTAAATTTAGACTATTTAACTTTTTCATTTGCTGTTCATTTGTTACAGAATATTAAAGATGATACAATATTTTAAATATTTTAGGGTATAGAAGAATAAATACTAATTTGCGTCAGATGCAGTAGGTGTGACAAAAATGTACACATCAAAATAGTCAAATATGTTGATTATGGGTATTTGTTAAAGATGTGCATGGGTAAAACATTTGTTTCGGTTTATTTCACCTTAAATTCCGAAATTGATTTGGAGAGAATCAGAATTCATAAAAATGTCATAAACAAAAGGATGCCATGTTGGGGCACTGTTAAAGCTTTTTGCTAAATACAGCTGCCTTAAATTTGATCTTTTAGCTGGAAGTAGATTATCCCCTTATTATGTGGGATTGCCATAATTAAGGCTCTCATTCACTGGGGTCTTCCTGTCGGCTGTAGTCCCTTACTGAAGAACAGGGCCTCTAGCACGGGGCAGGCAGTAGAAGGCCACCACCAGAGAGCAGTCCGCTATTAGGAGGTGCGAGGAGCAGAGGTGTACTTACCAAGGTTGCAGCGGACGCAGCTTCAACCAGGCCGGTCTAGGGTGTGTGGTCACCCTGGTGACCCCTGCAACCATGGGCCGGCATCATTTTTGGGATGATGCACAGGAGCAATGGCCCGGAGTTGCAGTCGCCTGGTGATTGACAGGTGGGGAGCGCACAGCACAGCCAATCACTGTATGTAGCATGGCTGAGAGGACCACAGTTTGACATGAAGTGCTCACTGAGAGAGGTAGTAGAAACAAGCTTCCATCGCACTACGCTCGGCTAGAGGCACATCAGACCAGCAGGGGATGAATGAGACACATGGAGGGATGAGACACATGGAGGTATGGGGGGGAAGAATGAGACATGGAGTGTATGGGGTGGGGGGAAGAATGAGACACATGGAGGTATGGGGGTGGGAGGGGAGAATGAGACACACGGAGGGATGAAGGGGAAAGAATGAGACACACGAGGGATTAGACATGGAGGTATGCTGGGGAGAAAGAATGAGACACATTGAGGTTGGGGGGAAGAATGAGACGATTAGGTATTGGGGAATGAGACACATGGAGGAAGGGGGAAGAATGAGACACATGGAGGTATGGGGGGAAGAATGAGACACATGGAGGTATGGGGGGGACGAATAATGAGACACATGGAGGTATGGGGGGACGAATAATGAGACACATGGAGGTATGGGGGGGAAGAATAATGAGACACATGGAGGTATGGGGGGACGAATAATGAGACACATGGAGGTATGGGGGACGAATAATGAGACACATGGAGGTATGGGGGTACGAATAATGAGACACATGGAGGTGGAAGAAAAATTTGACATCCCTAAAAAAATAGAAAAAGAAGGCAAGGCATTAAAACTATAGAAGGACATACCCTGTAACTATCAGAATTTCACATTCTTCCCGAGCAAACGGCAGTGGAGGCTCGTCCAGAGGGGCACTTGGGACAGAGCCCCACCAGTTTTATATGGGACAAGCATCATTTGCAATAGTTTATAAGCACTATATAAGGGTAATCTAAAAAATATAGGAAATATATTCATTAAAATTGATCGACCTTTCAGTCGCACATTCGGACTGATGTTTGATCCTGAGGAAAGTCCGAATGTGGGACTGAAACATTGATCTGTTTTAATGAATACTAAATAAAGCCTTGAAGTTTTAACCGGAGTGCATTCTTTCTCCCCAGATACCTCAGTGTGTCTCATTCTCCCCTCCCATCCCCATACCTCCATGTGTCTCATTCTTCCCCCCCACCCCCATACCTCCATGTGTCTCATTCTTCCCCCCCATACCTCCATGTGTCTCATCCCTCCATGTGTCTCATTCATCCCCTGCTGGTCTGATGTGCCTCTAGCCGAGCGTAGTGCAATGGAAGCTTGTTTCTACTACCTCTCTCAGTGAGCACTTCATGTCAAACTGTGCTGTGCGCTCCCCACCTGTCAATCACCAGGCGACACCAACTCCGGGCCATTGCTCCTGTGCATCATCCCAAAAATGATGCCGGCCCATGGTTGCAGGGGTCACCAGGGTGACCACACACCCTAGACCGGCCTGGTTGAAGCTGCGTCCTCTGCAACCTTGGTAAGTACACCTCTGCTCCTCGCACCTCCTAATAGCGGACTGCTCTCTGGTGAGTGCAGCTTTCTCTACTTGATACTTTTGCGCCCTGGCACTTTAAAATATTTTCCACCTGTGTGCAAGGACAGTATTTGTGATTGTGTGAGTATGTGTATATATATATATATATATATATATATTATACACACACACATTATATTGCATATTTTAGTATATTCCTTTGCTTAATAGAACTCCCTCTGGTAGACACTGCATTGCTTATATAAAGCCAGGGAAGCCCAGAGAAGACTATGGAAGGGAGTGAAAATGGCAGATGACATACATTTCTAACAGTACTGTGCTGCCTACCAATAATAGTTTTAATAACTCTTACTGCACACTGCACATTGCAGGCTCAGCTGCCAAGTGCCTAGTATCTTCTTTACTGTGCTCAGTCACTCTGAAGCCGAGACCTAAGATAATTATGCTGTGACTTGTTGAAAAGTCCCACACTGCAGGACTGGAGCTGTGACTAAGGACTGAGCTGATTCTGAATTAAATAAGTTCCAATCTGTAATGATTGTAGCTTCTGTTAAAGGACCACTATAGGCACCCAGACCACTTCAGCTCAATTAAGTGGTCTGGGTGCCGTTAACCCTGCAGCTGTAAACATAGCAGTTTCAGAGAAACTGCTATGTTTACACCAGGGTTAATCCAGCCTCTAGTGGCTGTCTCATTGACAGCCGCTAGAGGCACTTCCGCGCTTCTTACTGTGATTTTCACAGTGAGAAGACGCCAGCGTCCATAGGAAAGCATTGAGAATGCTTTCCTATGGACTGACTGAATGCGTGCGCGGTGCATGCATGCGCATTCGGTGGATGAGGGAGAAGAGTCCCCAGCGCAGAGGGAGCCCGGTGCTGGAGAAAGGTAAGCCTTTAACCCCTTCCTCCCCCTAGAACGCGGCGGGAGGGGGGCCATGAGGGTGGGGGGGACCTATTAACACTATAGTGCCAGGAAAACAAGTTTGTTTTCCTGGCACTATAGTGGTCCTTTAAACAGGTCAGCTACGTCTAAGCTAGACATTACTACTGCAGATTAGTCACATTTCCATCTACAAAAGGTAATAAAGGGTCTATCAGCATCCTGCTGCATCAACTCTATGTACACTGTGTATTGAACGCTTATAGTGAATCAGGAGTAGTTGACCTGTTTAATAGCAGCAGCAACATTTACTAGTAAGCTAGCTAAAATTGTCATAGCAACACTGAATATAAGATCAGAAAGGGGAGAGCAAGAGAGTTAGCGCTAGATGGAGAGAACTAGAGACTGTGTGAGTATTTCTTTATTGCATGACGTCATATTCCGGCGCCGGTCTCATTAAGCAGTGCGCTGGGGAGGGGGAGCAGAGACAGAACAGCCAGCTCCCCCTGCGGCCACCATCAGAGCTCCCCATGGCAGCACACAGGTAGCAATTGTGTGTCAGTGTGAGTGTATGTGTGTGTGTGTGTCTCATGGTGTGTGTGTCTGTGTCATGCAATGTGTGTCTGTGTGTCACGGTCTGTCTGTGTCATGGTGTGTGTGTGTGTGTCACGTAATGTGTGTGTCACGTGTGTGTCTGTGTCACAGTCTGTCTGTGTTATGGTGTGTGTGTGTGTCTTTTTTAAGGTGTGTCTGTCATGGTGTGTGTGTCTGTGTTTCTGAGTGAGCTTGTGTTTTTATGTCAATGACCTTATGTATATCAGTGAGATTGTCTATGAGGCTGTGTATCAATCAGCTTGTGTCAGTGAGATTGTCTGTGTCTGCATGTGAGTATGCTTACTGTATAATTAAAAATTTTACTCTGAAAGAACCAATATTTTATATTGGAAAAAGCAATATATATATATATATATATATATATATACACATACACACACACATATATATATATACACACACACACACACAGATATACATATATACATATATACACACACACACATATTTGAAGGCTTGGCCTGGAGTTGTGGGAGGTGCTTGGTTCACCTTTAAAAGGGCTGCCAATCCACTCCCACCTTACCGTTGCTGGTCTGGCGAGTCTGAAACGTTACTTACGGTTCAGACCGCCATCTTGGATTTTTCCTTACCTGTTCCCTCGTGGTCTCCTGGTCCGGGCTCCCCAGGCTCTCCTTACCGTCGCCCGCACAGCTCGCTCGTTACTTCTTCATGAAAACCGTAAGTCAGGCTCGCCGTAAAGCAACCGCTGCAATTCCCCTGCTTTATACGGCAGAGCCCCGTTCGGTTCAAATCTACGTTCGGTTTGATTTTTATTGTATCACTATGGCATTCATCTTAATGCTTCACTCAGCTATTCGCGTGTTTCACAGTTCAAACTAACGAACGATATAATTCGGTTAAATTATACTTAAACATCAATCGGTTGGTTTCGCATGTAAATTAGGGATTATTCTAGCCTCGGTGAGGGAATAATCTCAATTTTATTAAAGACAGGAGGCGAATATTTGCTTTACCTTCTTTACTGAAACCTCCAGCAGCAAAGAAACAGTTAACAGAACTTTTCAAAACAACCAATCAGAACAAAGCAACAGTAGTATAAAACCCCTAAGCAGGCTCTTCCACTTCCTCTTTCTTTGATGAGGTCAGCAGGAGAGCAAGGAAACCAACGAATCCACCTTGTAGCAGACACATCCAGAGAAACAATCGTCAAGCCCAGAGAGAAAACAGATTACACTGCAAGAAAACAGAAAACATTGTGAAAGTAAACTGTCAAGGCAAGATGTCATATCCATACAATATCACTTTCACATCATAATACCTGATGAATAAACAAAGTCTACAGATCTTATGAAGACCTAGTATGTACCTAAGCTAAAAGGCATTGACGAAACATAATTACAACACAAACATGATGAATAAAACGCACACGGACAACCATCACTGAATATTAGAAATAACCTTTATTATGTAAAACCATACATTCACAAAACACAATATCCCCAATTATTTATAATAGAATAAAACCCAGATCCAGGGAGGGAACGTAAAAAAAAGGGGGGGGAAATATTCGCCTCCTGTCTTTAATAAAATTGAGATTATTCCCTCACCGAGGCTAGAATAATCCCTAATTTTATGGCAGGACAGGAGGCTTCATATTTGCAATTTTAACGCCCAAATAGTAGAACCAGAAGCAATATGAGATAGAGGACTGAAATAAAGGAGAATGGAAAAACTGATTCCCTAAACCAAGCAGCGGTGTAGTGAAAATGCAGAAGGGACCCAACGGCTTCCAAAATTGTTGAGGTGACAGCACCCCGAACCAAAAGTGTCCCAGATGAACTCAAGGTCAGTCAATGAGAGGATCCACCAAATCCAACGGGCGAGCGAAGATGCAGAAACAGTCCAAAACGGCCGTACGCAGAAATAAGCAGCTGTCCATGAGTAGACGGACGAAAGAACCAGATCCTGGATCTACATGCTCGTGTACAATCTGTCAACAGAGCTGTGGCCTATCCGGAGAATAGGGGTACGACACAGAGGACGAATAAAAATGAAATATGTGTTGTGCAGAAGCCGATGTACTGAACGGCAAGAAGGAAGAAGACACGTCGATACCATGACGTCAGAACGCGATGAAATACAAGATGTACTGGGGGGAAACCGTAAGCGGAAAAAACTGTCGAGAGATAGGGCTCCCGTACGGTATACTCCTCTTGGTAGACTGCAGACCAAGAGATCCTTAGCAATGCCAGAATCTTGAGAAAACGCACATGAGTCGTCCACTAGCTGACATAGGACGTGAATGGCCCCATACGATCCTACCCTGAGAGGGCAACTCAGCCAGACAATGGGGACAGCCATGATAAGGACCGCCATTGGGACCCAAACACAAGTCGTGGCAGGCTACCCCTGTGGATCCCACAAGGGACATTAAGAGACAGGGAGTCGTAGATTGCCTTCCCATGGCAAACTCCAGCAAAAAGGGGAAAGCACGCAGGACTCCTCCGAAGGGGTTTGGCCAGGCGAAACGACACTTCCAGGAATTCGGTCGGAAGCAAAACCCAAAGTATCCTGTAGGTAAACGGGATGCGTACGCCCCGAAGGAGACCAAGCTTGGAAAACTCGTCCCTCGCCTCGCTGAGGGTCCGGCAGCCAGTTGGAGAACCGCTCCATATGGCGGTTCGCACCGAATGTAATCATGCCAGTACTCGAGACCCTGGAGGGTGAGGCAACCAATCATTGGGGTCTCTCCATGGCCGGGTGAAGCCGTCCGCCACACAAGTGTCTCGTCCCGCATACATTCTGTCACAAATGACGAATACTTGTCCAGAAGCTATAGATAGCGATCCTATGTGAGATCCGACTGCAGTCCGTAGTGGGCAACCGGTGAGAAGTCCATGCCGGAAGGTAGCGAGCAACACTGTGAATGTTGAACAAACCTGCAGGTAGTTCCATGCAGTTGGCGTAAAGGAGTCCCTCCTCCGGAGTCATCAATTAAGTCTTAGATGAGCTTCATCCGAAGGTCACATGATTTGGTCATACCAGGCCAAAGACCCGAGAAAGCGCCATGTTGGAGCGGCTGATAGTACCGGATCCTTGAGGTATGGCTTCCATGGCGAATAGGCACCGGTCAATTAACCGGGTTGGGCCCCTAAGTGTAACCCGCAGGTTGCGAAGCATATACCTGGTATTTTCCTTGAAGACGGACATCTTGGTCCTCGGGAGGCGGAGCACCGCCTGGACCGAATATTCCATGAAAGACCGGAAACTGGGTTGACTTGGAGTGAGTCAGATTCAATATGTCCATGTTGATGGCAAAATCCATGCGGGTTTCTCTCATGTGCATTTGAGGGAGAGAACCAATCGTCAACGCCGAGCAGCTCTCAGAGGGGATGAGTGCCCTCCGTCTCAAAATGTGTCAACAGACGACATGCACTGGGAGCATGTAGCGTGGGGATGGGGCGGGAGTCCACTCCACCGCACCCTTTGCCCAGCATGGCAACTGCGGAATGAGTCGGAATGGATGCCTCTTTTGGTCATGCGTATCGCTCATGGAACGGTCTAAGGTTCCGCAACCTTGATCTGGAGTCCGGGCACGGCCAGAGAGACCTCTGGGGCTAGTTAAGGGGGAACCCTATGAATAGAGACATGTCGGCTCAATTTGTACACGAGGGTAACTCCGGAGAGCAGACCCAGCACTTGGATGCTAAATCCATCAGTTTGATGTCCATCTTGGACAGGGGCCGTTTTGCAGTTCTCAGGGGTAGAAACCAACTAGGCGATACCTATAAGTCATATCGGTCCATTCCCAGTGGGAATTTAGTCTTCTCCGCTTTCCAAGCGGTAACGTGCCGTTCGTCCCAAGGAAACATCTGTGTCCGCGTGTCACCGACATCCACTGGTTAGTCCCAGATAGAGTGCAAACCCCGTGTCAGGTGTTTGCGGTGTCCTTTCCGGACTCCGTCATGAAGACTGATCCTCTTGATGAATCCATCCGTTAGCCAACGAGTACCAGGGGTGCTTGGTGTAGCGTCTAGGATGGCCGGTGGAGTGTCCCCGTAGGGCACCGATGGTTTCTGGCAGTGAGGTCAGCGGGGCAGCAAGAGGACAGGCCAAGTGACCTTCTGGGTACGGGAGATTTGTCCTTCAGCCGTGATTGCACAATGATACCTGGTGCGGCCAGCTGGGGGTCACAAATGATACCTGGTGCGGCCAGCTGGGGGTCACCCAACAAGCACAAGCATACCATGCAGTATAGGCCAGCAGGGGAGGGGGTCACCCTCAGTCTGAACATAATCGGACACTGTAGGTACAGTGGTGCGGCCAGCTGGGGGTCACCCAGCGTGCAAGAGGGGGTCACCCAACAAGCACAAGCATACCATGCAGTTTAGGCCAGCAGGGGAGGGGGTCACCCTCAGTCTGAACATAATCGGACACTGTAGGTACAGTAGTGCCGAAGTGGTTAGCCGTATAATAAAGTAACCAAACATTGCCGGTCCAGCAGTGTAGACGGCAGGAGGGGGTCACCCTCATATAACCAGAACCGGGCATTGCAGATCCAGCAGTGCTGTAGGTAAGAGGGGGTCACCCTCAGTGTGGTATCATAGAGGTCTGTACACCCAGCAGTGTAGTCAGCGAGAGGGGGTCACCCTCATTATGGTTATAACGGGACCCTGTAGGTCCAGCAGAGTAGTCCACAGGAGGGGGTCACCCTCAGTATCTGCGTATTGCAGGGCACTGTAAGAACAGAAGCTCAATCAGTGGGAGGGGTACCCTCTTTTATGGGAATACCCGGACGCTGCAGGTCCAGCAGTGCAGACTGCAGGAGGGGTACCCCCTCGGTATGATAATAGCAGGACATTGCCGGAGCATTAGTATAGGAAGCAGGAGGGGGTCACCCTCAGCATTAATCTTACAGGACGCTGTAGAGCCAGCAGGGTACTCATAGGTAGCCATGTTGCCAGAGGGAGGGGGTCACCCAGCCCACAATGGTGTCACACGTCCATTATTATGGTCCAGTAGCAGGTAGAGCCCCAGAAATATGGATGGGGGGGTTCACCCCCAGTAATAACAGGTCTGAATGTGGGGCCAGTAGCCCTGCTGAGGGGTAGGAGGGTCCATATAGCGAGAAGCTGACTCACAGACCACTCAGGTATTATATTAGGATACACTTTTGAAGTGTATGTGTAGTGGAAAATTTAAGTCCCTTGCAGGAAGGGCAGCAAATCCGAGGCAGGGGAGCTAGGTGCTGAAAAACAGGCCATTTAATTTTTATGAGAAAAAGACTGAACCTTAGAGGAAGACTTGATTAGCATATAACACATGTGGCACATTCTTGTTAAACAAAGATTTTTATTTGAGCAGTAACATGTCCCTTTAAATCTGAGATTCACATGTAATAGTAAAAAAAGTGTGACAAGTCTACTGCTAAGATAGAGAACCTAGTCACATTGCATCAGACATAGTAAGCTGCAGTTGTGAGCGTGCCTGGGACAGATCCTGCTATCCAGGATCTGTTACATATGCAGCATGTGAGACAGGCACAGTAAGTAGAGGGATAGCTGAAAAACTGGGCTATCTCCCTTGATATAGGGAGAGAGGAGGGTGGCCACATGGCCAGCAGGCCAGTTCTTGGGTGAGACCTGGCTGTTCGCAACGCACAGAGCCCATGTGGCTCTGAAAAATGGCCGCCACGGCTCCAACAAAATGGCTGCCGTGGCTGCAAAAACAGAGCGCGGCCTACCGCGTGGTGATCGTGCGGCACTGCAAGCGGCCAGGGGCCACGGGGAGCAGGTGGGGAATAAGGGAGAAGGGTATGGGCGACAGAGCCCAGCAGGGGAACCCGGGGAGGGGAGGGGGAACAGATTACAGGCAGAGCCAAAGCATCATAGCAGGGGCACCCATTCCCCATACAGCAGAGTGAGAAAACAGTATAAAGTAACCCAGAATAACAATAAATCAATGAGCAGTATACAGAATCTATCAGATAAATAGCCTAAATACAGCAACAGATGTTAACAAGTGATACAGCAGCTACATAGCATGAAGTGGTATAGGAAATAACACAAAATAAACTGCCTAGCTAAACACAGCAATAGACTGCCTAGCTAAACACAGCAATAGACTGCCTAGCTAAACACAGCAATAGACTGCCTACATAAACCCAGCAATAGACTGCCTAGCTAAACACAGCCATAGACTGCCTAGCTAAATCCAGCAAGAACCCTGCCTAAATAAAACCAGCAATTAAGCTGCCTAAACAAACTTAGCAAAT
>OW240917.1:155387428-155405818 GCA_933207985.1 Pelobates cultripes | reverse complement strand
GCAGCTCTGGCTCAGTTCAATTTAAGCATTAATTGGAGCAAATTGGACACTGAGTTATTCTGCAGGCATTTTGCAGGCCTCAGGCGTGTGCAGTATGCGCATCTACAGCACACCACACTAATCTCTGCCCAAACACAGCTGACATCGAACAAAACCAATCTACCCCTAACTTTCCTACAGCTACTAAGGGATTAAAAGACAAGCTGGGGAGAGACATTGTATTCCTGGGTAAATCTCAGATATGCAATAATTTCAATGCGGGCAATTGTGGTTTCAGTTCATGTAGACTGATGAAGGTGTGTTCACACTGTTTTAGAGCCCATGCCAAAACTATGTGCCCAAATAAAGCATTCCCAAAACCGTATCACACGTGTGTGAACGTCACTTTATTGACATCACTTTTACAGCCACATCCTTCACGTCATTTCACTGAATATATTATTTTGGGCATGACTGAGGGTTTTCACACCAGGTTGGTCCATTTACCCTCCGGTACACTGGAATGCGACAACCTACAGTCCACATTAGACGATCCACAGTTGGTAAATACACTTATCTCAACTGAGTTGGAACAAGGGTTTCTGTTGGGACCATTCTTTTCCCCACCCTTCACGTCCTGGAGAACCAATCCTATAGGGGTGGTCACAGGGAAGACCTCACTTAAACCCAGACTGATAATTGATTTATCAGCACCACACTCCTCCACTATCCCCAGCCTAAACTCTCTAATACCTTCTGAAGAATTTTCACTGCACTACGCCATACCATAGGGGCCATTATACAAGCAGGTACGGGAGCATGGCTGAGTAAAACAGACGTGGTAAACGCCTTTAAGCTACTACCCATACATCCTTCCCTGTGGCATCTACACGGTATTAAATGGCAAGGGAGGTATTATTTTTTCACCCGACTAACTTTTGGCTCCAAAAGCATTCCACGTATTTTTGACACGTTTGCAGAGGCTCTATGTTGGCTCTTACTAAATGTGTGCAAGTGCCCTTCGGTTATCCACTATCTGGACGATTTCCTCTTGATTGAGAATAACACTCTTCCACCTAGTAGTTTGAATCACTTATTGGCACTGTTTGAATCTCTTAACATTCCTGTCTCTCCTCACCTACATGCAATTTTTGGGCATACAACTACACACGATAAACATGAAGGCCAGTCTACCTCAGGACAAGATTGAGCGTACCCTGGCAAGTATTGAACATTACCTGCTACAAGGTCATTGCAATCGGAAAGAACTCCAATCACTACTTGGATCGCTCAATTTTGCCATGAAGATCATACCCCCAAGGTAGATCTTTTATATCCCACCTGTTATCCTTGTTTCCACTGTTTTCTTCGGACACTTCACATATCACATTAGATGTACACGCATGTGGCGGGTCTTTCTCACCTCTTGGAACGGGCGAACCATGTTTATACCACCTCCCTCCGACACATCACCTACATTATGGACAGATGCCGCAGCTAACACAGGTTTTGCCGCCATCTGGGGTGACCAATGGCTTTGGGGCCCTTGGCCTACCGAAGTCAAATCACTACCCAAATATTCTGACACCTTGGCTTTATTTGAGTTGTACCCAATCGTAGCGGCAGCCATTGCTTGGGGACCATATTGGTCTGGCCACATGGTCAGGTGCTACTCTGATAACCTGGCTACATGCCACATTGTGGATAAAGGCCGTTCGGCATCACTGGTCATTATGAGACTGCTAAGGTGTCTCACATGGGTAGCAGCCACTTGTCAATTCTTTATAACATGCATACACATCCCTGGGGACACAAACACCGCTGCTGATCACTTGTCTCGGTTTCGTTTCCAGGCTTGGATTAAAGACCTTGTTAGATCACGCCCGTCACATTTCTCATATAGCACTCTCAGTAAACACAAGGGACACTTATGATAGGGCCTTTCACGTATTCAAAAAAAAAAAAATGTATCACCGAGTTTCACATTCACGACATGTTTGCATTAGAGACAATTTTGGGGTTTACATCTTTTTGCCACATTAACCTTAACCCCTTAAGGACCAAACTTCTGGAATAAAAGGGAATCATGACATGTCACACATGTCATGTGTCCTTAAGGGGTTAAACTATCCTTTAATACTATTAAACTGTACCTTACCGGCATCCAACACCATATGCTCATCCAACAACCTAACAGTACTGCTTTTCTAACCTCATACCAAATTAAAACATTACTTAAAGGCATTAAAAAATTAGATACACATGTTCCCTCACAAAGACTACCTAAAGACAACAACATCTTCCACTCTCTATCCAACCTATTAGATTAATCTCCTTTCGAACCCATGACAAATAGCACTATCAAAACAGCACTATATCTTGCCTTTTATGGGTTCCTCCGGCCTAGCGAATTCACAACCACAACCATCACTGCACCCGACTACCGTAGAACCAATGATCTACAGAAACATACTGACCATTATATTCTCTCTCTAAGACAATCCAAAACCAGCACCGACGGACACAGTATTCAAATACCACTGTACCCTACTCACAATATATGGTGCCCAGTTAAAGTGTTAGACACTTATTCACTTTTAGTCCAAAAACAACCTCAACAACCTTTGTTTGAACTGCATGGACACACTCTGACCACAGCTAAATTCATGCTGTACATAAGACTTCTGTTGACCAGGCTCGGCCTAAACCCCAATCAATTTTCAGGTCACTTTCTGTATAGGAGCAGCATCTTCCGCATCCGCTAACCACATCCCCGCTCATATTATTAAGGCCATGGAAATCCTCCGCCTACACACTCTACATACCCAATCCTCCGCCTACACACTCTACATACCCAATAAGCTTTTTGTGACTTATCTCAATAAACGAAGTTGGTTCACAAATTATGTTTTCTGGTTATTTTCTTTTTGCCCACTTTTATTATAGGCCTACTGCTTTGTCGGTTCCGGCACACCACAACCGACTGATGCATACTCATGGTTGTTATGATTGTATTGTGCTAAGATTTCTCTGTTTGGCTATATTGCCCCGACTACAAATTTGAAGGCTTGGCCTGGAGTTGTGGGATGGGCTTGGTTCTCCTTTAAAAGGGCTGCCAATCCACTCCCACCTTACAGTTGCTGGTCTGGCGAGTCACCCCTCCCACCGCTCCCTCTACTTATAACACCCTCTAAGGTGGGCCCACTTTTATTACAGGCCTACTGCTTTGTCGGTTCCGGCACACCACAACCGACTGGTGCATACTCATGGATGTTATGATTTCTCTGTTCGGCTAGATTGCCCCGACTACAAATTATATATATATATATATATATATATATATATATATATATATATATATATATATATATATATATATATATATACACACACACATACATACACACATACATATACATATATATCAATCATCTAGGGTGGCAAGACATAGCCTTACATATTACACGCGACAATATATGGCGCAATGACTTATGGGGCTGACATACATTTTTTTTTCCAGGGCTGCTTTGGAATCCCCAGTCCGGCCCTGGATGTCACCATGTTGTGTCTAGCTCTGTGAGTCGTATCTCTGTATTTTACTCAACTCTGCATGGTGTGTGTGTATATATCTGTAGTACCCAGCTCTGTGATTTCAATGGGTATCTTTGTTCTGCCAGCTCTGTTTATTGCATGGGTCTCTCCTTGTCGTACTGGGTTTCCTGTATTGTATGTGCACCTATGTATTGTCCCTGGTTCTGTGTATTGTATGAATATCTATGTATTATATTCCGTTCTTTTTATTGATTACGTACCTCTGTATTGTACCAAGCTTGAGTATTGCATGGATATCTTTATATTACAACTAGCTCAGAGAACTGTATATTAAATTGTGTATTGAGAAGAGACTGCCATTAGGTGTTGAGTACATGAGGAAAAGTGGACAGATGCAACACATCAGAAGATGTTGGATAGACAGTTAATGGGTGGAATCAAATTCTGGGGAAGGAGACCTGTGCCCCACCATGTCACCAGCCACCACTGGTACATGGGGAGTTGGTAAAGTCTGTTGCATGAAACTAGTGTATATTCTACTTTGGTTTAATGAAACTGGTCACCTTGCAGCTAGTAATGCTCAGTCATTGATGTAATGTGTGCTTTAACATAAGGGGGATATTCAAATTCTGAAAAACCCCAGGTAGGTTCAATTAATATGTGCTTAAAATGAGAAATTCTGACTGCTACCAAAAGTGTATCATATCACAAAAAATGAGAATAGCCTCCTCTTCACTAGATGATATCAAGTCTAATCTTGACACTCTGTTGTATATATTTCATTTAGATTAGATTTTCAATTAGATTTTTAACGTTGGTCTAATTAACAGTTCAGTCTACTAGCAGGATCTAAACATTTTGTTGCTTTCAGAAAATGCTTTGTGTGTAGTAAAGACTGGGGTGTGGATTATCATGATCAGTTTAACCATAACTCGCGAAAAAGTGCCCATAGAGACATTGAGAACACGTTGGCCCTCATTAGGGTGTGTCTGGGCAAACCTGCAATGACCTTGTGCCTGCCTATGAATTAAACTTTCATGCTTTTTTTTTTTTTTTTTAATAGGATCTAATTAATTAACAAAACATTTAGTTTAATAAAGTGTTTTTGGTGTATGCATCATGTTTTACTGCTCATTTGTCTGCCATTCAAGAGTTAAGCAACTTTGTTTGTGCAGCCCTATCCACCCCTCCTCTAGCTGTGACTCACATAGCCTTCCTACATACTTTCTGAAAAAAGGACTAACTTTTAACCCCTTAAGGGCACATGACATGTGTGACATGTCATGATTCCCTTTTATTCCAGAAGTTTGGTCCTTAAGGGGTTAAACTTCCTTTATTGCACAGTTTGCTTAATTTAGAAGTTCTTATCTCCTGATCCGTCAGTTGCCTGCTAGAGACTGCAGCAGCCTCCTGTATATGATATTTTAAACAACAGAGCAGGACACAAGAACATTTAAAGGAAACACTCTGTGCTTCAAGATTGTTTGAATATCAAACTTTTTTTGCCAAAGGACATTGCATAAGTCGCAGCTATGGGAGGTGTGCTAAGGGCTGCATAAACAAAGTGATATAACTCAAACTGCAGAAAATAAATCACTCCTGCTACAGGCACATCATATATACACCCACACTGCTTCATTAAGCTAAAGCTGTTTTGGTGTGGATTGTGTCCCATTAGGTCAAGAAGATGCAGTAGAAAATATTAACATATTTGGAGGGAAAATATGCCTGGAATATTTCTTGTTTATTTACTATTTATACAATATACACATCTATTTTCAGTGCATTAGTTGTGTCAGTAAAAAAGGTTTGTATTCCCTAACCTAAGTTTTAGTGAATTGAAAACTGAATTGCAAACTATGGGCAAAATAGCTGATTTGAAAATATGTAATCTCACTCAGCTCAGAGCTTGGCTGCTTCAGGCTAAATTTTGCAATTTTTTTGTTGTTGTTATTGTTGTTTAGGGAATAATCCCCACAGGTTTAGCATTTATATCAAGGAAGATACTTTTAAAATACATAATGTCAATATAGTTTACCATTTAATTTGACGAACACAATTTAACCACAAGTTTGGTCAAACACTGCCACCTACTGTCATTAGTGCAGATTCTGTTTAGTTTACTGCGTGTATTTTACAATGATTAGCCAACGTCTAAAGTATAAATAGTGCGGAGCCGGGAATGTGCTTATCAAATATTTACCGAAAAAATTATTTAAAAATACACACACAAAAACAAAAAACAAACAAAGCAGTAGACGTTAGGCCAAAATACCACAATTTACACACACAAACAAAAAAAAATAAAAATAAAACTGGACCAGACTGATTTTATGTTTCTCTAATGTTGGTAGTTTGGCATACATTTTGTAAATCATTGTTTAACTCCGTATTTAGTGAACAAATCCCCATTTCCTATAAATTATTATAATGTTTATTCCTTGTAGTTTTTATTTGGACCATAGTTCTTACAAAAACAATCTTTAGAACCCCCGGGCACTATTTGTATTATTGACTTTGGCACCTTGACTGGACTTTGTCTTGATGAAATGATTTGTAACCAAATATGATGATTAAATCATATAATCCAGGAATTATGTTTATTGTTACTCTAATTTGTTTACAAAGTAGAATGGCCACTATAATTGTTCATTAGTTTCATAATATACAATATGTCTAGAGGAGGTAAACCTTGCTCTGAACAAAACATAATGTCTGCTATTCAGAGACAGACTAAACAGGTATTGGGTTAGTCATTCATGAGTCAGATTGATGTACAGGATGATCCTGAAGTCATCAGTATAATTGCAGTAGAACATATGTTCTCACATCACAACATCCCCATTCAAGTTATAAATAATATACACAAGTAATAAGTACTGTACCATTAAACTAATTTCTTAATATAGATGAAGAAATTGGTTGTCACATGTGCAAAAGTGTTTGGATTTTAACAGGAACCTATTATTTGTGTGGTTTCCAGACACATATTCATGTTGATTCATAAACGTATCATAATCTGGAAAGCGGTGCAAGTTTGTAAAACTGGAATAATTTACCAAAAGAATGTGCATGTTGATTCCGCTGATTTCCTCACTTTTAGAACTTTGTGAGGGAGATTTATAAAGAAAAGACAGTGTATTTTAGGTGCAAAGTGCTAAATGTTGTGAGACATTCTATTGGTTCAATGGCAGCTGCTCATGACTTAGCACTTTGTTCCAGAAAATAGCACTTGTTTTCGCCTTGATAAAGCTCCAATTGTACCACTTTTCTGATTACCCCTTTACAGATCTCTCCTATTGTATGCATTCTCCTATTAGGTTTTTTTCCATTCACAGCATGCTTTTTCGTGAACCAGAAATTAAGTCCTAGAATGAAGTCAGAAAAACAAATGAAAACACAAACATGTTCGTAGCAATCATTTCACAATTTACCTTCTCAGTCTGAAAGCTCATAGGAATTCCATATCTGCAGTAAGTTACAAAATGTTCACAGTTGTCCCAAAGCAAGCTGTACGATGTGGCCCCCACCAGTTTTTCAGCTCTCAGGGCTACGTCTTCATTAGAATAAGGTTTTGTGTTGTAGCTGTTGTCCATGTGGTTTACTATTATCCTTCCACCATATGCGAAATCCTGCACAGTGTCCACTCTAACACTGGCTACCTTTGCAAGAACTCCCAGAATCAGCCTTTTGTTGGTCACCACTTTCTCAGTCAAACATGCATTGTCTGACAGTGCTGGGAGGATATCTGGCATCAAATGAGCTACCTTGTTATTTCCCAAATAGATCCCATAGTGAATAAACAAAGTCCTAGGAACCTCCAGTAAATCTCCTCTTTTAAAATAAGACACATTATGGTTATCAACAGTTCCTCCATTATCTTCTGGAATACCAAACAGTTTAAAGTTGACAAGCAAAGATATCTTATCAAGGAAAATCAGCAACAAGTCTAACAGTGAACTTTTCATTTTCCTCTACTTTAAAGCTGCAATGTGCCACTGCTGCTCCAATTGAATCTAGAAGAGTGAGCCTTTGTGCTACTTATTTGTAGAATATTTATAAGGTTTGTGTATTATGAAGTGACATCACAGCACAAAGGCTATGATTGGCTGACAGGAATTTGGCAGTGGACAAACTCTGTCATCCTGCAGTAGCAGTTCTACAATATCACAAAACTGTCCCATTAATGTGCTTAGCAGGCACTCCCTAATTTAACCCAAGGAGGATTTTCCACAGAGGGTAAGAGTGATTCATGAATGCAGCTTTTCAAACATTTATTTAAACAGACCTTGAGGGCTTAAATCACTTTTTCCCCACTTCCTTTCCTTATTTTCTTGGTAAATATTTAATTCACATTTGGAACACAGGAGGTACAATACAGGATCTCATTTTCATTTCACTTCTACTTTCTCTAAATTTTAACGAGCAGATCGTGTTTTCAAATGCCTCTGTGGATGACGGGTAACATCACACTGTGCATTATATTCCGTATGGTGAACTGTGTGACTGATTCTGCACTGCTAGGCCCCTAATCTTGTCTGTTTAATTAATTAGGCAGAGTAATGCAATGCTTAATTATAAAATATATCACATAGAAAAACACATGCGATATTTGCATACTTGTTAGAGATATTGCTTTTACCTAAATCAGAACAAAAATAAACCAGAGGAGATATGTGACTGCCCTTCCACATTACAATACAAATGGAAGTTTAACTAACGGGGCTCTTTCCAGCCAATGTAATAATTTTTTATTACAGAACGTTACAAAAACAGACAAATGCTCTGTCACATAAAGTGTTAAATACTGCTTAAATATACTTCCTTGACATATAATGTGAAGTAAAAGCACAAGCATTTGTCAGCAGAACTTAAATCTAAATACACAGCCTTAAGATTCAAAAACAACCACCCAGGAAAAGGGGGTGTATATATACAGACAGATACAGGGGTGGACTGACAAATCAGAGGGCCCTTAGGCAACAGAAGATTAAGGGCCCTCGTCTGGTACAAGGATTTTTGTCTGCTACTACCACTCTTCCCCTTCTTTGTGCGGTTCTCATACAGATATGAGCACTGTGCCCAGCAACCAGAATCACTGTGTGAAAGCCGCACAGTTATGGTTCCCACAGCCGCAGGGCCCAATTTACTTTTAAGGGGTTAATAAAAAAAAAAAAAAAATAGGGCGTCTGGGCCAACAAGGGATTACTGCCAGAATCGTCACTTGCTCTTGAAGGATCCTCCTCAAAAGGGGAAAAATCAGGGGAGTTGGGGGGGAAAACATACCCCAGATGGAACTTCCACTCCCAACAAAGAGCATACTGGTCCTCCGCCAAAAGGTCAAAGTAACGCGAGAAGAACCTTTCCACTTTGAGATTCTTTGCTGTAGCCATCAGATCTACTAGAGGAAGGCCCCACTTCTGGACTATGCGCTCGAACGCCTGAGGAGATAATGCCCATTGTGTGGGGTCCAGAGTTACTCTGCAACTTGATTGTTCTTGCCCGGGAGGTACACTGCCTTGATCCCCTTCAAATTCTTTTCTGCCCAGGACATCAAGGGAGTCAAAACCTTCATTAAAAGTTTGCTCTTTGTACCCCCCCGGTGGTTGATGTAGGCCACCGCGGAAGTATTGTCTATCCTTACCTTACCCAGCTTTGCTTCAGTGAAGAAAAGTGGAAAAGGGCCTGAAAGACTGCTTGTAACTCCAAAATTGATTGAGGATACCCTGGTTTTTCCACCGACCTTGGACATGAAGGTTCAGATGTGCTCCCAAACCCGATTGACAAGCATCCGTAGTTAAGGTGACCCAAGCAGCGGCGTACATACCGCGGTCGCAGGGGTCGCAGCTGCGACCGGGCCCGGCACTCCAGGGGGCCCAGCCGCCCTGCGACCGGGTACCAGGCCTGCTGCCACATTTCCTGGGGCCGCATATGGAGGGGTCCATCGGGTGGCTCTGACAGCATGGGCAACGCGAAGGACCCCTCCATATGTGGCCCCAGAAAATATGGATTGTGAGGGGCAATGTGATGACATCAAAGCTGGGAGGAAGGAGGTGGAAGTCAGAGTGAGAACTCTGACACCCATCAGGCTGAGCCACCATTGGACCCCAGGGAAAGTAACAAGGTAGGAAACATTTTGTGTATGTGTGTGTGTCTCTCTCTGTGTGTGTGTGTGTCTCTGTATGCAGTGGCGTACACACAATCCATGGGGCCCTGTATGTATGCGTGTGTCTATGTATGTGTGTGTCTGCCGGTGTCTATGTATGTATGTGTCCTTGTGTATGTGTGTGTGTGTGTGTGTGTCTGTATGTATGTCTGTTGAGGGATGCGTGTGTGTCTCTGTGTGTATGTATTTATGTATGTGTCAGGAGGGATGGGGGGGCATGGATAGGGGGAGAGAGGGGCCCCATGCATTGTGTGTACGCCATTGGACCCAACGTATATTGTTCAGAGGGAATCCTGATTATAAATTCTGAGCAATCAATCACCATGATAACTCCTTTTTGATCTCTGACGACAAAAAAATAAATTTAAAAAAATTGCTTGGTTCAGGTCTTTGTTTGCAAACTGGGATAAAAATCCTTCTTGAGGAATCCTCATATGCCATTGGGCCCACCTTGCAAGGCCTATTGTAGAGGACAAGCTTCCCTGAAGACTCATGAATTCTCTGGCTGGAATGGAGTTGAGGGAAAGAAGGTGAAGAATATTTGACTGGATACGATGCCCTCTGTCCAAGGATAGGGAGATTTGTGACTGAATTGTGTTGAATCTCACACCTAAGTATACCATAATCTGAGAAGGAGACAGCTGACTCTTCTTGAAAATTATTATCCATCCAAAATTTTAAAGCAGAAGGAGAACTCTATCTCAATGAAGAAGAAGCTGATCCCTGTTGTAGGAGAGGATAAAGATGTCGTCGAGATAATGGAATATCGATATGCCTTCCATACGCGTGTGAGCTATTAATGAAACAAGGATCTTTGAGAAAGTTCTGGGAGCAGTGCTCAAACCAAAAGGTGAGAGCATGAAATTAGAAATGCTGGTGGTGAATTGCAGACCTCAGGAACTTCTGGTGTGGTGGACCAATCAGAATGTGAAAATATGCATCTCAAAAGGTATATGGAGATTAATCGGTCCCCTGGGGACACGGCAATGATAATGGAACTTAAAGATTCCATCTCGAATTTTCTCAAACACAGATCTGCGTTTAACTTGTGAAGGCCCAAAATCGGTCTCCATTCTCCCGATGCCTTTGGAGTAAGGAATAGTCTGGAATAGACTCCCAATCCTCTTTCTTTTACCGGAACAGGACAAAATTACTCCTTCCACTGAAAGGGAAATTACAAAAGAATGAATGGCTGCTGCTTTCTCTGGTTCTAGAGGTATGTTTGTAGACACGAATGGGGTGTGAGGGATAGAGAAGTCCACACTTTAGGATCTTCAGCACCCACTTGTCTTGTATTGTTTGAACCCAGACCTCAAAGAAGTTTAGAAGTCTTCCTCCCACTCCTAAGGGCTGAACTGGCATTCCATCGGAATTGTTTTGACTGTCTGGTACTGCCACCGCAAGTTTTGGAGGATGAATATCCACCTTTCCAAGATTGGAATCTGGAGAATTCTCTACTAGGCCTGTATCATCTAAATTCCTTACCCCGAAAGGAGGGTCTGCCCTGTGGAAAAGATCTTCAGTCTATCTTGATGAAAGAAAGTTTTACACCCATACACTGCCCTTTTAATACATTCATCTAGATATTTGCCAAAAAGCATATCCCCACCCAATTACATAGCCAAAGAGCACGTCTTGATGGTACTGACAGGACCACGCTGTGAAGAAAATAGACTTTTGACATTTTCTTCTTTGTTCTGTATTTTTCCTGTTTATTACATGTATATTGCATAGATTGGTTCGGTAGTTTGAAACTACCAAACACGACCCCCCTCCTGGCTCATTAACTACAAAGGAACCATCTATTAAGTGCTCCCTGGGCGGCCGCTGTTCATATAGCTGAACGCCACATGGAATAAAAGACGGCGGCCATCTTGTTCGCACGAGGAGAGTCAGCGGGACTTGGTCATCGAGTGTCTGGAACTAAAATCGCACACTCGACCTCCCGAACCATCGCTGAAACTACCGAACGCCGGCTTCCTTTACTTCCGAACAGCCAGGAGAGCGCCATTTGGTAGTTCTGTGCAAACCGACAAGGGGAGCAATCGCTCCTATGAGCCAGGAAGATCCATTCGAGACTTTGTTCGGTTTTGTACCCGTTTCAGAACTGACTGACCGCACATGCTGAATTCATGGGACTGTTTTGGGCAGGAGCCGCGTGTGTGGTCGGTAAAAGGTACCCTCCATACTTTTTAAGAAACACTGAACCGATCTGGGTGAAATTTGGATATGTTTGTCCCCCAGATCAGGGCTATCAGGGGCAGTGGCAGATCCAGAGCCTGATCTCGGGAGGGGCACTTGTAGATTATTTAAAGAAATAATCCAGACACAATAACCACTACAGCTCAGTGTAGTGGTTATGGTGTCAATAGTGCCGGGACCCCCTCCCACAGTAAGTAGTCAAACCGTTTAAGAACAGTTTGACAACTTACCTGAGATCTGCTGGGAAATGGGGCTGTAGTAGGGCATAGGAGCAGTGGTGTGTGTGAGTGGTGCAATGTGTAAGGGGTGCAGTGTGTGTGTGAAGGTTGTAGTGTGTGAGTGAGGGCGGCAGTGTATGTCAGGGATGCAGTGTATTTGTGGGACAGTATGTGTGTGTAACAGTTGCAGTGTGTGTGTATGGGGGCAGTGTGTGTGTATGGGGGGGCAGTATGTGTGTATTGTGGGGGCAGTTTGTGTGTGTGGGGGGCAGTTTGTGTGTATTGTGGGGGCAGTTTGTGTGTATGTGGGGGCAGTTTGTGTGTATGTGGGGGGCAGTTTGTGTGAATGGGGGGGGCAGTATTGGGGGCAATGTATGTGTGTGTGGCCTTTTTTTTTTTATAATATATTTTTTTTAATTTAATTAAAATAAATATCCTATGTCCCCCCTCCCTTCTTACCTTTACTGGGATGGAGGGGGGACATATTTCGATCCCTGATGGTCCGGTGGGAGATTCATTGGTGGTCCCAGTGGGGAGAGTGAACTCTAGCCCGCGCTCCCGGGTTAGAGTTCACTCTTGTGAGATTTGGAGCGTTGCAGTGGTAACCGCGGCAACGCTCCAAATCTCGCGAGAGGAGGACCCGGAGGAGCTGCAGGCTGAGCTCCGGGTCCTCCCTCTCCCGCCGGCCGCCAGCACAGTGCCTGCGGACCGGGGAGGGAGATCTCTGATCTCCCCCCCGGTCCGCAGGAACATTGCAGGGCTAGCGCCTGCATGTGCTGGAAGGGGAGAGGGAGACGGGCGGATTTCTCGAGGGGGGGGGGGGAGCAATTGCCTCGTTGCCCCCCCCCCGGATCCGCCACTGATCAGGGGATATGTAATTTGTGGGGAAAGGGGTGTTCTAAGTTTTGGGGAAATTGTGTGCTCGCTGCCTGGAGATAATTGGTTTATCCCTTAACTTATCTCAATATCTCCCAGGCAGAGGGAAAGCGTGTATTACTGTAAATCTGTACGTTGATTGGCTGTTGTCTTTGTTTGCTGTGGGAGGTCCTCTTGCAGGAGGATTTCTCATAAAAGCCCGTGTGTTGTCAATAAAATTCATTCCTGTTACAGCCTTCATGAAGTCTAGGCTCATGTTTGGGGGATATTCTATTTGCTGGTAAGAATCATCTTGGAACTGCATTCATCTATCCTATTCCTCTGCTCCCTGCTGCAGCTATAATCACTTATGCTCAGCTGTTGGGAAAAGGAACAGAAGATCGCAGCACCATAACCACTGCAGGTCTTAACACATGCTTCTGATGAAAATTCAATAGCCAATTTAACTTTCTTCAAGGATTCCAACAGTCTGGATCTACTGACTCCACTTGAAATGTCTTCTTCAAGATCGTCCATCCATTGCTTTAAGGCTCTGGAAATGGATGTCAAGGCCACGGTTGGACGAAACCCTGAGCCAGAGGCAACATAGGCTTTAGAGAAGTTAGAATCTATACGTTTATCCATGGGATCACGTAATGATCCGGCATTATCTACTGGAAGGGTGTTTTTTTGTCTAATCGCACAATTGCTGCATCCACTTTGGGGGCAAGATCCCAAGAAACACTATCATCAGATTTAAAAAGGGTAAAGTTTAGAAAAGCGACCCTGAACAGAAACTCTTTTCTCCGATTTTTTCCATTCTTGCTTAATAAGGTCCTCAATGGCCTCATGCTACAGAAAAGTAGGATAGCGCTTTCTTAGGTATGCAAAGTGCTTACTGGAAGCCGGTTCTTCCTCTCTCTTAGGTATCATGAACCGCCTTAATTAGAGTAGACAATTTTACCATTGTCTATAAAGACAGGAGAGGAACCAGACTCGTCATCTTGAGATGAAAATTTGTCTTCTTCAAATACTGGGGGCATCTATTCATCTGAGCTCAAATCAGGATATTCTTCAGGGCTAAAAGATCTAAATCTTTTCTTCGCCATCTCAGACTGCCGAAGACCCTCTGAAACTGCTTGATGGATGTAAGAGAGAACATCTGGATCTGGTTCTGCATGACCTGCCGCTGCTTTAAGACAAGCTAAACAAAGTCTTTTCCCAGGCAGCACCTTGTCACACAAGCTTCACACAAGTGGTTTTTATCCTTCTTTTTCCTATATGAGGATCTGTGGGCAGAAATGAAATCCTCCAATTAGATAGATGAAATGCACTCTATTTTGGATATCAAATGCTGAAAATAAAAGTGACTTACTCTGAACCTCGAGATTGCAACCTATTTTTTGAAGAATGACCGGGGGACTCCATCCTAAGAGAGCAGCTAGAAAATTTAAAACAATATTTCTAGCAATCAAGAATAAATATAAAATTACCTAAAGGACCAAGTACAATAATTAAGGCACTCTTACTTTAAAAACTTGAGTAACTTAAAAACTTTTTCCTACTATTTAAAATCAAAAAGGAATAACAAATATTCCACTTACCTGCAACCAAGATAGAATATGATCACTGCAGAGAGAATGATGCAGGGATACAGGTACCAATAGAGGGAAGACCAAATTGTCAACTTACCCCTTTAAAAGCAACTGCATTCCACGATCGGAGCGAGTACTACAATAGCCTGAAATCCCGGAAATGCCAAAAACGGAAGTGCCGGAAACCGTAAGTACCAATTTGCGTTCCAAAACCAGAACGTGAAATCAGCAGGACACCTATCCGAAAAGAACCTAAAGGGAGATAAATAAGTAACGAAAAAACCCCGGTCAGGCAGACATCTGCCAGGGACTGACACTTACTTCACCAGGAGACTGGTCAGGATCCATCCAGGAAATGGGAAAGCCAAGAAGCCCAAACATTTTTCAGCAGGTAGGTGTACCCTTTTTTGGGAATTATCACCACAATGGGTCTGGCACATCCATGGAATCGCCCTTGGTGAGGCGCCGTGTCCTGAGGCTTCACTCTCCATGGGCTAGGGGTACAACTAGACCCGAGTGAGCCACAAAAAAAAAAAAAAGGGGGTGAAACATCCTATGTCCATGAGAAGTGGACAGGAAAAAAGATTGAAGGGACAGGGGAGGAAGTCTCTTTTATTAATTAATTAGGAGGTGGTTCCTGTCCAATTGAGAAGAGGAGGAGCTATACCCATACGTAGTGCTGCCATGGATATATCCGGGGACAGAGGATTAGGTGGGGGCAGGGGAGCATAGTGGCTATAGTAGGCACAAGAGGGGATAGGGGCTATAGTAAACACAGAAAAGCATAGGAGCTGTATTGGGTTCAGAAAGGCATAGTGGCTTTACTGGGTGAGGTAGGTACAGGGAAGGGTGTCGGGAGGAATGATG
Source organism: Pelobates cultripes (assembly GCA_933207985.1). Lineage (NCBI taxonomy): Eukaryota > Metazoa > Chordata > Amphibia > Anura > Pelobatidae > Pelobates > Pelobates cultripes. The sequence goes on along the minus strand of OW240917.1, from coordinate 155,390,384 downwards.
GCTGTGGCGAGTACAGGGAGAGAGAGTCTGAGGTGGGTGCAGGAAAGCTGTGGTAGGCTCATGGAAGCATGGAGCTGTAATAGGTACAGGGGTCATAGGGGCTGTAGTGGGTGCTGGGAGGGATAGAAGCTGTAGTGGACACAGAAGGGCATAGATGCTGTTGTTGGTGAGGTGGGTGAAGGGAAAGATGGGGGATGTAGTAGGTGCACAGGGAGATGGGGGATGTGGTGCATGCAATGAGGGATGGAGACTGTGGTGGATGGAAGGAGGTATGGAGGCTGTGGTGGATGCATAGGGGCTGGTGTGGGTACAGTGAGGGATAGTGGCTGAGATGGGTGCTGTGAGGGATAGAGGATTAGGTGGGTGCAGGAAGGCATAGAGGCAGAGGAGGGAGGGATTTGGGCTCTGGTGGGTGCAGGGGGGATAGGGGCTCTAGTGATTACAGTATGAATATAGGGGTTGATGAAAGAGGGCATACAGGCTGTGGTGGGTATAAGGCATGTGTTGTTTACAGGGAGTTATAGAGGCATGGGGGCTTTGGTGGTTACAGGGAGGGATAGAGGCTGAGGTTGGTGCAGAGGGCATACGGGCTGTATTAAGTGCATGGAGTTGTAGTGGGCGCAGGGAGGGATAGAAGCTGTTTTGTGGACGCAGGAAGGGATAGAAGCTGTTGTGGGCGCAGGAAGGGATAGAAGCTGTTGTGGGCGCAGGAAGGGATAGAAGCTGTTGTGGGCGCAGGAAGGGATAGGGTCTGTGGTGTGTACAGGGAGGGATAGAGGCTAAGTAAGGTATGAGGGATGGGGCGGTAGTGGGTGCAGGAAAGCATTGGAGCTGTGGTGTGTACCGACAGAATGGAGGCTGAGTTGGGTGCAGGAAGGTATAGGGCCTGTGGTAGGGTCAGGGGGTCATAGTGGCTGTAGTGGGCACAGGGTGCATAGAAACTGTAGTGAGCGCAAGTAGGGATAAGGGCTGTAGTGGACACCAAAAAGCATTGGTGCTCTATTGGATGAGGTAGTTAAAGGAAGAGATAGAGGGTGAGGTGGGTGCAGGGAGGGCATAGGGGTTGTAGTGGGTGCAGGGAGGGCATAGGCGATGTGGTGGGTGCATGGGGATGTGGTGTGTGCAGGAAGGCATAGAGGCTGTGGTGGGCGCAGAGGGACTGAGGTGGATACAGGGAGGGATAGAAGCTGTAGTGGGTGCAGGAAGCTGAGGATGTGGTGGGTGCAGAGAGGGATTTGGGCTGTGGTAGGTGCAAGGGGCTGCAGTGGGTAAAGGGAGTGATAGGGGATAAGGAGGGCTGTGGTGTTTACAGGGAAGGATAGGGGCTGAGGTTGGTGCATTGCAGGGCTGTTGTGTTTGCAGGGAGGGATGCAGGAAGGCATATGGGGTCTGGTGGGTACAGGGAGGCTATGATGGGTACAGGAAGGGATAGAGGCTGAGGTCGGTGTAGGAGGGCAAAGGTTACTCTTTCACCCCCCGGGTGTTTGGGGGGGTTGTGTGAGTGCAAGAGGGCCTGTGGTAAGTAAAAGGATGGATAGAGGCAAAGGTATGTGTGGCGGAGCATAGGGGCTGTGATGGGTGTAGTGGGGCATAGGGCCTGTGGTAAGTACAGGGAGGAATAGAGGCTGAGGAGGGTACATGGATGGATAGGGGCTTTAGTGGGTGCAGGACCTGTGGTGGTTGTGAGGGGGTGGCATAGAGGCAGATATGGGTGCAGGAAGGGATATGGACTACAGTGGGTGAGGTAGGCACAGGGGCTGTGATGGGTGTAGTGGGGCATAGGGCCTGTGGTAAGTACAGGGAGGAATAGAGGCTGAGGAGGGTACATGGATGGATAGGGGCTTTAGTGGGTGCAGGACCTGTGGTGGTTGTGAGGGGGTGGCATAGAGGCAGATATGGGTGCAGGAAGGGATATGGACTACAGTGGGTGAGGTAGGCACAGGGGCTGTGGAGGGTGTAGGAAGGGATGGTGGGCTAAGTGCATAGGGGATGTAGAAAATATTTACAAGGAGCATACCTATTGTCTCTGCCAGGCTGCTGCTCCTTATCATCATAGTGCTCACAGGCCATGAGCACTCTGCAGGACAGGGTGTGATGTCATTTCCCATCCCCTAGCACCACCTCATCCTCGCATACAGATTAGTGCATAGGAGAGGATGGCTGCCAGCTTTCACTGAGAAGGTGCAAGAATAAAGGAAAGTTGATCCACAGCACTACTGAGAAGGTGGGGGTCACTTACCTATCGCTGGAATGTGTGAGGAATTATGGCTGGAAATATCTCTGAGCATGGCAAGCTTTGTGTTTGAGCTATTCTATCAGATGCTAATGCAAATCAGACATAAGCAGCCCATCTGTATGTCATACAGAAACATATTTCACACATTTACCTGAACTATTTTTCTTAACAGATACTTTTGTAAAAGAACTGATGAATGCTTTATATGGGCCTAAAACAAGAATATGCAGCACACAACATACGAAGCAGTGGTAAATAGTGGCAGGAATGAAGACTATAAAATCAGGGACCAACAATCCCCAGCAGGATAATTAGGAGAGGCATCACAATTTTCAACACAAAAATATGTTTATTGGATCATATGAACAAAGATAAATATACATTTTGGCACTCAGGCCTTAAACATGCATCATACATTTGTACCAAACATTGTGATGCCTCTCCTGCTTTTTATATTGGAATTGAAGTAATGGAAGTCAGAAAGGTTTGACTCCAATGTATAATATTCACTAAACTAAGTAGGATATGAAGAACAAATACATAATCACAGTCCTTTAGTCCTACCATTACCAGCCAAGTGGCAGTTCCATTCAGACTCCAGTAATTTCTTTACACAGAGGAAACACAATGCACTCGGGGAGGATTTATCAAGCAACATCCGAGACATTTTTCTGATGCAGTTTATCTTTAGGGCCTAAAGATAAATTGAATCAGAAAAAT
>OW240917.1:155276503-155387328 GCA_933207985.1 Pelobates cultripes | reverse complement strand
TTTTGTCCTTAAAGAGATTTTTAAATAGAATTCAATAAACATAAGTTTTAAATTTTTACTCTATTCATACCCTATGAGTTATTTTCACTACTGTGGGTATACCTAGGGGGAGTGTTAGAGGAAAGGCAGGTCGCCCTTCACTCTTTCACCCTCTTAGGCAACCTTTCTCGTGTTGGCAGGGAGAGGGGACCTGGAGTGCCAGGAAAACGGTTTGTTTTCCTGGCACTGGAGAGTCTCTTTAACAAGATCTGCTAAATGTGAAAACAGTGCCAGGCCCATTATGCAAATGAAATCAACAGCAGTCACACTGAATTCTTAGTGTTATGAAGATCATTATTCTTTCTTATTTTAAGGAATATTTATCTTTACACAATATCATACTTTTTTTTTCGCTTTAAAAACCAAAAAGGAAAATCTTACATTCAATTGTATATAACAATGGTACAATCACAAATAATTGTGTTCCATTATAGTTTACTCTCTATCTGTTACTACTTTTATATTTTCATATAGTTTTTTTGTGTATCCGTTGAGGAATACAATATATGTTTCATATTTTTACACCCACTAATTATTTCCTTGCCCGAACTTGCATGGAGAAATCAGGTCTTTCCATGCCTCTGCTTACCGGTAATTGCTTTGTAGCCAAAAGGTCAAAATACATTTACAAATTGCTCTGAAAAAACCCTAATGTCTGCTGTCATTGTTAAGTTATAAGAACCTTAAAATCACTAGTTAGATAATTCCCTGCCCCAGAAGTAAGAAAACAAAGTAATTTTCTTATCTTTATTTCCCCATGTAAATGGAATAGGGGGTCTCAAGCTTGCTATAGCATTTGTCCCTTCTCTATTTCTGCATGGGCTCTACATAGCAACCTCTAGGTGTTCTTCTTTTTATTTTATTGTTATCTTTTATATAACTTCACAGGTAGATTTAAAGGTGAAGAAGGCTCTGCTCAACTGAGATTACAAGCAATGAGGTGGATCATTAGTTTTGCCCAAGGACACTTACTGACAAGGTGGTCTGAGATTTAAACCAGATCTAAGGCAATGATGTTACCATAATATATATATTAGGTCGGTTCAGGGCCGGACTGGCCCACTGGAATACCAGTGAGTGAGCTTGTCTGTGTGTGTGTGTGTTCCTGCTAGTGAGTGAGCTTGTCTGTGTGTGTGTGTGTGTGTGTATGCCTGCTAGTGAGTGAGCTTGTCTGTGTGTGTGTGCGCCTGCTTGTGAGTGAGCTTGTCTGTGTGTGTGTGCCTGCTAGTGAGTGAGCTTGTCTGTGTGCAGGGCCGGTGCAAGGATTTCTGGCGTCCTAGGCAAAAATCCATTTTGCCGCCCCTTCATGTCACTCACTGACAGACACACGCTGACACACATACACTCACTGACACACACACACACAGAAACTCACTGTCACTCACTGACACACACACACACTCACTGACAGACATACACTCACTCAATGACAGATAGGCAGACACTCGCTGACAGGCATATAATCACTCACTGACACACACACACAGGCACTTACTAACAGACAGACATACACTCACACACACACACACACACACACAATCACTGACAGACATACACTCACTAACTGACACACACAGAAATTCACTGACAGACATTCACTCACTGACACACACTCACACAGACACTCACTGACATACACTCACTGACAGACATAAACTCCCTCAGTGACAGACAGACAGACACACACACACTCACTCACTGACAGACAGACATATACTCACTCACTGAGAGACAGACACAGACACTCACTGACAGACACACATACCACTCACTGACAGACACTCACTGATACACACACACAGGCATACACTCAGTGACACACACACACTCACTGACAAACACTCAAACACTCACCTCCCTGGGATCCAGTGTGGGGCAGCTCCTCACTCCTCCCGCCTTCCGTTTAGTATGCCTGGAGCCTGGGATTTGATCGCACAGCAGGCACCTGTCATCAAGGTAAGAAGGTGCCTGCTCTGCCATACTGTGATAGGGCTCCTCAAAAGGTAGGAAACAGGAGGGTGGCTAAAAATATGTATTTTTTTTTTTCTGTATATCTGTCATGTGTGTATGTAAGTTTGTATGTTTTGTTTGTTTTGAGTGTATCAATAATATCACTTTGTGAATGTGTGAGTGTGTGTGTTTTTCTGTCTGTGTCAGTGTGTGTGTCTGTCCAGGTGTCTGTAATTAAATGTGTATGTTTAGGTCACCAACCCCCTCTGATCGCATGGGAATGATATTTTTACTCCTCTTTTTTCCAACACCGTGCCAGTCTCGCGAGAGCTGGCCTGCCTCTGTAGCTGAGATAAACAATTACCATTCAACATCTCCTGATAGAGATGCATTAAATCAATTAAAAGCATCTCTATGGGGAATGTTTAGCGTCTCCATGCAAAAGAGCACAGAGATGCTGAATGTAGGGGCTGCAACTTCTGCAGCACTGAGAAAGGAGACACTTTAGTGGCCATCTGAGAGGCAGCCACTAGAGGTGTTAGAAGGCAGCAATGCAAAAACTGTACTTTTTATGAAGAGGCAGCGTTTACATTAAAAAGTCTGCAGGGACAGGCTATATACACCAGAGCCATTACATTAAGTTGTAGTGGTTCTGGTGACTATAGTGTTCCTTTAAGAATTTTATTTATGTCATAGGGGGTGTACCTTACAGATCAGGTGATATTCAAATTGCTGATGTTACACGTTAGAAACAGTGCCTTAAAGAAACACTATAGGTTCATAGAAAAGCATTAGATTGGCTTGATAGTTAAAGAGGCAGAGCCAGCACAAGCCAAACACAGCTCAGTGTCTCCATGCAAAGGGTGTAGACATTCAATGTCAGAGCTGCACACTGCAACACTGCCCCAGGAAGCACCACTGTTAGCCATTTGAGGAGTGGCCAGTGGAGGCACCCCTAGGCTGCAATGTAAACACTGCCTTTTCTCTGTTTAAAAAGTCTAAAGGGACTGATTATACATGCACCCTTCAAGAGCCGCCTGACCAGCAAAACACACGTCGTGGCTCTAATTCTATTCCTCTTAATTGCCGTTTGATATTCCACCCTTCAGATATTTGTGATTCTTGGCTTGAGGAATATAGTGACTATTCTTTCTTTTTATAATATTGTATTAATAAAAGTAACGTTTAACTTGCATACGTATACGTTCAAGGAAATCTTTACCCTTCATATACTACTTTTACTCCTGGGGTTACCCACCACTAATTTCCTTAGAACTCTGTTTTTTGCTGTCTTTGTTTAATCTAAAAACAGGATGTGTTATAACTAAAATGACAACCCCTCTTCGCAGTCTTCTAGTGTACTAGACCCGACATGTGAGCTCATTTTAGCTACTGTGAACTCGTGAACTGAACACTAAACATTTAATGTATGTATGCATAGTAATAAACTTATGAAACTGATTCAAAAGTTTTATTTTGGTTTACAAAACACAAAGCACATTTTGCAGTAGTGGTAATATATATTTTAAAATGTGATTTTCCAAAAACTATAATGATACAGTAATAAAGTTAGAAATATGTAAAACAGAGTACATATCTAGCTGCATCCATGGTATTATAACTGTACAATATTGTAAAGCGTACCATAAGCTATATTTTCAGTTTGTGTAGTCCAGTAAACTTAATGTGAACTTTGCAAATCTCCATAATTGCAGTCGTTAACTGAGGCTCTATTAGGATATTATGAAACACACATTAAAGAGACACTTAAAGTACCAAAACCACTAGAGCTTATAGAAATGCTCTTCCTGCATTGTAATTTGTTAAAAACGGTAATCACAATTGACACCAAGGATGCCTGTAGTGGCTGTTGCTGAATGCATTGCATGTTTCTGTTATGTATGTTATGTTTGGTTTACATGCAACTAACTCTATGGTTTATTTTCTATTGCATGTGTTTCCTGTTGGGGTGTGTGCTTCCTTCCTGTATCTCCTGAAATATGGCTGCTATACATGAATACCGGGCAGTGTCTTTATTTATATCTCCTGAAACATGGTGTCAGAAGTATCTGAACCTGGTCTGCTCTCACACATTTGATGCCAGGAGCTTGCAAGTCTTGCAGTGAGAGATGTTTTGGAAGTGACTGTGCCTCCTGTAGCAATTACAGCTACTACTGTCCTGCAAGCTGAGCATTGGAAGCAAGAAAACCAGCATCATGGCAGCTGCTCATAGCATTCCACTACCCAAGGCAATGAGGGGGAGTGGGGATTGCAGGATAACTTCAGAGCTGAGTTTGGCTACAGGGCCTAGCTAAAGGGCTGAATGAGAAGCCTGCAGCAGTGAAAGCAGCCACACCGAGGACGGTGATGGGCAGTGAGTGCTACCATGTGTACAAGTATAATTTGAAGCTCGCAGAGGAGCAAAAGATACTAAAGCCATCCTTGATGCATTGGAAGCTTTCTTCAGACCTGCAAAAAGTGTAATATATGAAAGATATATATATATTTGGCAGCTGCAAGCAAGAAGAAGGTGAATGAATAGACAACTTTGTCACAAGGCTAAGAGAAAAGGTTGTGAGTATGGCTCCTTGAGAGATGAACTTATTCGTGACGAAATATTTCTAGGTATTAATACTGAAAGTACCCGCCACCGCCTATTGAGGGAACATGATTTAAACCTACATGCTGCAATTGAGATATGTCGCACTGCAGAACTGACAGCATCCATGCAGCCTTCAAGCAACAGCTAAGCTTGAAGATCCACTAGCACACGCATCAATACAATAATCACCAAAGAACCTCACCTGTGAGCAAGTCTACATCATGTAAGTACTGTGGCAGTATTCATGTGAGCAAGAAACAACAGTGTCCTGCATATGGGAAGACCTGTAGATCATGTGGTAGGCTAAATCATTATGCTGGAGTATGTCTGTCAAGAAGAAAGGAAGCAAGGGAGCTAAACACAATTGAACAAATGTCTGATTCTGAGGAGGCACTCCTGCTTAGCAATGATGTGATTTACTCAAAGGAATGCATTGGTGCTGTAAAGTTTAAGGGCAAAAAATGGTTTGTAAATCTCAAAAAGAATAATATATGTCAACCCTGCCAGTTGGATTCTGGTGCAACATGTGATGTCATGAGTTTGAAAGACAAGATGAAACTGGCACCTAGGACACCACTTCAGCCTAGCAGCACCAAGCTGAAGCTATATTCAGGGGAACTAATGGAATCATTGGGACTTTTCCAAACAGAGTGCACCATACGTGAGCATATACACAAACTTGAATTTGAGATTGTTGAAGCCAATCACAAACCTCTATTGTCTGGTTCAGCATGTGAGCGCCTGGGACTGATGCAATTCTCAATTCCTGCTGAGCTGCACAATATTGATAATCAGGTTGCAAATCCATTGACTAGGCCACTGACAAAACTGAAAATCCTCAATGTCTATAATGATGTGCTTAGTGGCCCAATAGTATCTGTTCCACGAGGGGTTCATTATGAACTGGAACCTACCATTCCACCAGTACAATGTGCCCCACACAATGTACCAATAGCCATTAAGCCACAAGTAAAAGCGCAACTGGATAAGAATGAAGCTAACAGATATATTACATCAGTATCAGAGCCAACTGATTGGATAAGCAACATGGTAGTAATTAGAAAGCCTGACAAGATTAGAATTTGCATTGATCCGAAGTTTCTTAACATCAGGTCACACTACAAAATGCCAACACTTGAGGATGTTTTGCACAAACTGCCCAAAGCACAGGTTTTTACACTTGTTGATGCAAGAGATGACTTTCTACAGTGAAGACTGTTTAAAAGGGTAGCTACATGACCACTTTCTGGAGGCCGAAAGAGATGGCTCAAGCTGCCAGAAGTATATCACCGAAACCAGCATGAACTGTTAAGTGGGCTCCACAGAACTGAACCAATAGCAGATGACATTCTTATAATTGGCTGTGGTAATACAAATGAGGAAGCTGAGCATGACCATGATGAGAAACTAGTAGCATTATTGGATCACTGCAGGCAGGTAATGCTGAGACTCAGCGTAAAGAAATTACAATTCATGGTATAAGAAGTCCGCTTCCATGGACATATCCTGTCTCAACAAGACTTGAAAGCTGACCCAGATAAGATTAGAATCAAATATGGATATGCCATTGCCTGGTGACACCAAAGCAGTGCAGCGTTTTATTGGCTTTGTCACATACCTAGCAAAATTCATGCCGCATTTGTCTTAGGTGTGTGAGCCATTGAGAAGGTTTCTAGACAAAGATGCATTTGGCATTGACTTCCAAGCATGACCAGGCAGTGGAGGAAATAAAATGCTTGATCACAGCTGAAATAATACAATGTAAAAAAGCCTGTTGCAATACAAAGCGACTCAAGCAAAAATGGCCTAGGATATGTTTATTGCAAGAAGGTCAGCCAGTTGCATTAGCGTCCACAGCACTCTCTTCAGCTGAGCAAAATTATGCTCAAATTGAAAAGGAATGTTTAAGCATTGTTTTTGCCTGTCAGTGCTTCCATCATTATCTCTATGGCCGGAATGCAATCATAGCTGAAACTGATCACAAACCGCTAATAGCCATATTCAAGAAGCCGCTTTTATGTGCTCCAAAGCATTTGCAGAGCATGATTCTTACATACAGAATTACAACATCAATGTTGTGTACAAGCCAGGATGTAAAATGTACACCAGTAACACCCTAAGCAGAGCTACAACGGAACATGTGGCACCTGAAGGTGATCATGAGCATCTTGCAGTTTGTTTGTTGCAGCAGCAACAGAATTTATTTGCCAAAGTCAAGCAAGCAGACTATCTTAATGTCACAGATCAGCTACATCAGCTCATACAGCACACAGAAAGTGATGCAACTTTGCAAGTACTGAAGTCTATAGTTCTGATGAGGTGGCCAGATGAAAAGGATGTAACACCTGCAATTGCGAAGGAATATTGGTCCTTCAGAGATGAGGTCAGCATACAAAATGGTATCTTGTACAACGGTGCAAGGGTCATAGTGCCAAAGTCACTGAGAGCAGAGATCGGAGGCAAGATTTGCTACAGACAAGCTCATGATACTCTTTACTGGCCCAACATGCAAGTTGAAATCAAAGACTTTGTAAACAATTGTCCCACTTGCAATGAATATGCACACTTGCAACAAAAATAAACCATGATGTCCCATGAGATACCTACACATCCTAGGCAGATTGTCAGCATGGACTTATTAAACTATGCTGGAAAATAGTACCTGCACTCAGACTTCTGGGAAACTGATGTGCTTCCTCACCTGTCCACTGAAACTACAATTAAGCGATGCAAGCTGCAATTTGCATGTCATGGCCAACCAGCTAAAGTGATTTCTGATAATGATCCTCAGTTTGCAAGCTTACATTTCAGGACATTTGCTACTGAATGGGAGTTTGAGCATGTGACTTCTTCACCATGCCATCCACAAGCTAATGGCAAAGCTGAATCTGCTGTGAAAATACTGTAGTGAAGAATAATAAATAATAAAAAAAAAGTGATGATAAAGACCTCGTGGAAAGCCATCTTACATTGGAGAAACACTCCAACTGAGGGTATGGATAGTAGTCCTGCACAGAGACTGATGTCAAAGAGGTTCAAGTAGCCAACAAGCTACTTGAACCAGAAAAGTTGTACCAGAAATGTTATGACTTAAGAGGTGTACCAGAAAAGGTATAAGGTGATATAAGGTGTATCAGAAAGGTTACGACTTAAGAGGCAAGTGTTCAAGGCAAGATATGACTAATCTGCTAGGGATTTACCTGAACTGAATATTGGGGAACAAATCCATATGAAACCGCTTCCTGGAGATCTAACAAGTCGCTGGAGAATGGGAACCTGTCTGCAGATCTGACGCAATCGTGTGGATCTGCGAGTGGTCGAGAAGCCTGATTCACAATATCCAGTTGACAAGCCAGACACACCTGGTATTCCAAGGACACACTCATATGTCGGAAGTAAAGAGTGTACAGAAGTGATATCACAGACTAATGACAGCCCTAAGTAAGCAGGACCTGAAAGCAGTCAAGGAGAGAGAGTGTGTTTGTATTTGTACTAATTATTTATAGTGGTGGAACCCTTTTGTTTAAAAAAAAAAAAAAAATCCCCAAACTAAACTATTCCCAGGGAAACCTAATCTCTGGTGGTCCGGTGGGAGATGTAGCATGTCTGCACCTCCAGCTCCTTCTTGCCAGTACAGGGAAATATGTCACAGCATTGCTATGGTATTCCGCAGTAACGCTCAGATACAGTACAGGCGAGCAAGACCGCTAAAGGTGTCTCTATTAGTACACCAGTCCTTCAGGCACCACAGCAGGAGAATGGGCTGGCTGGCTTTGATCTCACCACCGTACTTGCTGCCCCTGTCCTCTCCACTGTAATTTATAGGATTTGAACCCCCATCCCTGTGCTCTTTACTCCATTGTTAAAAAATAATATTTTTTGGATGTTAGAGTGCTCTTTACTGCATATAGACAGGGCCGGTGCCACTGTTAGGCGAACTAGGCATTCGCCTAGGGCGCCGGCCTGCTGGGGTGCACACCGGAATGCTTCCTGCCCTGTCTGGATCCACAGCGCTGGACGAGCGGCTGCCCTCCCCAGCGCCGGGCCTATCCTCAAGGTGCCCAAAGGTGGGGGCATTGTGATGATCCCTGTCACAGGGGGGCCAGTAGGAAGTCATCTGGCCACCTGTCAGGGTCTTACCTGAGTTGGGAGTCTGTAGCGCAGATATGATGCTCACCCTTGCAGATAGCCACAGGCCGAGGTGGTCAGGTAAGAATTCACCTGGCCTGTGGGTCTGTGCACGGGGGCTGTGCAGGATGCAGTACCAATACGCAGGACAGGCAAGGACTGAACCAGAAGGATGGTCGAGGGATAGCCGAGGTCAAAGGAAGCCAGAGGACAGGAACAACGAGGAGTAGCCGAAGTCAAGGGATGCCAGAAGTCAGAATAAACGAGTCAGGAAGCCGGGGTCAATAATGCGAAGCGATGAAACAGGAACACTGGAACAAACAGGATCAAAGACTTGACCCTGAGCACAGGGCGAGGCTGGGTTTATATACCCTGCTGATGACTGATCAGAGTCAGGTGAAACACAGCCAAGTCAAGGTGCAGCCCCCAGAGTAGTAGCCATGTCAGGATGAATAGGATTGGAATCAGTCTTCACAGTAAATAGCTGCTGTGGCTCAGAGGTAGAAAGCAGGACCAGGACTGAGAAGATCCCCGGTTCAAGTCCCCTGTTGGGAACTCCAAGAGCGACCACGTCTTGCCGTCTGTCTATCAGGTGAGAACCGTGACAGTACCCCCCCCTTTAAAAACGACCTCCGGGCGTGAATGGGTTCATTGTCAGCATAGTACACCTCTCCAGGGTCACTATCTGAATCCAGTGAGTCCCCATAGTCAAACTCCCCAGCAAGGATTCCCTTTACAGCTTGGGAGTCCGCAGTACCAGCTTCTGGTACGGCTGGAGAATTGTCCAAGTCTTTTAGGTTCCGGGTACAGGTGGCAAGCACTTCCAAAACTTCGGCAGGAGCAGTGTTCGCAGCTAACAATGCTTTTTCGAACATATCAAGGTTTTCTTTACGGACTATAGTGCCATTAGAAGCAACGGCACAATCCACAGGTAAAACCTCTTCGGGCGGGCAGGAAGTAGTGGTGGTATCACAGGAAGCAACTTCGGGAGTAGATGCAGGAGGCTCTGGAGCAGGGGATGGAGGTTTTCTCGCGGAAGCCAAGCATGTGCAAGCACAACGGCTTCTATTTGGCTTTTTAGGCTGGTATGCGGTGTACACAGGGCGAAGGAAACTAGTACCAAGTCGGAGAGCTGGAGGTCTAGGAGGGCGAACAGGACAAAGCGTGATTAAATGCCCTTTTTCTCCACAGTAATAACATAGGCCATAGCTTCTCCTTCGGTCTTTTTCCTTAGGTGTCACTTTGCAGTGGACGAGTCCTAATTGCATAGGTTCCACAGGGTCAAGTGGAACACCGGATACCTCTGGAGTTTTCCTGGGAGCTGGAACATAAGGAGGCATTTCTGGGGCGTAGTGGTGGTACTCGGTTTCTAGGTTAGGAAGAGTCTGAGATTTTTTAGTACGCGGAGCTGACTTGGCCACAGTGGTCTTACATTGTGAGTCCATAGCAGTACTAAAGGATTCCCAGCTGACCAGGACAGGACTCTTCGTCTGCAACATTTGGTGAGCCCAAACTTTGATGCGTCCAGACAACAGGTTGATAGCCGCTCTGACCCTGATGAATTCTGTGGCATATGTTCGAGGCTTTAAGGAAAACAACACCTCACAATCCATCTTGAAAGACTGAAAGGATGTGCGGCTACCATCAAATCGGTCGGGCATGATGACAAACGGTTCAGGAAAAGCTGGTTCCGGGGCCGGATGTACTGCGCCTTTAAGGAATAAAATTTCTTGCTGCAGCTCCGAAACAGTCTGGGCCAGGCTGGACACACGCTGGGTCGAGGGTGAGCACATCTCTGCGGACTCCATGATGGTCAAGTCCTTATGTCAGGGTCTTACCTGAGTTGGGAGTCTGTAGCGCAGATATGATGCTCACCCTTGCAGATAGCCACAGGCCGAGGTGGTCAGGTAAGAATTCACCTGGCCTGTGGGTCTGTGCACGGGGGCTGTGCAGGATGCAGTACCAATACGCAGGACAGGCAAGGACTGAACCAGAAGGATGGTCGAGGGATAGCCGAGGTCAAAGGATGCCAGAGGACAGGAACAACGAGGAGTAGCCGAAGTCAAGGGATGCCAGAAGTCAGAATAAACGAGTCAGGAAGCCGGGGTCAATAATGCGAAGCGATGAAACAGGAACACTGGAACAAACAGGATCAAAGACTTGACCCTGAGCACAGGGCGAGGCTGGGTTTATATACCCTGCTGATGACTGATCAGAGTCAGGTGAAACACAGCCAAGTCAAGGTGCAGCCCCCAGAGTAGTAGCCATGTCCGGATGAATAGGATTGGAATCAGTCTTCACAGTAAATAGCTGCTGTGGCTCAGAGGTAGAAAGCAGGACCAGGACTGAGAAGATCCCCGGTTCAAGTCCCCTGTTGGGAACTCCAAGAGCGACCACGTCTTGCCGTCTGTCTATCAGGTGAGAACCGTGACACCACCTCAGGTCGCCCCCGAAGCTGTGCGCTAGGTAAGTCAGAGCAGGCACCTGCTTACCTTAATGGCAGGTGCCTGCTTTCCCAACAAATCCCAGTGGGCGGAGAAGGCAAGCGATGAGGGAGGCTGTTCTTGCAGTCTCTCACTCCTCTCTTGCGCGCCCTCTGTGATGCCGGGAGCCGGAATATGACGTCTTTCCGGCCCCGGCATACTAAACAGCGCACTGGAGGAGTGAGGAGATGCCCCACACTGGACTTCAGGGAAGTGAGTATTTGAGTATTTGGCTGTAAGTGAGAGTGTGTGTGAGTGTCTGTCTGCCTGTGTGTGTGTGTGTGTGTGTGTGTGAGTGTTTGACTGTCAGTGTGTGTGTCTGCCTGTGTGTGAGTATGTATGTCAGTGAGTGTTTGTGAGTGTATGTCTGATAGTGAGAGTGAGTGTGTGTGTGTCGGTCAGTGAGTGTGTGAATGTCTGTCTGTCAGTGATTGTGTGTTTGTCTGTCAGTGAGTGAATGTGTGTCTGCCTGTGAATAAATGTGTCTGCCAGTGTGTGTCTGTCAGTGAGTGAGTGAATGTCTGTCTGTCTGTGATTGTGTGTTTGTCTGTCAGTGAGTGAATGTGTGTCTGCCTGTGAGTAAATGTGTCTGCCAGTGTGTGTCTGTCAGTGAGTAAGTGACATGAGGAGGGCGACAAAATGGATCTTTGCCTGGGGAGGCAGAAATCCTTGAACCAGCCCTGCATATAGATTACTGTGGCCATAAAAAGCCAGAACACTTATATGGTATAGTCTCCTCTCCACAGTCACTCCATGTCTGATGAAATGTGTCCAACCCAGTGCTTCTAATACAGAAGCATTAGGGACATGTGCAGCAATTGCCACGCTCTATCATTCCACTGCGTTTTAAAGATAAGCTATGAGAAGCACTAGTTGCATTTGGTTCCATCTTGTGGCGTGTGATGGTATTGAACGTGAAGATCATAAAAAATGAAAATAAACGCCTGACAGCCACTAGAGTTGTGGTTTACGCAAAATGCATTGTAGTTTCTCAGAAATGGCAATATTTTACATTGTCATAGAAAAGGGACAGGGTCTCTGAATCAAAACTACTTACCGTATATACTCGAGTATAAGTCGACCCGAATATAAGTCGAGACCTCTAATTTTACCCCAAAAAACTGGGAAAACTTATTGACTCGAGACTGGGGTGGGAAATGCAGCAGCTACTGGTAAATTTCTAAATAAAATTATATCCCCCAAAAATTATATTAATTGAATATTTATTTACAGTGTGTGTATATAATGAATGCAGTGTGTGTGTGTGTATATAATGCAATGTGTTTGTATGAATGCGGTGTGTGTGTGTGTGTATGAGTGCAGTGTGTGTGTCTATGAATGCAGTGTGTGTATGAGTGCAGTGTGTGTGTGTGTATATGAGTGCAGTGTGTGTGTGATGCAGAGCCTTGGTGGGGGGTGGGCATTTTTATAAATTTTTTAAAAATTATTATTTTAATATTAAATTAATTTTTTTTATATATTATTATTTTATTATTATTTAAATCTTTATTTATATTTATTTTTGTCCCCCCTCCCTGCTTGTTAGCTGGCCAGGGAGGGGGGCTTTCATTCCCTGGTGGTCCAGTGGGGTACACTGTGTAGGAGGGGGGCTGGCAGCGAGCTGTAACTTACCTTTCCTGCAGCTCCTGTCAGCTCCCCTGTAAGTCTCGTGGTGTGAGTGCCGCGCGGAGCGTTGCCACGGTAACCCATGGCAACGCTCTGACCCCGCAGCTCTCGCAAAACTTGCAGGGGAGCTGACCGGACCGGAGGAGAGAGAAGGGAGCTGACAGGAGCTGCAGGAAAGGTAAGAAAACACTTCCTGCCAGCCTCCAACAGGACCGCCGGGCTTGTAATGAGCCCAGCGGTCCTTGTCTGTATTATGGCAATGTACGTTGCCATAATACAGACAGTGACTCGAGTATAAGACGAGTGGGGGTTTTTTAGCACAAAAAATTTGCTGAAAAACTCGTCTTATACTCGAGTATATACGGTAATTAAAACAAAGTGGTTTTAATGCTTAGTGTCCCTTTTAAGCTAAGCATACGTTTTGCATACTATAAAACATTAAAATTGGTTAAAACTGCAAATTATTCACCCCGTGACTTCATTTTATGTAGAAAGCAAAATGTAGAAAGTCCTTGCACTCACGCTTAGTAGACTGTTTGCCGGGTGCTTCAAATCCAGGAAAATTCTAATATATATATAGATAGTGATCAGCACTCACGGACTTGTGAAGATTAAAACATACAGTTTATTGATAATCCATTAAAAATAAGATCGACGTTTCAGTCCCAGCAGGGACTTTCATCAGGATCAGGCATATATATATGTGTGTGTGTTTTTGTGTGTATATATATATATATATATATATATTAGGCATATATTTTTTTATTTGATAGACCTCACATGCAGAGTTAACATTCTGAATTTTAGTGATTAAAATCTAAATGGCAGCATGTATGTTAAAATAGCCAAACTGTGCTTTAATTAAATAAAATTTGGAGTCCAGTGAATAACCCTATATGTGTATTTTTTTGTCATTGAAGGCTTCAAATTCTTTTGTTCTTATTACATTGAAAGATGCCAGGACCAGGGTCTTACCGAGTAGCACTAGATTGTGCTTGTCTTGAGTCTAAGAGAGCAGTCATAACCAAATCTGGACCAAGGCGCACTACAATAAAAGAAAGGTTTGTAGTGGAAATCTATTTCTGTTGCTTTTTATCTTCTTCACCAATTTATAAATGTCACATTTACTTGGTCTTATTAATAAACATATGCAGACTTCCAGACAAATTCACTAATTTTAATTGGCAGACATAGATGTAAATTTTAATGCAGATATTTGTGTGTGTGTGTGTATGTATATGTATGTATGTGTATATATATATATATATATATATATACACACACACACACTTTTTTTTTAAACTGCACTCAACCTATTATAGTCCTGAAGACACTTAGATTGTGGTTTCCCCACTATTTTGTTTGGCACTTGGAGCATAATGTCTAAATAATATGTTATGTGCTATAAACAAAAAAGAGCCAGCATTTGAAACTGTGGCACATTCCTTAAGAACATTTTTGTATATGATAGAAATCAGTAGGACTAATTCACTAAACCGCGAGTTGTAGGGAAATGGCAAGGGAATTGCACACACACCTAAAACTATATATATATTTTTTTAAATCACCTGTTACATTGCTGTGAAAAAAGTAATGCATTTCCATCTGTAAATGCTATAATTGTACTATAGTGGTAATATGTCATGGAAATGTGTACTCCAGTAAACCTTTTTACACCAATATTTTACGAGTGTGCAGCAATCGAAAATAGAAGCATATCTTATTCTATTAATGATTTCAGATCAGGGACATTTTTGATTTCCAGGTCCAGTAACATCTGCCCAAATGCCTTTCCCTGAAAAAAAGCACAAGAACATTATGAACATGATTTATATTTTATTGCAAATTCAATTACAGCTTTCGAACAGTTATCCTTATTGGAGCAATTCTAACAGCAAAAGTTATAGACAAGTGTGAAAAATATTGTAATCATAGAAACATCCATATATAATATAGATAAAATAGGCACAACCATATGAAGTGGAATCAATTGAATAAAACTCTAGTATGCAGCACCCGCTATAAAACTTGGTAATAAGGTGCAGATAATAAATAACAAAAAGTGCTGGTGCACAGAATTAAAAAAAAAAAACACCTCAAGTGTTAAAGGAGCACTATAGTGCCAGGAAATCAAACTAGTTTTTCTGGCATTATAGTGTTAATAGGTCCGCCCCACCCTCATGGCCCCCCTCCCGCCGGGGTCTAGGTGTCTATAGTGGTCCTTTAATATATATTATAAAGTGCTTTTAAAGTACATACACAAGTGGAACTGGTGTTATCTCATATTAAAAACACACAAAATACACACACATGCATATACTTATAACCTGTAAAATATGCATTGTTAATATCTGCAAAAAGGAGACAAAAAAGGGGGGACAAAAGAAGCAGTCCTAGTGCAATAAAGTAGAAACATAGAATGTGATGGCAGATAAGAACCATTCGGCCCATCTAGTCTGCCCGGTTTTCCAAATACTTTCATTAGTCCCTGGCCTTATCTTATAGCTAGGATAGCCTTGTGCCTATCCCACACGTGCTTAAACTCCTTCACAGTGTTAACCTCTACCACTTCAGCTGAAAGGCTATTCCATGCATCCACTACCCTCTCAGTAAAGTAATACTTCCTGATATTATTTTTAAACCTTTGCCCCTCCAATTTAAGACTATGTGCTCTTGTTGTGGTAGTTTTTATTCTTTTAAATATAGTCTCCTCCTTTACTGTGTTGATCCATTTATGTATTTAAATGTTTATATCATATCCCCCCGTCTCATCTTTCCTCCAAGTTATACATGTTAAGTTCCTTTAGCCTTTCCTTGTAAGTTTAAGCCTGCAATCCATGAACCAGTTTAGTAGCCCTACTCTGAACTCTCTCTAAAGTATCAATATCATTATGGAGATACGGTCTCCAGTACTGCGTACAATACTCCAAGTGAGGTCTCACCAGTGTTCTGTACAATGCAGTGGCGGATCCAGAGCCTGATCTCGGGAGGGGCACTTGTAGATTATTTAATTAAATAATCCAGGCACAATAACCACTACAGCTCAGTGTAGTAGTTATAGTGTCAGTAGTGCCAGGATTCCACCCCAGAGTAAGTAGTTATACCGTTTAAGAACAGTTTGACAACTTACCTGGGGTCTGCTGGGATATAGGGTATAGGAGCAGTGGTGTGTGTTAAGGGTGAAGTGTGTGAGTGCGGCCGTGTATGTCAGGGTTGTAGTGTGTGTGTGTTAGGGGGCATTGTATGTGTTTTTGGGGCTGTGTATGGGGACAGTGTTTGTGGGGCAGTGTGTGTGTATGGGGGGCAGTGTGTGTATGGGGGCAGTGTGTTTATGGGGGCAGTGTGTTTTATGGGGGCAGTGTGTGTATGGGGACAGTGTTTGTGGGGCAGTGTGTGTGGGGACAGTGTTTGTGGGGTGTGTGTATGGAGGACAGTGTTTGTGGGGCAGTGTGTGTATGGGGACAGTGTTTGTGGGGCAGTGTGTGTGTATGGGGGCAGTGTTTGTGTGGGGCAGTGTGTGTATGGGGGCAGTGTGTGTATGGGGCAGTGTGTGTATGTGTTGTGGGGCAGTGTGTATGGGGACAGTGTGTGTGGGGGCAGTGTGTGTGTATGGGGACAGTGTGTGTATGGGGACAGTGTGTGTATGGGGACAGTGTTTGTGGGGCAGTGTGTGTATGGGGACAGTGTTTGGGTATGGGGCAGTGTGTGTATGATGTGTGTAATGGGGGGGCAGTGTGTGTAATGGGGGCACTGCGTGTAATGGGGGGGCAGTGAGTGTGTAATGGGGGGCAGGAGGCTTTTTAATAATATTTTTTTTAATTTATTTAATAAAATAAATATTCTATGTCACCCCTCCCTTCTTACCTTTATTTAGGAGGAGGGGGGACATTTCCCTGGTGGTCCGGTGGGGGATTCATTGGTGGTCCCAGTGGTGAGATTGAACTCTAGCCCGCGCTCCAGGGCTAGAGTTCACTCTCGCGAGATTTTGGAGAGTTGCCGTGGTAATCGCGGCAACGCTGCATATCTCGAGAGAGGAGTACAAGGAGGAGCTGCAGACTGAGGTCAAGGGTCAAGAATACATAATGTTTTAATTACATGTGTAACAAAAACGACAGATTAAGGTCACAAGGCCTAACATATCAGGTGTAATATCCAACAAGCTGGCACAAACATTCCTTTTTGTAGCACAAATCAGCGCAAACAGATCACAAATGAATAATATAGTTGTATGTAAGATTTAATAACATGGGGGGCAAAGTCATAACATATAGTGTGCAATATCTCCGAAGCCAAATCAGTACAAATGTTTATTTAGTAGCACAAATCAGCACAAACAAATGTTTAATAATGTTGATGCAAAGTAGTTGATGTGCAATGTCTTCAATATTTAGGGTGCAAAGTGGTTGGGGTTTCATAAAAAATAACATGCATTATTTTGTTAACCAACTGGCAAAAATATATATTTCTGCAGCACAAACAAATGGTATATTTTTTCTCAAAAAAAATTAATTACATGTTGTGGACAGGCTCTGATCACATATATTCCTGGCTAATCATGGCAGCATCACTTATGGGTAGCTCCTCCCTTAGCAGTCACAGGACAGGAATTAATTAATGAATTAGACTGATGGGTATAAAGAGTCCCTCCTCCCCTTACACCTCAGTCTTTTTTATTGTCCTTAGCAAGTTCTACAGGACTTTTTACATTTTATTTTATGGCCACCTTCCTGCGTTTGTCGTGGGTTCTTTCCAAATGAAGTTCAGCCTCTCTTCATTTGAAGGACCCAGTAAACAGCCTGCATGAGCAGGACTACCTGGGTCAGTTTCAGTGTATGTACTGGACTGCTGCATTGGATTTAGATTGGTGTTCTGAGGGAAGCACGGCTACAGGTAATTGGAGAATGGGGTTGGTCCTCCTTAAAAATTTCCCTTGTTGTTTGACTTGCCCCTAGTAATTGGGGTCTAAAAATTCCGCCCCCCCCTAGCATTGGTGGCAGTGTTTGGGATCCATACTGTGGGGGGATCATGTAAGCTTAGTGGTCTTTCCTGAGGGTGCTCTGCTGCGGCTAGGGTGCTCTCTATTGTTTCCTGTGGGTTTCTGGAGAGGCCAGCATTGATGGCTGGAACGCAGTGTGCGTTCCAGCAGGCGGAAGTGACGTTGCGGCCGGCAAAACCGGAAGTGATGTGTATTTCGTCCACGAGCGTTTGGAACGCATAGCGATCCTGGTTCTCTGCCTGCTCGCTGAGTCAGCTGTTGGTTGGAAGAAGTTGATCCTGTGTGCTCAGATTCTGCTCCTTTGCTCTGTGCTTGGCTGCCTGGAGTGGTTTTGTCGTTATCAGGTAGGAATCCTTGTTTCTTCTTGTGTTTCTTGTTTTTGGGCATTTGCTGGTCAGTTTGCTGTTGTCTTTTTTTACTGGAACATGTGTTTTACTTTCCTTTAATTCTCCTTTTAGTATGGATTCCCCCTCTGCCTCTGCAAGATCCCTCTCTAGAAAACATAAGTGAGCCATTAATTTTTTCATGGGGGGTTGTTGAAGAGTGCCAAACTAAGCCTGTAATATATGTTATATATGGCTTTATTTCAGCCCCAGCAAGCATCTGGATTCTCCAGCAAGGAAATCAAGGGAAAAGACCAATAGATGCATTAATTGTTCGTCACCTGCTCAGCATGGAAGGAACCTTTGCAGGGAATGCTTATTGGAAGCGGCAGATGTCTCCAGTAGGGGTTCCCCACAGGGGACTGAGGGCTTTAAGTCTACCACGGTGTCTAGTGGTCCGAGTAAGAGATGCAGAGCGGAACCTCAGTCTTCCAGCTCTGGAGAAGACCCTGAAGGGTGGGAGGTCTCAGATGATGGTGAGGAGGAAGTTGAATATACCTCCAGGTCTCTCGACTCGAAGTCTATTGATAGACTTATTACCCTCCTCAGAGACACTCTTAGTCTCACGGAAGAAAAGTCTGAATTGAAAGAGGCTGACAGGTTTTTTGAGGACCTAAAACCAAATAGACCGACTTTCCCGGTACATTCCTCAATTAGGGATATGATCCTTCAAGAATGGAATAAGCCAGAAAGGAAATCCACCTTGAAAAATAAATTCACAAGGATTTATCCTTTCTCTGCCGTGGACTGCTGCCTATGGAATTCATTTCCTAAGATTGACGCTGCTGTGATTCATATGGCAAAGAAAACTACGCTTCCTATTGACTCCATGGCATATCTCAGAGAGCTTATGGAAAAGCTCTCTGGATGGAGATTTGATTAAAGCCTACTTGGCCCTGGGCTCCGCCCTTCATCTGGCAGTGGCACTAACCACTCTCTCCAGGGCCTTAAGAGTGTGGCTCACTAATTTGGAGGAGGACATTGATCGGGGTGTCCGTAGGGAACATCTCTTGGAGAGCCTCAAGGACTTTAGCCTTGCCACGGAATTCTGTTCAGAGGCCTCCCTAGACATCACTCACATGATTGCCAAGAGTATGGCCCTGTCTGTGGCTTCTAGAAGAGCCTTATGGCTTCATTCGTGGGGAGCGGACTCTGCCTCTAAGGCGTCCTTGTGTGGCCTTCCATTCCAGTGGGATCTCCTATTTGGCAAAATTCTGGAGGATACTATTCAAAAAGCTGCTGATGGGGAAAAAAGCATTTTTGCCTCAAGTAAGCAGGCAGAGCTTTTCCTCCTCCTGGAAGACTAAGCGCTTCAAGGATCGGTCCTTTCTGGACAGCAGAAGATACAAACCTGGAAGGGAATATTCCAAAAATTCTTCATGGAAATCCTTCTCGCATTCTACGTCCAATAAGGCTTCCAGAGGAAGAGGAGCTAGAACCTCTGGGAAGAACTTCTGAAGGTCTTTAGGCCCGTTCGGGGACTGTGGGAGGAAGACTGAAGTTCTTCTACCCCATGTGGGCCAAAAATATTACGGACATGTGGGTCACATCCATCATAAAGAAGGGTTACTGGATAGAATTTTCCTCTCGCCCAAAATCCACTTTCTTCAAGAAATCCAGGGTGTTGGCAGACATCAAATGAAGGGCCATGAGGACCTGCATTTCTACTCTTCTGGAACAGAAAGTGGTAGAAGAAGTTCCAAGACATGAAAGGTTCCTTGGGGTTTACCCCAAAACCCCAGGGAAAGTGGCGTCTCATCTTGAACTTGAAGGGTGTGAACTCCATCCTCGATGTAAGAACATTCAAAATGGAATCTTCCGAAACCATCTTGAAGAGTGTCAAAAGAGGAGACTGGATGACCTCCATAGACTTGAGGGACGCCTACTACCAAATCCCTATAAACCGAGATCATATGCAGTTTCTCAGGTTCTGGGCGCTAGGAAGGCACTTTCAGTTCCGGGGACTACCGTTTGGCCTCAGCTTGGCGCCAAGAACGTTCTCGAAAGTTCTTGTCACTTTGATAGCCTTTATAAGAGAGAAAGGTATCGAGATCTTCCATTACTTGGACAACATCCTTATCATAGGTCCATCTAAAAGGATAGTAGCTCATCACACGTTGGTGGCAATGAACATTCTTCAAAACCACAGTTGGCTTCTGAACGTGGAATAAAGCTCCTTGTTTCCTTCACAGACGATCGTATTCCTCGGAGAAGTGATAAACACCATATCTGCCCATGTGTTCCTGTCTCCGGAAAGGGTCACAAAGATCAGAGACAAAGTAGGGAAGCTACAAGGTCTCAAGACTGCCTCCGCAAGAGAAGTCATGAGTCTCCTGGGTTCTTTGACATCGATTATAGGGTTGGTAAAATGGGCCCAGTGGAAGTTTCAACTGATCCAGAATTGCTTCCTTCTCCAGTTCGACAGAGTGGGACCAGTAATAAATAAATCAAATAAATATTCTAAAGTAGGTAAGTTGAAATTACATTGAAGAAAAAAAAATCTCCTGTCCCCTGTTCCAGCTAGGAAGCGGTCCTTTGGCAGAGTTACTCAGTCGGGGTGCCAGGTGATCCGTTACATAGCCTATGAAGGGCTCTGATTGGCCCATAGTGACCATGTGACATTAGCACAATGACACACTCTTGTGACTGGAAATAGGGGTGAAGTTGGAGCCATATTAGGCTCCAATGCGCCGCGGGCTGCATTGGTTAAACTATCAGAGGCACCCACTGTGGAGGTAAGTGCGAGTGGCTGTCCTATGGTAAAGTTTTGACACTTACCAGGAACCTTTGGGTATCCATGGTCCTTTACATTTTTCTGGATATTGTTAAACTGGAAGTTCCCATTTAGTAATAATGTCTCTAAAGAATACCCTAGTTCAGGGGTAGGCAACCTTTTAGCAGCAATGTGCCGATATAGGATTGTGATATCCCGTAGCGTGCCGATCCTTTTTTTTTAAATTTAGGTGTGTATGCTGCCGTATTCTGCTTGTTATTTTTACTGTAATTGCTTTGTATCGTTGTATTTGTGCGTATATGAGCTATTATATTGTATATGTTCATTAGTAGTTTATGGTATCGTGTATGATACATATGAATGTGGGCTGTGTATGAGGGCTGCTTGTGGAATTGTGTGTGGATGGATATGTCACATTGTGTGTTTGGTAATGTTTGGGGGCTGTTTGGGATATTGCATGTGAGAGCCTGCATGTGGGGTTGTGTGCATGTGTGTGGATTGTTAGTGGTGTTGCGTTTGTGGGGATTGTGTGTATGTTTGTGTGTGGGCTGTTATTCTGCATTTCTGTGTATATCTAGCAGTGTGGGTGGCTTCCCTGGGTTCCAATGGGGACCAGGCTGGCCAGTTACAGGTCAAGGACAGGAGCTGCAACACCAGCTGCGGGCTGCTCTACTACAGTGTGGATTCCCATTCACAAGTGCTGGGAGGAAGTGATCTGAGATCACTTCCTCTATGTGCTGCAATGCATAAATTGAGGATTGTCCTTCACCACCTCTTCGTATTAGCAGATATCTGAAGTTTTACTTGGACTCCTGATAGGCCGGAGCCTGTTTGGCTCTAGCAGCCTTGAGTGCTGTGCAAAGACACCTCGAGTGCCGTGCATGGCACTAGTGCCGTAGGTTGCCTACCCCTGCCCTAGTCCCTCACTGAACTCTCTCGTGATCACAAATGGACTTTCAAAGTGAAATATGATGCAGAAGGAAATATTCTCAGATACAAGGTGAGAATAGTTGCCAAAGGATACTCCCCCTTTTACACTCCATTCCCTGATTACAGTCCTTACCTCCCACTACAGTCCCATATCCTCTGAACTACAGCCCCTCTCCCCCAATTGCAGCCCATATTCCTCAAACTACAACCCCTTTCCCTGATTGCAGCAACCCACCCACTTAATACAGCACTTATCCCCCACTACATTTCCTATATCATACCCCCTAAATTTATAAATCATACCCCCCTAAAACCTCAGTTACAGAATCTATCACCCCACTACAACTCACTACTAGCGCCCCTCCCGAGATTAGGTTCAGGATTCGTCCCTGCCATGTCAGCCACTCCAGGTAGATGCTGTGCTCTGGAGAAACAGAGTGACATATATAGTGAGAGAATGACACAGTGAGCGTCCTGACCAATAAGGATGCACGCTGTGTCAGTTTTTCACTACATCTGTAAAGTCTGCCTACCGAGTAGCTTGTGAAGCTGCCTCCCTGAAATGAGTTTTGGCATGTTGAGATGTCTGTAGATGGCACTGTGCAGTTTAGATGGCACGGTTTATATATGCAAATTAACTTGTTGGTACACTCACAGGAAGGAAGTTCTAGGTTTTTTCGCTTGTTCTTTGTCTCTCTTCCTTTTACTTTTCACCCTGCTGGCTGCTGTTCCAAGCAACTGATATGTTCTAAATGTTTGCTGTTTTATCCACACAAGTTAAGCCTAATATGCTTTTCATCTACAAGTGTCTCTTTTTGATGCATAACCAAGAAGAAGCAAGGTGAATTGTTAGTGTAGGACAAGCCTAGGAAGTTTGCCATGACGTGTCAGGTTAGCTTACACTTTTATGACCATTAGAGTGAAACTAAAAAACCTCCAGTTATTTCAGTTTGCATAAGGATTTGAGATAGTGTGCAGGTAACTTTTTAAAGGGTTTTTATTCCATGTATTGCGCCTGATTTGGACTATAGTTAATTCTGCAATATAAAATACATGCGTCACTGTTCACATCCAATTTCCACAGTGGTTTTCACATACTCCCCTCAATTTTCAAACACTTTTTTTTTGTAAATTTCAGATTCAATGACAACCAAGGTCTTTTGCAACTTTTTATAGTCATAGTAATCATCTTGTCCATCCCACATCTCCGTTCTTTCTTTTCCATTACTTGTTTCTCTTCCTTCTCTCACAGTCTCCTTTTTCCAGTTTCTTTCTACCTCTGTCTCATGCTGCACTTACTTCTGTTTATCATGCCCCACCAGTCTGTAATCCCAAGTTTGTTATATAAAACAAACGCTCACTAAAATAACAAATCTATTCGTCCTGCACTATATAAGAAAATGAAAAGAAAACCTACTGTTTGTAACATGTTTGTGGTGTGATAGGTATTATATACAAATATTAAATAGGAGCTACAGGAACATTATTGTTTTCTTATTTTATGTGATAAAATATGAGGTCACAATGACAGACACCATTTGACCCTTTTAGTGTAACCGGGAGTTATTAACTAGGCTAACTAAGCTATTAAGGCACAGCGGATAAAAAGGGACCTAACACTTCTAATGAGAGTTTGAGCTGTCTTCCTCCAGACCCCATTCAGATAAACGAGAGTCATGGGGATTTAACACTCTCTTATAAAACCTATATTTTTATTTGTCCCTACTCCAAAGTGTATGGACATGTTAAACTAACTTAAATTTGTCCAACTTTATTTCCACATCACCTGAAACTTAACAGCAAGAAAACCAGTGAATTTTGATAGATAATAGAACATATTTCAAAACTGATTCTATATAAGCTCTGCTTTAGTAAGAGAACTGGGAGATACCAGAAGGTAAAACATGCGGTTTTACATATAAGCCACTCATTCAACTTCAAACTCATCCCTTTCTCTGTAGAAAATTAAAACTTTTTCATATGCTAATTACAAAACACTCTCTTGCATGCCAACTAGATGGTCTTTCAAGAATTTCCTTGCAAGCTCGCTGCCTTTGGTTTTATCTTCAGTTCTAGCCTTGGCTTTACACTTCATATCCAGTATGTTGCCAAAACCTGCCTTCATTTGCCCTTTTCTTATTCAAGATGCTACTAAGCAGCTAGTTCATGTTTTTGTAATTTCTCGAGTTGCCTACTGTAATTCTCCCCTTATTTGTCCCTCCAGAAACCATATCACCTCTCTATCGTCCATAATACTGCTGCCAGGCCAGTTTGTCTCTTTCTTCGTTCCTCTGAAATGTCACCCCTTAATCATTACATTGGCTTCCTGTATCCTATACCCTATACTATTCAAAATATTAACTTCTACAAAGCTCTCAACACAGCTCCCCTTTTTTTTTCTCACTAATTTGTATATACACCTTCTTATAGGCTCCATTCTGCCAGTGACCTTCTCCTGCAGGGGCATAACTTGAAACCTTAGGGCCCCGGAGCAAAAATCTGATACGTCCCCAACCAATAGAGCAGAGATGGCCAATAGGTAGATCCTCAGCTGCAGTATACATCCTATGATGCTTTTCCAGCTGTGGATCTGCTATTTACCCATCCTCTTTGTATGCATTATTTGTGAAAGTAGGCATGTTTTTGCATGGAGTAAGTTTTTGTGAATATTTGTGTATAATTCTGTTGCTTGAATGCAGGGAGTCTGTTTGTGTGTAGTGTTGGCATTTAAATGTAGAGGTGTGTGGTGTTGGTGTTTGAATACAAGTTTTTTTTGTTTTGTTTTTTAATGTATTGTTTGTCTTTAAATGCAGGGATGTGAATGTGTGTAATTGTGGTAACTGCAGGCAAATGTGTATTCACAAATACATATGCAGTGCCATCCATACATACAGGGGCACATTGTCATACACAGCAACACACAAACACTACAACACGCAGATATCCACAGACACATATACTCACAGATTAACTCTGAGAGATAGACACACAGATTGACTCATACACACAGTTACATTGACACATACTGATACGTATGCACAGATTAAAACACAGAGATCCACAAATACTGACACACATGCACAGATGCATACAATGAAAAACACTGACGCACATACAGATACAGGTCTAGGTACCTGCTTAGAACACACCTGTTCAGAACTGGCCTTCTAGGGTACCAGTCATTCAGAAATCCTGTATCCCACTTTCTCAGCTCAAATATTGGGTACATACTTCACTCTCACCTTCCAATTCTGCTACTTTGCCACCTTGTCACTTGGTTGCTATTCTCCATTTTGCCCTTCCTATTGTGTTTTTATATACCATGTTCTCTAGATTGTACGCTTGTTCGAGCAGAGTCATCATCAATCTAGCATTGCTGTCACAATTATGAGAATATGTCTCCTTGTATAACATTGTAAAGCACTGAGGAATATGTTTGCACTATACAAATTCAAATAATTAAAATTCCTAAACAGAAAATAATTAAACATTTGAACTGCTGGGCCATGATCTATACACCAAAACAACTTAATTAAGCTGAAGTTGTTTTGATGCTTAAAGTGTCCTTTTACTGATCTATCTCTTCATAGGCTAGGACATACTGGAGCAGAGCGTCCTTATGTAATATTATATATGTTTAGTGTCATATATGAATTTTGTTGTATTTTTTTATTTTTATTTTTTTTGCTGAGATTGAGGAGTTAACCATGTATAAATGCTGCCATAGACAATAACCAGAAAAACAAAATACAGTAAGACATTAATTTCTATTTTGTAGACAGACTTTGATTTGTGCATTTTACCTATATATTTATGTTGGTAAGAAAAAGTTATTAGGGTACTGGGTGTTTCAGAACTATAGAGGTATTACACGTTTTGTTTGAGTGCAAACAGCTACATTGAATAATACATGTAGATTTAATAACGTGAACATTGTTTAGTAGTGAAAAATATCCATATAATGGCTTTTTGCCTTGGTCTCATTCATACTTCCACAATGGCTTCAGGCACACCAGACTTGCTATGTTCTTAAAAGTTTTGTCTATCACCTTGCTGTCTCCAGTACAAAGTCTTTCAGTCTGTACTTTAAGCTACTGAGGCATTTCCTGTCTGCAGCAGCTGGGTTGTGTGACTTTAACTTTGCCAGAAATCATTAAGGTGTGGTGACATTTAAAATTACTGGCTCAGTCTAGTAAATCCAATCACACATCTTTCAGACTTTACTAATTCTGCAAAAACTGAAATGTGCTTTCTTCAGTTTCATTTTGTGTAACAACATGCTACAGTTTAGACCAAAACCAATAAAGTGAAAAGCAAGCTTCTGTCACTCATATTGCTGATGACTAAAACTCCTATCATGTTATAATGGGACGCAGTGGGGTAAAATGACCCATTTTTTCATTACGGTGTATGGGGTCTGATTTTAGACACAGATACACAAACACATGCAAAATGTATTGGTCACCCTCCTGTTTCCTACATTATAGGTGCAGGAGGGTGACTTCCTTGGGGTCCAATGGCTCAGGCTGATGTGATTTAGAGTTCCTACTTTGACTCCTTCCTCTCCTTCCTCCTCCCTTGCGGCTCTCTATGTTAGCTGGGAGGAAGTGACCTCATCACAGGGGGCCCGGTCGTACTATTAAAGTGCTGCAGCCCCGACTGGGCCCCTGGAAATACATTGCCATTGGGTGGCCTTAATAGCATGGGCCACCTGATGGGCACCTGAACGCATGGCCCCAATGGGCCGGGGCCGCACCGCAATGTCCGGCAGGCACAGCGGTAGCAGGGTTCCACAGGGCGACGAGGCCCCCTGGAGTGATGGGCCCGGTTGTACGTCTGACGCCTGGACCGCGGTAGTTCCGCCACTGCCTCTGAATGTGCCTTGTGGTATCTGGCACCAGCAGCAGATCCTTTAAAGGAACACTCCAGGCACCATAAAAATGAAGTTGATATGGTGCCAGGAAGTCCCTTCTGGCTTACCTTCTTACATTTCTGTTCAAGCCAGGTTTACGAATAGGGAGTCATTAATTGGTGGAGAGAGCGTCAGCTGACTATTCCAGCCAATCAACAGCCCCGCTGCCCGATTCTGCAAGAGCTTTCCAACTTCCCGATTGTAAGAAAATAGAAGGACAGAGAGACAGGGAGATTCCACGATGGAACACAGACTTTTGGGTTAAATTGTTGAGAATGGTTTAACCAGTTAAGGTGAGCCAGGGCTGTGGACCTCATGGCACCATTACAACTTAATTTCAAAGTTGTTGTGGTGCCCAAACTGGACCTTTAAGTCCTGCAAGGTGGTGCCTCCATGGATCGTATTGTTGTTCCAGTTTCAGTACATCCCACAGATGGTCAATCGGACTGAGATTTGGAGGATAGAGCAACACCCTGAACTCTTCTCATGTTCGTCAAACCATTTCAGAACAATTTTTGCAGTGTGGCAGGGTGCATTATCCTACTGAAAGAAGCCACTGCCATCAGGGAACACCATTGCCATAAAATGGGGTACATTGTCTGCAACAATCTCTAGGTAGGTGGTATGTGTCAAAGTAACGTCCACATAACACATCCTCTGCCAGCCTGACATGCTGCTGCACATTCACCCAGCCATCTACCAGATCTAAACGAAAACGTGATTCATCAGACTAGGCAACCTCTTTTTATTGCTCCATGTGTAGCAAACTGTGATGCACTGTGTGTGTGTTATCATAGCCAGCATTACATTTTTCATTGCTTTGAGCTACAATAGCTCTTCTTTGTGATCGGACCAGATGGGCTATCCTGCGCTCCCCACGTGCATCAATAAGCCTTGGGCAACAGTATAAAAGATGAAACAGAAAAAAAAGGACACAGTGGCGCTAGTATTTCTAAAATATTGTGCAGCTAAAATTACCCAAGCGTAATGTCACCGTTTACACTTAAAATGTGATATAGTAAGAAAGAAGGTGATTTGCGCACACAGAAAAACACTACAGGTTATTTGTAACACCTATATACAAAGAAATAAAATACACATAGTGTAACCTGTATAAAACAAATAGTAGTGTAAAGGAAATATTTCTTCAAACTCACAATTTTCCGAGCCCATTCAAAGTTGGCTCTAGACTTAAGCGCTTGTCATCTCATCCTTGAGTTCGGAAAAAACGCCTCTACTACGAACGCTCCAACAAGATGGACACCCTACTGGCCAGGGCACTAAACCCCAAGCCTCACTTCCAAACTATCTCGGCGATCCGAGATAAACAAGGTCGGATAACCCACAATCCTACGGAGATCAATCAGATCTTCACGGAGTTCCTATCACACATATACAACCACTCCCCAGAACTAAGTAGTAAAAATAGGGAATACACACATGACGTAACTAACTACGTAACCAGGACGAATATGACGGGACCGAACCCGGAGGCCCTAACCGCCTTGGGGGTGCCCATCGAGGAGGAGGAGGTAGACAAGGCGATCACGGCCCTAAAGGGAAATAAAGCCCCGGGGCCGGACGGCTTCGACGGCTCCTATTATAAAACATTTAGAGAAGTGATAACTCCGAGACTGACGAAGATGTACAATGAATGGATGGACGGTGGACATCCAAACCCGGACATGCTCACAGCTGACATCGCACTTATACCCAAACCAGGGCGGGACTCAACCGAAGCAGCAAATTACAGGCCCATCTCCCTAATAAATTTTGATGTAAAAATCTTTGCAAAAATACTGGCAACAAGATTAAACCCCCTCCTAGGTAAAATAGTACACCCAGACCAGGTCGGCTTTGTGCCGGCTAGGCAACTATATGAAAATACAAGGAGAGGTGCTGATCTCATATGGTGGGAGACTCGGACCCGGACGCCTTCTCTGATCCTTTCCCTGGACGCGGAGAAGGCGTTCGATAGGGTGCAATGGTGCGCTACTTTTTGCGCTACTAGAACGCCTACACATGCCAGAAAACTTTGTTAAAGGTATAAAAGCCCTATACACTGACCCGAGGGCCCAGACCAACGTACAGGGAGCAACCCCGACCCCATTTACGCCCGCCAACGGCACGAGACAGGGCTGCCCCCTCTCCCCTCTGCTGTTCGTCCTCTCGTTGGAGCCTCTCTTGCAGAGGATACGGGAGGAAGAGCACATAACCGGGGTCAAGACGAGGGACGAAGAATTTAAAGTCTCCGCATACGCGGATGATGTCCTGGTCACGATCACCAACCCGAGAGAATCCTTGCCCCGACTTATGACCCTCCTAGAGGAATACGGACGCATCACAGGCTATCAAATAAATTTAGAAAAATCGGTGGCCATGCCAATAGAAATGGATGCAGACAGCGTTAACGACATTAAAAACGCCTATCCCTTCAAACTTACGAGATCCGAAATTAAATATCTCGGCGTTAAACTCACCTCAGACCCGGCGAAACTATATAGTGCCAATTACCCGCCTACAATCCAGGCGCTTTGTCGTGACTTGGAAAAATGGCACGAAAAGCCCATATCGTGGATTGGCAGACAACACGCAATTAAAATGACACTACTCCCACGACTATTGTTCTTGTTCCAGGCCCTACCCACCAAAGTCACTAAACAAGACCTGCAGATGATTCAGAAACACATAGATAACTTCATTTGGGCACAGAAAAGACACAGGATTGCAAGTAATGTACCGACCGAAAGCGAAGGGTGGACTAGGACTCCCACTCTTATATCAATACTACCTGGCGGCGCAACTAGCCCAAATAATAACATGGCACACTCCGGAGGGCTCGCACAGGTGGGTAGACCTAGAGACAAAACTTATGTGTACGGACCTCCCACAATTTTGGATCTGGGTACCCAAACAAGACAGACCACCCCTACGCACCTCTTGTCCGGCGATCCTTAATTCCATAAGGATCTGGGATCTAACAGCCACCAAATACGCACTAAAACACACACCCTCGCCACTGACTCCATACTTACGGAACAAAGCATTCGAACCCGGGCTGACCGCACGAGATTTTAGGGGGATAGAAGACACAGGAATGCAAAGATACGGACATATGTACGACGGCGACTCCTTCAAAACCTTTGACACCCTAAAAGCCATGGCCCCCCTGACAACCAAAGACGTATTCAGATATGTACAGTTGAGAGACTTTGCCAAAAACCCAGATATTAAAAAAGCAGCACAGACCCCTATGACATTTTTCGAACAAATGTGCAACGCAGAAACTACACAAAAGGGGCTGATCACGGCCATATATGCGCAGTTGAGTTCCCCAGAAAAGGGAACCGCAGACCCTAGATATATACACCAGTGGGAGGAGGACCTAGGGGGGGCTATAAGAGGACTGGGTGGATATCTGGGAAGCGACGGCCAAGACGTCAATTTGTGTACTACACCAAGAACAATCCTATAAAATGCTCATGAGGTGGTACACAACATCGGTACAACTCCATAAGATGGGGAAAACCACGACAGACACATGCTGGAAAGGCTGCGGAGGCAAAGGCACCTTTGTTCACATGTGGTGGGAGTGCCCTGAAGTGACCAAATACTGGAAAAGGGTCCAAACATTAGTGAAAGGGGTTCTCACGCGACATATAGACTTAGATCCCTGGGCGATGCTACTGTCCCGACCAAAGGACGGCCTTCCTAGGAAGGAGCAACAACTTTTAAATAAACTCACACTGGCTGCGAGACGAGCCCTCGCGCAGATGTGGCTTAAACCCACAGTCCCCACAGACAACGACGTGATAGTTAAAATCAAAGACTCCTATTTGATGGACAAACTCACAGCACAAATCAGAAATACGGAAAAAACATTCCAAAACATCTGGCTTCCCTGGGAAGTGTACGCTAACGAAAATGCTATATAGCCTGGAAAAGGTTCGCAGTGGTTTGGCGGACCTCCTCCCGCCGGGCGCCCCGAGAAATACCAACCATTTCCTTTCCCCTTCCTGCTCCATCCCCACAGCACCGACAAAGCTCAGCTCCCTACCTTTCCACAGCTTGAGAAATGCACCAAAAAGTCCCAAAACAACTGCAAAAATCTCTAGAATGGCGCTCCAACACCTCCACACTCGATGCCACATGCTACCCACAGGCTCCAGCATGCAGGGGGCAGTGCTATAAACCTCCCAGGTGCAATTGTGTATTGTGAAACAAATTTGTAAACCAAGGCATTATTTTTTATGGATTTTCATTTGTAAACCGAAAATTATGTTAACCGAGGCGTTTGTAAACCAAGGTCCCACTGTACATAAATTCTAAAGAAACAAAAGTGTAAGCACACAAAAAATTGGAATGGGGACCAGGAAAAGGCAGAAATTTTAAATAACTATTTCTCCTCCGTATATATTTAGGAAGAACTCATGGCAATAGATGTGCAAATGATTGCTGCTAAAAACTTGCAGAAAAATTGTTTATGGTTAACTCAAGACAAGGTGCTGCAACAACTAAAGAAAATATAAACAAAGCTCCAGGGCCTGACGGTATTCATCCACGAGTATTTAAGGAACTAAGCGTAGAAATAAGTGAACCTCTGTTTTTAATCTTTCAAGATTCTTTTCTTTCAGGAAGTGTTCCGGAGGATTGGAGGAAGGCATATGTGGTTCCTATATTCAAAAAGGGTTCAAAATCCTTGCCTGGAAATTATAGACCTGTGAGCTTAACTTCTGTGGCAGGAAGAGTATTTGAAAGGTTATTAAGGGATAACATTCAAGAATGCCTTGAGAAGAACATTGCTATCAGCAAAAATCAGCATGGTTTTATGAAGCACAGGTCATGTCAAACTAACTTGATTGCATTCTACAATGAAGTAAGTATAAGTATTGATCAGGGTGTTGCTGTGGATGTGATCTATTTGGATTTTGCCAAGGCATTTGATACAGTTCCACACAACAGATTAGTATTCAAACTCAAAGAAATCGGTCTAGATGAAAATGCTTGTTCTTGGGTAGAACATTGGCTTAAAAAGAGAGTATAAACACAAAAAAGTGTAGGTGCGCAAACAATCATAAGTTCAATTAAATGATAACTACAATTTACAATTACCTCCCAGAGTTCCTAGTAGGTTGCTGCAGTAACATCATTGCCACACAAATATAAAGTCACCTTAACTGATTTTAATTATTGCGCCATTCTAATCTATTTTTTCTATGTTTTAAAAATAGAGTACAAAGAGTTGTCATTATTGGTAAAATTTCAAGCTGGACAGAGGTGGCAAGTGGGGTCCCTCAGGGTTCTGTTCTAGGACCCCTTCTATTTAACATGTTTATAAATGATCTTGAAAAAAAGCATTGAAAGTCATGTTTCAATGTTTGCAGATGACACAAAACTTTGTAAAATAATACAATGTGAGCAAGATATTACTTTGCTGCAGAGGGATTTAGATAGACTGGGGGACTGGGCACTCAAATGGCAAATTAAATTTAATTTGAAAAATGCAAAGTTATGCACTTTGGCATAAAGAATACACAAGCAACGTATACCCTTAATGAAAGCAAATTAGGGATAACAACACACGAAGAGGACTTGGGAATTGTTATAGACAACAAACTATGCAACACTGTGCAATGTCAATCAGCAGTGGCTAAGGCCAGTAAGGTATTGTCATGCATGAAAAGGGGCATTCATTCTCGGGATGAGAATATCATTTTGCCTCTTTATAAATCACTGGTAATCATTGAGTTTGCTGTGCAATTTTGGGCACCTGTTCTAAAGAAGGATATTATGGCACTAGAAAAAGTGCAGAGGCGGGCTACAAAATTAATAAAAGGAATGGAACATATCAGCTTTGAAGAAAGGTTAACACATATAAACCCCTTTAGTTTAGAAAAACGTCACCTGAGAGGGGATATGATAACATTATACAAATATATTCTGGGCTAATACAAACAATTGTGTGGAAATCTATTCACAAACCGGACTTTACATAAGACACAAGGTCATGCATTTAGACTGGAAGAAAGAAGATTTTGTCTAAGGCAAAGAAAAGGTTGTTTTTTTTTGTTTACTGTAAGAACAATAAGGATATGGAATTCTCTGCCTGAAGAAGTAGTTTTATCAGAGTCCATACAGATGTTCAAACAGCAACTAGATGCATACTTGAAAAAAACAGAATATTTAAGGTTATAATTTTTCAATGTAGGGTAATAACTGCTTGATCCAAGGATAAATCTGACTGCCATTCTGGAGTCAAGAAGGATTTTTTTTTCCTAGTTTGCAAACTTTTAATGTTCTGGATGATCAGTGACTATGCTATCATTTAAGGAATTGTTTTTCTCTTGTGGTACACACTTTAAATGAACTAAAAAATACTATGTAATTGCTTTGCTTGTCAGAGTGAATTTAGACTTAAACTGAAAAAAAGGCAGCTAATGAGTATTAAAATACCTGTGGATCGCTTCTCAGTGATGCAATGCCTCCACCTCCCAACGAATTCTTTAAAACAAAGTTTAAAGCATATATTCCAGGCAGCTCATATCTGCATTAAAGGAAAACAGAAGATTACATTTTAGGTTTCCTAGTAATTGGGTTTTTATAAATGTTAGCATTCCTACAGTTATATGTGCATGCAAACCTTTCAATACAATGTGAGGCACAACATACAAAATGTACAAACAGTATGCTAAGAAGAAACATACTCTTGTTTGTTCATATGGTTATGAAAATGTTTACTTTGCACAGTGTTAATTTTGTTGACTAAAATTTTTGAGATTTAGTCAACTAAAACTGAAACTTTCAGATGACTAAAATAAGACTAAAACGAAAAGGGCATTTTAGTCAAAAGACTATGACTAAAACTTAATTGAAATTTGCCGCCAAAGTTAACACTGCACAGACTGGCTGTAGAAGGGGCAAAAGAGACAGACCAGGGCTTGGGATAGAGAAACCTAGTGTGGCTGGGAGGACACAAAAAAAAAAACAGAGGGGCTGGAGAAGGGGCAAAAGAGACAGAGGCTTTAACTAAACCCATTCAATTTTAGTTGTCTCAACTAAAATCTACTGGAGATTTAGTCAACTAAAATCTACTGGACATTTAGTCGACTAAAATCTACTGGAGGCCACTGGAGTTGTCCCTAGGCATTAATGCAAACACTGCCTCTTCTCTGAAAAGACAGTTTGCATGAAAATGCCTGCAGAGACTGTATATACTTACCAGAACAACTACAATGCACTGCAGCCCAGTCTAACTTATACAATGCCAAAAGCTAGCAATTTACTAGAATTTGAATGGTTTTACCAGCATGTGTTAAAGTTTCTTATAGTATAATTTGTATTGCCTTAGCAGTTCTATTAAGTTTTATGAAGTCAGACTACTAATTAAGGAGCAAGTCTGAATTCTAAAGTTATAAATGATTTTTATACGTATATTAAGGAATATTAATTTGCATGAAAAGTGTTTCTGAAGACCTATTAGCTAGAGTAATAAATCTTATTTTGAACTATCAGCAACACCACTATATGCCAGTTTTAAATACTTTATCATCACCATTATGTTCATTGCAAATCATGTTGGAACAAAAATGCTAATTCTGCTTTTAAAACTATGATTTGATTTTAAATATTCCAGGAATAAAAGTATGAAAACTTTCCCTCTCTGCACTTTGGCACTTTGTATAAAAGAGCTTCAGTGGCTAGATCTCACCTCAAGTACGCTTTACCTTTTGTAGTGATATGTGTATATTATACTGTTTTTTCCCCTTAATTGTACAGTGCTGTTGAATATGCTGGCGCTTTAGAAATGTCAGTAATAAATAAATACAGATAATTATAAAAACTAGAAAGAGTGTGGGGGGAAGGGAGGAAAGAGGAAGAAAGTGAGAGGTAAGATAGCCACTCACTGCAAAAAAAGCAAAAGGGAGAGTTAATCCAATAAACAATTGATACTCAGCTAGATGTGTTCTCCAGCCTTGAGTTTATTTTGTTAGAGAGCTTTTGCAAATGGGACGGAAATCCCTCATTAGAATGGGACAATAATAACAACCAAGGGTCCGATGCAAATGGTCTATGAAAGACCACCTTTAAAAGCTCCTCAATCTTTCTCCAGTATGAATTCACCTTGTGGCAATCCCAACACATGTGGAGATGGGATTCATGGTACCCACTACCCACGCACACTGCTACATAAATCTGTGGTATTCCTGCCCGTTCGGTATAATCGCACTGGGTTAGTGTGCTATCTAAACAAAACTAAATACATTTGTTTCTAGTCACACACACATAAAAAAAAAACAACAACATTCGCAGTGGCCTCCCATGTGCCTTCCCAGAAAGTAACCTAGAGCTCCCTCTAGGTCACGCTCATATTTGTGAATATAGCTGGGGACAACCCACTCAGAAGAATGTGAACAGATATAATTGTAAATAAGAAATATCGACCTTCTGATGTGAGATCCACAAACATAGATACTCGAACAAGGCAATTTCTAAGATGCCTGTTTAATCCATGCAGATTGGACAAAATCCTTCAATTGGAGATAGCAAAATAAATCTTAATTAGATAAGGGGGAGTAGATTAAAAGATGGGGACCCCCTCTATTAATGGAGATTTTATAGTATTTCTCCATTTAAAGAAACAGATAAGTTGTGCCAGCCAAATAAAGCCACTATACCAAATCCAGAACCTGTTATGCATTCTCATACAGCTAATAAATCATACAGTGATACATGCCAATTGGTCAGGGTGAATGAGAATTCTGAGCAGGGGACCCAGGTGATCAGCCAAAACTGTGGCAATATTTTTGCATCAATATTAATAAGGCAGATTGGCCTGTACTTGATTACTCTAGTGGGGTTCCTGGCCTCCTTAGGCAGTAATGCCACTTTGGCAAATGTCCTTCAGGGGGATGGTGCTCCCCTCCTCTGGAAGCAGATATGCAGCCAGGATCTCGATATGTCTTGTAATAACTTCTGCAACATCCAAGGGCCGGGGACTTTAGTATTGTTAAGCGAAGAAATAGGACACAGCACCTTATTCCGTATTATATCAGAACAAAGGCATTTTTTCGAAGAGGCTGGAATATGAGGAAACGAGAGAGGCAAAAAAAAAAAATCTAGTCAAAGTTTTATTACACTCCCTGGTGGTCTGGTGGCACAGTACATGATTCTACATGCTTTTCTACAGAAGAGGGCAGCCCAGACTTCATCTTACACCTCTCGCAGCCAGGAAGTAGCTTTTCTCCCCTCTCGCGAGCCTGGCATGCCATGTCAACAAGCGGCAATGCTCAGATAGTAGAAGCTTGCAAGAGCTTCTGTTGGAAAGACAACTACGAGCTGGGCTCCCTCTTTACTATGAAAGCTAGCAGGGCACGCAACTGCATATAGTATATATGCACATTGGGTGTATAGAGCAAGCAGTCCAGATCTGTATCAACCGTAATGGTTGGCACAACCTGATGACAGCCATGTATATGAGAATAAGCTGCATAGTTGGATTACCTATATGGCGACCAAGGTAGCAACCTAGGTCCTCTGCCTGGGTATGGAGTTCTGGCTATGAGCAAACCCTCAGAGTCCCTGCATGACCCTGAGCTTCCTTACTATGTGTCCCAATATCAGGTACAGATCACTTTAAGAGCACCCCAGCTTCTCAATGACACGGACTGAGCGCTGGAACTGCGAAGGCACTCTTAAAGTGCTCTGTACCTGTGTGGGCCTGGAGCTCACTTAGTCCTATGACTAAGAGACACATGTACTGTTCCCACTGTTACCAAGGAAAGCCCATGCTTTGCTTGGCACTTTTGAACTTGTCAATATTTCCAAATGCCTCCACAGGCACCATACATAACCACCATTGCATAGCAGTGTGATATCTTCAGTGTAGCCACATAATGATGGTAAATGAAAATAAGAAGATTGAATCTAGAATAATATTATGCTGAACATTCATTATCACAATTTCTGAGTCACTTGAAACATTATGCCCAGAATTTGTACCTGTTACGTTATATATTTAACTGTATCAGAAGAAAAGTACACTGAACCCAGGCAGACACCTAGTAAAGATATCAGTATCAGCTTGTAGAAAGTACAATAAAAAAAAGTTACAAAACTGAAAGGGACACTACTTATGTTAGAGTTGACCTACAACTGAGCCAAATGTACACGTGATCAAAACAAAACATAAACAAAACCTGGCATTTGCGCTATAGGTCTGTCCAACCGTAATATTCACCTCTATCATATTAAGTGCACCCACAATTATTATATATCATTTTATTCAGAGGAAACAGGGCTTTCATTTAACATCAAATATTTAGGTATGAAACATAATTTAATATGAATAAAATATAAAAACAATGGGAGAAAATACGTTTTTTTTTTTTTTTTTCTTGGTTCTACGTGACATTTTAACTGTGAATGTCATAATACTGTTTGCTTTTACTGCAATAAAATACACATATTTGTATTCAGCGATGTCTCACGTGTAAAACAGTACCCCCTAGGTACAGGTTATATGGTATTTTGGGAAGTTACAGGGTCAATTATAGCATGTTACATTTTTCATTTTTTTCACATTGAAATTCGCCAGATTGGATACGTTGTCTTTGAGACCGCATGGTAGCCCAGGAATGAGAATTACACCCATTATGGCATACCATTTGCAATACTAGACAACCCAAGGTTTTGCAAATGGGGTATGTCCAGTCTTTTTTAGTAGCCACTTGGTGACAGCCTGCCACTGCGATCGGAGGCTGCAGACCGCGGTCACTGGGCACAATCTGCAGCAGGGTAATGGCGGCGGCAACTTGGGCAGCAAGAACGGCCAGGACATTCTATGCCATCCTGCGGCGTTTAGAGACAGCCTCTTAAGGACAGCATAGAACCTCCTGCGTCCTTAAGGGGTTAAACACACTACATTAGCAATTAATTAAATATATTAAAATAAATCAAAAAAAAATTCTGATTTTGAAGTTTGACTGGCTTCTTCCTACAGATAGACATGCTTTTCAGTAGATGAGCAGTTAACAGCAGCTTCATTCATAGATACACACTGTATATACATATATATGATCAAAATGTAACAATTATTACTTACCTAGTGACTAACTGTTCATCAATGTTCTCTTTTTGTAAAGTATGCTGAAAATACTCCTCTACGACTTGTGCAGTAAGTGCTCTTTTTAGATAAGGGTAATAAAGAGGATGACGTGCAACGACCCCTAAAACAAAGACTCTGGCAATTAGTTTTTGTTACATTGGTAAGAAAGGGTGTGTTGATAGCACACACTATTAAGCATTATTTCTTCAATGCCACTAAGCAGTCCAATTTTAGATATATATAACATTATTTTTATTAATCGGAAAAAAAAATACAAATTACAGTGTTAGAACTTATAGTAATCACTGCCATATAATGTTTTATACATCATAAAACTTATACACAAAAGTGAATGATATAGAATTCCAGAAAATGTATCAAACAATTAACTTATTTTTTAAAAACATGTAAAGAAAATAGACTAAAACATAAAACTGTGAATTAGGAGAAAAAATGACCAAAACAAAAACTGCAGAAGAAAAGCAAAAATTTCTAATTAAATTTCACAGACATTTATAAAATTATGGGTCACATTTATAAGTTTAGTCTAATCTTCATGGGATTCACAATTGTCTTCAATTTCTCTTAAGAATTTATTTAATTTTTACGATATTCCAAGCTATAACTACTGTAGTCTATTTTTAACAGATTTCTGCTATTTACTTCGTATTAGTGTCTGTAAAGAAACTAAAAGGTACATATTTGGCTGATTACAATTTGTATAACGTATTCAGTGGAAAAGATAACATTTCTAAAGGAATGTATTGTGTAATGCAATTAAAATCTATATTTATAAAATATTTCATTCAAATATAAAATCACACATTTCTACAATTCTAAAACCAAAGTAATCAATGTATCCCTTTGAACTAATAGTACACAGGCAACAATTGTGTAATAGCAAATGGGTACTATTTAAAATATATATATATATATATATATATTTATTTTTTTATTTTTATTTTTTCACATGCTACACAGTAATATTAACCCTGTAAGGACCAATTTTCATTGCTTGTTTTTCACTTAAGGACCAAATACATTTTTGCTATTTGTGTGTTTAACTGCAATTTTTATCTTCTCCATTTATGGCACCATATTATATTCCATTTCATAGAGGACAAAAGGGACTTTAGCTTGATGTGACATACACATATATACATTTTCATTTATTCTCTTAAATTTAAATGTTTACTTTGCCAGTTATACACAACTATTTCTGTTTTTTTATTTTTCAAACTTTGAATTTTGATGCTGGGGTCATGTCCCATTTTGGAGCATTCTAGCAGGTTACTACTTTACTGTACCCCACAGATAGGGTATCTCAAATAGAATATTTTGATCCTTATTGTGAGGCAATTTAATTTGCTAGTTTGTACCAAGTGTAGCGGCATTACATTTTTTTTTTCTTGTTTTCATATACCATTTGAGCAGCCAATGATTGCAAATTACCCCACAAAGGCCACATTTAGTTTTGAATATAAAGAGCTTATCAATTCAGATTATGAACAATGGCATACTATTTGTTGTGATAGAGGGAATATTTGGCATAAATTTATCATGCAGTACCCAGTCATCTGCGTCTTGCAGCGCTGGGGGAATCTTGTCTTTCTGCTTTGGGCTCTGCAGATTCAGGCAAATAATTATTGATGCATTCAGCTGCTTCAAACTCTGAAGTACTGTTAGTCACTCCTGAGTCCAATGTCGGAATTCTGTAAGCCTCCTTAGCACTTAATTTCCTAAGCAATTTGAACTGTTTACCCCAAAACTTAAAAGGTTTTTTTGTTTCTTCTTCTTCAATCTTTGTTTTATTGAGGCAGTATTATGGGTATACAATATTCAGTTTGAATGCAGAGATAACAATATAGAGATTTGCAATATCAGCAGTGTATAGCATGCAGCAAAATTAAGCCTCAAGAGTCTAGGGTTTTGTTATGGCCAATAGGAGCCATCTCAGACCACGGTGGGCCTTTTTTTTTTTGTGGGGGCTGATAGCCAGTAAGTCGTTTGGGGTCATTTCATTGGGGGAACTCAGTCATCTGCACGTTGGGCAGTGTCAGTGAAACAACCTTGAAAAAAACATGTTTTAAAGGTTTATTTTATTTATTTATTTTTGCAATTGTGAATTTTTTTTTCTTTTAACCCCTAACTAACCTAACGCAAGAACTGTCATGTCAGTAGTCCTTAAGGGATTAAGTAAATTACCATAGGCATGTGTATGTATAACCAATGCCTAAGCATTTAAATTCCCCCTGAAACAATGAGGTGTTACAAATGATTATTTCCACTATCAACACAGATCAACAAAATCTTTGATCCTTGGAAATGTTATTATTTGTACATATTTTTTATTCTAAAACATTTAAATGTATTATTAGTTGTCACCTGAAAAGAAACAAAATAATGAGCAAATACAATGAATGCATATAAATAAAAAATATTTATTTATGTAAAGCAAATTTACCTATGTTTGCATTATTTCCTTTATCTCCACTTCTAGTGTAAGCCAATTCTTCTAGGCGATAGACATAAGAACCACTTGGCAGATCTAAATGATAATCAGAAGGTGGGATTTTGAGAAAGTTAGTGATTGTGAATTAAGAATTAAAAATTATTCCAGATACAAATGACTGTCATTACCCCCTGATTCAGGGCAGAAATTTCTACACAAATGTTTTTCTGAATAGTGAGTGATATGCAGTACACATGATATGTATACAAGTCAAATAATTTATGCTGCTCCCGCTGCTCATAGTTTCTATATACCACAGCTGGGATAGTCCCCCACTCACTCCTATCAACATTTTTAACCAAAACTAATGCAGGACAATAGATCAGGTTTGATCAATTGTTGTTTGCATTATATCTAACATAGGCTCCTCTCTTCACATCCACTACAGGAGTGTGTAAAGCTCCACAGTGTTTGCCTATGAGAACTAACGGAAGCCTCTAATCAGTGGACGCAAGGTAAAAAGTCAAACCATTCTAAAATGGCTTATCTACATCAATGGAGGGCACAAGAGCATTCCTGGCAACACAAGTACTCCAGATCACTGAACTGTTTGGAGTGTTTCTATAGTTTATGAAGAATCTACAGTGGGAAATTATCTTCAAGCTGCTTATTCAGAGTTACTAAAATTGTATTGAGATATATTCAAGGCAATTCAATAAATTGTGAGTTGTAGACAATTTACCACACATTTGCACATTTGCATGTTTCCATCTCTGTTATTCTCACCTGCAGTTTGCAGTTCCCTGTTGAATTCCCTGCAATTCATAGTTTAGTGAATGGCCTTGTGTACTTATCTTATTAGATCATACCTTTGGGGACTTCATCTACAGGAGTGGTAGAATCAACACTTTCATCCACAGTAAAAGAGTGATCATCCACAAACTGCTCTATGTGCGCCTCATTCATGTAGATATCAATCTGTAAGACATGCATTCACAAATTACTTTACTGCATTACTTTCAGAGAAATATAAAAAAAAAGGAGTAGACACTCAGTTAATCCCTGAAGTAATATAACAAGGGGTTTGGAGTGTTTCTTTAACACTTGTGTGTTCCTTTGTT
Organism: Pelobates cultripes; assembly: GCA_933207985.1. Taxonomy (NCBI): domain Eukaryota; kingdom Metazoa; phylum Chordata; class Amphibia; order Anura; family Pelobatidae; genus Pelobates; species Pelobates cultripes. The sequence goes on along the minus strand of OW240917.1, from coordinate 155,345,868 downwards.
GCATAAGAATTAACCCCCTCCCCTTTTACTATTCAAAAAATGCAAAAGAAACGCCATTAAACCACACTGGACAACCAGTCCAGGTCATCATACAGGATTATCTTGGTTCAATCCAGTGCTTAGTAGAGAAACATTTGGGAAATATTGCACTTGGCAGTCAGATGATTCTTATCCTCTTTGAGAAACATTAAACACATTTGGTGTCATCATGCTGTGGCTGTGGATATGAATGCTAAGCATTTCCATTTTTGGAAGAAAGGGACCTCTGATGCTTTGCTTGCCTTATGGCTATAACAGCATTATGGGAGATGTAGTCCATAGAATTCCGAGGGCTGAAGGTTGCCTACTGATGCTAGTGGCTGTCAATCTGTGCTACTAGAAATGTAAACATTGTTGCTTCTCGGAAAGGGCTATTTTTATATTGCGAGAGAAAAGGGTCAGCAGGGAGTATGTACCAAAATCACTAAATTATTATTAAAGTGTTCCGATAAAAACCTAAAAGACTGGTTTTGAAAATGTTTTAAATATAGATTGACTAGCATTTTATTTTACCACATGCTCATTACGGATTTTGATTATAATTTCATTAGAACTAGTACAACATTTAAGTGGGAAATAAAATTCTCCTGAGAATCAATTTTGATTAGACAATGTATAAGTATCTCACCTTAACATTTTTCTTAGGATAGAGAAAGAAAAAAGGCTTCAGAACTGGAGATCTGTAGGTATAATAAAAAAAAAAAATAGAAAGGCCACATTATGTTGGAGATAAATGCCTTGCTTCTGAGTATCTCTTATTTAAAATCCAAGTTCCCTAATTCTTACAACTCCCTCTCTTTTTTAGTGGAACACAATATATTTAATGTTGTATGTATGAGTATCTAAAACACTCATAGCAACAACACTTACACTGACATAGTTAATCAGATAAATTAAGTATTATATCTTAACAACTAATTTACATATATAAATAACCTTCAATGGTTAATAAAACCACACAAACAGTCACAGTAATGCAAATTTACATAACCAAGCTTCAAGAGATATACATAAACAAATGTCCCTCTTCTAGCCTATGCAATTCTGGAATGTATGATAAAAAATGAATAATTATTTATTTCAAAAAATTATTATCATGAATATTATGTGAAATACTTTAAAGGGCTACTCCAAGAACCATTACCACTTCAGTGATTTCAAGCGGTCATAGTGCCTGGAGTCTGTATATGCAACGTTTGATAGCAAAACACTGCATATACAAAGTCTAACCTCTTTGCCGTTGGAGGTGCAACTCCACCTCTGGCAGCATCATTAGGGCACCATCAGCCAGCCTAAAACAAGAGTTTTCCAGGCTGGCTAAGGTCACTTCTGTGCAGTTTTGCCGTCTGTCATCAGCATGTTGGCGACAGATAGTCTATGGTGGCACCCTTCCCCTGTGCCACCAATATCCTCCCTGATATCAATCGCCCTCATCACCAGCTCAGCAAACTCTAAAGACTAGTTCAAGTTAAGCAGCAGTCACAGGTTTGCCACCCATGTTGACACATTTAAACTAGAAATGTAAGTATGCTTAAATAGCTCTTATAGCTCTTATAGCTCTAAAATGCAATTGATTTTTTTTAAATATAGTATAGTCACCAAAACAATTTTAGCTTAATAAATCAGTTTGTGTGTATAGAGCATGCCTCTGACGTTTCACTGCTCAATTCACTACCATTTAGGCATTTCACTTTTGTTTCTGTTTGTGCAGCCCTCGCCACACCTCCCCTGGCTGTGACTGACACAGCCTGCATGAAAACAAATGAAAGCTATTAGCATAGCAGGAGATAATAACTTCTAAATGAAACAGAATTTGCAATAAAGAAAGTGTAAACAGATGACTCTTTACAGGAAGTGTTAAGGAAGGCTGTGCAAGTCACTTGTAAGGAGTTGTGCCTAGGGCTGCATAAACAAAGTGTTTTAACTCCTAAATGGCAGAGAATTTTGTAGTGAGACTGCATGAGCATGCTCTATAAAGCAGAACTGCTTTATTAAACTAAAGTGTTTTGGTAACTATAGTGTTCCTTTAATTTTATAAAACTACACACCTGATAGTTGGTTTTGGATAGAAGAGCTCATTACAAGTACTTACACTCTGGGACGTCCACCGACAATTGCTGTGAGACCGGGAGCTATAAAAAGAGGGATTAACAATGAGCTCAGTCTAAATATAAACATTTCTTTATGGCTTAATAACTCAGTAAGTGACCGGAAAAGCATTCACATACTAAACAAAAATCTGGTTAATATCCAATGCAGACAGATTGCCTATAAATACATTTCTAAATTAAATGTTTATTAATTAATAAAATGATTTACCAAGTAAAACATAACTTAAGGAATAAAATAAATAGTAATAACAAAGAACTAAAGTAAATTGAACTATTTTTTTTTTTTTTTTTTAAACTGCACTATAGTCATCAGAACCTCTACAGATTAATGTAGTGGTTATAGGACATCTATTATGTCCTTGCAGTGTCAGAAGTGAAAAGGCAATGTTTACATTGCTGGCTAAGGTTGCCTCTAGTGCAGGGGTAGGCAACCTATGGCACTAGTGCCATGCACGGCACTCGTGGTGTCTTCGCACGGCACTCAAGGCTGCTAGAGCCAAACAGGCTGTGGCCTATCAGGAGTCCCAGTGAAACTTCAGATGTCTGCTAATACGAACAGGTGGTGAAGCTCTCTCCTGGTGTTCCTTCTACCTCACCCAGCACTATTTTAGTGTTTCTTTCTCTGGCTCTGCCTCTTCCTCCCAACCTCTCTCTGTTGGTGTCCCCCAAGGCTCAGTCCTTGGTCCCCTACTGTTCTCGATCTACACTGCCTCCCTTGGTAAACTCATCAACTCCTTTGGCTTCCAATATCACTTCTATGCAGATGACACGCAAATCTATCTGTCCTCCCCTGATCTCTCCCCGCCCCTCTTGAATAGTGTCTCTGACTGCCTCTCTGCTATTTCAAACTGGATGGCTGCCAACTTCCTTAAACGCAACTTGTCCAAAACAAAACTTCTGGTCTTTCTTCCCTCAAGTGTTGCTACTCCCGTCTCTGTCTCCCTCCACGTTAATGGTGCTACCATTAGCTTCACCACGCAGGCTCACTGCCTAAGTGTTCTCTTTGACTCCGATCTCTCATTCACCCATCATGTCCAGTCGATCGCCATATCCTGCCACTTTGAGTCCCAACTCTCCTTCACCCATCATGTCCAGTCGATTCCCAAATCCTGCCGCTTCCATCTCAAAAACATTGGGTGCATCTGCCCTTTCCTAACGCCAGATGCAGCTAAGGTGCTGGTTCACGCCACTGTCCTTTCTTGCCTTGACTACTGCAATCCACTTCTCAGTGGTCTTACGTGCTCCCAACTTGCCCCATTGCAGTTTATAATGACTGCGGTGCCCATACCTCCCATGCCTCACCCCTCTGTCAGTCCCTGAATTGGCTTCCCGTAAGATATAGGGCTCAATATGAAATTCTGGTTCTTGCTACTTCCACCTATCTATCCTCCTTAATACACAAGTATGTCCCGCCTAGGCCCCTTCGCTTTGCCGAAGACCTGCATCTATCCTCTGTTCGTACTCCCACCTCTGATACTCGCATTCAAGATTTCTCTAGGGCTGCATGTTCCTGTGGAACTCCCTTCTCTTCTCCGTTAGACACTCACCTGGTCTCCACTACTTCAAAAAAATCATTAAAAACTCACTTTTTCACAAAAGCATATGAATTAAACTGTTAATGGCTACAAAAAAAAACCCACTGTCTTCAGTGAATACTATTGTACCTATCTACTTCCCTAATACTGCCCTTACCTTTTGTGTCACTATACCCCACTCCCTCTAGCATGTAAGCTCATTGAGCAGGGCCCTCAACCCCTCTGTTTCTGTGCGTCAAACTTGTCTGGTTACAATGACATGTTTGTTAGTCCACCCCTTGTCAAGCGCTATGGAATTTGTTGGCGTTATATAAATATTATAATAATAATAATAATAATTTAAAAAAAGGACAATCCTCAATTTATGCATTGCAGCACGTAGAGGAAGGTCACTTCCTCCCAGCACTTGTGAATGGGAATCTGCACTGTAGTAGAACATCCCGCAGCTGCTATTGCAGCTCCTGTACTTGAGCTGTACCTGGCCAACCTGGTCCCAACTTGAACACAGGGAAGCTACCCACACTGCTAGATATACACAGAAATGAACAATATCCCTCCCCTCATACAAATAATATGAACAGCCCACACACAAACATACACACAATCCACACAAACCCAACACCCCTTACAATCTACATACAGGCACACTACCCCACATGCAGCCTCTCACATGCAATACTCCAAACAGCCACACACACACCAAACACACAATGTAACATATCCATCTACACACACAATTCCACAAGTAGCCCCCATACACAGCCCACATTCATAGGTATCATACACGATACCACAAACTACTCAAGAACATATACAATATAATGGCTCATATACACACAAATACAACAATACCAAGCAACTGCAGTATAATTAACACAAGCAGAATACAGCAACATACACACCTCAATTTAAAATAAAATAGGACCGGCACGCTACGGGACATCACAATCCTATTTCGGCACAGTGCTGCTAAAAGGTTGCCTACCCCTGCTCTAGTGGGTGTCATTTAGAGAGACACCAGAGAGACTTCCTTGATGAGGTCTTGCAATCCCAGCAGGTCCTCTGTTCAGCATCTTCACACTCTGCATTGAGATGCTAAATACAATCCACATAGAGAAGCAGTTATTCCATGTGACCCTTTGAGGAGACGTTTGGCGTAGTACACTAGCTTCCCTACAGGAAAGCACAGAATTGCTGAAATCATTGAGAAGATATTGACTATGTAGGCTGCACCAGCAGCACATAGGCCATGGCAGTGATGGTTAAAAGGTAAGTAAACCTTGATTTTTTTTTTGTGCTCATGTGAAGAATGGGGGTAAACATTTAAATGGTGTGCAGAGCAATATAGCATTTGGAATACATGTTTGTATTCCTAATGCTATGCAAGGTTATTTACTAAAGCGATAATTCCAAATGATTTTCAAATTTAAGTCTAGAGTTGATGAACTGATAGCACAGCTGACTTAAGGAAATCTTCAAATGCATCTACTTTGACCTTACATTCCTATAATCAAATGTTATATTTTGTTCCAGCAATGCTGTTACTCTACGTTAAAATATAACTATAGAAGGTTTTCGGTTGTAGAATTCCCTAGGATTTTATGGGCAAAGATATGGACTACTATTCCATACATTTCTGTATTCTATTCAGTGTTTATGGTAAGGTGCTGACTGAAATGATATGGTAAGTGAGTGATAATTATAAATTGAAAAGGTCTGGCTTTCACAGGAATGAGAAAGTACCACCCAGCAATTATCCAAGATAATGGAGTCAAAAAGGGAATAGTGCAAACCATCAAACCTCTGAATTTCTTACAACTTAAACTTGCTCTGCACTTATTATCAGTCATAATATTTACAAATACAGAAGCACTTTGAAATTTCAAGCTACACTAAGCAGCTGCCAGAGCAGTGTCAAACTGAGGTCATTCAAATGTGAATCTCGGGTCAGAAACACAGACCTAATATTTAGTGACTATCATAGAGCATGAAACCCCCTCAGTCAATGTATCAATAACCATTAGTTAAAATAGTACCATTCACGTGAACAATAGGCATCTAAATAGTGTAAGCTTATTTTTTAACAATGTAAATTCCACTGTACAATAATAAAACATTATTTCAGCCACAGGAAATTGTTTTAGATTAACGTGTTGCAATCTTAAGAGTCATGTTTGGCTGAATATCAACATTTTTAATGATACGAGTAACTGCATTTCAACATTTTTAATGATACAAGTGACTATTTGTAAGAAATGGCCACTAGCATTTTATATATATCAGCACAGAAGTATATACTGGGGTACAAAAGAAATATATATATACTTTTCAGTTAGCTGCTCATCAAGCTCCATTCTGTGGTTTGCAGCTAATTCTTTCTCACCTTTAAAAGTTCCCTTAGAAGTGAAAAGAGTCAATTCAGTATTTAGCACCTTTAAAGTTAGTCAGTCTGTAAGGCCCAAAATCAGGGCTGGACTAGGACAAAAGTTCAGCCTGGACAGTTAAAAACAAAGCAGCCCTAGAAGGGTGTTATCACCAATGACACGCACGCCTCCCCAAAATGGGCATATCAGTTTAATGCCCCTCAGTGACAGCCCTGTGTAGTGTGGGGAGGGATAGGCAATGTGTGTGTGAGAGGGGGGCATGGGCCCACAGGGTGTGAGAGGGGGACATGGAGCTGCTGGGTGTGAGAGGCAGACATGGAGCTGCTTGGTGTGAGAAGGGACATGGGGCCCAGGGTGTGAGAGGGGGACATGGAGCTGTTGGGTGTGAGAGGCAGACATGGAGCTGCTGGTTGTGAGAGGGGGACATGGGACTGCAGGGTGTAAGAAGACAACATTGGGTGCCAGGATGTGAGAAGGGGATTTGGAGTGCCAGAGTGTGAGCAGGGGATATGGGGCATCAGGGTGTGAGGAGGGGACATGGGGCTAGTCATGAGGGGGCAAACAAACCTTACTCCCTCCAACTTCCTTACCTTAGGCTTTGGTGGGAGGGGAGCCCCAGGGAGGAATTATTTTCCCTGGTGGTGTGGTCTACAAGCCTAGGGGATGAATGTCCCAGGCCCAATATTCTAGCGCAGAGAGACATAGTTCCGTAGTTGTGTTGACACCAATGCCTAATGGCAGTCGAGACCACAGATGGCCAGGAAAAAACAAACTAGAAATCACCTGCTACTATCTCAACCATGAGCACCAGAGAATTTAGTGGATAATTGAGTATGGTCTCACCTACCAGAACCAAATCAGCCACAACATTAAAACCACCTGCCTAATATCTGGTAGGTCTACCTAGTGCTGCCAAAACAGTTTTAATGCATAGAGACATGGACTCCACAAGACCTCTGACAAGGTCCTGTGGTATCTGGCATCAAGACATTAGCAGTGGATGCTTTAAGTCCTGCAAATTGTGATGTGGGGCCTCAATGTATGTGATTTCTTGTTCCGGCACATCTCACAGATGCTTGGAAGCCAAGGCAACACCTTGAACTCTTGTCATGTTACTGAAACCATTCCTGAACAATTTTTTTTCGCAATGTGGCAGATTGCATTATCCTACTGAAAGAGACCACTGCATTCAGGAAACCCCATTGATATAAAGGGGTGTATGTGGTCTCCAATAATCTCTAGACAGGTGATACATGTCAAAGTAACATCCACATGAATGCCAGGAACCAAAGTTTCCCAGCAGAACATTGCCCAGAGCAGAACACTGCCTCCACTGTCCTGCCTTCTTCCGATAGTGCAGCCTCCTGCCATCTCTTCCCCAGATAAATGATGGACACACACCTGGAAATTCACCTGATGTAAAAGAATATGTGATTCATCAGACCAGGCAACCTTCTTCCATTGCTCCATGGTCCAGTTCTGATGTGGTTGCGCAGCCCCATACACAGTAAACTGTGATGCACTGTTTGTTCTGACACCTTTCTATCATTAGGTTTTCAGCAACTTGAGCTACAATAGCTCTTCTGTTTGATTGGACAAGACCAGCCTTCACTCTACATATGCATCAATTAACCTTGGGCAACCACAACCCTGAAGCCAACTCACTGGTTGTCTTCCCTTGTACCACCTTTTGGTAGGCACTAACCACTGCATACCCTACAGGACTTGCCATTTTGGAGATGTCTGGCCAAGTCGTCTAGCCATCACTATTTAGCCTTTGTCAAAGTCACTTAGATCTTTTCGCTTATCCATTTTTCCTTCTTACAATACATGAAATTCAAGACCTGACTGTTCACTTGCTGCCCAACATATTCCACCCCTTGAAAGGTGTCATTGTAATTATATAATCAATGATATTCACTTTACCTGTCAGTAGTTTTAATATTGTGGCTTATCAGTGTATCTCTTTATTCTATGCATGTCATGTTGGGGGCTTGGGGACAATGAACAGGTAACCTTCCACAGCCAATCATTACACAGGTTTAATTATGGGGAATGCTAGGGGGTAAATATAGGAGGAGGAAATTGTCCAATAATGAGAAGTACAGTGATGATATATGCCATAAAGTGTCCAAAGTTTTGGTTGGAAATGGAATGTCTTGGGGTAAAAAGAGGAAAATAACTAATGTGGGAGGTAGTAAGGGCAAAGAAGTGAGAGGAGCAAAAAGATCCAAGACATAAATCCATTGTCATGGATCTGTGATGGAGTGATCAATTAAGGTGGAATCAACAAAAAAGCATCATGTTCTCTTTAGAAGCACATGCCAAGAATGCCCATGCCACAATTTGATAGGACACATGAGGAACATTTAGGCCAAGAGGGAATCTCTAGAAACCTCTTCAGTTAGAGATTTTGCAGGACAGTGTAAGCACAAAGGCATTGTGTGGAGGACTGATTTGTCATGTCAGATAAACCCCAGTTGCAAATACTTATAGTGGAATAGTACACTCTAGTCAGTGCTATGCACAAGAAACAAAACCAGCAGAGTTCAATACCATTCTCATTGAATATAAAATATACTCTATAGGTGAGGAGCTGAAATCCTTTAATTGGCCTACTCACAAATTATCCCTGATGACAATTTACATGCATTTACATTCAAGGAACTAAAATGGGTAAACCGTGACTTAACATGGCCACAAAGCTATATTGTGTTTCACTGGTTACTAGATACACACGTCTCCATACTCCCTAATGACAAAAAAGCAATAGTAAACCACCAGCCCCCAGGTGCACCACCACTATTACATCTGGAGTGGATAAGGATCAGGAGTGTGCTCCATCTCCTATGAAGGTGGTACAACAAGAAGCTCTTATCAAGCAAGAAATTCAAACAATTAGAATGCCATAGTACATAACAGGATAGACCAGGAAAGCCTACCATACACAGATCAATTTCTGCAGTAATCGTGTAGGAGTCAAATACTTTTCCATAAGCAGTCTGTGTGTGCAGTGTAGGATCGTCCATGGTGTTCAGCACACTAGGGACCATAGTGGTAGACCAAAGAAAGGGGCTCAAATTAAGTGCCATCAGTTGCTGTGTTGGGAGGAAGAAGGAGGTGTAGAAGGTGAAGATGGGGAAAGGGAAAAGTGGGGGACTGGAGAATGGGGAGAAGAAAAGCATGAAGAGAGATAAGAAAAGGAGTGCTCCCCTGGAAGTCAACGGTGGAATTTAGGAAGCTAAAGATGTTTTGGTGCTTAAAAGGTCAATATAAGCACCAAAGCCACTTCCACTTAAGTGATTTTGCTGCCTTTGAATTTTCACTGCTCCCTTTCCTATAATATTAGAATAAAATAAATATGATTTCTGAAGCCCTAGCCACAGCTCCTGTTTTTGGCATATTACAGCATTTTATTCTAAATTTTTAAGTCTTTATTTAATAATGTTACATATTGTTTTCAGATATGTATTTCCATGTATATTGATCAAGGTTCCAATCATGTTAAGGGCAGGGTGAATTTGATTTCAATTAAGTATGTTTAAATCATAATTTAAAACACTAGTCCGCAAGACTCAATTTAGTTTGGTTGTTATTATCTTTAATGAAATTATCAGCAAATTGAGATTTTATATTTAGAATAACTTTTTTGATTAGTTCAAGTAACAGTTGTGCTCAAAAGTTTGCATACCCCTTGAGAATTGGTAATATATGTACCATTTTTAAAGAAAACATGAGTGAGCAGGCAAAACAAATTTATTTTATTTTTTATGGGTTTCATATGCAACTGTAGATTTTAACAGAATGGAAAATTCAAAACAAAACAAAGCCTGCATTGTCACTGTTTTTGTCATTGATTTATTTAAACATCTATAGCACTGAAGTCCCCACCGGTCCCAGGCTCCCTCACACTCCGGCAGGCCGCTCCCCAAAGTCGGGCCACGTCCAGACACTGGTTCCCTGGAACGCCGTCTTGCTGTTGGCGGGAACGATGACTTTGCCCGCGGTAACTTATGGGAGCTGTCCGGGCAAGGCCTCACCCTGTTGCGTTTATCTCTAGTCCGGAGCGGTGAGGTCTTGGCGTGGACCAGAGTGAAGATCTCCCAGATCTGCGCACACAATCGATCAAATTCACGAAGAGGTGCCTCCTCTGCTTCAAATATGTCAGCAGGCCGCAGAGGTGTACAACACAGCCTATGCCCACAGGAACCTAGCAGTAGCGAACCCAGCAGTCCGCTGAGTGTTTTTCAGAGAACAACCAAGATTTGTGTCCAAATAGTAAGTACCGTAAGTATTTAGCTTAATAATTAGATTTTTGAAGGAGCTCCAGCTACATGTGACTAGCTTGGGGTTCTGTCAGGTCCTGCGCACAAGTCTTTTTTTTTTTAACCCCTGCAGTGACACTAAACTAAACTAGACTACAATAAATTCGAAAAAAATAGTCTTATACATGGACAAATACGATAAATATTGCATTAACATACAGCCTCATGCTACAGTACTATTCCCTATCTCATGCTGAATAAGCTTGGTCTATAAAGATAGGGGGGCTGGGAGGAGTAAAAAAAAAAAAAAAATGTATGTGTGTCTGTTAGGGGGTTTGTATGTGTTTGTGTGTCTGCCAAAGAGTATATGTGTGTTTGTCAGTGAGAGTGAATGTCTGCTTGTCAGTGAGTGTGTGAGAGTGTAAGTGTTTGTCAGTGAGAATGTATCTGTTCTTGTCAGTGAGAGTGTATATGTGTTTGTATGTGTGTCTGTAAAAGAGCATGCGTGTTTGTCAGTGAGAGTGTATGTGTGTCTGTCAAAGAGTATGTGTGTTTGTCAGTGAGAGTGTATGTGTGTCTGTCAAAGAGTATGTGTGTCTGAGTGTGTCAGTGTGTGTATCTGTCTGTCAAGGTTTGTGTATGTGTCACTGTGTGTACCAAAGTGTGTGTGTATGTTCCAGTGTGTATCAGCGTGTTTGTATGTGCCTGTGTGTGTGTGTATGTGCCAGTGTGTATCTGTGGGTGCAAGTGTGTGTATATGTCACTGTGTGTATTTGTGAGTCGAGATGTGTGTGTCAGTGTGCCAGTGTGTGTGTATATCTGTGTGTCAGATACATACACACACACACAGATACCCACTGACACAGAGATACACACACTGGCACATGCAAACACAGATATACACACCTTGACACACACTGGCACATACAAACACAGATACACACACTTTGAAACATAGATACACACACCTAGACACACAGAAAAATACACACACACACAAAGATACACACTGTGTGTCAAGGTGTGTGTATCTGTGTGTCACTATCTGCCAGTGTGTCACTATCTGTGTGTCAGATTCGTACACACTGGCACATACAGACACAGATACGATGTTAATACACTATATCAAAGGGTTCCACAGGAAAAATTAATTGGGAACCCCTGTTATAGACTAATAACATGCATTTAGTTAATAGTCCCCACCGCCCATGGGTGGGGGGCAAGAATAGACGTTAGGTCTCCCACATGTATTTTAATTAAAGCCTTCACCAGCTGACCACGGAAGGAGACTCACCGTGGAAGCAGGGGGGACTGTAGGATGTCTTTTATCTGGCAATGGGTAGGGGCCTGGACCCGTCCAACCCAGTTCCTAATTTAAAACCTCAACTTATGCACCTTAAAGGTTAGGGTTACGGGACACAAACATACACACACCTGTACCAGGTCCCTCATTTATGTTAAAAGCTACTGTCACTAGTTTTTATAATCCTGGCTACTTGCTTTTTAGAAAACATGCCCCCACTCGTAGCATGGTGAGTGTGGCATGGGGTCATTTTCAAACTTCCCTTGTAATAATATGGCGGTCATTTTGACCACAAAAGGATTTTTATTTTTAATGACAGGTCTTGTTATTAAATTAAGAAGGATAAATGCTCAGACCACTCCTGCCGTAACACGGTAAAATTGTATTGACGATGTTTGCGCTTGTTAAAGCAGTTACGCTAATACAGGCATCGACGACTCATCTGCCCACACGCCATTAGGTCAGTACAGCTATTCCCGCAATGTCTTAGATAAACCACAGTTAATTACCTGGCTAACAGCACCTAATTGAAAAGAATTGTAGGAGCACAGCTTAATCTAATATGATAATCTCGCATTTGGTTGCAGAATGTTTCTTACTGCATAGACAGCTCGGACTAACCGGTCTCCTACTTCACATTAACTTTAAATTGGGCCATCAGTATGTAATACTGTCCATAGAGCATAATCTGTTGTTTCTTGCATCCTCATCTCTCACCTCACCAGTATCTAAATTTAAAAACAGTCTTCACGCCACTATATATAAAAAGGTGCATTGTATTCTATTGTCATGCTTAAATATATTGATGTTTAATACTATATCGCGGGTACATGCTGGTGGGGCATGACACACGCATTTGCAAATGTTATTTTTCCTTATGCACTCAAAAATAAAGAATTTCAAAAAATTAAGAAGGATAAAGGTGCTTCCTAAGCATATTAAGCACATTCATCAGAGGATTTTTCTCGAGCAGCTGACCTGTTTATTGGCTGCTATAATTTTGGCGGGGGTTAAAATGTGTTGAAATTTGTTAAAAATATAAAATATAGTATGACAAGGATTTCCAATAGTATTATATCAAGGCAGATGTGTAAAACTTATGGATTTTTTTTGAAGACATGCTAACTGTAGTAATTAAAATAGGGGTTACTCACAAAGCACAGAGTTATAGTGAGCCGACATCCCAATTTGCAAAATGTTAATCAAAACAGCAAAACTTAAAGGATTACTGCAAGCACCGTGATTTGAAGTGGCCATGGTGCCTGGAGTCTGTATGTATATTTCATTAGGAAAAGCTGCACATATATAGTTAAACTCACCTCCAGCCAATGTATGGAGGCGGCTTCCAGCTTTTGTGTCTCTGCAGAATCCGGAAAGAAGTCACCAGGCAGCATCAGAGACCTGCGGGGATCCAGGTAAAGTGCAAACCACTGCTAAACGGCTTGCCCATTTGTTGGAAATCCAGACACAGGTACTCCTGGCATCATAACCAACATAGTGTACTATAGTGGCTATGATGTTTGGAGAAACCCTTTAAAAAATAATTTATTCTAAGTCTGTTATATATATAGTGAATAAACTACATATCCTTGTTAGAGTTCTTAAGTGAGAATTCTATTTATCTATCTGTTCAGAGTTACTGCATCTGTAAAGATTACAGTTCCTAAATGCCAGAATCATTTTCATTTTGACTTCGTGACCACTGATTGAACCTTCTTCTGTAAATATAACCCAAAGTAACCAAACATAACAATTTCCATATCACTATATCCCAGGACAAGTACATTTTAAAAGTCAAGTTTAAATATTATGCATATAAAAAAATCCTAAGTATGTACTAAAATGGCAACTTTAAAGTGTGTTGTGGTGGGATATTCAATATAATAGTGCAATAGGTTAAATAACTTGTTTTACCAAGATTGCATAAGAAAATAAACACACTAAGCAACAAATAAAGTAATGAGTGCATTGTGTGAAAAGGGAAATATTGTAGTTAAACTAATTTAATTATCAAGTGGCAATGTACCAGTCCTAGAATGTAAATAACATGTACATTAAACATTGTTTAAATACAATTTAAAATTTCAGACACGCAAGTGGTTAAAATAAATTGAGACATGGTATCCCCCTACACCAAATATACATCATAATTAATATATCATTGAAATATTACAGTTAATGGGCAGGTTCTCTGAATCATGAAATTTGGAGGGTTATTTACTACAGGTAGAATGTAAAGTAAATTCAAAGTGAATTTAACAGTTAATGCCATAGCAATGGAATAGAAAAATAGCTGATTTAGGGACTTTTTCCAGGTTGGCTATTTTCACCATAAATTTGAAATCCAGTGTGAATTCTCACTTTAGCGAATAAACCTGTGAGTAAGAATTATTTATGCTTACAGAAGCACATCAAGATCTTCTTTTCAAATTTAACATAAACATATTGTGAAAATATAGGTAATAAGAAAATCTATTTATTTCTAATTTTAACATGATATTTTACATAAAACTGTTAAAGCTGATGAAAAATAGGCAAAAATGTATTAATGTATAGCTCTTTATATTGAAGATATCACTTATACATGTGTTATCTATCAATTTCTTAAACTCTACCACAATAATATTTAGACAATTACAAACACAAGCATACAAGTGTTTACCCATTCCTGTGCCAGCAGGTGCTATCTCTCGTGCAAATATCTCTAATGCCTTTTTCTCCTTGTGATGCACGGCAAGCCAAATGACAGCTTCTCGAGCAAGCTGAAATGTGTAAAAAGTAATCGCTCGCAATTTAACAGAGATAATACATAACAATCAGAACAGAAAAAAGTACAATGCTGACAATGTGAAGTAATGGTTAGAGAGGTAACCAACATATAAGGGTCTATCTACCATTTGACAAAAAGCAGACAAGCTTTTTTTCGCTTGTCCAAATTTGTCAATTTCAACCAAAAGTTTGCTATTTTAAAGTAATTTCAATTCACATTTTCTTGCCTTTTAAGCATATTAGTCTATTATGTTAAATTTAGCCTACTCTATGTATAAATGTACCATTTCATCTCAGCACAAACAGCTAAATTGCAATTTGTTGCAATTCATTTACTCCAATTCCCCTGATTCAGATAAGGGGAATTACACCTGCCACTCTATGTTATGTCCCCTCCCCCCAAGTTCACCCCCAAAAAAACAAACCCTACCCTTAAATGCTCCAGAAAACCTATGCTGTCATTAGCAGTGTTTTTTCCTCAAATCTGGTTGTCAATAGACTGCAATTTAGCCGAGCTGCTTTCAAATAAGTCTCACTGTTGCAATGAGACAAATTCTAAATTGCAAGGACCTTTCAGATTAATGCAGTACCAATACAGTTGATAGTGAATAAAATTTATCTCATAGGTAAACCAAACTGAAAGTAATTGAATTTGTTGATTGCCATTGTAAATTTGGCTCTAGCGAACAGACCCCATAAAGTATATTTTTGGAAATGAAGCAATATTTTTGACCTGTATGTACAACAATGAGAAATGTTTTACAATATAAGAACACTTAGAAGCATTTTAAATACATAAAATAGCCTGATAATTATATACAGATGCCCAATCTACTTAAATAAAGCAAAGCACCAAGGTTAAATCTTTAGCATAGAGATGAGAAGAAGAGATCTGCCTTTAATTTATTTTCTTTTTCGGGGGAGGTGGGTGTTTGACATTAAATACAGACAATGCCCCACTAGTGTCCAACCAACATCTTTAAAAAAACACTGAACCTCTGAATTATTCAATGGGAAATGAAGGGGGGTCCATGTACCCCACTCATTCCCTGTAATTGTGGGCGAATCTAGTTCCTTTCCCCATTTCCTCTAACAACTCTTTAAAAAATTAAATAAATAATATTTTCCTTGCAGCCTATCATCAGAGTAATTATGAGTGATGGAGAGACTATCCTCATCTGCTAGAATTACCCAACTAACATAACTAACCCTTGATCTATACTTAATCTTTCTCAACTATAGTGGTTTGTATGAAGCAGAACACTGATGATCACATTTGTACAGTAGAATAATTTTGGTTTACAAAATGACACACAATGTTGTGTAGTTTATGTTAAAAAAATAAATATAAGCTGAAACTTTGGCAGAGACTAAAATAAAATGGCAGCATAAAAGTTGATCTATTAATTTTTGTGGAATTTACAAAGACCACCAAGGTGACATCTCCGGTTAGTGGGCCAGTGGCCGTGGGGAATTGTGGACAGTAGGTTTACTCAAGCTGTCCATCGTGGCTATCATAATCTTATTCCTAGAAGACTTCTTTGGCTCCTGGTGCCTCAGAGCAACACAAAGGTCTATGCAGGACTCCCCAAGACAAAGGGAGCTTCCATAGAGGACAGCAGTGACTTGTGATGGCTGCCAGGACTGGACATAGGTTGACAGCAGAGCTCTGCCTTTGTCAACTTCAGACTTTACCATAAGACAAAGTAGTTCCTAAGACAAAGTTATGGTATCTACATTTTAAACAGTAATGCACTCTGTAACCTCCAAAAATATTAAATGTGAGGCATGTCAGATATATCCAAAATCAGGACAAATGGGTGAATCTATATTCACATATTTGTCTTTAGTTGCACTAGTATTCTGAAAATTATAATATTCAAAACTGTTTATTTTCGTTTTAACAATTTCTAATTTTGTTTCCTTTCCTCATGCTATTCGAGGAGTTACAAGTTTTAGGTCTATATAATTAAGGAGTTACATATTGTCGGATACTTTAAAAAAAAAAAGCCCTAAATGTCCTTTAAAAAAAAGTGTACAATATATAGTGCTTACTAAATAATTAAGTTAGAAATTTCCTTTAAATGAAGACCTATCAAAAACAGGAAGAAAATGCTTGTCCTCAAAGTTCAAAACAGACCTTGTCATGAGGGGTTAAGGAACAAAATTAGTTCTTACTTTGTCTTTAGCATGTGGTCCATATGTATCTTCTGCCCCGATTATTTGAACATTGACTGCACTAAAATCTTCATAGCCAAGATGTGTGAACATATCTCGAGTTCTAGAAGAAAACAAAATCCAAGATATATTGACTGTCCAGAAGGTAAGCATTTTTGCCTTTAAGGATACTTAAAAAACAAAACATCTCAAATATGCTGGTTGGCATTAAACACAATGCAAAAGTATTCTATTACAACTTGTGGCTGGCACTAACTCGCATTAACTCAATTATCCTTATGCAACTTCATTATAACTGATTCAACTCAGCTTATTTCCCTCACATGATTTCTGTTTTATAGTGCTATTTTGCAAAGCTCTCATTAGCTTACATCTTATAAAGGGAGACTTTCAATGGCATCCAATTCTGATTTTATTTATCTTGCTCTCCACTCTTTTACTGACTAACCTGAGACTCTCTACTTTCCTAGGAAATCTTCTCTTGCCGATATATATGGAACTCACTGCAAAGAAAAAACACCTAGGCAGCAAACTGACCAGGAGGATCAGAAAGCTTCAACTGTATGTAGGCAGTGACAGAAAAGTCGCTGCCTGTGTTTGTGCAGGTAAAGTTAACCATCATCAAATCATAGCTAAGCAAAACCATGTCTTTCATGTTTATGTTTTCGGTCTTTTGCAGTCTCAAAAAGGTTTGGTTAGTCTTCCTGTATAGAGCCTAGTGCAAGCCTTGCATCTGGTTTCTCACTTATTTACGCTATCTATGCATGACTATAATATTACAAATAAAAAATTTTAAAAGGTGAAAAAGTGCCTTGGCAAGGATGTCATACATAACTTTTTTTTATATATAATTATATATATATATTATAAGAAGAGGCTTCACACACTCACAGGGTTCATATGCAAAACAGTTTTATTAGATCGTAATGCAAAGAGCAACACTTTGAGCTAAATTAAGGTCTTTGCAAGCCTCCGGGCCTTTGGGAATTAAGTGTGCTTCCTCTTTTTGTGGTAATATAAATAACTTTGTGTGCAAGAGTGTTCCTAGAGTATTATGATTGAGTATGTCTACTACGCATCTGCATATTTTCTTTTTTAATGACTAACAAGCATATATGTGTTTCCAAAGCATGACTTTGGACAATATTACTCAAGCAGCTAAACAGTTTATTGGGTTCAAATACAAGAATTTTGGGTGCCATTATGTCCATTTGAATTTCTATAAAAATATTGGCTGAATGAAGTAGATCATTTTCGACCAAGTGGTGCCGAAAGAATGGAATGGAATCCAATGTCGGGAGATATGCATCACCATTTTCCTTCTCATCTTTACATGAAGAGAAACATACAGGATTCGTTCACTAAACCAAGAACTGTGGAGAATGAACAATTAACTTGCAAACTTTAAAAAGGTAGAAGAGGAAAAAAAAAAAATCCAGCTCCTTTTCTACATTGGGTCTGTAGGTTTAAAATCTTCAGTGGCATTGTCAATTCTCCACAAATACTGGTTAGTTAATTTCCCCATTACAACTTAACATACAGACCTGGGGGGAGGAGCCTGACCGTAGAGCCGCGAGGACGTTCATCTCAGTGGCTCCTGCAGAGCTAGGCATTAAAGGCCAAAATACGCTACCACACCGGCACCTAATCAAGGCTAAAAGGCCGCCACATGAGAGTGGGCACTGAGACAAACAAACCGACACCTCCCAAGCGAAAAACGATGCTCAAATCACAATGCGGCCTACCAGCATGGCGGGCACCAGGGAGACGGCCGATCCCCGGCGGCGACACCAGGCCAGGTACTCGGAGGTGAGCTCTCATTACCCCCCTCTGCACCGGTGGGGGTCATCCCAGTCCACCCCTAAATACCCTCTCAGTGAAGCAATGAGCCAGCACAGGCTCCAAGGAGTACTGAGCCCAAAGACCCTGCTACTTCCAAAATGGCGGGCACCAGCAGTACCGCTAACCCTTCCAACACATGGCGGGAAACTGAAATGCGACTAAATAAAATATTCACTGCATTCTGGGAGAAGCTGGAAGCCAGAATTACACCCTTAGCAGCTGACAAGTGCACCACACAGGGAGACTGGGCGGAGCAACGAAGCACATAACCCCGAGGGGTAAGCACATGTGGAGGCCCCCCTCTCAGGGCCAGACCCGGGAGTAGGCCAACAAAGCCAAATAAGCGTCCAAAACTCGCCCCCGGGCCACACACGAGCACCGCCCGTAAGGGACACCACAGGCAAGCAGGGCCGACTGGCACCACAAGCAGTAACATGCAGTAACATGCAGACTGGCATGTTAGTTCCTTTTGGAACTTGATTCCTGTGTGCTCTGAGCTTGTGAAATGGTCCAATCAAATGCTTCTACATGATCCAATAGATAGATATCAGCTATATTGACTTATGCTAGAAGGGTATTTGAGAAAGTAATCCTCTGCGGTACAGTGCTAGCCGGCAGCGAAACCTTATGCAGTACGTTCCAGAGAAGGACTGAGGGAGCAAAGTGACACCACTTGGATGACTTTTAAAATTGTGAAGATTTACTGAAAATAAAAGAGTTTTCTTTCAACTTGCTGCTGTCTTGTGACCCTTGGCTTTATATACGAAGCGGATAAAGTTAGAGCAGACTTCTCTGCTCTCCACTTGTGAGTTCAATAATATATATTGTTTCCACAGCACAATTTGTAATACTGTATTATACTTTGTATCTTTATTAGTTTTTTATACACATATACATATAAATTGGAGCAACCAGATCCAAGGTATATATAGCGGGGTATTGTAAGTGCTCCGTTTTTTTTACCTATTCTATATATATATTTTTCTCACTATAACACTGGTATATCAGTGGCATTTGCACTTTTGCACCTTTTTGCACTCACATCAGTGTATGTAATAGCAACACACTTATAAAATAGAGGTTGTATGTTGTTTTAAGCACCAGAGTGTTCTTAAAGGAATACTGCACTTTTTTGTCTTAAAGACATAGCGCACCCTTTTTTCTGTATTATTGTATTTTTAGTGTTTCATGGGCTATTGCACTTTATAAGAGAGCTGCTTCATAGGTTTAAACGTTTTTCTCACGATTTTAGACGTGTAGTGAGCGCCATTTATTACTTGTCTTTTTTCTCTAGTAATGTGGAGCCCACCAAAGCAACCGCCAAGCCGGGCCCCCGCAGCAACCCGTATGGGCCTACCACACTTACATGCAGACACCCAGTGGAGACCCTCAAGACCCGCAAACGCACAGACCGAACAGAGCACAAAGCGGCAAACGTAACATACCACCCACTGCACGAGCAGGCCCACCTCTGCTGGACTAGGGAAGTGAGGTGGGAGACCATCTGCCCAGCCCCAGCAACGCATCAACCAGCAACGCCTCAACCAGCGCCCACCGACTGGTCGACTCACACCCTGGCAGGAAGATATACACAACGCCACTTCTGGAGACAACATTGTACCAGCTGTAGGAGTGGGTTGAGAGACGCTAGAGGGACTGAAGCTAACTGTCTTGTACCTGCCAATCTACCTACGATTAGACAGCCCGGCACAGTTAATTTTGACAGTGTTTAATCGTATATTGTGTTATTTTATTTAATTTTACCCAGCACTGAATAATTACGCCTAAACGAAGTATAGCATTCACTCATGCACAATGTATTTCCCACTGCATTTACCCAGCCAGTACATTTACCTTTTGAAAACTCTAAACAGCAGGATGTACGTTTCCCTTTATTGTCATGTTATATTTCATTGGTGCCTAATAATCTTAGAAAGCCTAGCATTTGCTTTTTACTTAAACGCATGCACACACGTCATAATTCTTACGCAATTACTGCTATGCGATAAGATTAAGGCCCTCATGTGTCACCTGCATGTTTTATTTAAATGGACCCACTATTGTATTGTACGCATGTCTCGCTAATTTGGATAACCAAACTATCAAACGGCCACATTACACATGGACTCAAAGCGTGATAGGCTAAACGCCGTAAGCAGACTCGCACAAAACCATATGTAATCAGGGTATCAGCCAGTTAAAATTTCCACAGTATGATATAACTTTGGTGCTTGTCTTACAACTTATACCTGTATTACTCATGCTATCAATAAATTAGCTTACGCTCAGATCAAACTTGTCTATAGCATAGATATATATCTACAGCCGAAGTTATACTGTTGAGCTTGCTTAGATCATAAAAATGTGTTTGTGCTCTGGCATAGCCTAACTATAATTTACACTTGTGTTTACTATCGAATGTTTTAGCTAGACCATAACATAAAAATGTGCAGGTTAACCTTGTGCCCCGCATGTTAAGTGTGGAAATTGCTAGAGGATTGCTCTTGGGGCACCTCTTGCCTACTTGTAATATCTTTTGCACTACAAAAATAAAAATTTTTAAAACAAAAACCAACAAAAAAAACATACAGACCTTTTCAGGATGCTTTCAGCTGTACGCCTTCCTTTTTCTGCAGCATTTGGTCCTCCCACTGGACAGACAGCAGTGGCTCTGAATCCATCAAGATAGGTGGCACACACCTTGAAAACAAGCATAATTACAGATCAACACAAAAATATTTCAAATTAAAAAGGATACAGTATGTCAAACAAGCAATGTATATGATGACGAGTAGCTCTTTTTTACAAGGTCATATTGATATGGTAAAGACAAGATTAATACTAACAAAAAATGTTAAATGGAAACCTTTAAAGGAACACTATTGGGTAAGGAACACAAACATGTATTCCTGATCCTATAGGGTTAAAACCACCATCTAGCCCCCCCTGTCCCTCTCACGTCTCCCTAAATATAGTAAAATCTTACTTGTATTTGAGTCTGGAGCTGCTGGCTTTGTCACTCTTTCCTTTTGATCTGCCCACTGCTCATCATCAGAAGTATTAGCCTAATCCAATCACAATGATTCCCCATAGGATTGGCTGAGACTGACAAGGAGGCAGATCAGGGGCAGAGCCAGCACAATTCAAACATAGCCCTGGCCAATCAGCATCTCCTCATCGAGATGAATTGAATCAATGCATCTCTATGAAGAAAGTTCAGTGTCTGCATGCAGAGGGAGGAGATACTGATATGTTGTGATGCATTTTAGGCAGCCATGACCCAGGAAGGATCTCTAACAGCCATCTGAGGAATGGCCAGTGAAGTTATCACTAGGCTGTAATGTAAACACTGCATTTTCTCTGAAAAGACAGTGTTTACTTCAAAAAGCCTGAAGGTAATGATTCTACTCACCAGAACAAATTCAATAAGCTGTAGTTGTTTTGGTGACTATAGTGTCCCATTTAAATTAAAGTTTCAGTAAAAAGCAGGTATTCAAGAGGAGTTTTTTTCCAAAGAAATAATATACTCTCCAGCTGTTTTTTTGTTTCACTAAAATGTTACCGCCTCCAGGTGTCACATATATAGGGGAAACTATGATGAAGTTTTGTATAAAAGTAGATTTAACTTAATTACGTTTTCTATGCAAATTGTTGGTGTTTAGATATTTTAATAGCAACTATTCATTTATAAGAAGGTATTAAAATGTAAAGTTAATCATCATCAAATCATAGCTAAGCAAAACCATGTCCTTCATGTTTATGTTTTTGGTCTATTGCAGTCTCAAAACGGTTTGGTAAATCTTCCTGTATAGAGCCTACTGCAAGCCTTGCATCTAGTTTCTCACTTATTTAGGCTTTCTATGCATGACTATAATATAACAAATACATTTTTTTTAAAGGCGCCAAAGTGCCTTGGTGAGCATGTCCTACATAACTTTTTTTTATCAGATATATCCAAGAAGAGGCTTCACACACTCACAGGGTTCATATGCAAATAATATTGTTATAGATTAAAGGAGGCCACTTTTGTCATATAGGTTATTATGCATATAGGTTGCTGACTAAAAGGATCACTATAGTGTCAGGAAAACAAACTGAAGGGGTTATCCTCCTGCTGGGCTGAAAGGGATATCCAGCGCTGGGCTCCCTCGGCGCTGGTGACCTCTCTTCCCCCTCAGATGTCAGCTCCAGAGTGGAGCCGAATGCGCATGTGCGGCCAGAGCCGCGCGCGCATTAAAAACACCCATAGGAAAGCATTTCTCAATGCTTTCCTATGGACGTTCTGCTTGCGTCGGGAAAGCACCTCTAGCGGCTGTCAGGAAGACAGCCACTAGTGGCTGGATTAACCCTGCAATGTAAACATAGCAGTTTCTCTGAAACTGCTATGTTTACAGCTGCAGGGTTAAAACCTGGGGGACCTGGCACCTAGACCTCTTCATTGTGCTGAAGTGGTCTGGGTGACTATAGTGGTCCTATAACTAACTGACTAACCTGTCACATATTTATCTCCATAAATGACCCAAAGGCATCTCTACAAATGGGTTTGTATGCACACTTGCTCATTCAGATAGTTTATATTATACTACAGTGTGTTCCTGTCTATACTTTTTTTTAATTTGCTTCTTCTTTTTCCGTTGGTTATTTGATCATACAAAGGGGAGAATTTGCAACAGAGCTCTTATATTGGCTCCCATTACTTGATATGAGAATGATTATCTGGGTACAGGAATTTCATTGATATATGGCAAGGGAAAATTAGTTTGTGGAGGCTATTATTATGTTGGGAAATTGAATATTTAAAGCCAGCTGACACTATATAATCTTAATAATGTTTAGTTAGCAGGAAATTAAGAATCTAAGCGTAAACTTTAGTGCTTTAGTGACCAACTGTAATATTGTCTGCACCTTTAAGAAACCACCGTGCAGTACACTTGTCTATAGCCCAGTTTATGGAAACAATACTGCATTACATGATGTAATGACTCTCTTTAACGATTTTGGAAATGCACCTCGGTAAGTAATTTTTTAAAGTTCCTCTGGTTTTTTTTTGTATTTTTAATATTGAGTTTTGTCCTTCTGCCCTTCCTTTGAATGGAGTTTGGAGCATATCACGTGACAGATTTGTGATCAGGCGTTGAGAGGGAACAATGGCTTATTATCCCATCAGAACCATATGAGGGGTTTATATCCAAATGATGCTCTAGTGTATCTCTACAAGATTAAGGCCTTTACAGACCATAACATTGTAGATTTTGTATTGTAAGTCAGGCCATTTGAGGCTTTAATAAAGGTGTTTTTATCACTCAGCATTATAGCTGTATGCCTTTCTCTCATTGTTGGAATTTGGTGGGGGTAGGTAGCCCTATTACAGCACGATTATGATTAGATTTAACTGACTTACTGACCTGTTTATCAAATAAAACCCATAAATTAAATCATGCTGCAGTTTTAAATAGGATAAAAACCTTATGTCATTTAGCAGGATAGTACCAAATAAGCCTAAAATGTGAATAATGGAATATATTAATAGTATTAAGTTGCATGTCAAACATGACAAAACCTTATAAGATGAAGAAGGGGCTTGTCCTTTTGCACCCTGTACACTGACCAATCCTCCCTCGGCATCTGAGAATTGAAAAAAAATATATATGTATATTACAAAGTTTAATAAAATGATAATACATATTCTGTGTGAATAATACAACATACACAATGTGTTTATTATAGTAACGCTTTCAGAATAACTATTATTTTAAAAAGTTTGTTTTAACCTTGTAGACTTTTAGACATTTTAAGATCTACTTTTATTACATACTTAAGATTAAAGCACAAAACACAACAAGTGTGCTTCCCACATTATGACAATGGATGAATTACTACAAATAAAAAAAAATGAGCACTCCATCATTTATATATGATATGTATATTTATATACACATAGACACAACAGATCTTCTCTGCCTCTGGTAGATCATCACTAGTGATGATCTCCTGGACAATTTAACACTTCACATGGAGAAGTAGTGGGAGGCAGAGCGCATGCACGTCTCATATTTTTAATCAGTGCTTCTCTATAAGAAGTCTGCATTTACTATGAGCAGGCACACAAAGCTAGTGAGAAAACGCACAGTCTTAGCTGTCTTATTGACATCTGGGATGGTGCAACCTAGTGCAGACTACTCTTGTAATCGATGCTAGCATAAATGTAGGAACCATAGGATACTCTGTTAACAACTAAAAATACTCCAGCAAGCTAAAATGCTTTATGGGTTTGGAGTGTTCTTTAAATTTGCGAGCATTCGCTTTTTGTGACTATCATTGTGTACCCACCAATTTGACAGTGCTTGACATTTAAATGAAACCAAATTTCATATTTTTGGTATAATGAATTTGGTTACGTGTTTATTTACATTTTATTTTCAAAACATGTCCAATTTAAGGCAGGCACATTGGTGGCACGTAACTCTGCCAGATGCTGATAAGGCATATCGTTGCGTTTTCCTCTTTCCGTCAAGATACCGCTCTCCAAACACTCCCCCTGCAAAGCCGGGATGTGAAAGCTACACTTCAGAGGAAGGAAAGTGTCAAATGACAAGCAAGGGACACCAAATAGGGTCTGTAAGTGTGGCACACGTTGCCTGGCAGCCAGCCAACCACAACTGTGCATGATCAGAACTTGTGCATGCTCTTCTGCAGTCAAAAGTGTGCTTACCTGTATTCTATTCACATTAATTTTAGTATGCTGCATTTGTGGGATTCTTCGCACTGTTTCATTTCAAGAACTTCTGCATATTTTTTCAATGTTACATAGCTGAAAAAAGACTTTTGGCTATCAGGTTCAGCCTTCCTCACATATGTTTTTGCTGTTTATCCAAAAGAAGGCAAAAAACCTAGTCCAATTTTGCAACAAGCTAGGAAAAGATTCCTTCTTGACCCCAAAATGGCAGTCTGATATCTCCTTGGATCAAGCAGCTATTACCCCACTAATTAGAAATTATATCCCTGTATGTTATTGTGACGAGAGCAATCTCGCCACATTGCATTGGAGAAGCCTGGTTGCTCGCCTGTTGCCTTTGGATTATGGCCCCATGTTAAAAGGCTTGATTTTTCCCCTGCAAAGACAAGAAAGCCGGGTCATTTGGTGCTTGCCCTGTTTGAGCAGTGATACCCCAGATAGCTATGCCATGGAGCCCATTCGTATAATGAAAGACTATGGGAAAGACTTTGGCTCCATGGCAATTGAACTGTATGTGTGTGCTCTGAGCGCCATTCAGTAATAACGTGCGCTCAGACCTAAGCTATCTGGGCATATGTTGCATGTCTGTATTTTATGTCATAAATGTAACCTTGTGTATTTTATTGTATTTTACTGTCTTTTTGCTGCCATGTGTTCAATGGAGTTTTGCCTCTGTCTCTGGAGATAATTGGATTACTTCTAATTATCTCCAGGATAGAAGACTCTGTGGAACTGGTTTTGGGCAGAAAAGCCATGCTTCCTGTGGTCACAAAGGACTACGATCTATCTTTTAAACCACTGGACCAATTTGTATGATTTTGACGTATGTTTGTATTTGGAGTATGCTGATTCTGAAAATGTAAGTGTGAATGTGAATGTGATGCATACTTTTCAAGTTATGAATAATGTGGAAAAATTTTATTTCTCTGCTTGTGCTAATTAAATTACCCATTGTGTAAGTTAATTGTATCACAGGCAGAGGGGAGGATTTTGTGTGGGAGTGTCTGAATGTATTGTATGTGTTTATTGGTTGTGTTCCAAAACCTTGTGGGTGGTACTAATGTGTAAGAATGTGTACATAAGAACAATAAACCCACAGCTCTGTCTGTTCACTGTTTGACCCTCAACACGGAGCTTTGTCTCGTTCTTGGGGGGATTTATTGTATGCTGTTCCAGTTCGACTGCTAGGAGTGTAAACCTATTCGTATGGTTTTTCCTATTCGGTTGTTTACAGCATTCATATGGTTTCCTGTTCGGAAAATTGGTGTTCTGCAGTAGCTGTGCCTGCATCTCTGGAAGGGGACGATCGCCTAAACTGTTTTAACCCCTTGTGTGCAAAACGGTCCGTTACAATTGGTGGCAAGCGGCGGGATTGTTCCCACAGACTACAGGACAGATACAGGCGACACCATTCCGTGGATTTTTACAATTTGAGGGCAATGCATGTCCCAGTACAGCGACCCTGACAGCACCGAGATGGAACCAGCAGTGGAGTACGACAAGGGTGCCCTGGATGACCGAGATGCGCTGCGCAAAGGCATCTGGTACCAGGCACTGGGTATTGTGGAGTACCAGCGGGGCGAGAGACTCCCCAAGGAAGACCAGCGACTGCAGAAGCGAGTAGCCTTGCGGATGCCCTTTCTGGGAGAGCAGCCCCTGGATGAATGGGGGAAGGAATTGGAGCTCCGAGTATGGCAGGAGATTTGGCTGGAAGATGCCTACCAGGCGCTCTGGTGGTATGGGGCACAGTAACTATTTCTCTGCTTGTGCTAATTAAATTACCCATTGTGTAAGTTAATTGTATCACAGGCAGAGGGGAGGATTTTGTGTGGGAGTGTCTGAATGTATTGTATGTGTTTATTGGTTGTGTTCCAAAACCTTGTGGGTGGTACTAACGTGTAAGAATGTGTACATAAGAACAATAAACCCACAGCTCTGTCTGTTCACTGCTTGACCCTCAACACGGAGCTTTGTCTCGTTCTTGGGGGGATTTATTGTATGCTGTTCCAGTTCAACTGCTAGCAGTGTAAACCTATTCGTATGGTTTTTCCTATTCGGTTGTTTACAGCATTCAAATGGTTTCCTGTTCGGCGGATTGGTGTTCTGCAGTAGCTGTGCCTACATCTCTGGAACGGGACGATCGCCTAAACGGTTTTAACCCCTTGTGTGCAAAACGGTCTGTTACAGTTATGATTTTGAAAGTATCTATCCAATTGCAGTTTAAACATATGTATGGACTCTGATAAAACCACCTCTTCAGGCAGAGAATTTCACATCCATACAGTTCTTACTGTAAAAAAACCCTTTTTTTTGCCTTAGATTAAATCTCCTATCTTCCAGCCTAAATGCGTGAATCGTGTCCTACGTATAGTCCTGTTTATGAATAGATAATGGTTTGTACTGGCCCCGAATATATTTGTATAATGTTATCATATCCCCTCTGAGGCGCCGTTTTCCCAAACTAAATAGAGTTAAATGTTTTAACCTTTCTTCGTAACTAAAATGCTCCATTTCTTTTAACAATTTTGTACCTCGTCTTTGCACTTTTTCTAGTGCCATGATATCCTTATTTCGAACAGGTGCCCAAAATTGCACAGCATATTCAAGGTGTGGTCTTACCAGTGATTTATAAAGAGGCAAAATTATATTTTCATCCCGAGAATATATGCCCCTGTTTATAAATGACAAAACCTTACTGGCCTTAGCAATTGCAGATTGACATTGCATATTGCTGCCTAATTTGTTATCTATAACAATTCCCAAATCCTTCTGGTGTTTGGTTACCCCTAATTCACTACCATTTAGGGTGTAAGTTGCTTGTGCATTCTTGACCCCAAAGTGCATAACTTTGCATTTCTCTACATTAAATTTCATCTGCCATTTTAGTGCCCAGTCCCCCAATCTATCTAAATCCCTCTGCAGCAAAGCAATATCCTGCTCACATTTTATTACTTTACAAAGTTTTGTGTCATCTGCAAACACTAAAACATTGCATTCAATGCCTTTTTCAAGATTATTTATAAACATGTTAAATAGAAGCGGTCCCAAAACAGAACCCTGAGGGACACTGGCTGGATTAACCCATTCTCTGAAACTGCTATGTTTATTTAAAAAAGGGTTAACCCTAGCTGGACCTGGCACCCAGACCACTTAATTAAGCTGAAGTGATCTGGGTGCCTATAGTGGTCCTTTAACCCCTTAAGGACCAAACTTCTGGAATAAAAGGGTATCATGACATGTCACACATGTCCTGTGTCCTTAAGGGGTTAATAGTGTTGTGTGACATTTATTTAATGTGGCCAAAAAGTGGTGAAAGCCCCCATCTTGTATTCCCCCGCAATCGTAGTGTTTTAATTCCAACATGAACAGCCTACATCTACCTTTAGGTGACGTGTGAAATTCCTGATTTGGCCTTATACTGTAAGTTTCCGACGAGCCAAGTTTTGACTAAGTTTGGAGCTTTGAGTGTGTAACGCATGTCAGAATTTCTTATGTTAGGTTCACAAGAGTCTGTTCAGTACCCATTGTCCTTTACAAACACTTATGTTCCTGTTCGCTGAATCGTAGTGATAGAATATAAATGACGAAAATGTATGACTGGTACAGGGAATGATTGTGGCCGACACAGTACGTACCAATTGATAGTACTACAACACTCTTGATCTTTGTCTAGGTTTCTGACTCACGAAGCAGACCTAGATATCAAATAACACATACTGAACGAACATATATATACCGAGGGAGAACTAATTCCATGCGTTTAACTTTTTAAGAATGTGGAACAAGTTAATATGTGGTATCTAAATATGCATGGGTTATGGCTGCCAATCTGCAGCCATGTGCGGCATGGCCACCAGGTGGCGCTGTGCTGCCCTGATCACACGGAGCATTATATTAGGGCTAATTGACAACATGGCTCTACCATAAAAATTTAGAAAGCCAGCAATGGATAACATGCCCCCAGGGGGAAACCCTCTACAAATGTAATGCCAACCCACAGTTGTTCAAAACATGACATATGAATAACCAGTAACATGAATGAGTAGATGGATTTCATCAACAAATCAATTCAATTTATTAGCATGACTTGTGTGGCAACCTATAAGCACGTTTGTGGCCTGCCATGTTTTAATATTACATGTTTACAACTGCCTGGGTGTGATGTGAGTTGCCTTGACGCTTGCGTTTTACTGCCTGCTCTGCTGTTACAGTGCTGTAAGTGATCGCACTTACCGGCCGTGATTAGACCTGCACCTGTGGAGGGAGCATACCTGGCTGCTGACAGGACTCCGACCCTGTAAGTGATTACACTTCTGACGGCGGGTATGGGGGATGTAATGACCTCCGTGCGCTTGCTAAAAGGCGGGAAGGGGGAAGATTGAGAGCCAGCGAGGCCGTTAAGTAAAGGGATTCCGTTCCCTTGATAGGAGGGGCGGTGGGAGTGAAACTCTCTGGGGGGGGGGAGGTGTTGTGAGCCGGCAAAGCCGGAATGGGACAACCTCCATGCACTTGCTGAGAGGGGATGGGGTAGATTCAGATCGTTGTGGAAAATCCGTTCCCCCCCTTTTTTTTTGACAGGAGGGGCGGTGATAGCCGGCGAGGCCGGTAAGTGAAATTCCCGTGCCGCTGTTGGTGGGGGGGGCGGGGGCCGGTACAGAGTTACCCTCTGTGCCCCTGCTACCGTGAGAGGGTGAAAGTATGTATGGAGGGAACCGCAATAGACCTCGGCGGGATGTAGAAAAAGTAATACCTATGTGAGACACAGACGGTGTACTGCTGTACCCGTCTGTACTCACTGTTGATCTGCCGCCCAGTGACAAGATGAAATCAGCCGGAGGAGGCCATGCTGGGGTACCTCAGACCTCCGTGACCTGTGTCCATGGGGGGGTCTATCGTACCCCCGTGGTATATGGTAACCGTAGACCTCGGCGGGTCGGGCTAATGTCAAAGCTGCAGACCGGTACAATGATACCGGTCTGCTCACTTACTGTTCGGCGGGAAAAAATGACCGTGACGGGCGGCAGAGTGTTCTGGGGAGCTTAGTCCTGGCGAGCTGTCAGGAAGAGGTTGAGAGCTGCAACTGAAATCCTTCAAAGTACCGGAAGTCCAACCCAGAAGTACGTCTGGACCAGTAGGTAAGTTAGTTAGGTAGGAGGGGGAGTCCCTTTTAAAGGGACATAGCCCCTCCCACAACTTCAGGCCCTGCCTTCCAATATAATATATATACATGTTATATATATATGTAACGTCATACATAGTGTATTTTAATGTCAATATAAGTACATATATTAGTATTAAAATACACTTAGAATGATGTTACATATATATAAGATATATATATATATATCTTATATATATAATACATCTATATATATTTTATATTTATATATATATATATACACGTATAATTACAATTTTAAATAAATATAATAATAAAATAAATAAATAAAATATTTAAAAAAAAAAAAATACATTATATATACATATGTAATTTCATTCTAACTGTATTTTGTTATTAATATATATATATTGGTAACAAAATACAATTAGAATTACATTCTATATATATATATACATACATATATATATATATATATAAAATACAAATAACTGCAAATATATATATACAGATAAATATATATAATTACATAAATAACTACATAAGTATACACATATACTTTAAATACATATATCTGTATATATATTAAAATTCTACGTGTATATTTAAGTAATATTTTAACATAATTATGTGATTTAATTCATTAAAATTTGATTGACATGCCTGACAACCCAGGCATAAAGTGCAGAAAAATTTAATTGCAAGCCCTATATTTAACCCTGTAACTTTCCAAGACACCATAAAACCTGTACATGGGGGGTACTGTTTTACTCGGGAGACTTCGCTGAACACAAATATTAGTGTTTCAAAATGGTAACTTGTATTACAACAATGATATTTTTTGTAAAAGTGAAGTTTTTTAATTTGACTGTGGACTGCTCTCTGGTGGTGGCCTTCTACTGCCTGCCCCGTGCTAGAGGCCCTGTTCTTCAGTTAGGGCCTCCAGCCGACAGGTAGACCCCAGTGAATAAGAGTCTTAATTATGGCAATCCCACGTAATAAGGGGATAATCTACTTACAGCTAAACGATTAAATTTAAGGCATCTGTATTTAGTAGATAGCTTTAACAGTGCCCTGTTAAAGCTATCTGCTCTGTTTCTCCTGAACAAACTGATATATAATAAGTGTGGGTGCACTTAATATGAAAGAGGTGAATTATGGCTGAACAGACATATAGCGCAAATTCCAGTTTTTGTTTACATTTTGTTTTGATCAGAGTACTATTGACTCTGTCCTGAAGGGGTTAAATACTTGTTGGTGAATACCGTCATGCCCTGGAGCTTTAATTACATTAATTTTCTTTAACTACTGTAGCACCTTGTCTCAAGTCATCCAGTCACAAGTTATCTTCAAGTTTTTTGCCGCAATCATTTGCATATCTCTCATTAATATATACTGAAGAAAAACAGTTATTTAAGGTTCTGCATGTTCCTGGTCTTCATTAACTAACAGACTCATCTCTGTTTCCAGTGTACCTACACTTTCATTTTTTGTTTTTTTTAGAATTTATGTACTTTTTTATAATTTTTGGGGTGGGTTTTGGGTTCTATGGCTAACAATTTCCCATTTTCTAGTTTAGCCACTTTAACTGCCTTTCTGCAAGCATTTTTGGCTTCCTTATATCTTATATAGGATGTCTCTGATTTGTCCAATTCAAATGCTTTAAATGCCCTTTTCTTATTTTTAATTTCTTTATTCACTTTCCACATTGCTTTCAATTTGTTTCGCTTATATTAATTACCCAATGGTACATACTGAGAAATGTACCTTTCTAATATTTGTTTGAAGAGTTTCCATTTATCCTCAGTGTTTTTTTCACTAAGGAGTTTATGCCAGTTGATATGTTGTAGAGCTGCCCTAATCTTATTGAAATTTTTTTTTTTTAATTATACGTTTTAGTATACCCCACATGCTTTTGCTTTTTTCGAGTTTGTTTAAAAAATTACCATATTGTGATGACAATTTCCCAAATGCTCCCCTACTTAAATGTTGGTCAAAAGATCAACATTGTTTGTTATAACGAGATCCAGACAAGCATCCTTTCTAGTAGGTGCTTGTACAAGTTGTAACATGAAGGTGTCATTTAACACATTAAAAAACCTGATTCCCCTTGCTGAAGTACTAGTCCCTCTATCCCAATTGATGTCCGGGTAATTAAAATCTCCAAAAATTCATGTGTTACCCAGATTTGCAGCTTACCCAATTTGCTCTAACAGCTGTTCTTCCTCATTAATATTTACATTAGGTGGTTTATAACATATACCAACAAATAATTGATTTCCCTTCTTTTGCCCCAAGCAGATATCTACCCATAAAGTTTCCACATTTTCCTCGTCACACTCCATATGCCACCCTTCTTGTTTTTCCTATCCTTCCTAAATAACGTGTACTCATTTAAAATTAACTGCCTAGTCATGTGTCTCATTCCACCATGTTTCTGTTATGCCTATTGTATCATATTGTTTAGTGTATGCTATTGCCTCTAGTTCCCCTATTTTGTTATATAGGCTTCTTGCATTAGTAAGCATACATTTAATATTATCATGAGGCTT
Source organism: Pelobates cultripes (assembly GCA_933207985.1). Classification (NCBI taxonomy): domain Eukaryota; kingdom Metazoa; phylum Chordata; class Amphibia; order Anura; family Pelobatidae; genus Pelobates; species Pelobates cultripes. The sequence goes on along the minus strand of OW240917.1, from coordinate 155,313,035 downwards.
TGTACTGTTTGTGAATTTTTATCAATCTTACATACCTACTCTGTTCTGAGCTTGGCCCTTCCCCCATCTCCTCCCCCCTTATACTGAGCTAAAGCCCATCTCCTTTCTATCCTATCTCCATTTTCCAGATTGCTATGACCCTCCACCCTACTACTAGTTAAAAATCTCCTCCAACCTTCTAGCCATCCTATCCCCCAGCACAGCAGACCCTCTTCCGTTTAGTCCTTTTCTTTAGCTTACTTCCTAGTTCCCTGAACTAATTCTTTAAGACCTTCCATTTTCCTCTGACTTTGTCTTTGGTACCAATATGGACCATCATAGCTGGCTCATACCCAGCCCCTCCCAATAATCCCTCCACTCTGTCAGCAACATGCCGGACCCGAGCACCCAAGGGAGACAGCAAACTGTCCGGTTGAGGCAATCAGAATGGCAGATTACCCTATCTACTCTCTTAATAATAGAGTCCCCTACCACCACAACCTGTCTAGCCTTCCTTACACTCTCAACCCCACCCATACTAGAGGGGCTGTTAGAAGGAACAACTTCCTGCAGTACAGCTACTCCTGATCTGATGCTCCCAACATCTTCACTCTATTCAGGTTTGTATTTTAAGGGGAGTTACACAAAATAAATACTTGAAAACAAAATGATGAAGTACTTAGAAAGTAAAGCTATTAGTTGTCCCAATTCAGTCTTTCCACATAGTGCAGACCTACTATTAATCTATTTGTTTCACAAAAGATGACTGTCATGGACTAATGCAGATTTAGTGTCCCCTTGAATTCTATCTTGTAGATCAGATATAAAATAAATAAAAGATTAAAAAGAAAGTGTTTGGACAAAGGAGTTTGCACCGCACATTTGCTACATGTTAATAAAAGTGTAGGCTAAAGAATGATCACTAAGTAGAGGTATGAGTAAACAAAACAACTGTATCCTGCATCCTCAACTTGAATTTTTAATGACCGTTCAATTCCCACATAATTTATATTAAATTAGCACAGTAATAAATATATATAGCTCCCACTAACAAAACAAAACAAATGGCATGATAAACACATTTTAAAAATCCATCCAACTCCTTCTGGTGTACGTGTCAAAGCACTTAAGTCTAATCTAACTGTCCTCCATCTGCTCTATTTCTTGTCCAAAGAACTTTGAGAAAGTTCATTTGAAAGTTCAATCTAAGTTCAAATGTGCTATGTCAGGTCTTTCTCAAGGTAAAAGTTCATTAGGAGGTTAAAATACATTTTTATAGACAAACAGAATGGCACGATAAAATAGCATGATTTTGCTCTGCTTCACCAAGCTATTTGTCAACATAATGATCTTCATTACTCTGCAGAAGACAACCAAATGTTTACATTGCACATCTGCTCCAAACTCTTCAACCTCCTAAAAAAGGTTTATGCTCCTTCTTGAGGTCAATCTGTGGCCACTTCCTTTGTGTTTTGATATAGGTAAGGGACATTTTAAATAGGTCACATTACAACCTGGATTACATTTAATTTATACAACATGACCATGAGGGCAAGAGAATGCAGTGTGGATGTTCTCACTAAGATGGCCTTCTCTGACCTTGCTAGCAGAGATCTTTACCAAAAGAAGTACTCACATGGTCCCTTTGTATTTGTGGTATTTCTGTGATATCCTGTTTTTCAACAGATCAAGAAACAAAATATCACATGGCCGCCCTACAAATCATGCAGAAGACCATAATCAACAAAGCATGTCTGGAATAAAAGTGATGTCACCAGCAAAGAGTGGACGCATTCTCACTGAGACCCAGCTACTGATATTTTACATGAATGATTTAGTGAGGATCTATATATATATATATATATATATATATATATGTATATATATATATATATATACATATATAGAAATAGCAAAAGGATAGCACTCTCAGGACTTCCAAAATCAAATAAAATTTGGCTTTTAATGTCCAAAGTAAAAGATCAACGTTTCAGTTCGTCTTGCAAACTTTCATCAGGATAACATTACATAGAAATAAACAATCTTATGTACCCTTCACCATAAAACACTAACCCAATAACCCCTGTAACCGCCATTCTCGAAGTACGACCAGGTCACTAATTGACCTCCATGATGTCAGCGCAATCTAAATCGTGACTACGGTGGGTAGTAACCATGGCAATCTACCGTCACTCCCATGCATCTAAATCGCAACGCACAGGGATTGATGGCATAAGAGGAGCATCAAGGGCTGTGTGACAGCACCTGAATTTACTAAGCCATCTAACTATAACGGCAAAAAGAAGCAGGGAATCATCAGAATAAAATCATAATTAAAATTAAAATCATATCGAGGGCTGGTGGCTCCAGAGGCATAACAAAATATAAAGTACATACAGTTTATACAGTTTAAAGTCGTCACTTTGAACATCGTACGACACAAGAGCTGAAAGATACATATGGCAACATATCCCATAACAGTAACATATTCGTTAGTCTCCACTAGTTTAAATATAATCAAATAATAGTAGTATTGTAGTATTGTGAGAAACTCATATATATATGTGTGTGTGTGTGTATAAACAAGAAGGCTGCACTTACCTGAACATGCATACATTATAGTGCGCTGCTGAGGCCAATTTATACAACATACAAAATCCAGCACATTCACTAAACAGTAATTTAAAATCTCACAGAATGTAACAGTTATAATAACCCTATAATATATGCATGTTCAGGTGAGGGCAGTCCTAGCAATCTTTGGCTTCATTTATTTATATATTTGGGAGTCCAGGCCAACTCCTTGGTTTTGCACCCCTCTCTGTCACAGGTGCCTCATTCCAGAACCCTATTTAGTCTTGACCTGCAGAGAGTCCCAGGAGGATGTATTTCCCAAGTAAGTGGATTCATCTCATAAGAGCAGGCATTAGGCTGTAAGAGTAGGACTTGCCAAGAATGGGGTACATGGACATTGTGGCAGGCTTATGCAATGTATGATCATATACTGTAACTAAACCCCCATTATTTTTTGCCTAAGTGAGGTATTTTTAAATAAAACTATTACAGTCTGTGAGACTTGAAAACGCTGTTTAGTAAATAGGCAAGTGCATTGGATTTTGTATGTTATATAAATTTATTTTTCTCACCCCTCCTGGGTGGTACGTTTATTCCTCATTCTCGGGTCCTCTACCAGAGGTCTGGGAGTTTGAGGGTTCTGCATTCTGCATTCTTCTGAACAGCGATCCCAGATGTCCCACCTGGAATCTGTTGAAGCCACAGGATCTTAGCCCTGTCATTTTCGACTACCCTTTGTGGTATCTCCCATGTGGACTTGGCAGGTCCAATCCATATTCTGTGCAGATGTTTCGGTACGCAATCCCAGCAACCTGGTTGTGTCTCTTCGTCTTGTCTTGCCAAGGAACCTCCTCTCTTTCTGCATCCTCTATCTGTTGAAGTCTCAGGCATTCCCTTAGCAGTTCATCTTTGGGAGCCATATTTGTGATGTACTTGTGGATGCTCTGTTTCATCCAGGGCTGTGGCGTTGACACTCATCAACCTCCTTCCGGCAGGTGTATAGTCTCTGGGTGCTGGATTTCGGATTAAATCCTCCATTCATATTGAGTAGTTTGAGTAGTCTTGACATCCATGGTGATGGCCGGTAGGGCATATGTGTTGATGGCTTGGATCTTATTCTTGCCATTGAGCTGGGACTTCAGGACCTGTATGACTCTTTGGCGGTACTTGGATGTTGCTATCCTCCTTGCCTCTTCCTCATGGTTGCCATGCGTTTGTAGTACTCCCAGGTACTTGTAGCTGTTCTCTACATCTTCTATTTGGCCTTCTGGAACTTCAACTCTGTGGGAGGACTTCTCAAGTCTCGAATGATACAGGGACACTCCAAACACAGGTCGTTGGAAGTACAAATTTTTTTATTATTTTTAGCTACAAAGTCCCAGTGCTTTTATTAATATACATGATACACTGGGCAACAGACGACAAAGGAACAAAGAATATATACCATAATTTACGTATTCCATACATATAAATAGAATACAAAATCACACCCATATTGCAATGATTATTATCCAATTAAAGCGGCACTGTCATGCCGAACTTACCTTTCCTCAATCTCTTCCTCTTCTCCCCCTCAGGATCTGTTATTATTTTCTTCCTGTCTTCTTTAGTTTTCTTTAAAATCATAAGACAAAGTAGGGACTCTTTGCCTTATGGAGGATTCCTCCGCTTGACCAGCTCTGACCAGCGGAGGAGCAAAGTGTGCTTCATTTCCGCTGGTCAGAGCAATTTTCCCATGATTCTCACCTTCCCTCTGTGTTCCCACGATGCTTCCTGTCATTTTAGACGAAACTGCCGAATTGCGTTCTAACTGAATGAGAACAGTATGTTTGTTTCTTTTAGAACGCAATTCGGCACTTTATTCAGATCGGAATTTCATTTGAATGAATGAAACTCCGATCCTATTCTTGCTGTGGCTGCATCTTGCAGCTGCTTAGTAGATAACTCCCTAATTCCCACGTTATCAGGGAGTTATCTACTAAAAGGCTGAAAGACCTAAATTGGTCTTTCAGCCAACTTTACTAATACTAAGTAAAAATTACTTAGTATTAGTAAATAATATGCCCCTACTCGCTATACCGCGAGTAGGGGCATGTCTGGTAAACAGTGAGCAGCCTGTGGCTGCTCACTGTAAAAAAAAAAACAACAAAAAAAAAACTATTGGCCCCCACCCCTAAACGACGGGTGGGGGCCCTAAAGTAACATAAGGGGGGAGACCTAATGTCGTCGTCCCCTGGCTCCCACCCCTGGGCGGCGGGTGGGGGCCATAAAGATAATGAGGGGGGGACCTAGTGTCCACCCCCCCGGCCCCCACCCCTGGGCGGCGGGTGGGGGCCATAATGATAACAAGGGGGGGGATCTACTGCCCCCCCCGGCCTGTGGCCCCCACCCCTGGGCGGCGGGTGGGGGCCATAGTGAGAATGAGGGGGGGGGACCTACTGGGCGGCGGGTTGGGGCCATAATAAGAATGAGGGGGGGACCTACTGCCCCCCCGGCCCCCACCCCTGGCGGCGGGTGGGGGCAATAATTATAATGAGGGGGGGGAACCTACTGCCCCCCGGCCCCCACCCATGGGCGGCGGGTGGGGGCCATGAAGATAATGAGGGGGGGACCTACTGTCCTCCCCCCCCGGCTCCCACCCCTGGGCAGTGGGTGGGGGCCCTAGGTCAATTACCCCCCCCCCCACCAAGGTGACCAGGGGTCCCCAAGCCCCTATCACCCACCCCCACCCAAAAAAAAAGTCCCTACCTACCCCCCTCACCCTAAAAAATAATGAGGGGGGAATAAAATAACTAACCTGTAAAATAAAATTAAACTTACCATTCGGCGTCTTCTTTTTTCTCAAATCTTCATTTTTTCAGCCCCAAAAAAGGCCAAATAAAAAACCATAACGTCGGTGAAAACCGCGAAAAAATTATCCATCTTCACCCTGGGCCCACGAGACTGAGACTAGGGCGGAGAGAGCTTGAAAAGCCTTTTACCCTGCTTAAACAGAATATCTGATTGGTGGGTTAAAGCCAATCAGATGTTTTGTTTATTTTACACAGCGTGGAAAATTCAAAAGAACTTTCCCACGCTGTGTAAAATGACACAGAAAGCACTGTGATTGGATGGATTTTAAGCCATCCAATCACAGTGCTCTGTGTCATTTTACACAGCGTGGGAAAATTCAAAAGAACTTTCCCACGCTGTGTAAAATGACACAGAGCACTGTGATTGGATGGATTGAAAGCCATCCAATCACAGTGCTCTGTGTCATTTTACACAGCGTGGGAAAATTCTTTAGAATTTTCCCACGCTGTGTAAAATGACAAAGAGCAATCTGATTGGCTTAAACCCACCAATCAGAGTGTTCTTAGCCTAATTGCAGGGCGGGGCAAGGCTTTATAAACCTTTCCTCGCCCTGCGGAGCTCAGTCTACGCGGAGGCCTCCATGGGTGAAGATGGATTATTTTTTTGCGCTCGGGTTTTTTCTTTTTCGTCTGGTTTTTTTTTTTGCGCTCGGGATTTTTATGTTATTTTCAATTCGACGGTTATGTTGGTTTTTTATTTGGCCTTTTTTGGGGCTGAAAAATGAAGATTTGAGAAAAAAGAAGACGTCGAATGGTAAGTTTAATTTTATTTTTCAGGTTAGTTATTTTATTCCCCCCTCACTATTTTTTGGGTGAGGGGGGTAGGTAGGGACTTTTTTTTTGGGTGGGGGGGTGGGTGACTAGGGCCTTGGGGACCCCTAGTCACCTTGGTGGGGGGGGGGAATTGACTTAGGGCCCCCACCCGCTGCCCAGGGGTGGGGGCCGGAGGGGGGGTGGACAGTAGGTCCCCCCCCTTCATTCTCATTATGGCCCCCACCCGCCGCCCTGGGGTGGGGGGGGCAGTAGGTCCCCCTCCCTCATTCTCACTATGGCCCCCACCCGCCGCCCAGGGGTGGGGGCCAGGGTGGGGCAGTAGGTTCCCCCCCCATTCTCACTATGGCCCCCACCCGCCGCGCAAGGGTGGGGGCCGGGGGGTGACATTAGGTCTCCCCCCTTATCTTACTTTAGGGCCCCCACCCGTCGTTTAGGGGTGGGGGCCAATAGTTGTTTTTTTTTATTTTTTTTACAGTGAGCAGCCACAGGCTGCTCACTGTTTAGTGGACATGCCCCTACTCGCGGTATAGCGAGTAGGGGCATGTGGGAGATTTTAATCTCCCTTGTGCTATTATGGGGGTCATATTGACCCCCAATAGAGTGAGGGGGTACTGGGGGGCTTATGAAGTGGTGGGGAGCACTGCTCCCTGCCGCTTCTATCTTTACATATTACAAGGAGGAAGCTGCGCGCCGTTAGCTCCCTCCTTGTAATAAACTGCACGAACAAACGAACACTGATACTCAGATACACTGATACACAGTGTTTGTTTGTTCGGCTGATATTTCTATTCACTTATTCGTCTGTCTGATGAATGAATGAATGAATTGATGAAATTCCTGTTCGCATTTCCAGGTGTTTCACTGGGCATGTGCGGGAATCTCACAGCGCCATCTAGTGTGGGCTGATGACGTGTCCCACAGGGACTTCATCTACCCACACAAAGATGGCGGCGCCCTGAATATAGATCGGGGCAGAAAATAAGGAATAAAAAATAGGTAATGTGGGGGGCATAGGGGCATTTGGAGGTAAGTAGGGTGTTAGTTAGATGTAGTGGAGGCCGGAGGGGGGGTTAAAAAAAAAAAAAGGATTCGGCATGACAGTGCCGCTTTAAGTTTACACTTATCTCTTACATACATTAACTACTAGTAGGCGCTCCTGACATTCAACACATGCGCCTTGGTCCTAGATGTTTATATAGTTCCATGTGAGTGCCTGAGTTTTTTCTTAGACATTCTACAGCCTCTGCCACAACTCCTTCTGTCCTGATCATCTTCCCTCATTTTGCTATCATCTTCCCGTACTTCTATAGCCCAAACAACATTCTGATGTCCTTACTGTATATCCTAATTAGGTGGATCAGTGAGTCCATGTCTCGCTCATTCTTGGCATACAGCTTGATGTCATCCACTATGTGGTTGATGGTAGCTCCACTCTTGAACCTGTATCCACTCTTCTTAATGATCTGGCTAAGCGGGTTGAGGCCTATGTAGAACAGCATTGGGGATAGTGCATCACCTTGGTATATGCCACATTTGATGTTCACTTGAGTTATTGTCCTGGAATTGGCTCCTAGAGTTGTTTTACACTTGCCCATTGAGTTCTTGATGAAGGCTTTTATTGTCTTGCTGACCTTGTAGAGAGCCAAGCATTCCAGTATCCATGTGTGTGGCATTGTGTCATAGGCTTTCTTGTAGTCAATCCAGGCCATGCACAGATTGATCTGTCTGGTCTTAGAATCCCTTGTGACTGCTTGTTCTACCAGTAGTTGGTGTTTCGATCCTCTGGTGTTGTATCCAATCCCCTTCAGAGTATTGCTCATATATTGACTCATATACCCTTGGATCTTGGAGGCTACGATGCCTGACAGGAGTTTCCATGTTATGGGGAGGCAGGTTATTTGTCGGTAGTTGGATGGTGTTGTTCCCTTGTGAGGGTCCTTCATGATCAGTATTGTTCTGCCTTGTGTTAGCCAGTCAGGGTGGGAGCCTGTTGCTAGTAGCTGGTTCATTTGTGCTGCTAGGCGTTCATGCAGCGCTGTTAACTTCTTTATCCAGTAGTTGTGGATCATGTCAGGTCCTGGGGCTGCTCTATGTTGGATATCTTCGACTGTGATGGTGACTGGTTCCTGTTCTGGCAGCATGCAGTGGTCTGCTTTCAGGTAATTAGAGGCAAACTATGTACAAGCTATTTACAAAATATATTATGGAAATAGCTTGTACATAGTTTGCCTCTAATTTCTTTCACTTTCTCTCTATCACTTTTTCACACAATCTATGTGGATTATAGGGTTAACTGAACTGATGACGTTTTTTTTAATATGTCCACGTCATTCATGACATCACTAAATCTCGCTTTCATTTTCCTCACCCTCCAATGAACAGTGTAGCAATGTATACTTAAACGGTTTGAGCATCACTTATTGTTTGTTTTGAAACGTCGACACTGACACTATTGATTTATGAACTTTTGCTGAAATAAAAGCATCTTATCATCATTACGAGTCATGTGAGTGCTCTCCATTGAGGTATTTATATATATATATATATATATATATATATATATATATATGTATACATATATATCACATTCATATATATATACAATTGTATGGACTGAAGGAAAAAAAATTCAAGCTATATCATCTTACAAATGGCACTTACAGGTGTTACATACAAAAATCTGGAACTACAAAATAATTTCCAGGTGAGAGAGATATTGTGTATTTCTATCTAGCATTCATTTTTAATCCCCTAGTTTCTTTTGTAGGAGGCCATCAGAATCAGTCATGTGATGACTTGATTTTGTTGGTCTTGTTACCGTTAAAAGGTTCTTCACCAGGCACTTTTTTGATATTTAAATACATATTGCACAGTGCTGTATTAGACTATATGTGCACCATGGACAGCAGCACTTTTTATTGCTGTTACTTGCTACTGATCAGCCACTTAGAGCAAGCTTGATCAAATCCAAGGGTGGGAATGCAAACTTCCTAAATATAAACCAGCTAAGGTGCAGCTAAGCCAAGCTGGCGAATCCCAAATGACAAAGGCTCGAGTAGAGAGCCAAAAATGTTGCTCTAAGCTTTAATAAAAAATTGCTTACAAGAACCAAGCACATAGCATTGGAACAGTAGGGCACCTACACACATTGCACCTATCTCACAGCCTAGTCTGACACACATCTACCCCAATCTTCCATCACTCCCAGTTCAATATCCTAGTGTTTAGTAAATAACCCTGTTAGTCAATTTCACCCAGCTAGTCTCATACCTAAACCTAATCACATTCTCCCATCCAATCACTAGTTCTATACACGCATAAACTCACATGTATTCAGACACATATTTCTTCCCTCCAAGTCACATAAAAATAACTTACCACACCTTATCCACCCAGTCACATATGACCATGTAACTAAAATAATCTTGCATCCAGGCAGCATGGACCCATGACACAACACTTATTAGAAGTGTCAACACTATCTAATTTTAAAGCAATGCATTGACTAAGTGTGTCAGCTAGAATGGGACAGGCTTTAGGGCCCTATAGTTTTGATCAAATGATAGTGGGAAAAAATGTTATCTGGAGTGCAATGCACTGCTCCAGATGGACAAGTCGAGTTAGGTGCCTATCAGGAGATGACTACCTCTGAGCTTTTATGGTGGATGAAGATTATTAGCCTATCATAATAAGCCATATCTAGTTTTATGCTGTTTATTTCCCTTCTAATAGAATATGAATATTAACCTAAACACGTCTTTAGTTAATTGATGCAGTATTTCAAACTCATTATTCCCAACGTCAAATTTCCTAGAAAATATTAATATCTTCCTTCAAAGCCATCCTGAGGGTTTAAGCTATAGTACAAGAACACTTACATCACATAATGCTCATTACAAAAGCTCTTGATTAGCTCTTGAAAGCTATGATTATAACTGTACTCTGACCGAGTACTTCTGCCAAGTCCACTTCCTAGCCTCTGGGGAGGGTGCCTGAAACATTTCTGCCTCAGTTGCTGAAGCTTGTCTGGGGTCTCTCTGGAGCTCTACCACCTAACCAGGCGGCAGCTCTCCTTTCAGGCAAGTATTATCCTCCTACCTATTCCTTTGCAGCCCTCCTTGCAGGCAGGCATCCACCTCTGGCTGCACTGTGATAGCTTCTGTCTTTACGAAGACCCTTGCGGCCCTCAGGCTTAGCTATCTTTTTTACTTGTTCCGCGTTAGAAAGATCATGTAGCCAGCCAAAAGGTCCGAAGACTCTGTTACTGGGATCCCTAAAATCTTCAGAAGGCACACAGTTTAAAAAAAAAAACTAACATACAAAACGTTATTTTGAACTAGAACTAGCCTTTGGGAGACTAGACCTTAAACATGTGGTGACAACCATAAAAAAAATACAAATATATAGAACATTGTAGAACAAGCAATTATAATAAATACATGGACATTTTCAAACACACTAAATAATAATATATACATTTAACTACTTATTATGTTTCCCTCATTTGCATACAAGCATTATGCAAATGTTCTCACCTCTAGTCAGTCAGCAGAGGGCACTGCAGAGTTATAAAGTAACAATGTATACTTTGTACATTGATTGCTGCTGTCATACACCTCTTTCAGGAGCTCCTGGCGCCAGGCCCATAGTCTGTGGGCAAGAGGCTGGTCCTCAAGTCTCTCCAAAAGGCTCTGGCATGAGAGCTTCTGTCACAATAACTACTAAGATCACTTCCTCTTTTTTTCATTACATTACTCAATAATTTGCATTCCACTATATCTGGGGGTATTGGTATTATCATATCTAAACCCAGCTTCTCTGAAACATCTTTATCTCTTCCCCTTTCACCTCCCCTGCACCCTCCTTCAACCACAGATGAAAACCTAGATGAAATGGTTGACAACTCCCTCTTTTTTAAAATTGCATGTTCTCCCTCCTCTTTTTACAACATAAAAAAAAAAAATCATCTAAATATAATTTTAGTTCAGGAAACAAAAAGATCATATTAAAATAATCTACAAATGAAACCTACTGCAGAAGCATAGAATGCCTCCAGGAATGAATGCAATTGTATTATATAATCTAAAGTATTTCATATAAAAAGAATGCATTTGCACATGCCAAATCATCCATGCTACATACACTATGAACTATTGGGTGATTGTTTCTTATTTTAGTTGATACACATTTTTTTTTTAGATTCAAATTGGAATACCTTGAATTTCAGAAATAGAAACATGGGAAAAATCACAGGATACATCAGGAAGATGGTAGTTTTTGGGATCTCCAATTTCATAGACTAATTGTTCGGCAACTGTGCCAAAAGATATTAGTCCTCCCGTTTGCGGTGGTTTGGATATGGAGAAATTCCCATCAGAGTTACATTGCACTATTGGGAAACCAATGTTGTGCCTGGTGAAAAAAATAAATAAATAAAGACTAGGTTTAGACATATATTTAAGCAGTATTTGAGGAATATCGTTATCAAACAGATGATTACAGTACACAGTGGGTCAAAATGATGATTCGAGAAACAGTTAAGAAATAATTGCACAAAATCATGGGAACTGTAGATATACAACTGCTGAAGATCAAACTTTTGGCCAACTCTAGCTCATAAAATAGCAAAGGAGCTCTTATTAAAGTTAACCCCTTAAGGACCGCGGACGGTTCAGGACCATCATCGGCATTTTCCCATTGCCTACCGCTGACGGTCCTGAACCGTCCTAACGGTCAGATGTACTTACCGGATCGCCGTCATTCCCCCGGCGGCGATCAGTGTTGCTCCCGGTGTGGGGAGACTGCCTGCAGCCCAGACAGTCTCCCCACACCGGATTAGGACCCCTGTGGCCATGTGATCGCTCAACACAGCGATCACATGGTCACAATAGGTGTCCATGTGTCTGGCTGCAGGGGGACTGTCTGTGCTGACAGGCAGTCTCCCTGCATGTGTAAAATCATAAGAAAAAAATTAAGTTAGTGTTAATTAAAAAAAAGAATAATTATATATGTGTATATATATACATGATATATAGACATTGTCAGGATATTTATATCGGCAGACATTTTGTACTAAGAAAGAAATTAAAAGTGTATATTGCCAGAGTCACTCAGAACAGAGCGGACTCCATTTTGCTATCTTCAGGATAACAAAGACACATAATTTCCTTGTTTTCACTAACCACTGAGCTTGAGTTAAGGAATGCATTATATAAACACAGACACTAGTGACAGAGAAGACTAAGTAATTAATTTTACTTTCTAAATTTTACAAGGTCCCATTGTAAGTAAGGGGTGAAATTGAGTTTAGAACTGTCAGTTTTACAAATTACGATCAAAGTAGTTGCCACAAAGACTGAGACAAACGCTTTGAACTGACAGCAAATTTAAGTTATGGTAGTCATTTTAGATAAGCCAAATGACGTCAAAATCGTCATCAGGAAAAGTTAACTCTTTCCTGGATAAGAAGGTTTAGTTAGGCAAGACTGCCCTCTATGGACCAAATACCTAAATTGCGATCCATCGATTGAACCCACCTTCAGCTTCCTATTGGCCGTATCAACTAATGACGTACAGAGAGTCTAGCCCTTTAAAAGTTAGGACAAAGGGAAGAGAGAGGGTAGTTTTTAGAGGGAGTTGGAGTTTGGGCAATCAGATTTGGACATGCAGAGAGAGAGACTCAAGAAACACTCTCTGGGACTAACATTCAACTCTTAAACTCCTTGACACTTAGAATTTTACTCAGACTTTCTAACCAACACCACTTTTCTCTATTACTCACGCACCTCCATACAACCAATCAAGTTCCTGGGACTGCCTACTCATCTGATGAGAATATCTACATAACTGGTAATTATGCTGGTTTTATTTAATTAATTTAAATTAATTAAAATTTACTAATAGCATGATATATGACTGGATAAATCACGGTTCGATTTCAATATTTAGAAATTTTAGTTAACTAAAGAATATATAGTTATAAACATTCCATTCTGCAGGTGGAATTAAGAATAATTATATATTAATGTGATAGTATCACATGTTAGCATACCGCTGTTTTTATCCAGGTGTATTGATTTGCTCTAAAATAAGATAAGATATCTTTTTAGGCAAATTAAAATTCGGCTTTTGTAAAAATCTGGTAGATTATTCTTATTGGATGGTTCCAGGAAATGATTAATGAGCTGGTCTGAATGTTATTTTAATTGAAAATCACATGAGAATAGGATATTATATGCCTAGGAGGATCTAGCCAGCATTGAAAGGGTTACTCAGTTCATCTGTTAGCCATGGTTTTACTCTATGTGAAGTTTGCTTTCTGTGTCTGCGAAATACCTCATTAATCTTGTCTTGACAGTTGATGCTGTTAGCCATTGGAACGTGTATAGCCATTCCATTGTATTGCATACTTATGTTATACTAAATATTCACTGATTATTATGATGCATGCTGCCTAATATTATTGCAATTTTATTTGTCACAATAAATTAAATATATTTTTATAACAAATTGTGATTTTATTTGTATGGAATACATTTCACTTACATGATAAACGATCTCTAAGATCTAAGAGAATTGAAATAGTGGGCAATTCTCGACTGTTTAATATTATCATCCCATAAATATCCCCACAGTGGCTAGGGCTGCATAAACAGAAACAAGGTGATTTAACTCCTAAATGACAGTGAATTGAGCAGTGAAATTGCAGGGGAATGATCTATACACTAAAACTGCTTTATTTAGCTAAAGTAATTAAGGTGACTATAGTGTTCCTTTAAGTTAAAACATTATAATTTAACACTATTAAACTCTACCTAACATACAACATCACATGCTGATACAATACCTTAACAAAACAGGTGTTCTGTCATCCCACAAAATTAAACCTTACTAAAAGGAATCCAAAATCGGACACAACATTACCCTCTAGAAGACTATCCATTCCTTAGCAAACTTTTCCAATCACTATTTGATTTATTAGTCACGACACCTTTCGAACCTGTCACCAATATAGTAATTAAAACCGCCATATACCTAGCCTTTTATGGATTCCTACGACCAAGAAAGTTCACCTCTATTAATCTACTTCCACAGATTACCTTTAAATATCCATACATCTATAGATCACTACATCCTTTCACCTCCCCACTCTAAACCATCCAGATGGGACGCCCGCTCGGCATACCCTTCTACCCTACTTGTAACAAAGGGTGCCCAGTTAAGGTTTGGATAAATATTTCAGCACCATTCACAAACAACCACACCAACCAATCTAGAATGACACGGTTCCACACTCACTAGTGCCAAATTTATACTTTTTAAGACTTGGCCTTAAGTCAACTCACTACTCAGGCCACTCTTTCCGCATAGGGGCACCATCATCTGCTTCCTACCATCACTTTCATGGAGATATCATCAAGGCAATAGGACGCTGGAAATCATTCACTTATACATTATATATACCAGAACCAGTTGGGGATTCGTCAGGCATTTTGTGACTTATCCAAGTAATTTTGAGGTATTGTAGAACGAATATATTTTTGCATGGTAAACTTATTTTTGCCCTCTTTATTACAGGCCTAGTGCATTGTCGGTTCTGGCACACCGGAACCGACTGGTGTTATTAACTATGATGTTTATTAGTAATTATGTGTAATCTAACCATTACAGCAATATTGCCCGACCACAAATTTAAGGTGGGGCCTGTAGTTGTGGGAGGGGCTTGGGTCTCCTATTAATACCAAAATACAGTAACAATTAAATGATGTATTATATATGCATAATATGCTAATCAGATGATTTAATTAACTTCTAATATATTATACATGTATAATACATGTTTAATATATTATTGTAATGTGTGGTTTCAACCTTTTTTTTACTTTTCAGACAATAGGGGGACTGCCAGAACACTAAGGCAGTCCCATAGACTAAAAATTGCGGCCATGTGATTGTGATGTCTGTTGCGATCACATGCCCCTGGAGGGCTGAAAAGGAATCAGGGGGACTGCCTAGCACGTGAAGCAATCCCCCGGACTGAGATCGCTGTGGATTGCTAGTCCAGGTAAGTAAATGGCACAATCATTAGGAAAACTATGCCGCCCTCACGGCATTTAACCCCTTAAGGACACATGACATGTGTGACACGTCATGATTCCCTTTTATTCCAAAAGTTTGGTCCTTAAGGGGTTAAGATCACTTAATGCAGGTTGGCATAGTACGCCCTAACGGCATTAAGGGGTTAAGGACAGATCACCTAGCTTCATAAGACAGAAACGGCTCACAGTTATTACACTTAATATGGACAGATTTACTCAGGGCCGGTGCTAGGATTTTTGACTACACAGGCGAAGATGCATTTTGACGCCCCCCCCCCCCAAAAAAATAAACAATGCATCTTCACCTCTGTGTCTCGTAGCCCCCTTTTGAATTTCTTACCCCCATTAGTGTTGCATATCCACTCTCTTGAATGTCTTATCCCTTTGGCCCCTTTGTGCCTTACACCCCCCTTTAGTGTGTCTCCTACAACCCCTCTTATGTATTTCTTACTTCCCCGCCAGCCCCTATCTATCTCTCTTTTTCTCCCACATAGACATAGATACAGGCAAAAATACATACATGCACAAATACACAAACATACAGACACACAACCATACAAGCACACAGACATAATTTTTCAGGCACACAGTCACAAAGATATACAGACACACAGTCATAAAAGGCACACAAACAAACACAGTCATACAATCTACACATACAGGTACATTGTCGTACAAACACAGACATACATTCATACAGACACATGCACTCACAGAAATACATACACAGACATAAAGAAACAGAGATAGGCATACAGAGACATACATACACAGACAAACAAAGAACCCTGCACACTGATACCGTGTAAATGCTCCAGCCATCAACAGAGGTGGATGCTCCATGTCAGGCAGACATTGCTGGATCCACCAGTAAAGTCTTCAAAAGGAATAAACGCAGGCAACACTCCAATAGTAAGGATGGTATATTTATTGGTAGGTGAACCACCCCATAGAAAGTGTGATGTTTCAGCTCATGCAATAAGGCTCTGCTGAGCCGAAACGACGCACTTTCTTTGGGGTGGTTCACCTATCAATAAATATACCATCCTTACTATTGGAGTGTTGCCTGCGTTTATTCCTTTTGAATACATTTACACAGTCATACAGAGACATACATACTGTATGTCTCTGTATGACGGTCTGTGTATGTACACAGGATGGCTAAAAGATAGATCCCCATCTGTCGTGCAACTTCAACAATGCTTTGAAAGCTGGGGCTCTACCGATTCCCCATGCTTGCAGGATTGTATTTAGCATGGAGCAGTATTTGTGTGTTTGACTGTAAGCATGTGTTTGTATGGAGTATGTTTGTATGATTGTAGCGGTGTGTTTGTATGTAGTGTTTGCATTTGAATGCAAGCATGCATTTATGTGTAGTGTTGGTTTTTGAACGCAGGTGTGTGTTTATATATAATTTTGGTGTCTGATACAGAGGTGTGTTTGTATGTAGTGTTGACATTTGAATGCAGAGGTGTGTTTGTATGTAGTGTTGACATTTGCATGCAGGTTTTATTTGTGTGTAGTGTTGTGTTTGAATGCTGAGATATATGCACATATACACATACACTGCCACACACGCACACACTGTGATACACATACACAAAGATACACACACTGACACATGCAGATATACATATACACAAACTGATACACATTCAGATAGACACACAAATACACACAAACACTGACAGACATACAGATAAACACACAGTGACATACAGACACACATACACAATGATAGGGAAGAAGACACACAAAGACACACTAACAGACAGACACACACACTAACAGACATTTAGAGACACACGGACAGAGACATATACATACACACACACACTGACAGACATGGATACACATACACACACACTGACAGACATAGATACACACACACACACTGACAGACATACACACACACACTGACATACACAGATGCACACACACACACACTGACAGACATAGATACACACACACACTGACAGACATAGATACACACACACACACACACACACTGACAGACATAAACACACACACACTGACAGACATAGATACACACACACTGACAGACATATACACACACACACTGACAGACATAGATACACACACACACACTGACAGACATAGATACACACACACACTGACAGACAAGCATATACACACACACTGACAGACATACACACACACACACACCTGACAGACATATACACACACACACACTGACAGACATAGATACACACACACACTGACAGACATACACACACACACACTGACAGACACAGATAAACACACACACACTGACAGACATAGATACACACACACACACACTGACAGACATAGATACACACACACACACACACACACGCACTGACGGACATAGATACACACACACACACACACACTGACAGACATAGATGCACACACACACTGACAGACATACACACACACACTGACAGACTTATGATACACACACACGTGGATAGATACACACACACACACTGACAGACATACACACACACACACACTGACAGACATGAGCACACACACACACACTGACGGACATACACACACACACACACACTGACAGACATAGATACACACACACACACACTGACAGACATATACACACACACTGACAGACATATACACACACACACTGACAGACATACACACACACACTGACAGACATATACACACACACACACACTAACAGACATAGATACACACATACACACTGACAGACATATACACACACACACACACACTGACAGACATATACACACACACACACTGACAGACATAGATACACAGACACACACTGACAGACATATACACACACACACTGACAGACATATACACACACACACTGACAGACATAGATACACACAGACACACTGACCAACAGGTTCAGAAGGGTGGCTTACCTGGGATCCAAAGTGCTGCCTGAGGTAGTTGGGAGTTGGAGGAGCTGGTCCTGCCCAGCCCCCCTCCTCTCTGCCTTCTGCTGCTCTAGTCTTCTTGGGAGGACTTCCTCCCATGCTGATTAGAAGGGGGCCGGTGGTAGCTCCGCCCCTGCTGGGCACTAGCCGAGCTGTGTGCTACAGAGGGAGCAGGGATATGACGTTCATATCCCCGCCCCCTCCACACAGTCCGCGGCACTGCAGGTTGGCACTCGGCCACGCTACAAGAAGTGACCGGCAGGAGAGGGGAGCTGTGCGCTTCCCTCCTGCCGGTCACCCGGACATTTGCGCCCCCGGGCCGGTGTGCCCTAAGGCGGCCGACTGTGCCGCCTTATGGACGTGCCGGCCCTGGATTTACTAGCACTGAACCCCGGGACTTACTTACCAACTACTCTTCAGTACGTGAACCTATAAAGGTACAAGTGTCTTTTGTTTAGTTTATTTCTTTAAAGTAACACTATATTATCAGGAATACAAACATTTATTAAGGCCCCCGGTTCCCCTGTCAGTGCAGTGACAAGGTGATTTTACTCCCCTATTTCCCACATCTAGCTCTGCCTCTATGGCTGAGATAATCAATCTTGTCCAGTCAAATGCTTTCCTATATGAACTGAATCAATGCATCTCTATGGGGAAGGTGCAGCACTTCTATGCAGAGTGTGGAGATGCTGAACAACATCGCTGAACACGGTTCCCATAGGGAAAGCATTGGATTGGATAAAATTGGCACGGGGCGGGGCCAAATGCCATTTTGGACAATCAAGTCCTCCTCATAGAGATGCACTGAATCAATGCATCTCTATGAAGAAAGTTCTGTGTCTCCATGCAGAGCATGGGGACGCTGAACGTCAGGGCTGCCTTTCTGGCAGTACTGACCCAGGAAGCACTTCCAGTGTAACTATTATACTCACCAAAACAACTACATTAAGCCCTAGTTGTTCTGGTAACTATAGTGTCCCTTCGAGCTATAATGTCCCTTTAATTTATATAGAATTTTTAATTCTCTTAGCTCTACTTAAAAGCTCCAGAGTGTAATATATCATAAGCATGTGGATTAATAAATAATACACACACACACTTCCTCTATCTGGAAAGTAAAATTTCTGGCAGATCTGACAACAACAAAAAACATTGAACTCAAACAAAACATGTATGACATATAGGAATAGTAGCTGAAGAGGGCAGTTACCGAAATAAGCTTACACTCTACAGTCTCTGTATTCACCTACCAGTTTCAGAACACACTTACCAGTCTGGTACCATATGCCAGTCGGTGAATATCCCACCAGTGCACTGAGCACCACATTCTATTAAATGGCCAGCAAGACTGTAAAAGAAAGAAAGGATATATCGGTGAGCATTAAGAAAATGCAATTTAGTCTACGCTTGTGAAACTTTTTTAGAGCTGGCTTGTCTGAATCAGATTCCTTTTAATCTACAACCAAATCAATTGATTTGTCCAAATAAGACTCCATAGGTAAATCTTGAATGGATTGATTTGTTCGGGTGTGGATTTAAAGAAATTATATTTGGACAAGTCTAGTTTAAGTATTTTCAAGTGGAGAAGACAAAAAAGCATGAACAATACACACCTTATGCATTTTTCCTACGCTTGACAAATGTGACAAAAGGGTAGAAATTAAAATGATATGGGGTTGCTATGGTAACTTCCTAGTGCCGGCTAGGGAGTATAGGAATGTGACATCATTCCATTCAGATGATGGCATGCTGGAAATGAAGCAGGGCAAGCGGGGCAACTTAACGAAGACTGCGGGAGGATGGTGGGTGTGTACAGAAGTGTAATTAGATCACTGCGAAGGAGCGGAGGCCAGATTAGTCAGTTCCTCTTTAATTTAAATAGCTTTAAAATATCCCTATAGCATGCTAGCGCATATACAGATTTTAATTTAAAGTTCTTTAAAATGACTGACCATCGTCCACCTGTCAATCATTACCCAGCATGGAAGTCTATGCTGACAAATCAGCAAATAGGAAGAACCAGAAAATACTGTTATAGTATGGTATGGTATGGTTCTCTTGCTGTCTGTCACGATCCTATTCCTACTGCAGGAGCAAGGTGGTACCAGAAACTGGTATTATAGTACTTTAACACATATTAACCTCTGAGAATGGTTGGCACTGGAATGGTGGACAGGATGTAAGAAAAGGACCTATCCTAAGCAACTACATATTTTATGTATCTTCATAATAAATTATATAGTTGTTGCCTTGGTAGCTATTATTATTATTATTATTTATACAGTGCCAACAAATTCTGCAGCGCTTTACAACTGGACTAACAGACATGTAATTGTAAGCAGACAAGTTGGACGCACAGGAACAGAGAGGTTGATGGCCCTGCTCAATGAGCTTACATGCTAGAGGGAGTGGGTATAATGACACAAAAGGTAAGGATAGTATTAGAGAAGTAGATTGGTAGAGTAATATTCACTGAAGACTTAGTGTGTGTTTTATTGGGGGGAGGTGGTTTAATGACAGTTGCAGGAGAGGAATTAATTGGCAGCTATGAACAGTTTACTTGATACGCTTTTGTGAAGAAGTAAATTTATTTATTTATTTTTTTGAAGGAGGGGATACTGGGTGAGCGTCTAACGGAGAAGGGAAGAGAGTTACACAGGAACGGTTCAGCCCTGGAGAAGTCTTAAAGGCATGCATCAGAGGTGGGAGTATGAACAGAGGATAGACGTAGGGCTTCGGCAGAGCATAGGGGCCTATACTTGTGTATTAGAGAGGATAGATAGAGAGAGAGAGAGAGATAGGAGCAGCATTATGTAGAGATTTGAAAGCAAGAAGCAGAATTTTGAATTGAGCCCTATATCTTATGGAAAGCCAATGCAGGGACTTACAAAGGGGTGAGGTGTGGGAGGTGCAAGCGGACAGGAAGATAAGCCTTGCTACAGCATTCAGCTGTTATATGCTAAGTTGAACCTGGCATGACGTTCATGTTAAGGGGAAAATTTTACTTGAATTACAGCAGAATAATATCGTCATTTCTGGCTGTGGCTTTGTGTACATGTATCTCCTCTTATCAAAAGCTAATCACTAAATTATTCCTTTTGTTTTATGGAAATCAGAATAGAAAAGAGCTTTCAGAAAACCAAACAAAACCACTTGCATGGTTTATTGGTATTTAAACTAAAGAGAGATTTAACAGAAATGCGTTACGGTTGAAAGAAATACACTGAATGCAAGCAATCTGTCATATTGTTGTCAATTCTGCAACAGATCTAGATTTTTGCCACTAGTGTAAACAAGTCGTTTTAAAGATATCTCCTAATCCAGTGATGGCAATTCTCTGCATGCATGCTGTTGCTCATGCAGCCAAAAGTTTGTTACACTACAGATATATTTGGACAGTGACACCAGTTGTATTGTTTGGGCTCTGCTGGGGTGATTGGACCCTGGTCCATGAGAGTTTGATTCAGATATTGAGATGATTTTTTCAATGTAAAACTTTTCAGTAAATTATACACTGTTTACCATATCTATGATTTAGATCTTTGCATGTTGTTGTAAACTCTCTGAGGTTATTTTTGTGTAGTCTTTTTCCATGATACCCGTTGAAAAGTCTAAGCCTACATCCTGGGGAAAGTTATTGTTTATTATAAAAGCTGAATTTTCTTTTCTCTTTACGCACTACGGTGGCTAACAATGTATCACACTGATGATTTTCACATGCCTAATGTTTTGACTATGTCACTGATCAATGTATTTAATTGTTATTATTATTATTATCATTGCCATTTATATAACGCCAACAGATTCCATAGCGCTTTACAATATTATGAAAGGGGGGATTTAACTATAAATAGAACAATTACAATAAAACTTACAGGAACGATAGGTTGTAGAGAACCCTGCTCAAACGAGCTTACAGTCTATAGGATAAAACACATTAAGACAGGAAATAGCAATCAAATAAGGTGGGAGTGAAGCAGAGCTGGTGGAGAGCGTAGAGTGCTGCCCTTTAGGAGAGAGCAAGAGACAGGTATGTAAGGTAGAGGTTACTCTGGGAGGCCATAAGCTTTCCTAAAGAGGTGGGTTTTAACCCCTTAAGGACACATGACATGTGTGACATGTCATGATTACCTTTTATTCCAGAGGTTTGGTCCTTAAGGGGTTAAGGCACTTTTTAAACAATTGAAGACTAGGGGAGAGTCTGATGGCAGTAGGCAGGCTATTCCATAGGAAGGGAGCTGCCCGCGAGAGGTCCTGCAAGCGTGAGTTGGCCATACGGGTGCGAGCAGGGGACCGGAGAAGGTCACAGGCAGAGCGGAGAGACTGAGAAGGAGCATAAGAGGGGCTGGAATTGTTCAGTGCTTTATAGGTATGGGTTAGCACTTTGAATTGACTCCTATAGGAAGCCAATGTAAGGACTGACAGAGGGGTGATGAGGAGAGATGAGGTGAGAGGATTGACTAGAGAGGAAAATCAGTCTGGTGGCAGCATTCATTACAGACTGTAGCAGGGAAATACGACTTTTGGGAAGAATTAGGAGAGGTTTACAATAATCCATGCGGGAAATTACTAGAGCATGAACAAGTTCCTTGGTAGCATCTTGCGTAAGAAAGGGGCGGATCCGGGCTATGTTTTTAAGTAGGAATCTACAGGATTTGGCAACATGCTGGATGTGAGGCTCAAAGGTCAGGCCAGAATCAAGTATGACGCCAAGACAGCGCGCTTGCAAGGATGGACTTATGTGGACAACACTAATTTGAAGGGAGAGCAAAAGAGGAGGATCAGTATTAGGAGGAAGAAAGACAAGGAGCTCAGTTTTAGAGAGATTGAGTTTCAGAAAGCGGGAGGACATCCAGTCAGATATAGAAGAAAGGCAAGCAGTGACACATTGTAGGACAGCAGGGGGGAGGTCCAGGGAGGAGAGATATATCTGGGTGTCATCAGCATACAGGTGGTAGTGGAATCCAAAAGAGGTCATAAGTTTGACAAGAGAGGCAGTATAAAGAGAAAATAGAAGGGGACCAAGGACAGAGCCTTGGGGGACTCCAATCAAGACAGGACGAGGGGATGAGGTATCATTAGAAAAGGAGACGCTGAATGAGCGTTGGGAGAGATAAGAGGAAAACCACAAGAGGACAGAGTCACAGAGATCGAGTGATTTAAGAGTTTGAAGAAGGAGAGCAGGATTAACGGGTGTCAAAGGCAGCAGAGAGATCAGGAAGAATTAGTAAGGAGTAGTGGCCTTTGGATTAGCTGCTATTAGGTCGTTAGTAACTTTGAAAAGAGCAGTCTCAGTAGAGTGGAGAGGGTGGAAGCCAAAAGAGGGTCAAGGAGAGAGTTGGAATTGAGGAAGTGAGAAATACGGGTAAAGACAAGTCTTTCCAGAAGCTTTGAGGAGAAAGGGAGCAGGGATATGGGACGATAGTTAAGGGGGAGGAAGGGTCAAGAGTTGTTTTTTTCAGGATAGGTACTACATAATCTACATGTGGTTGAGAAAGAGAAAGGCAGGCTAGGGAGAATGCTTTCCTTAGCTGTTCAATCTTGTCGGTAAAGTAATATGCAAAGCTATCGGCAGTAAGGTTAGTTTGGGGGATGGCCACAGCAGGGCAAAGAAGAGAATTAAAGGTGTCAAAGAGACGGGAGCATGAACTAATGAGAGAGGAAAAGTATGACTGTTTGGCGAGGGCAAAGGCTGCGCTGTATGAACACAATATGAATCTATAATGGGGAAAGTCTGATGGTTGTTCAATCGCTTGATGACACATTTTACTCATATTTTGCATATTTCCATTACATATACATATATAGCTTTCCCAGGGCTCCACACTACAGTTAAGACCTGCATTGGTTATTCACTGAAATGAGAATTCAGGGTAAATCAAAGTCAATTTCAAATATACAGTGAAAAATATCTCAGCTGGCTATTTTTTTTCAGTTAAGCTACTGTGACCTTAACTTTGAAATATACAAAGTTGTTTTCCTGGCGCTTTTTTGTGTTCCCTCCCTCGCGCCCTTCCCCCTTTCTGTCACTTACCTGCTTCCAGCACGGATGTCCCTTGACGCTGGTTCAGGCTCTGCCATGCTCACATTAGGACTTCCCCCATAGGAAAGCATTGTACAATGTTTCCTATGGGGTTTTGGGTGAAGCTGGATGTACTCATGCATTGCATGAAGACGTTCAGTGTCACTTAGGCGACCAAAAGTCATGTAATCACACTAAAGTCCCTCTAGTGGATGTTTGTTAGACAGCCACTAGAGGTTGAGTTAACCCTCCAAGGCAATTATTACAGTTTGTTCAAAAACTGCAATAATTACTATTGCATGGTTAAGTGACCTAGGACACTGCACCCAGACCACTTAAATGAGCTGAATGGTCTGGGTGGCTATAGTGTCCCTTTAAGTAAATAAAGAGTAGTTTTAAAGGGACACTCTAGGTAGCTTACTTAGTCAGGTTTTGTGTATAGATCATGCCTCTGAATTTTCACTACTAAATGCTCTGTCATTTAGGAGTTAAAACATTTTTGATTATGTCCATGCAGCCCTAGCCACGCCTCCCCTGGCTGTGACTCACACAGCCTGCATGAAAAAAAAAGGGTTTAATTTCAATCAGATTTTCTTCTGCTCTGTAAATTGAACTTTAATCACGCACATGAGACTCCTGAAAGGTCTAGCAAGCTATAAACAGTGCAGGAGATATGACATTATAAATTGAACAGAATGTGCCATAAAGGAAGTGGAAACATTATATCTCACTTTACAGACAGGGTATAGGAAGGTTGTGGATGTTACATGCAGGGAGGTGTGACTACGACTGCATAAATAAAGTGATTTTATTCCTAGAGAATTGAGCAGTGAGACTGAAGCTGCATGATCTGTACACCAAAACTGCTTCATTAAGCTAAAGTTATTTTGGTGATCATAGCGCCCATTCACAAGCCTGTAACAGTCAAAGAAAAAGTAGGTGATAGAAAACTGTTCTTCTACCAATGTGAGGAGTTTTTTAGCCTTTGTGTCTTGTCTTATGATTTATTTACAAATTATTAAGTGTTCTTGCAAGAACACTTATTGTTATCTCACATATATATTATTATTAAGTGTTCTTGCATAGCAAGACCACTTAATGTTATCTCACATATATATTATTATTAAGTGTTCTTGCATACTTCACTCTACAAAGCTCAAATTTGAAGTGCAATTTCTAAACTGCGACTGTGCCTTCAATTTTAATACTTCAGAGACATACTATGCATCGAAATGTAGGTCTGGGTCTTGTGATTCTCACAATATAAAGCTCTCCGCTGTAGGATTTATAGTTTGTAAAATACGACCGTTTGAAGATGGCAACCGCCAAAATACTCTGACCTGTGTCAGGCTGCAGCAGCAAGTGATGTCATAGACAGGGCCTTTTGAACACCTGCTAATGTTTTATAAATGTATGGTTTAACCCCTTAAGGACGGAGCCAAATGTACACGTTGTGAACAAAACAAAATGTAAACAAAACCTGGCATTTGCGCTACATGTCTGTCCAACCGTAATACACCTCTTTCTTAGTAAATGCACCCACCCTTATTATATATCATTTTATTCAGGGGAAACAGGGCTTTCATTTAATATCAAATATTTAGCTATGAAACATAATTTAATATGAAAAAATGGGAGAAAATAAGATTTTTTTTATTTTTTTTAATTCTACATGACATTTTAACTGTCAATGTCATAATACTGTTTGCTTTTACTGCAATAAAATGCACATATTTGTATTCAATATACACGTATAAACAGTACCCTATGTACAGGTTTTATATGGCGTTTGGAAGTTACAGGGTCCAAATAACATACGTTACATTTGAAATTGAAATTACGCCAGATTGGATTCACATTGCCTTTGAGACTGTATAGTAGCAGGAATGAAATTTACACCCATAATGGCATACCATTTGCAATAGTAGACAACCCAAGGTATTGCAAATGGGGTATGTCCAGTCTTTTTTAGTAGCCATTTGGTCACAAACACTGGCCAAAGTTAGCGTTAGTATTTGTTTGTATGTGAAAAATGCAAAAAACGCCAATTTTGGCCAGTGTTTGTGACTAAGTGGCTACTAAAAAAGACTGGACATACCCTGTTTGCAATACCTTGGGTTGTCTACTACTGCAAATGGTATGCCATCATAGGGTAATTTTCATTCTTGGGCTACCA
Organism: Pelobates cultripes; assembly: GCA_933207985.1. NCBI lineage: Eukaryota > Metazoa > Chordata > Amphibia > Anura > Pelobatidae > Pelobates > Pelobates cultripes. The sequence goes on along the minus strand of OW240917.1, from coordinate 155,286,627 downwards.
TAGGGTCTCAAAGGCAACGTAACCAATCTGGCGAATTTTAATGTGAAAAAAATGAAACACAAGCCTTATATTTGACGCTGTAACTTTGAAAACACCATAAAACCTGTACATGAGGGGTACTGTTGTACTCGGGAGACTTTGCTGAACACAAATATTTGTGTTTCAAAACAGTAAAAAGTATCGCAGGAATAATATCGTCCGTGTAAGTGCTGTTTGTTCGTGAAAAATGCAAAAAGCGTCACTTTTACTGGCGATATCATCATTGTAATACATTTTACTGTTTTGAAACACTAATATTTGTGTTCAGCGAAGTCTCCCGAGTAGAACAGTACCCCCCATGTACAGGTTTTATGGTGTCTCGAAAAGTTATAGGGTTAAATATAGTGCTAGCAAATTAAATTCCCTTTACTTTCGGCATGGGTTGTCAGGCAGGTCCTGGTAATTGTAATTAATTAAGATACCTAATTATGTAAAAATATTACATAAATATATATGTATAATTAATATATGTATATATATACGTATGTGTATATATATGTATATATCTATATAATTTTTTAAAAATATTTTTATTTATATATAGGTATATATATAGTGATATATACGTATATATTTATGTATATAGATATATATATTATTTCGTTCTACATGTATTTTGATATATATATATATATATATATATATATATTAATTTCACAAAACAGTTAGAACGAAATAACACACATCTATATATTTTTAATTATTTATTTTTAATTATTTTTTTAATTTTATTTTTTAACGTATTTACATTTTTATTTTTTTTATATTATATATAAATATATATGTAACAATAATTATATATATATTTAATCAGTATCAGTCTACGTGTAATTTGATATTAATATATATATATAAATTATATATATATTAATAGTAAAATACACCTAGATGGTGTACGTGTGTGTATGTATATGTGTATATATATACTTAGATCATATATATATAATATATATATATGATCTAAGTATATATTATTTTTATTTTACACCAATAAATGTAATTTTAATTTTATTTCCAGCCAGCAGGGGGACCACCTGTCATTACAGGCAGCCCCCCTGCTGGCAATGCAGGAGGCAGCCTACCCGGCCATGTGATTGTGGACCCCACTCTCACATGGCCGGGGAGCACCGGAGGAGAAGGATCTGCCGCGGGGGGGCTCCCTGGGAGTCCCCCCCACCGCGATCGCCGGCGTGGGACCGCCGGCGACCGGGTAAGTTAACAAAAAACGGAGGGCGTACAATTACGCCCGGCGGCGTTTAGAGCCGCCTATTAGAGGGCGTAATTGTACGTCCTCCGGATTTAAGGGGTTAATGTTCTAGTATCACTTACACTGATACATGAACACACATACAAACACACTGAACACACATTGAAAGATACAGATATACAGTCACAGTGTGTGTCTGGCAGAGTGTATCTGGCTGTGTGTATTTATGTAGCCCATGGATCAGCGCAGCTAAGAGGAATAGGCCTTGACAGAGCCAGGAGGTAGGCATAGCAGCCACAGGAATTTAGTGACAGCTAGCATGCTGGGTAGGGCGGAGCCATAAGGGGAGTATTTATACCAGCCATTATATGAAGTGGCCATTTTAACTGAACCTAAGCTTACCTGTCAGTTGTGAAAGCTGCCTGCCCTGGAGGGAGAAGGCAGCAGCATGGAGGCAGCATAGCAGAACAGGCAGCATGGAGATACAGGAGAGGCTGGAGTGAGCTGCTACTACATGATCACTCCCATCAGCAGCATGGAGGCAGCATAGAAGAACAGGCAGTACTGAGACAGGAGGCAGCATGGAGATACAGGAGAGGCTGGAGTGAGCTGCTACTACATGATCACTCCCATCAGCAGCATGGAGAACAGGCAGTACTGAGACAGGAGACAGCATGGAGGTACAGGAGAGGCTGGAGTGAGCTGCTGCTACTGCATGCTCACTCCCATCAGCAGCATGGAGGCAGCATAGAAGAACAGAGGCAGCATGGAGGTACAGGAGACAGCATGGAGGTACAGGAGAGGCTGGAGTGAGCTGCTGCTGCTGCTGCATGCTCACTCCCATCAGCCTCAGACAGAACTCCAAGCAAGCCACCATCCTGGTCACAAAGGTTGTGGCAGAATCGGGGCTGGTGGCTGCAGGAGCAGCTGGGGGGCCCCGAGCACGTCTGCTACCCCCCCCCACGCGGCGGTGGAACAGAGGCCAGCAAGGAGAGCGAGGACGCCCCAGCGGCAGCCTGTGAGTGACATCGTTAGTTCGGCAGCCCGTGAGCCTGTCAGGAGGCGGCAAGGGGAAGGCTGAGAATGAGGTCGGAAAGCAGGCAGGAGTTGGAGGGCGGCTGGCGCCGTATGTTCGACGCGGCGCCGGTCAGGCAAGACGGCAGGTCAGGATGAGGCCGCACAGTAAGAGCGCCCCCTGCAATAAGGCGGGGGGGCGGGAAAGCACAAAGGACGGCGGAATCCAGCATGACATGATGGCCGCCAGGCAGGAAGAGCGGCAAGAGGCGTCCTGGTGAGTCTGCCCCTGGTGGCATACCTGAGTGACAGGGGGAATGATGCAAGGGCCCAGCAGTGTAAAAGCGGTCCCCCCCCCCCCAATGGGCAGGCGGGGGGGTCCAGGTCGGCGGGACACAGACGGAGGCGGCCCTGGATGGGGCCAGGGTCAGGTCAGAGTGGAAGGAAGGGGATAGTGAAAGCAGCAGGCGGAGTCTTCACAGGCACAGCAGAGCAGCTATGGAGGGGAAGGCCAGCAACCAGGATTAATTAAAGGGGCCACAAGTGGATGAGGCGGCCTGGGAGAGGCCAGGTACTGCAAGCAGAGGGCAGAAGAGAGGACATGGACGGGTGGAAATGGACGTAAGGCACAGAGGCAAGCGGGAGCCCCCTGGGGGGTGTTCTCAGGAGCAGGAACACAGGAGGAGCATCAGCAGGTGTGAGTACGGCAGGGAGCAGTGCAACGACAATGACAGGCACAGCAGCAGCGGGAGGTCGGATGAGGGATGGAGAAGCAGGTCGAGGAGTGTTACTTCTACGGGCTTGAGGCTGGACCAGCGCGGACAGGAGTCGGCATCCACCGGATACTCCAGAGCCTGGCAAGGTGGATGGAAGGACAGTGCAGACGGGGGTTCGGGCAGTGAGTCAATAAACACACCACACTTTTTTAAATTGCATAAATCATTTTAGAGTCATGATCAAGGAAAAAAGGGGCCGTCCCCGCAGTGCCGAAGGGTGGGGTCACCAGAGCGCAGTCGGGAGGCCGAAGTAAGGGTGGTGGTGACGGCGTGCCGGGTAAGGGAAGGGGAATACGGTGTACTGGTACCGGGGACATCTGACGGGGCAGGAGAACAGTTAGATGTGTGGCAATATTCCAGGCGTGGTGCAACAAAATGGGCACGTGTCCTTCGCGGGGACATTGGGGGGCACTTTAAGGTGGAGGATAAAATTTGATAAAGGGGATTAAAAAAAAAAAAAAAAATTCCTGTCTTCTGCTCGAGGAGTTCATTGATTTAAAAGGGGTGGTTCCTAATGATAGTGCAGGAAATGCGCTCTTTCCGGGGGCTGACGGCGCACCCCCAGGAGGTGCTGTGCTGGCTGGACAGAAGAAAGGTCAGTACAACTGGGGACCGTCGGGTAGGCTTCGATACAGGTGTTCCGGAGGCAGTGGGAGTCACGGTGTCAACTGACGCGTCAAAAAAGGAAAACCTAAGGCAGGAAGGGTACTCGGCAGGGCTCCAGCCCCGCGGTTGCGGCTCGGAGCGGCACCAATGATGATCAGTGCATTGCTGCTGTGGCTAAGGCAGTAAGCCTCCCATGAATGCGCTAGTTTTATGGCTGAGATTGTTGAGGGGGTTTACGCTATTCCATTCAAAGTCGAGGGACCAGGAAAAGTGGTGGGTGAATATCAAGTCCATGGGGGAACTTCCGCGCCATTAGCGGACCTGTGGATGTCTCCATAGGGGGTGGTCCCCTAGAAATGGGCGAGCAAATTCTGTCCAATACAAAACTTATCGCACCCAAAAGGGGCATCGGTAAATGAGGACATCGCCGCGGAACTGTTCTGTATCGTTGGCATCATTCGGCCTTGCCGTCGAGTTGGTTTGGAGGAACAGGACGCGTTCGATTATTGGCGACCCTTCCATCTTTTGGGTTGCATGTTTGCAGGTTCATATTGGTAACCTCTACTTGCCAAGGGGCAGTTCCATTCATGTTTTTACTCGGGAAGTTGGATCCGTCTGGGAGTGGGAGGTGAAAAAGGAATCAGAAAGGGGTTCCTTAGTACATTATCTGTAAGATAGCTTGCTGTGTGGGCTCGGCTGGGCCGGGCCGTTGTGGACATACCTTACGGTCACGGGAATCCTACCGCACGTCTTTGCTTGGACTGGAAATTGTTTCGGTGGTAGGAGAGTGTCGATTTCCTGGGGTTCAGTTGACTGCACTTCGGGAGTTCAGGCTGAAGGTTCGCAGGTCCAAGAAGGTCACTGAGAAATCGCAGTTGTTCATAAGGCAGTTTCAAGTTGCATGTCGGGTTAGTCGCGAGTACTGGGTCGGTAGCCATTTCATGGCGAAGGCTACTTGTGGAGCCTTTGCGGGTGGTATCGAGTTGTTCACAGATACCTCTGGGAACATAGATTCCGGGGCATACCTGGAAGGCAGGTGGTGCGCAGAGCGGTGGTGGGAGGCATAAAAGGTAAGTCCTCTTATTCGAAGTTGGCATCTTATGAGTTATTTCAATTGGGAGTGGCTGTGGCTCTAAAAGGTGAAGGATTAAGGGATGAAAAGTCATAATTCACGCACAATACGGCGAGGTTCGTGTGGTTTACCATTCAGCCGGGTCCTCGGTTCAGGAGGTGCGGCGATTCGTATCACTGTTCAGGTATCGGGTGCAGGCACGCCACATGCCTAGTTGGCGGAAGGTAGGGGCTGGTTACTTGGCTCGCGCACAAGGGGACAAGCTGCGAATGGCGGCCCCAGGGGGCGCGGGAGGAGGGACTGTCCAGTCTGGAGGAAATGTGGCAGCTCGAGACGCCATGCTTGGAGGATCGATACAGAATCCTATGGCACCGGGCACAGGGACTGCCTATGTGAACGTTTGAGATATGTGGGACAAGGCGATTGGTTTCACTGTGGGGGCCCAGTCAAAGGAGGGGCGAAGGGATACCTTGCTGTGGTTCCTAAGCCGTTTGTTTGTTCAGCGTTAGCTCCATCAGCAATGGACAGGAGCATGGTGGCATTGTCGTTAGGGTTTAAACTGACTGATTGGGAGGAAGTGACGGAACGTTGTCACGTCCTTCAGGCATCGCGGGTCTTACGGAGAGATATGAAATATGTCGGTGCCGGGCGGCGGGTTTCCTTGGGTAACGCAACGCCTGGTGGTGTATTACCCTACTTTTGCAGTGAGTTTGCTTTTGGTGGCCTTCTCGGAGGCTTGGGGCATTTTGAATTGGGGAACTGGTGAGTGCCTTCGGGCAGGTGTTGGGGAGTTCTACACTTGGTTGTCGAACCTTAGTCGGTTAAGGTAACGATTCAGTAGGGTTGTTCAAGAACGAATGTGTCTGGTAAAGGAGGTTTGGCAAAGCTATATTCCCTGCCGGGGTCAGGGGTACGCCTGGTGTTAAGCGCATCATGCTACTTGGAGCTTTGCCCGGACATCCCGGGTGGCTTACTGGTAAAAGGGGACAGATCGGTGCTGTCACGATTCAATTCCCACAGGTGTTTGTTCGAAGGGGTTTGACAATGTTGGGTTTGGATCCCGGGCACTTTGGGACCCATTCTTCCCAGGTGATGGCAGTAACAGAGGCACCCCACCTGGTTTTAAGTGAGGACCTAGGGAAACGTTTAGGCAGGTGGGAGTCAGTACGGTTTAAGTCCTGTTTCAGGCCAGTCTATTTGGTTTAATGGCTATGGACGTATGGGTTTATGTTTGGGGCTATGCCTTGTCGCTAATTACTTTCGTTTCAGGTTTGGTGACATGGTTGGTGGGTCATCCTTATATCTAAGGGGCACAGATGGGAGCCGCGTTTCAGTTCAAACGTAACTGGGCTTTCCTTTGAAATTGGTGGAGCAGGAGTGGTTTTGTTTTTCAGGGATTTTGGTGGCAAGACATTAGGGGAGAAATTTTTCCGGGAGGTAACAAAGGGTACTTTCCAGGACATTCTGGATATTGGCATGGTCCTGGAAAGGGAATTGATCAGGTGGAGGCAGAGGGAGGTGGACCAGCTATGGGAGCTGGCCACGGGTGTGGTGGTGGTGCGGTCCGAGATGGTTCCTTGGTTACATTGGAGACATACTACGTACCCGGCCGTGGTAGCTCGGTGTCGAGGACGACTTAATAAAAAATTGATGGCGGTGTAACAGTGAGACACAACGAATTGGGAGGAAAGCTCCCTGGGTACTCCAGGTGGGATGGGGTACATTTTCGGATGTAAGGTGTGATCTGTTTAAATTGGGCCTTCAGGAAGGCATTCAAAAGGCCTTATTCCGGTGTGGTGGGGGTCGCTCAGGAGCTTTAGGTGTCAAGTCCTGAGCTGTGGCGGGGAATGGCCTGGTTAAATCGGAGGGTAGATGGAGGAGAAAGTGGGCATCCTGAGGTTTAGTGTGGATTAGGCAGTGTTGCACGTGGTTGGTAGGTTCGAGCCCGTCGGTGGCTCCGAACCTGGGGGTGTGGTGGTGTCTTGGTACACCCTACACTGGAACTGGTGGGTAGCGGTGTCTTGGTACACCCCTACAATGGATATGGTGGGTAGCGGTGTCTTGGTACACCCCTACAATGGATATGGTGGGTAGCGGTGTCTTGGTACACCCCTACAATGGATATGGTGGGTAGCGGTGTCTCGGTACACCCCTACAATTTAACCTGGTGGAAATGTGGTCAAATTGGACGGCCAGTTTCTGTGTTAACATGTTATTTAGATTGTTATCTATTGTTATTATTGTGGGGTCATTGCTAGAGGTATGTTATGTATATGGGGGAGGTTAACATTATTAAGATTTGTTGGCAATGACCCCATTTGTTATTCCTTAATTATTTATTAATAATTTAATAAAGCTGTGGACAAATTATTTCCAACAGTATAACCTGTGTCCGTGTTTTAATGGGGGTTGGGGTAAGGTTAGCGCATATGCCGGCAAATCCGACTGTGCACCTGTCATGTAGCCCATGGATCAGCGCAGCTAAGAGGAATAGGCCTTGACAGAGCCAGGAGGTAGGCATAGCAGCCACAGGAATTTAGTGACAGCTAGCATGCTGGGTAGGGCGGAGCCATAAGGGGAGTATTTATACCAGCCATTATATGAAGTGGCCATTTTAACTGAACCTAAGCTTACCTGTCAGTTGTCCCTCCCACCCTCCCTGTATTTGGTTAGGTTAGTTGATTTCCCGTTTTTTCACAGCGGCGGGGAATGGCCTGGTTAAATCGGAGGGTAGATGGAGGAGAAAGTGGGCATCCTGAGGTTTAGTGTGGATTGGGCAGTGTTGCACGTGGTTGGTAGGTTCGAGCCCGTCGGTGGCTCCGAACCTGGGGGTGTGGTGGTGTCTTGGTACACCCTACACTGGAACTGGTGGGTAGCGGTGTCTTGGTACACCCCTACAATGGATATGGTGGGTAGCGGTGTCTTGGTACACCCCTACAATGGATATGGTGGGTAGCGGTGTCTCGGTACACCCCTACAATTTAACCTGGTGGAAATGTGGTCAAATTGGACGGCCAGTTTCTGTGTTAACATGTTATTTATATTGTTATCTATTGTTATTATTGTGGGGTCATTGCTAGGGGTATGTTATGTATATGGGGAGGTTAACATTATTAAGATTTGTTGGCAATGACCCCATTTGTTATTCCTTAATTATTTATTAATAATTTAATAAAGCTGTGGACAAATTATTTCCAACAGTATAACCTGTGTCCGTGTTTTAATGGGGGTTGGGGTAAGGTTAGCGCATATGCCGGCAAATCCGACTGTGCGCCTGTCATGACTGACTATATTTGTGTCTGGCACATTGCATGTCTATGTATGCGCTTGGGAGTGTGTGTGTGGCACAAAAATGTGGCAAAACATTTTTATTTGCAATAATATTTTCAAGGTATATTTTACATGAATAATATTACTCTGCTTCTATGTGCATATAGTACTTAAGCTTCAAGAAACATCAAAGTTACTACCTAATGCCAAATCACTCTTTGCAGGACTAAACCATTACTATAGATCAGCAGTTTCATCTTTATTTACCTTACTTTATTTTATTATAGTTTATTTTTTATTTTTTCATTATGTGTTGCTGAGGGTGTTGGGAGTAGGACTTTCCTTTTTTCTATTTGGAAGTCCCTCAAGGGGAATGTGGGAGGAAGTTTGAGCCATAGACTTTTTTAAGGGGTGCCCTTGAAAGCACGATAGGGCACTAGCTGATTAGGATTGGTTTACCTGTATCTGGCTCCTTTCAATCCTACCACTCCGTCAGTGGCTATTAGACAGACGGACCCCCGCTTTGACCTTCTATTTTCAACGTACTTTTTGTTTTGCTCTCCACCGTTAGCTATTGCTCTAATTCTAATACCTGCATATATACACTGTGAACCAGTATGTATTAGGACTTATTTGATTATTATACTTTTTCAAACATCCCTGTCTTGGGTATTTTAAAACTATTGATTAAAAGTGATGTTATAAGCTTCTACTAAGGGTTGCTCTCTTTTTTCTTAGAGGGAAGACAATTTACCATCTCCCTGTCTCCCCTTTTGTTCTCTTATTATTGTATTTATGTTTGGGGATTACCCCCCCCCCATTCCCGCCCCTTCTACAACTAATCATGCCTTTCCCTGCCCCAAGCGTTCTAACTCCGCCCCTAGTCTGCCTCTCCCCCCTCCTCCCAAGTCACTGTCTCCAGAAACCTGGTGGTTTGAATAGGAGGGCAGTGGGAGGATGAAGCATCAATGTGCTGCACGCCCTGCCCTGTTTCTGAGGAGAGTTACTAGGAGAAGCATGACAACAGACTGACTGGGCTGCTCCCAGTGCCCCCAGTCCCCTCCTGGGTATGTGTGTATGTAATAGGCAGTGTGTGTGTGTGTATTAAGCAGTTTGTGTGTGTGTGTGTGTGTGTTAGGCAGTGTGTGTGTGTATGTATTAGGCAGTGTGTGTGTGTGTGTGTGTGTGTATATTGGGCAGTGCTTGTGTGTCTATTAGACTGTGTGTGTTGGTGTTTGTGTGTATGTATTAGGCAATGTCTGTGTATGTATTAGACTCTGTGTGTGTGTGTGTGTGTGTGTGTGTGTATTATGTATCATGCACTGTCTGTGTGTCTATTAGACTGTGTGTGTATGTATAAGGCAGTGTGTGTCTCTCCTGGAAAGTTTGTGTATGTATTAAGCAGTGTATTTAAGCATAATATATTGCAATTATGTACAAAACATGCAGTTTGTATCAGGGATGTGGAATTGATATCGCCCAACGACATGCAGTTGCAGGTGTCAGATAGAAACATTTTTTTTTATTCTTCTTCTTTTAGGGCTGTATCGGGGAAGCTGATGCAAAGCAGGGAGTGTATCTCTGACAGGCATACTGGGATGCTGTCACTGGGCATTGCCATAGCTCATAGGGAGGTGTGAAGAGCGGTAGCATCCAACCGCTCCTCACAATGCTCAAGACTCATGGCCACCAAGATTCAGTGTGACGCCATACCCGGCAGCCAACACGCATGTGCAGTGTGTGTGTATGGGCCAGTGTTGTTGAGTGGCTGTTTGCTTCTGTATGGGTCAATGTGTTAATGTATGAGTCATTGTTTTTTGTGAATAGGTCCACTTTAGTCACTTGGACAAGTAGATTTAAAAAAAAAATCCATACACCTGTATATATCTATAACGCTATTTGTGTGTGTGTATATATGTATTAGGCAGTGTGTGAGTGTATATATTAGGCAATGTGTGAATATGAGACAGTTTGTCTGTTGCTGTATACATTACATGTTTGTAATAATCATATATTTCAATGTAAGGATTAGGCAGTGTGTGAGTGTATTAGGCAGTGTGTGAGTATGAGGCAGTTTGTGTATGAGTAGGAGGCAGTTTGTGTGTGAGTGAGAGAGAGTTTGTATATGTATTAGAAAGAG
>OW240917.1:155255148-155276403 GCA_933207985.1 Pelobates cultripes | reverse complement strand
CTGGCTGTCACCCTCCCACACAAGCACTGTCACCCTCCCACACTTGCCCCCCACACTGTCACCCCTACACAGGCTGTCACCCCCTTCTTCACCTAGCCACACTCATATTAACCCCTCCTAATCCTGTTGCTCTCACCCAGTCCAACCATCCCACATTTACCTGGCCTCACTCTGTAATACTCATCCTAACACATTAATCCCCCTTAGTCCTGTCACACTCATCTTCTATCACTATGTCACACTCATCCCTCTGCAGCCTGCCATGCTCACCCTATCCTGTCACTCATACTCCACAACCATGCCACACTCACATTGTCATATAAATCAGCCCAATCCTGTCAAGCTCACCTCCCCTCGCCCTGTCACACTCTTTCCTCCAAACATGTCACACTCTACCCCCCAAACCTTCCACATTCACCATGTCACATTAATTCCCCCAATCCTGTCACATTCACCTCTTCTCGCCCTGTCACATGCCTTCGTTCAACCATGGAACATTCCCCCCAGCCCTGTGATTGTCACCCCCCAACCAAGCCACACGCACCCTGTTACATTACCCCCCCCCAGTTCTGTCACACTTTCCTGCCCTTGACCTGTCACACTTCCTCCTCCAACCATGTCACACTCACCCCCCCAAACGTATCGTTCCTCATTCTGTCACACTAACCCCCCAACCTTCTAGTTTTTCCCCTCGCCCTGTCACACTCATCCTACCACAGATGAAATTGTAGACATTCATCATACACACACAGTCATGGAACATATCTTTGCAATAAACACAATGCACAAAGGCCACAGGCAGCCCCCCACATACAAACAACACACCGCAAGAAGCTAATAACCCCAATAACCCCTTTACACTGGCACTTATGTATATAGAACTGCCAGGCTATGTATACAATCGTGTATAGACTAAAATTTATTTAGTTTGCAAATTCTGCCATAACTACAGTCAGAGAGCTCGTGACATTGCAAGCCTCTGAACAATGAATACAGAAACTAGCTCTTTGTATCCAACTTCAATGTAACTACAGCTTCTTATTCACACACAATGCAACCCTTATTTATTTTTTCACCTCATGCCTCTCCATGTTTGAGTTTCGCCTGAGGCCTCACAAAGTCTAGGGCTGCGACCGATCCTGAAGATTTATTAATGCCAACCAGTCTCCTTGATGGACAGCGACATAACTGAGGTCAGTGATTCCATGCAAAACTTCTGAACAAACACATTTTTGTTCAGAGAATGCAGGTCTAAGATTGGTCTTCGGTCTCCTAATGGTTTTGGGACCAAGAACTGAAGGGAATATTTGTTAATAGTGATGTCGCAAATGTTCGCGAACCGGGCGAACCCGGCGAACCGCCATAGACTTCAATAGGCAGGCGAATTTTAAAACCCACAGGGACCCACAGGGCCACAATAGTGGTTGAAGGGGGGGAGAGGAGACCTACTCTCCTCCCCCCCAGCCCCCACCCCTGGGCGGTGGGTGGGGGCCACAAAGATAATGAGGGGGGACCTACTGTCCTCCCCCTCTCCGGCCCCCACCCCTGGGAGGCGGGTGGGGGCCATAATGATAATGAGGGGGGGACCTACTGTCCTCCCCCCCCCGGCCCCCACCCCTGGGCGGCGGGTGGGGGCCATAAAGATAATGAGGGGGGACCTACAGTCCTCCCCCTCTCCGGCCCCCACCTCTGTGCAGCGGGTGGGGGCCCTAAAAATAACAATAAGGGGGGGACCTACTGTCCCCCCCGGCCCCCACCCCTGAGCGGTGGGTGGGGGCCCTAAAATGAACAATTAGGGGGGGACCTACTGTCCCCCTCGGCCCCGCACCCCTGAGCGGTGGGTGGGGGCCCTAAAATTAACAATAAGGGGGGACCTATTGTCCCCCCCCCCGGCCCCCACCCCTGAGCGGTGGGTGGGGGCCCTAAAAATAACAATAAGGGGGGGACCTATTGTCCCCCCCTGGCCCCCACCCCTGAGCGGTGGGTGGGGGCCCTAAAATTAACAATAGGTCCCCCCCTTATTGTTAATTTTAGGGCCCTCCCACCGCTCAGGGGTGGGGACCGGGGGGGACAAAAGCCATCCAATCACAGTGTTCTGTGTCATTTTACACAGCGTGGGAAAGTTCTTTTGAATTTTCCCACGCTGTGTAAAATGACAAAGAGCACTCTGATTGGCTTTATAAGAGCACGTGGCAAGGCTTTATAAGACTTCCCCTGCCCTGCAGAGCTCAGTCTGCGGAGCCCTCCATGGGTGAAGATGATTTATTTTTTTGTGCGCTCGTTTTTTTGTTTTTTTTTATTGCGTCGGTTCTTATGGCTTTTTATTTGGCCTTTTTTGGGGCTGAAAAAAGAAGATTGTAGAAGAAAGAAAACATCAAATGGTAAGTTATTTTTATCTAATTTTTTTTTAACAGGTTTTTAGTTAAAGGTCCCCCCCCTCATTATTTTTAGGGTGAGGGGGGTAGGTAGGGAGCTAATTTTTTTTGGGGGGGAAGGGAGGGGGGACTAGGGCCCCCCCCTTTGTATTTAGGGCCCCCACCCACCGCTCAGGGGTGGGGGCCGGGGGGACAATAGGTCCCCCCCTTATTGTTAATTTTAGGGCCCCCACCCAACGCTCAGTGGTGGGGGCCGGGTGGACAATAGGTCCCCCCCTTATTGTTAATTTTAGGGCCCCCACCCACCGCCCAGGGATGGGGGCCGGGGGGGACAATAGGTCCCCCCCTTATTGTTAATTTTAGGGGCCCCACCCACCGCTGAGGGGTGGGGGCCGGGGGGGGACAGAAGATCCCCCCCTTATTGTTATGTTTAGGGCCCCCACCCACCGCTCAGGGGTGGGGGCTGGGGGGAGGACAGTAGGTCCCCCCCCTATTAGTATTTAGGGCCCCCACCCGGGGGGGGACCCTTTTTTTTTTTTAACAGTGAGCAGCCACAGGCTGCTCACTGTTTAATAGACATGCCCCTACTCGCGGTATTGCGAGTAGGGGCACAATTTACTAATACTAAGTAATTTTTACTTAGTATTAGTAAATTAATAGGGGGCGGACCGAACATCGCATATGTTCGCCATCTGTGGCGAACGCGAACACGCTATGTTCGCCAGGAACTATTCGCCAGCGAACCGTTCAGGACATCATTATTTGTTAATACTATTGTGTTAAAGGACCACTATAGTGCCAGGAAAACTTACTCATTGAGTAAGTGAGAAGCACGCAAGCACCTCTAGCGGCTGTCAAGAGACAGCCACTGGAGGCTGGATTAACCCTATTATAAATATAGCAGTTTCTCTGCAACTGCTATGGTTATAAAAAAAAAAGGGTTAACCCTAGCTGGACCTGGCACCCAGACCACTTATCATTTTGTGTATCCTAGTCTTCAGATTTGATTGGGTTTGGGAAGTGGGTTTTCCTATTTCCTTTTCTTCTATTTTATAAGTACAATTATATGAATAAAGTTAACATTTGGCACAACCTATTGTCTTACTATGATATTCCTTTCACTTTCCCCTTTATTTGGAGATTTTTACTCTTCTGTCCATTCTTAATTAACAGAAATCCTCCTGCAGCAGGTTTTCCAGGGCAGTACTTTTCATGTTCTGCTTTTCACCATAAAGTAGTGCTATGTGTCCAGAATAACATAACAGATCTCATGCTTCTATACGAGAGGCATCCATGTTCCATCTTAAACTGATGAGCATCTTTATTTCTTCCTACTTGTACCTGTTAGAGTACAACACCATTCCACTGTTTGAAGCACAAAGTCATCAGATTCTGGCAGCTTTGATTGGTAAATTTAAAGGGATACCTTTAAATTTAGTGAAGCAGCTTAGTATATAGATCATGCCCCTGTAGTTGCACTACTCAATTATCTGCCATTTAGGATCACATTACTTGTTTATGCAGCCCTAGCTTTGCATGTGATTTGCACAGCCTTCCTAAACACTTCCTGTAAAAAAGATCTAATATTTAAATTTCCTTTATTGCACAGTTTGTTTAATTAGAATGTCTTATTTTGTGCTCTGTTAATAGCCTTCTAGACTCTGCAGGAGCCTCCCGTGTGTGAGTAAAGTTCAATAGGATATAAAAACTTCTAAAGCCAGTTATCATTCGATTGAAAATGAAACCATTTTCTTCATGCAGGCTGTGTCAGGAGGTGTGGCTAGGGCTGCATAAACAGAAACAAAAGTAACTCTTAAATGGCAGAGAATTGAGCAGTGAAACTGGAGGAGCATGATCTATACACCAAAACAGCTTAATTAAGCTAAAGTTGTTTTGGTGACTAAAGTATCCTTTAAAGGAACAAGATATGATAAAACACCGCTATTCATGTTAAACATTCCATTTATTTTTTTATTTCACATGTTAACTTAATGAAGTATGAAATACATGAAGAACAGAACATACAGTACAGTATAGCAGCTTTAGTCACTGGCACTGCTAAGAAGTATTTTGACGTTTGCTAAGCATTGTATTAGTTTTGCATTGTGTTATTAATCCATTCTGATACCATTCTACTTAACACCCCTCTTCTTTGAGCCTAGTCTAGGGCTCAGAAGTTTCACAATCCGCTAGCAATTCATGAATGAAAATGTAGCCCTAGTGAGTAGCAATTCACCCCTGCTTACTGTACCTCAGTTACAATACTGAGTAGAATCTGCATATTTCTTGTGGGCTGCAACACTCATGAATAAGAGGTAGATAAGGTAACACTGGAGTCCTAATAAACAACAGCTGGAGTGACAAGGGTCCCTTTCATTTTTTTTTCTTTTCTGTAAACTGTAGAAAATAAAACGGTCTATTTTGGTTCAGTAATGAAGACTTAGATAATTAATATGAACGTCATGAGACATTATCACAAACTAGGCATGTTTCAAATCGGCAAATTTTAGAAAATAGCCAGATCAGAAAAGCATTCTAAATAAAAGGAATACTAGAGGTTTAAAAAAAACTGAGCGAAATGTGCACTTTTATTAAGTTGTACCATTTCATCTGTCAATCAGACAGCCAGGAGTGCTTTGTGACCTAGCACAAAGTGGAAGACAGTGCTTCTCTCACAGAATTATTGAAATACATTCTTCTCTATGAGATGCATTGTTGGCACTGATATTGCCCAGACTTGTAATTCTTTTCTATGGCAAGTATTTTATTGGCCAATAGATAATCAGTACAGATGAGCAGAGATGCAGTGAGTGACTGTCTCGCCACTGGGTTAGAAAAAAACTAACCCATTAATCATCAGGTATGAGACTCACCAACACCTGACCTTTATAAATGAGTGTATTTATATCTAATGCTGAAGGGTTCTTTTAACCTCGTTTCCATCTTAGCTAATATTGTTTAGAATTAACTTTTCCCCAGTCAATTCTCCACACTTGCCAATTAAGAGAATAAACCCCAATAAAGTAATCATATGTCAGCATATTTTCCATAACAAATTTTCAAAATCCTTCCTATTCATTTTCATTTAAATTGTGCATAAGTATTTTCTTTTACATGTAAATCTTATTTCTACACTTAATTAATATTATATATGTCTTTTTAA
The DNA here is from genome assembly GCA_933207985.1 of Pelobates cultripes. NCBI lineage: Eukaryota > Metazoa > Chordata > Amphibia > Anura > Pelobatidae > Pelobates > Pelobates cultripes. The sequence continues at coordinate 155,270,865 of OW240917.1, read as the reverse complement.
AACATAAGTAGTCAGCCATAGTATTTAACAACCAAATCACCTACTAAAACAGCACCTACATTGCACTATTTGTCTGATTGTTCTCGTCGTTTTCAGCCTTCAATACATACTGCTCTATATTGGCAAACAGGCCAAGTTGCATCCCATTAAGAGCAATAGGTGAGTCAGTGTAATTGGTTACATTATTTGCTATAAAATATATATTAATATGACTTAGATTTTTGGCTTGAATCATGGACTTTGTGTTAATTTCATCCAAATGCTTCTTCCAAATAGTATAATTCTCTGTGTTAATTTTATAAAACTGGACTTTAGAACAAGAACCTCCACAGGCGCGAAGCTTGATACTTATATCCACCTGAAATATATAAATATACCATATGAGTTCAGACTCTTAATATTTGTTTTACAGTCAAAGTTGCCATATTGAGTCTCCCAACTGCTAATTAAGAAGAATAACCCATATTTGCAAAATTTGACAAATATAAGACTGGAAAAAGAAAGGGACAGGTGGGAGCAGGTCTGGTATGGTGGTGTGTCAGTGACTGACAGAGTTTGTAACGGTAAGCTTTTTGACAATACAGGTGAAGATAAGTACCTCCCCATCCCCCACTCTCCACACTCCTCTCACTCCTCACCCTCCTGATTGAGGGGCTGTCACATAGATATCATGAGCAAGTTTCCCAGCACACAGGATGTTTATGTGAGAAACGCACAATTGTGATTCCCACACCTAAAGGGCCCCAAAACTTATAATGTACCTGTAGGTGAAAAATTTGTAAAGTGCCCCACACATACACATTCTCACACACACATAATCACACACTTTCTTGCACATGCCCACACACAAATTATATTTATTTGTTTGTTTGTTTGTTTGTTTTATGAGGTCCACCCAGCCTCAATACCTTTGCCTGGTATCCTATCCCCAGTGGCCAGTGGGGAACTGTGCTTTGCCTGCACAGCTCCCTTGTGTGCCCAGTATGAACTCTGGGCCAAGAGTGGCAAAGACTTCCAGCATCATTATCGGGTGTGTTAGGGAGGTGTGCAGAAAGAGCACAAAAATATTACAGCTCCCTCTCCACCCCTTGACCTGGATTATTTGGGCAGAGTAGGCAACTTCCACATCGGTAGAATTCTGCTTAATCTGCCTTGCTCAAAGTACCAAGCCTGTGAACCTTAACCTTCTTGTCAAATAAAAATATTCTCTGACACAGTATGAAATATTATGCTTCTGCAACTCTACTGTAATGACAAGCAAAATAAATGAATATATATAAATATACATATAAGAATATATATGTTCATTGTCTATGGTTATTTGAGTATCTTGTACAGCATTCTTGGAGTTATCCACACACATACACCTTCTTTACAGTCAGTCTATTATAGGCTAATAATGTAAAAAGGGAAGGTTCACCTCCAGTCTTTTCATTGATGCCATCTGCTCTTTGAGATCGCTCACTAAATTTTCAATTTTCATTTTTTGTTCCTTAACTTTAACTCCAAGAGTTGAAAGTCTGGTCCGGAGCAGTTGCCCGACTTCTGCAAAGTTTCTGAAAGCAACTAATGTAAAATAATAAAACAATGATTCATGGCATCATATAATTTAAAGTGCATGAACATTACTGGATGTAATTGTGGTTGGCAGTGGTTGCATGAATATTATTGTGGCCCTCTTCCACATACATATTATACTTATCATACCTACCATAAAACATGGCCAGCAAGCAGTTTGTGTTGTCTATCACGAAGGACAATACCCCATATCCCACATCGGTTTTAGGAGTATTACTAAAAGCTCAGGAATTTGCCTACCAGATTGCAGGGAAGAAAGGTGTGGACGAAACATAGTTGTCAAGTAAGAAAAACATGGAAGTTACAGCAACATCGAGATTCTAAGAAACTCAAAATAAACATTGCCAATACAATTGTAGCCACACATGAACATATAGCCACAGAAAAAGGACCACACAGAGCAACTTAGTACATTTGTACACCTACACTAAGTAAAACACAAATGCAAGAAGACAGATTTATTTCCAGCTACACACTAAAACACATAATTACTTACAGTCACACAGTAAAAGACACATACTCTTTTACAGCTTCATAGGAAAACACAAACTTTCTTAGGAATGGCCTAGAAGTGCATGACAAGCACCGCAATTTGCATCACTGGCAACTTCCAAAATGGGTGATCCTCCCTCGAAATGCTGAAGGCCCATTCACATAACGTATATATTAGCCTTGCATGAATGTTTAACATAACTGCACAGAAACCACTATCTGCACATTCAGCACAGTGTGAGCTTGTCTAAAGATGTGCTTGCACTTTGCTGGCTGGGGACAGTTCCCTGGTGTCCATGGATGTGGGACACCATGGAACAAAATCAGATAAGCTATATCCTAGCAAGTCCTTCCTGTTACTGTTCAGCATCACTAGGGCTAAAAGGTTAACAGTTCCGATATGAGAGGGAGGGGTTAGGTGGGAGTGTGGCCAGCAAGGGAGGTTGTCAATAACTCAATTAGAATCATGGACGGGCCACTAATGGGATCCTGTTATGACTTACCTCACGCTCTGCTCCTGCGCTGCATTGGTCTTACAGAAGTAGGTGTTACACTTCTGTAACACCCACCTCTCATCTGCCCTGGCAACTCCTGCTCTCTTCATTGATTTACCTGCCTGGGAACACATCTCCAAGCAGGACAACCTTGTCAGTCACTCTGTTAATATACTGCCTAGCCAGCGCAAGCAGCGTCATGTAAGGAGTTTTCCTAGCAACCACATCATATGCAATGTTATTGCTACGGATGGAGAGCTGAAGGACCATGTGTCAGAGGTCTCTTTTGCTCTCCTTGTCAATTAATTCTTTGGCATAACATCTATGTTGAAGAACTGATTGACAGCTGGGTGTAAGACCTATTTGAAAATAGATTTTTCTCCCAATCTATACATTTTGCCAGTTAAACTGCTAGCACAATGAATGGATAAAAGTGTATGTGCTTTAGGTTCCCTTTAAGGATGTGTTAACCCAACAGAACAACCAAGAAGTGATGACATGGAAAAATGATATAACTTAGCTAAAAGTAAACTTGAGTATTTTTTTCAGCCAAGAACTTTGCAGTTTGGATTAATTCTTTAAAATTTAGTGTTTATTGAAAACATTTCAGCAGGACTGCAACAGAGTATGTAGTTACCCTAATAAAGAGGTGTGAGATGTGACTATGTAGCACTGGGAATAAAGAGTAGGATCTCACAAGAGTGTGTCATACAACCGGGAATGTGGAGTAGGAAATAACCAGAATGTAGTAGCACTGAGAATTGGGAGTTTTGCCTTACTATATAGTATGTAGTAGCTGTAAGAAGAAAGATTTGGTTTTCACTGGAGTGTGTAGTCGTGCTGGGGATGAGACTGAGACATTGCTGCTTCTACTTGGTCTGAGAAGTGTCCAGTTTGTACAAATAGGCATAGATAATGCTAGGCAGAATGCGGACAGCATGCAATGTTTTCTGTTGGCTGTATTCTATTATGAGTTAGTTCAAGAAGCAATATGTCTGATTTATATTTTTACCTTAAATGCATTACTCTCCATAAAGTGTGATGCCACATTTCTGTTATGATTGTTGTGATATTTAGAATCCATAGGCCATTACTAAAGTTTAATACTATATCTTTACTCCAGATAAATCAGATTCCCACTAGGATGTGAGTAGTCATTTTATCTTTAAGTGTCACTGTAAATGGTTCATGACTTGCAGGGCTATCACTAAACCCTCAAGTGTGAAGAATTGACAGCTGATTTGCAATGTTTGCCCTAAAATAGTTGAATTTGAACAAGTTAGCTAATTTGGTTTATACCTTGTGATTTCATGGTAAATTCTCCCACTTGTCATTGATCCTTTACTATGTGTTTTTCAACTGTTTTATGTGCTTTTGACTTTATAGATTATCTGTATGTGGGAAGGTGGGCAGTAGCTTGGTCTCGTTAATTACCAGGAGAAAATATTTACTATTTAAATTTTCCAAATGTTTATTTTTTCTGCATGTTAACTTTGCGATGTGAATGCATCTACACAATATTGTGTTAATAAACCTCTTAACAGATACTTTTAAAATTGTGATGTATAATTTTACTTTTTTTTTTTTTTTTAAATGTGGGCTCATCTAGATTAGCTGTAGTAAAATGATTGAATTAAATCAAATAAAAATGTTGCATTTTGCTGCTACGTTTCCTAGTTGTGAAACAGTGAATACCACATTCTAGAAATCAAGCGGAGGATGAGTCAACAATATCCATTCAAAGAAAAGATAAACTAACTTTCGTGTGTGCAGCTAATTTAAAGCTACCATACTTCTTTTTAACACAAACCTTATACTAAAATAATATCTGCTGTGTGAGTGTCCTTGACTCAACTATACTTGCCTTGTTCATTAAGCATGTTTTCTTCAATGGCATCATGCAGTTGTTTTATTCCAGGAATGGATGATAAATAGATGGCGTTACTTGTCAGGCAAGATTGCTTTGTTTTGTCCACTCGACTCATGATTTCTTTTCCCAATTTGGTAATCAGTCCTTGCACCCTACACCCAGATGGGCACCTGATGACCTGCCAACAAGCAGAGCTTTTGTCACTTAAATATCATGGGCTATGGAAAAGTGATTAAAGGTGATGGTGAAATACCCAAGATGCAATAGACCTGTAGATTGTTTATGCAAATCATGCAGAATTTGTATTTATTTGTGTGATATATATATAAAAAAAAATTGAACTTAAGTCAGTTTAACTATAACGGGGTCTCATTTTGATCAGTTTATTTACTTTAACCTGCCCATAAAGGAGGAATGATGTACAAAGAAATATGGTGATGTGAGCAGTTGTGATATAGATACGTAATTTGTCATTGAAGTTTGTGGAGTAGTAGGGCAGGCATACCATTTCACACTGCCATATTGTTTCAGGGTCCAGTTCAAACACAAATGAGAGTTCATTTTATATAGGATCAATATTTAATTTGACTTTATAGCTCTTTAATGTAAAAGGGAGTGCAATGCTGGCAGAGGTGCATGCAAAGTGTTAAATAATATTTCACCTGACTTGTAAAGTTTATTTAACCCACATATGGTATTTAATACCTGTATAGCTTTACCAGTAATTCTTTTATGCCTTGCATATCCATTCTATCCAATTTATATATGCATCACTGTCACCCCACCCCCTGAAGTATTAGTATTTCATAAAGAAATACTCATTTTGACTGTGTTGGAATTTCAGTGAAATTCCAACCCAGTCAAGAGATATACTAAGACAAAGTAGGGACTAGTTTGTCTCAGTATTTTTCCTACACCTGACACTTCAAGACTGAAACACCAGGAACTAAAGAGGGCCCACCAGGAGAAAATAGCAGTACCCTCGATGTACAGGTTCATCTAAGTAGAATTTACCTCAGTCACCAGACCCCCAGTATCGATGTTCCCATCGGGGGTCTGTGCAAATTCTAGTCCAGATAGTGACAGTTTAGTCCCCTGCATTTTGTCTAAAATGTTTTCTAAGACCCCAATATTTTACTAATGTCTAGAACAAAAACACAACATACACAGTAAATAAGATTCAAATAAGTTTTTTTAACTTTTCTTTTCTGGTACAGTCAATATTAAACATTAAGTCAGAAATAAAAAAACATAAACACATAATAAAATATTTTGAGGGGAGTGTGGGATTGTAAAGTAAAATATTATTCAGTGGTTTCTGATGGCCGAATTTTCATTCTGACCGTTTTAAGGGAGTAATCTGCTGTTTTAAAGGGTATCCATACAACCCCATTTTCTATCTCATATGGAACATTATTACGTGGATCATAATGTCCTCCAAAGTAATAAATCCCATTAAGGTTTGCAGCTTGGCAGTTGTTATGCCACCAGCCCCCGCCATACATTTCTGCACAATTCTCCTCCCACTTATCACTGTCCCTATCAAATGTACTAAACTTCATGCCATTGTGAGAGGTGTGCTCCCCATCATCCTTGGACCCCTCTATGAGAGCATCTCCTGCACTGCCACCATACTCAGAGACTCTAAGAACATAACCATCAGACTCAGACCCCAGGTGAAAATTATATTCAGCGTACACCTTCTCCCCAGACCAGTCCTCTAGTTCAATTCGAAGAACGGAGTTCTTCTGAGTCAGTAAGTGGATGAATTCATTGCCCATGTAGAAGTCTCCTTTTCCATTTCCATCCACACTGCCAAATCCATTCTTGTAGTCTTCCCATGTCCTATTAAAATTCACGGATCCATCTTCTCTTTGCTGAATCAAAAGCCATCCTCCCAACTCTGTGTCTTGGTCACAATATACTGAAAGTACTTTATTGGATCCTTCTGGCCTGATTTTGAAGATGCCACTTTTGGCACCAGAACTGTGTTTTTGGCGGATATCATCACAGTCTAAAAAGAAATGCAGTTTTATCTGGTTTACAATTATTATCATGCATAATAAAGGTTACCAGGACTGTCAAAGTATTTTGAATTATTATGTTTAATCTACATTATATAACAAGAAAGAATTGGGATTGGAATATAAAATCACTAGTGGTGCAAAAAGATCTTACTACTTGTTAAAGGAAATATTAGATTTGTACTATAAATGTGTTTGTCCAGGTGTAATAATACACTAATCCCTCATATATTCAAATGATTTCTGTGCCCCTCAAATTTTAACACAATTTGTATCGCGTTAACAATCTTTTTAATCTTTTCATACTTGTAAGTATGATTTGGTGTTGAGATCTATTTAATAATGGCAAATGCCTAGTTTGGGCATAACTCTAAGTCACCAAGTTGATATTCCTAATAACTGCTGTTAATAAATCACATTTATTAGCCGTGATTTTATGATATGTAACAATAACAAATATAGCTATACTTTTCTTTGCACCAATTATGGCACTATTTGTTTGGGGCTCTAAATATATACTATATATGTTGCTTCTCATATGGGGATCTAATTTAGCTATCTCCCCTCAACCCCCTTTGAAAGCATCTTGATGGAGTAGTTCCGTAGGATCAAATTAGTGAATTATGTGTTGAGGTTTTTTGGTTTTTTTTAACTTAATGTTGGATCCTTCTCTATCATTTTCATTTACCTGTCCCAGTATAACTGGTAACCACCTTTACTTGTTTTCTCACACTGCGAGCCTGTAAATCAGGTGTGTCTTCTCCACTGATATCTTGTTGGAGAGGCCCATGATCTTCAAAAACTTGTTTACTCTTGTATTTTGTATCCCACTGGGAGCCACCAACATCACTGCCGGAAACTACAGTCTTGGTAAATGAGGTTTGACTTTTCAGTGGTGTAAAGCTAGGAGTACCATGGAACGTATGGAAATCATCAATCTCATCCTCTCCCAGATCAGAGAAACCATCAACTATTTTAGAACTACTTGTTTTGGTGATTGTACCACCACTTACACCACTGCTACTGCTGTAATGGGTTTGTGTGTTAACTCCAGCTGAACTAATAAATTCTTCTAAGCTTGGAATCTTGCTGACACCTCCTGATCCAGAAATTTTAACATTGTAAGTGCCATCAGGCAGGACCTCTCCCTTAGCTTCAGTTTTACGTTTTGATAAACTTTCACACTCTGGTCCACCACTGAAAGATTCAAATATTTCTTCTCTTGGTCCAGAAGGCCCCTGTACTGTTTTCTTTGTAATGGTTTTAGTGCATGAAATAACATGTGTGCTTTCTGACCCTGAAATAGTACCTTTGTCCCCTCCCTGAATTACTTGTTTTGAAGTTGGCAAAGAAACCGCTTTGCCAGAGACACTAGTGTAGGTAGTAGATGAAGATTCTTCTCCTGTTACCTGTTTAGGTTTCCCTTCTAATACAAATGTGAACTGATCAATATCAGTGAATATTTTGAACTGATCTTCTTGGTCTTTCATTTGAGCTTGTGTTTTGTAACGTGGGTCTACAAGAGAGTCTTTTATTGGCCTCATTTTCAGCACTCTCAATGTATTGGTCTCAATTCTAAGGTCAGTGCCTTCAGCTTGCAATAATTGTTTTTGGATGTTATCATAACTGTCATAGTCTACATGGTATTCAACAGACTTTGCACAAGATCCCTTGCAGGAACGAAGCTTGATATCAATATCCACCTGTTTAAAAACAAAAACAAAAAACAGGAAAAGGTGTGTCAGTTATCCAAAATATATGGGGAGTACTTTAAGATAATAGCATAAGAAATATAAAGATAATTATTGTGAAACCATAGATTACCTCAAGCCGCTTCATTTCTACAACCTGGTCCCTGACGCTTCTTTGCAGTGCTTTGATCCTTTCTACTTGATTAACAACTTTTTTCTTTAAAAATTCAATCTTATTTCTGAGGTTCTCAGATACTTCGTTGTATTTTCCATCACTCTCTAAAAATACACAAAATGAAAATGGGGTTAAAACAATGCTATGAAAAAATACTGTATTGCAAATTTAACTACCTATACAATGTTCCTCTTAAAAAATCATATTGTGTTAAGATGTTGGCAACGCCACACCTGGAATAAAAATGCTCACTACTTTATGCCCAATGATTGGGCCTGAGAAAGGAAAACAATATTAAGAGCAGGACTGAGTGTTTGCAGTCAGTCCTATCATTGTTTTTAACGGAAAGGTGTAGCACTCCAATCACTGCTTGTCCAGCATGAGGATGGCTGCAGTACAGGTTCTTTTACAGAAAACTAAACAGAAAACAAAATTCTTTGACTAACACAAGCCATGTATGCACATGTCATTCAACCTGTGCTTCATTCCTATGACCTCATGGCTTGGGTGATTGGGCAGGCAGCTCCAGATATTTTCCAGATTACATTAGCTGTAATGAACTGCATTAATGAGTTTGTGAAAAAAAAGTGATTATAATTCTGTGAGTGTCCCATTCATGGCAATTCTAACACAATTAAAATTGTATTTTACCACGACTTAAGTTCCTAGACCAGTGCACGAGGAATTTATCAACCATTGCAGACAGTATATCAACATGGTAACACAGGACGTGACATGGTGATAAGGATTTGTCACCCTGCCAGTCAGGAGAGACTGAAAGATCTAAACCAACTTACACCCATGGTTATTGACCTGTTCACACAGAGACTGCATAATTTCTCACTACTGTAGAAACATTCTGACTTGAGTATGACATGACTTGCAAAGGTTCATGTGTAGTTCTACAAGATATGAAGATCTCCTTTCTATGGTCACCTGCATTTGAAACCCAATGAGAAAGTGCCTGATGACATGGAATATTTTGATACAAAGAAAACACAAATCTGCACCAATTGCAGAAAAGTGTTCCTTTTATGAGACCCATCATTTGCTTTTGCATTACCAATACATAGACTATTTAATATTCATCATACATTGCCTGCTCAGTTTAAATTTCAATTTACTGCATTTTTACTTACGTTGTGCTTGGAATAAGTTATCCTTTATGGAATCGTATGTTTCTTTGGTCCTCACATCAATACTCTTGTAATTGATTTCTCCATCCTTAAACTTCTGTCGGATTATGTCAAGTCTTTTGCCAAATTCTTTATCAGACTGAGTGGCTAAACCTGCAACTCTGCATCCAGAAGGACATTTGGGACCCTGCAGGAAACATCTGGTTAGCAATTTGGCTCCCAATTTATAGTACAGATATAAAATGAGAGGTATCCATAAAAACTAATTCTTTAGAAATATTCTAAATTTGGAGCAATCCGCATTGGAAACCAATAGAACGTTCCTACTAATTTCTCTACATTTAGAGCTTTGAACAATAATTGCTCTTTTAACAACATATAAAGAAGATAACTACAGTACTTTATTATCAAACAATTATGATGATCTGTAGTTATTTTAAAAGTAGTGATACATTTTCACCTACATGCTGAGATCTTGGTGTTTTCATTACCCAACTCAATAGAGCTCAGTTTACTGACTTTGAAAAGAAGAAAGGCTTAATTGACCCTGCCAGGAATAAATATCTGTTCTACCCATCTGCTATCTGTGCTGTAGCGTGGGTTAATTTTATGGTCTCTCACAAATCTTGTATTCACAGTTGATTGAAATAGAGTTTGGAATTTGAAGGCTGATCTTGTAATTTTCAGATAGCATCGACACAGGTTGTTTTTTTTTCATGTGCCATTTGGTCATTGGTTTATGTCTGATAACTTAATGTATTAGCCCATTTCACCCATAATCACAAATTGTATTACTTTACTCTCAGAACATCCAGTTCTTCCAGTTTTTTTATTCCTAAGAGAAACATAGCCATGTACACACACATAATGTCAATCCATGGCTTGCCAGTCTGTTAGGTGGACTTTTGTTCTAAAGCTCTTATTTTGGGATATATTTATGAAGCCCATTGTTAATTCAATACATATCAGTATTCTGTGAGTAGTAAATTGCAAATTAGGGAAATATAGATTGTTAAAGGGAAATCCCAGTTTAAATATAAATATTTATATAACGTATACTACATAAGATATATGCAAATACAGTAAAGCACACATAATAAAAATAGAAAAAGTCCCAGATTATTTTTTTAAACTATTGGTTGTGTAAAATTTGCAATGAGCTCTCACCAAACCATGAAATACTTGATGCTTACTATAATTATTTCTATAGCATTGCTTAACATCAATGGCATAAGACGGAGTGTGGGCAGTCTTTCATAATAATCCCAGTTCCATTTAGGGAGCATACATTAAAACGGGCAGTTTTCCACAGGAAAAAATATATATTATCACTATGGAGACTAATAGTAGAGCTTTCTGAACATATGTTTTGTTTTTCCTACCTTTCCTAAACAGGAAAACATATGATCTTAAAATCTACATCAGATTTTCAGGGCGAGGCTAATTCATCCCCCCCATCATGCCCGGGCATCCATCTATTCTTAGCATTTACCCTTTATCTCACATCAAGTTTATTAAGGATTGCAGTTCAATTGTCAGCTTTCTGCTGTAGAGGCCTAACAGCTAAACAAAAATTTAGGGTCAAAACTGGAAAAATTCTTTAAGTCCACTATGGTTTCAGTTTGGATACTTTAACCTTAGATTTGAATCAGCTTGAAATCCCAACAATTCTCACTTTAGTAAATAACTCTGTAACAGTCATCTAATCTAAAACGTAAATCTTACATCTGTGGGTCTAGCAGGAGTACCCCTTTAAGAATTTATCATTGTCTGTTTTTTTAAACACACTTGGACTGATGGTATTCTTCCAGGTCTGGCTTGAAGACCAATATAAGAGTTAATGATTGGCTGCCACACATACAGGGCTATCTACTAAAGTGAGAATTCAAGGTGAAATCAAAATGAAAAATTCAAGGTCAAAAGAGTCAGCAAGAACTAATCTCTAAGTCAGCTATACTTTCAGTTCAGCTACTCAAACCTTAAATTTGAAGTTATCTTTGAAATCACTTTAGTATAATGTGTGACTGCATTTCATTTACTCTGTTTGCACAGTGAATACAGCGAGTATGTATGTAGAGCAAAAAGTTATAATGTTCATATTGGCAGATGGTATTTTTTAATTTTAATAAGTCAAACTTTATTCCTTTTATTAGTGATAACCCTAAAAAGCTAGTGGATGATTTACATTATGACTGAATAATAAAAATTTATGAATAAGTATGAATACATTTCTTAATAAATAAGAATAAAAAGTAATATGAAATGCTCCTTTTAAGGAAAAAAGAGGGATTCTTCAGTATTCACATACATAAATAGTGAAAAAAGTAATGTATTAAGAGTGGGCCCCGATAGACCTTTTTTATAGCATGGCATGTGAGGCCCTAAATGCTTATGTTCACTATAAAAGCAATGGTCAGCTTTTATTGTGAACATTTGGGGCCTCGCTGGAACATATTATGCTCCAATGTGTATTGACATGAATATAATATTTTAGGCCTTCCCAATAGGAAAACATTGCCTCAGTGGGGAATTCTAGACACTGTGTGCTCTCATGCACAGCAGTGTTAACCCTGCAATATTTTAAATTGTAGGATTCAGGGATGAGTGACACAGCACCTGAGATGAAGTTGTCTGGGTGCCTACCGTAACGCTTTAAGGAAAAGTCAGCTAGGAATTTTGGTCAAAATAAATTAGACAAAAACTGAGAAAAAAAAATCTTCAGCATCTTCAGAAGTTTTTTAGACTTCTTTTGCTAAATTTATAATAATTGTATGATTTTTATCATGGCATCTTATCTAAATTATGAAAGTCAACAAATTAAGTTTAAACGTGATACTGTCAACATTTCAACTTTTTTAATGAGTATTCTTGTACTAAAGTTTTCTTACCCAGTCTTCATCAGCACATATTGGCCAGTTCTTATCCTGCTTACAGTCTGATGCGGCTTTAGGTTCCATTATTCTGGGACCTCGGATGCCTCCTCCTTCCTCTTCAAAAGTTTCTGACTTTCAACATAAAAAGAAAATTAATATTAGGCACATATCACATGCAGCAGCAGCTTAATGGAAAATATATAACATGGAGTGGGTTGCTCTTGAAGCTAACAATATTAAAGAGGCTCCAACAGGAGCAAAAAACAGGGCTCATTCACTAAACAGCGATTTCTGGTAAATTTCAAAATTAATTTGATAATTTCAAACACAATAGCCAAGCTCAAAATCTAAATTGCCACATTTTATCAGCAAAGCTCTGTTGGCCTATATCCTACAAAACTAATTTTCATTTTGCATACTTCCCTGTTTAGAGAATATGTTTAAATGACATTTAACACAGCTTCAGTCATTGTGCCTTACTGTCCTTGAAAAGCTTTTATATTTCTGCAGTTTAAACTTCTGTGCACTTTATGATTTTATGGCTCAGTTTTTTTTTATCACTCCAGCATTTGTGGACTGCACATCTCTGGATGCTAGATGGCTGACTAAGATTTATGGGAAATGTAGTCCACAAGAGCTATAGTACCAAAGAGTAGCTATCATCATCATCATCATATTTTATTGTGTTGTGTCATTTCCAAGCGGATAACTAGCTCAGAATAGTAAAGAGATTTAAACAATTGTCACCTGGCTATTATTCACCAAAGCATGAATTACTGGGAATTGACAGAAAAAAATGCAATTTCATGTTAAAATATCTGAGCTGGAAAAAAGTATTTTGACTTAAAATGTACAACTCCTTGGTTAATTCCCATCAATGACTTGCCTACTGTAACATTGAATAGTTGAAATAAAGGGAAGACAGGACAAGTTATTTCACAGGGTTATTCACTAATGTGAGAATTCAAGGTGGATTCACAAATTTGAGGTCAAAATAGCCTCTAAATTCTGTAAGTGACCTATGCTTTCAGTTAAACTATTCTGGCCTTAAATTTGGAATTCACTTTGAATTTTCACTTTTGTGAAAAATCCTAATAGTTTTCTTCAACAAGAATCACTAGCTATATAATGTATATGTTGAGTAACAAAATATACTATAAATGGTGAGGGAAATGTATATGCAGAATAAGTTATTACATAAATAAATGCACACTCAAATCTAATAATAATAATACAAATAAAATAAAAATATAAATAAAAAAATTAAAAAAGTAAAAAGAAAAGGAGACAACAGATCTACATTAGACATAAAAAGTCAAAATGTTTGGAACACTATATAAGAATATTGGCTATTGTTTGTATCATACATGATTTATTGTAAAATGGTAACACATTGTAACACTGTAATTTTAAACCTTTGCATAATAAAGAAATTTACAAAATAAATAAATAAGAATAATAATAAAATTAGTTATAATAGTATGAGGAAATTAAAGCATACCCATGCAATGCCGGTAAGGCAAAGCACCAGTGTGATTGTCGTCACCCTCAACATCTTTCCTGCTTCTCTAGTGATACAGGTATTGTGAGCTTCTGCACTTTTAAAGTCCAATCGAAAATCAGAAATCAATCATTAAATTGTGTTTGTGCACATAGCAAATATGACTTAGGTTGATGAGTCAGTGCCCTGGTCAATCTTGCTCAAGGACTGAGTAAATTTGTTTTAGGATTAGTTTTTTTTTTAGGTTACCCAATGTTCTCTCTGTTTGTAACAGAAGATAGGGAATATTGAGTTTGAAGAGGTATTATGCAAATGCAACCTCTTTTAATGTAGAAGTTATGGAAAAACAGAGACAAATTATGAAAACAGAGTAAATGAAATGTGCAACATTGTTATATGAGATTCCTAACATCACTGACACTACAGTATATAAGCAGTACAAACTATAAGAGTAAGAGGCATACGTTTCCTATATATTTATATATTCCTTGATTTTCAAGAGACATGGGTGCTCTCTCTCTCTCTTCTCTCTCTCTCTCTGAGTTATGCTATACAAGTTATCTAGAGCAATTATTTCGATTTTTATACTAATGACGGTAATAATACCGTTTCTGACAGTGATATGTTACATAAGTAGCATATCCACTGGATACAGACCACTATTCTGCCACTGTGCTTGAAGAAAATCTTTTGAATGAATAAACAGGTTCACTACTGATACATTTTCTCCAAAGTGTGCTTCTTTATTTCTCCAATAGAAAATTGGCAGCACTGATAGGTTTAACACCAATTTGTAATTTTCAGGGTGAGATTGAGAGAAGAAATGTATACCGAATTATATAGAACCCATATAGTACATAACTCAGTGTTCACAGCAGCCTTTTACATATTGAAAATAAATTAAATAAAACCTTTGAGAACCATTCAGCAATTTGAATTCAAACTTTATTACACTTACATTCTCTATTTGGAGGGACGTAATCTATCCCATGAAATGTAAAGGAGCTGGTAACCACACTTTCTGTTCCGAGGTAGTGAGTTGTGCTTAACCTTATAGATTTTAAGACTAGTGGAATGGTAGCTCCTGGTCAGGTTGTCATTGGGCGATATATAAAATATAATCCATACCACCTTTGATGCCAGGTTGGGCTGGCAAGGGTGAAGAGGGGAAATTGCCTCCTCCCAGGCCACTACCATACAGAAGCTGTGGACTGGAGCCTCTATCTTGGAATTTATGTTATCAGAGAATTGCAGGAGTTACATGAGTGAGACAGCAGGCTGGGATTCAGCAAGGCCTATGCCAATCGAGCAAAGGTCTTGTAGGTTTGTGCATCAACTCATGGCCCTCAATCTCAATGAGCTTCAGGCATGACTCACTGGGATATCTACTTGGAGACTGCTGTATCCAGGACCAAACAGCATTCCAGATTATGATGAGTATGTATGATGCCCCTGAAGGTATTTGCAAGTAACCACAGTGTGATATGTGTTATGCTAATGAGATTCATAACACAATGCAACAAAATCTTTTGAAAAAGTTCCATCATGTTATGCAAGTCATACTAATGGAAGTTGCAGAGATTTTTTATGTAACACCTTGCCACTCCAGCAGCCTCCACTCCTCAAACCCTTATATTGCATGTAAGAATGTAGGATCATTTATACCACCACTGGCGTACATACCAGGGTCGCAGGGGTCGCGGCTGCGACCGGACCCGGCCCACCAGGGGGCCCGGCCGCCCCTGCGACCTGGTATGTAGCCACAGGGCCAGCCTCTTCCCCTGGGGGGCCCAGGAGCCGACCACCCCAGGGCCCCCCAGGCTGGCCCTGCTGGCCGGTCGGGCAGGCAGGCGGGTGCGCGAGGAAGCACTGAGTGCTCCCTC